>CM017445.1:29025099-29625099 GCA_007726485.1 Eragrostis curvula
GAGTGTAGAAACCCCCACGACCACCCTTGAAGATAGGTTTTGGGGAGCGAATTTTTCTGGCGTGCGTATGAACTAGAAAGATGAACATGAGAATTTTACTTAGGTTCGAGCTGCCAAGAGGCTAGAAGCTCTACGTCCTGCTTGTTTGGCTTACTCAAGTGTTTTGTGTATAGGAGTGTTGCATGTGTTCTAGATCTTGGGGGCTCTCCTTTTATAGCCCAAGGAGGGCACCCACAGTGTTGAGCTAGAATGTAGGAGCATTAAATGCTGACCAGTTGTGTAACATTTGGCGTCCTCCGTGTGAGAGGGTACGACATTTAGGACATGACCTGCCCAACAAGCAGGCTGGTCAATCCTTCTCCCGTCGTATCACGAGTATTGGCGCTACATTTCGCTCCTTCCTTGCACAAGTCATTTTCAAAAGGCATGTGCGAGCCCGCCCTATCAGGGGCTTCTATTGGCTTGTCGAGTGGCGCAGGTCAGAGTTGCATTGCATGATGACACACTTCTTGAGAACCACGTGAATCCCTAGGGGAGATCAGGGATGCAACCCCACGATTCACCACATGGTCCCTGGTGGTGGACCAAGAAGGAGCGAGCCAACCTAGAGCGAGGCCCGGTCGAGCACCCCTCCCCTAGTTCTCCCCGTGTCACCTTCTCACTAACCCACGGTTGTCCGTGCGTTAGCCCACGAGCCATGTTGATTTTTTTGGTGCACCATCTATTAATCAAGCTGGGCAGGAGTATTACAAACACCATCCGGTGGCATTAGAAAACACACGTATCTATAAATAGAATTGTAGACTAAACTTCTAGCTAAGACATGTGCTTCTATCCTGTATCTCTTGCCTTCAAGAACAAACTCCGTCCTAATCACAAAATCCTTCCTCTTAGGTTTGATCTCACATATGATATGGCCATAGAGGTGCATGCCCTCACTTTGGATATTCTTGATGGCCGTCAAGCAATCGCTAGCCAGGCGAAAGCTCTGCAAGTTGATGTCACTCACAAGTGTCAACCCCTCACGCCAAACCAAGACTTTCGCTATCTCAGGTTCCGTGATACCTTCCATGACCACCCCTGAGGCACCTAAAAAGCTGCCAGTTTCACTCCATACCACCGCAACACAAGTATTGTACTTATATTCTAAGACAAAGAAGTATCCACATTGATCTTTGCTAATTCAGAAGGAGAACAATTCCATCTAGGCATCACTACCTAGGATACGTGCTTCTCCTTCATCGATGGCACTGATAGCTCAAAATCTATGTACCGATCAATAAAGCAATGTGTAGATAGTGGACTTTGGAAAGTGCTCTCATGAATGTCCTTCTGCCTTGCACGCCATATGGCCCATAATGTTATCACCACCCGATTCAGCTCCTCATGTCGAAGATATGTGCGATTATCTCTACAAGCCAACCTCGAGCGCTCATCGGCGTAGGGTACGAGGATGGGATTGTGACCTGCCAAAAGCAGTCGGGTCAATCTTCCTCCCGTCGCATCAGGAGTAATGGTGCTGCATTACATGACTTCCTCGTGCACGTTTTGTCATCAGGAGGCGCATGGGGACCTGTCTTGTTGGAGGCTTCCATTGGCTCGTCGAGCGGCACGCGTTAGAGCCACCTGGCGCGGGGTGGTGATGACACACTTTGTGGGAACCACGCAAATCCCTGTGGGGGTGGGGGGGGGGGGGGGGTGGATCAAGGATGCAGCCTCCAGAGTTTGCCACGTGGCCCTTGGTGGTGGACCCATGAAGGAGCGAGCCAACCCAGAGTGTGGCCAGCCGCACACCCCTCCCCGAGTTCTTCTTGTCTCGCTTTCTCGTTAACCCGCGGTTGTCCTTGCATTGTCCCACGGGCCATGTTGATGAGTGAGGGCATTCTTCCCCCCCTGAGGCCCATTGGGCCTTAGGGAACCTTGAGCCGCCTCTGCGCATGGCACAGAGAAGCTGGAGAGAGACAATCTCATAATATCCACCATGCAATCTTCAGTTTGTTAGCAAAAATAAAATGAGGCGAAGTGGCATGCTTTAAGATGAGATCAAAAGCATTGACTCTAGCAAATACGTGCCAATTATGAGTAAATATATGAAGGGAGTATAAATATATTGAATTATTCAAAAATGGTCACAAGTAACTTTTTCTACATATGCATAGGTAGAAACAGTCCAATATACTCTTAAAACTAAATTTTGGACATTGGAGTGGATGAATGCAGGGTTTTTTTTTGTCCCTGAGATGAATGCAGGTTGTGTTCTTTCGTTTTGTATGCTTTATTATTAATCCATGATTACTTTCCTGCAAGTCGTATGAGTTAGTTCCCGGAGGCTGTACCCGTAGCTAGGTGGGATGTCGCGTCCGACAATGAAGAAGATAACCGGCCACAAGTAGAGGGACGAAGGGAAGCAAAGACAAGTGGAAGTTTATCTCTCTCTTGTATAGGGAGAATTGTGCCAAATAATTGAGCTAGGGCAAACTCTGCATTTGCCTCAGCTGGTATCATCGCCAGCCAATGAGTCATGCATGTCCATGAACATGCTGTCAGGTAGCTGGAGCAGTTGAGCCACTGTGTTGGGTGCGGTCTACCCATGAATATAAGTCGTGCTAGCACGACCCGGTTTTACTAGAGTCAGACAAGGATTCAACTTAACAATCATCTAAGTAACAGGGCTCTACCATACATCAATGGACTCTCAGGCAGAGAGGAAATTCAGGACAGTTCTAGTTGAACTTCTATTCCTCATGATTGTTATCCTCATATATATTCACCGAATTGTTTTCTTCTGGTTACCATCCATCTCTTAATATAGGGCATTTTAGAGATCAAAATTTACCTCCGAATAAAAGGCGTACTAAGGATGGGAAGAACTTTAAAGTTTGGTATATAAGGGTTGATGGGAATGGGTTGAGGTACAATTAGGGGTATAGTAGTCTTTTAACTTGACTAATTTTGTCTAGATGCTCGGAAGCCTTATATTTAGGGTTCTATGCAACTAACTACCGTTCCCTCACCCAGTGCACCGAAATGATAAACTAATATTTCATCACCGAGGCCATTAACAATTAAAGAAATTATTCTCGCAAAAAAACAATTAAAGAAATTAAGGTATGACTCACAGTTCATTGTCCTGGAATTATTCTTGTCACATGGAACCATCTTAGCAGCTTCTCCTCCTTCTCTGAGAACCATATCAACAAGGAAAATACAGTGTGTACGGCCGGCCGGGCTGTCGGACAGGCCAGTAGTATTAAGTCGTTAGAATGAAAAAAGATCAGTAGGATATCCAACAAATTCACATGTAAGATGAGATGCACAAGACCTGTGACACGTACCATTCTTCCACTTATTGTTGATTCAACGTACGATCTTCCTGTTCTTCAAAAAGAATCCACACAGAACACGCAATTCAGAGTTTCCTGTAAACATATATGTTTTCCTCAAGTTACTCGAGATAACAGCTGCGGCTGTGAAAGCATACAGAACAAAACAACAAAATAAAATGGGGGAAATCTACCAACGCCATATATACGGGGGGCATAAAAGCGTCAGCAACTACTAAAAGAAAGATAGAATTGATACAACAACTCCTCGTTACCCTATCCCTCTCGAAGCAATGCATCCTACATAGGAACGTACGTACGCCTAGCTAGCCAGCAAAATCACTCCAGAAAGGCGGAGCAACACCGACGATGTAAAAAACCAGAGAGCATACAAAGGATCAGCTGCTAGTAAACAACGTTAGCCTACTACCGCCTCCCCGCGAGCACCAGGCATAGCAGCAATCAGAAACGCTACATCATCCAGAACCCCCATAACAATAGCACGTCCGAGCCCAGGAGCCAGCAGATCACAGTTTAACGGTATGCCTACTTGCAAAGTTGCAGAGCAGCCGAAGCCCCCAGGTCCCCGCCGAACCACGAACGGCACCCGCCTCTCCCTTCCCTCCCCATGGTGGTGAAACAGGAACCGCCGCCGCGAGAACGGGATCCGACACCATATGTTTCCCACGACGGCATCCTCCTACATACTAGCAGAGCGAAGCACGAGGATACGCAGGCCGTCACGGAATTCCACGGCGTTTCTAGGCGGGCATGCGGGTGGGTCGGTCTCGCCTGCGCGACGTCCCGGTCCGATCCGCCGGCCCGGAATTCTACAATGGCATCCACCTATTTATACTAGGAGAGCGTAGAAACGCCGCATGACACACCGTCACGGAATTCCGCGGCGTTTCTACTACTAGTCTACTAGGCGGGCATCCTGTGCGGGAGGATCGGTCTCTCACCTGCGCGACGTCGCGGTCCGATCGGCCGGCGCGTCCGGCGGCGTCCCCTCGCCGTGCGCGCCTCCGCCCCTCTCCGCCGCAGCCACGGCGCCTGGGGAAGCGAAGCGGGGACACCAGCGCTTGCCTCGCTCCGTCCCCGTTGCCCATCTGCGGAACAGGGGGAGGCTGCGGAAGCGAAGGGAGGCAGGGAGGGAGAGAGGAGCCTGGGAGAGGGAGGGGGTTATAGACTAGACGGGCGGGAGAGGCGAGGCGAGCGTGGGAGGAACGCGAGGACTGCAGGGGACGGAGGCGCGGACGGCGCTCTAAATTTTCGTGGCGTTTCTGCTTTGCTTTTGGCCGTTTGCGTGGAGTCTGTTGCAGCCCACGCGACTCTGACTGTGCATCGTCCAGCGTCCGTCCGTCCGTCCGATGGGCTGCTGGAGCCGTGTGATAATGTCACTGCGGCCGCCGGTGGGTGGAGAAGTCGTCGAGTCACGCCGGGGCTTTCAGTTGCGGGGATTTGTCGGAGCCGGGGACGGAGCCAAACCACGTCTCGTCAGCACACAGCGTGCCAAAGAAAAAGGTAGGTTAGGCTTGAACCGTTTTTGTCAAAGTGGTCCAAGTGCATCGTCATGTCTCGCGCTTTGCACCCAGCGTGGTTTAACATGCTTGGTCAGGGTGTGTCCTGCTCGTACTCCCGATGGGAAAGGCCCGTGTAAATTCATGTGGTTTCTATGCTTTTTTTTTTTTACCAGCAAATGACCCGTGTGTTGCTACGGGTGTAATTTTATTTTGCAATGAAGAAAATATAACAAAATTATATGTGAAAATCAGCAACACGTACTTGACGTTTTCTGAGAACCTAGAGGAATCCTTTGGGGAGACCAGTATTTCTGTTATTAACTACAACAACCGCTACTATATGATGTTTTGTTAAAAAAATAGCTTGAAACAAATTCCAATCCTATCCATTAAACTACAAGGAAATTTGATCCTCTCATCATTTGTTAGATTATGAAGCTACATGTTGAGCATTTAGACTTGGTACAGTACAAATATCAAAAGAAATACAATGATTACAATCTAAAGGTAGTGTCTAAAATTAGTTTCTAACTAAGCCATTCATTTTTCATTGATCGTTGCCAAAGCCACCTTTGTTGCTGCGGATGTCTCACAAGTCGAACAATACTTCCATGTTAACCCAATTTACTTCCAAGTCCAAGAACAATACTTCCAATTTATTTAGTACATTATCAGCACTCAGTTTTTTTCTCATCACCCAGGCCACAATACCCAAGTTAGATTTCATTAAAAATTTTACTGCTTTTAACCAAAGAACATCCAACTATGCCCAAAGAACAGCATTGATCTTATCTCCTCAAGTATCAACACGAATGCATCAAAACTTTAGCAACACATCGCTTGTATTTTTCCGACCAAACTGCACCAAGCAAAATATGAGGCTGAGAGCCAAAAATCCGATATCTGCCGAGTGTCGGAAAATTTGCCGAGTGTCTTTTATCGGGCACTCGGTAAAAGTAAGTTTTGCTCAGTGCCAGACAAAACACACTCGGCAATTGTTCTACACTCGGCAAAAGAGGGCTTTGCCGAGTGCGAACCGCGGCCAGCACTCGGCAAAGGCAGAACACACGGCAATTAATCTTTTGCCAAGTGTCATGGCACGTCGACACTCGGCAAAAGTCCTTGTCCCCACCCTAAGGCAAACAACAGCGTTAAGGGGGTGACGGTGTTTGGAGCTTTGCCGAGTGTCAACATCTCACACTCCGCAAAGCCGTCTTTTCCCGAGTGCCTGCTCGGCGCACTCAGCAAAATAAAAAAAAAATTTCAACGTTTGGTTACCAAAATTTTTCCCATGCCTAAATACACCTCATTATACTTCGTGTTGAAGTTTGGTACATTTTACGATCCGTTTTCTAAATTTAGTAACTTATTTTCTTTAATTATATTTTTTAGTGATAAACTAAAATTGAACTAGAAGTGATTAGAATAATCGAATCGAGTGAATGAAAAAATGATATTCCTGTTAATGAGTTCAACGTCAGGCCGTATCTAGAAAATGAAATCAATTTTCGCACATTTTGTTCATAAAATATGAAAACGAGCGTGTGCCCAATTTTTTAAAAAATTCTATAAAATACAAATAACATCAAAAAATCATGAGATTTGTCGGGATGTCATGATATCACACGGGGATGTTGTGATAAATAGTAGGTAAAGTTTCACGTAAGTTGTCACGTATGTTGTTTACAAAACGGACAAACTCCGAGGAAGTGACATAGAGTTTATAGTAGGTCATTAAGATTTGGAGTCACGAGATTTTTTGAATTTGAATTTGAGTTCAAACAAATGTTTATAGACAATAGGTCATCTAAATCGTGTCATGTCAAAATTTTATGATTTTTTGAATTTGTTTGATATTTTTTTATTTTTTTTAAGCTGCTCATGACTAATAATTGCTGAGTGTACATTAAATACACTCGGCAAAAGAGTAGCGCATAGCACACTCGGCAAAAGTTGAAGTTTTTTCGAGTGTAAAAAAAAGACTCGGAAAAAGTTTTTACACTCGGCAACGATTGGAAAAACGGCCAAGTCGGGACTTTTGCCGAGTGGCCAGGGGGGGGGGGGGGGGGGGGTCCGGGACTTAGTCGTGTGCGCGCTGCCTCCTCCTTCTCCCTTCCTTCTCCTTCCTGCCGAGTGTCCAGATCGAAATCGCATCGAATCGAGCTCCCTCGCCTCCGCCTCGGCCACCGCCCCCGCCTCCGCCTCCCTCCCTCGCCGCCGCACCACCTTCCTCCCTCGCCGCCGCACCCCGGCACCGCGACGCCGCGGCCCGGAGCTCGCCCCCGCCCCCGCTGCTCCGGCCAGCGCCCCCGCCTCCGCCTCGCCTCCGCACCCTGCCCCTCGCCGCCGCACCCTGGCCCCGCGACACCGCAGCCCGGAGCTCGCCCCCGCCCCCGCTGCTCCGGCCACCACCCCCGCCTCTGCCTCCGCACCCCGGCCACCCGACGCCGCCGCACCCCGGCCACCCGCCCGCTGCTCTCCCTCCCCCGGGCCCGACGACGCCGGCAAGGACCTCAATGCCGGCGAGGCCTGCCCTCCCTCCCCCGTCGGCCTGCTGCTGTCCCGCCCTCGACGCCGCCTCCACTGCCCCTCTACCACCAGCCTCCTCCCCGGCCCTCTCCGACGCCGTGCAGGTACCTCACCGATCCTTTTTTTTCTTTTTTTTCGTTTTCTGTTTTTCATGTATGAAATAGGTTGTGTGCAGTATATATTTTACAAGATGCATCAATTTGGAACAAGAGCTTCTTTGTGATTTGTGAATTGAGAAATGCTTGCAAGTGCTTGATTGGTAATTGTGAAAGATTAGGTTGAGGAATAGGTTGAAACGAGGATATGTGAAATGGATGTCGATTACAATTGAGGATTGTGACTCTATGTCATTGTGAAATGAGAAATTCGAAAGTAGGTGTCATTGTGATATGATTTGTGGATGTCGGCCATCGTGCCGTTGTTTTGTTGCAGGTTTTGGAAACCTCTCCGATAGGGGAGGTTCTACCAAAATTTACCAAATTGACACTATCATGTTATTTTATTTTTTCAGGGAGAGGTTGTTGCATCGTCCTTGAGTCGGCACTTTGCAGGATAGCAAGGTGAGACATAAAAGACCCCTCTTTTCCATTCATGTCAGTAGGCCATGCGAAACCTAGTTAGGCGTCTCCCGTTCGAAAGAGATACGGTTGGAAATATGCAATTCTTTGCATATGTATAGCCGTATCTGTTTCGAATTGTCCACGTTATTTGGACAGCCCGAGGATGTGTAGATGGGTTAGCTTTCGTTCTCTATTCCTATCTGAGACAGAGTTTCGACACCATCTCCCTGTTGTTCTCCGGATACACAATCTCCTTGTCAGGACGTGTATTTGGAGAACAGCGGGGAGGTGCTGTTAAAATTCTGTCTTGGATAGGAATAGAGCATGAAAACAAACCTCATCTACACATACTCGGGTGGGATTAGGACCTATCTTCACCTATTAGACTGTATAAGTGAACGGTAGATGCAATATATTTATCTATTACTCGGTGATATGTTAGAGGATGGATGACCGTGAGTGGATGTACACGGGCCGCCAAAGTCAGAGTTCGTGGACTAAAGAATGGATTAAAAAGACTCAAGTTTTTATGAACCAAGCATTTGCCAATGTTCAAGGGTCGCATCCTCGGACTTTTTGTCCATGTAGTGAATGTGAAAACCGTAAGAAGCAAACAAAGGAGGAAATGGGTAAACATCTCATAAAGTATGGATTCATGGAGAACTACAAACGGTGGACCAGTCATGGTGAGGCCGATCGTGTGCGACACGAGGTCGTTAGACCACGCATCGATGAGGCTTTTGACGAGGATGCCGGGGTAGCAGACATGTTGAATGACTATGCAGAGGCACACAACTTTGAGGAAAGCCGCAGGGAGGACGAGCCAGAGCCAACTGCAAAGGCGTATTATGATATGTTGGATGCGGCACAGCGGCCCCTTCACGGGCATACCAAGGTTTCTCAACTGGATGCCATTGCGCGCCTGATGGCCGTAAAGTCCCAGTTTAGCCTGAGTCACCGCAATTTCGATGTTATGTTGACAGTTATTGCCAGCATGCTTCCGGAAGGTCACATTCTGCCCAAGAACATGTATGAGTCACAGAAACTACTTCGTGCACTTAAGATGCCATATGAGAAGATACATGCTTGTCCGAAAGGATGCGTGTTATTCCGTAAAGAACACGCAGAAGCCTTGTACTGTCCAAAGTGTTCATCCTCACGGTACCTAGAGGTAGAATCAGGTGATGGTGAAAAGCGGCAGACGTCGGTCGCTGCGAAAATCCTACGGTACCTCCCGTTCATACCAAGGATCCAGCGTCTTTACATGACTGAAGAGACCGCGAAACAGATGACATGGCACGAAAAAGGAGTGCGATACCATCCTGACAATCTTGTACATCCGGCCGATGGTGATTCCTGGACACATTTTGATGGAATCCATCATGAGAAAGCAGATGAGCCTCGTAATGTACGTGTGGCACTGGCAACAGATGGGTTCAATCCTTATGGAATGGGGGCTGCCCCATACACTTGTTGGCCCGTGTTCGTTATACCCCTCAATCTCCCCCCCCCCCCCCCCCCCCCGGCGTCCTCTTTCAACGAAGGGGTATTGACATACGACAAAGCAACGAAGACAAACTTCAAAATGCATGTTTGGTACCACTATTCTCTGCATGACTTCTTGGCATATGGGGTATTCTGCGGGTGGTGTGTTCACGGCAAGTTTCCATGCCCAGTATGCAAGTCAAAGCTGATGTTTCATTACTTGAAGAAGGGTGGCAAGTATTCTTCGTTTGCCAGGCACCGACAATTCCTCCCTCTTGACCATCCATTCAGAAGAGACATAAAGAACTTTACAAAAGGTGTCGAAGTTAACGACCCTGCACCGCAGACCATGACATGTGCCGATGTTCGTGCCGAGTTAGATGCTCTCAAGGTCAATAAAGTGGAGATGGTTTTGAGGGATATGGTGAGCTACATGCCTGGTTTCATATCTCGGGCTTGTATAGGCTTTCCTATATGGACGACATTCTTCTTCCACATAACATTGATCCAATGCACATAGAAAAAAATATTGGGGAGGCGTCTTTCTGTACGATCATGGGCTATCCTGATAAGTCTAGAGACAATATTAAGGCAAGAGTGGATCAAGCAACCTTATGCGATAGACCTAAGCTTGACATGGCGCCTCCTAAACCCGGCAACAAAAGATGGATAAAGCCTAAGGCAGATTTCGTCTTGATGAGGGCGCCCAAAGGAGGGAAGTACTTGAATGGTTTAAAACGTTAATGTTCCCTGATGGGTTTGCATCGAACCTGAGAAGGGGAGTGAACTTAGAATCTATGTGAATCAGTGGGGTCAAGAGTCATGACTATCACGTGTGGTTTGAGCTGCTTCTTCCCTCGATGGTTCGAGGCTATGTCCCTGATCATGTATCGCAAGCGCTGGCAGAGTTGAGCTATTTCTTTCGACAACTTTGTGCTAAGGAGATACAAAAAAGGTGATTGCAGACATGGAAAAAATGGCTCATGTGTTGCTCTGTAAGTTGGAGAAAATCTTTCCACCCGGCTTCTTCACATCGATGCAGCATATGATTTTGCACCTCCCATATGAGGCACGAATGGGTGGGCCTGTGCAGAACCGTTGGTGCTATTCCATTGAAAGATGTCTAAAGGTTCTCCGAACTAAATGTAAAAATAAATGCAAAATTGAACCTTCCATGGCAGAGGCATACCTTCTCGAGGAGGTGTCAAACTTCACTACAAAGTACTATGCTGACAACCTTCCTAGCGTGCATAATCCACCCCCTCGTTACAATGTTGCCGAAAATGAGTCGAGCCTCAGCCTTTTCCAAGGGCAACTCGGAAGTGCAAGTGGTGCGACCAGCAAGTTCTTGGCATATGAAGAGTGGCGCACGATCATGCTATATGTGTTGACCAACCTTAAGGAAACCATGTCATACATAGAGTAAGTTCTCAACAAACCTACTTTCGATTAGTCACTCTTCTGCATCAACCCTCTAATCTTATTCCTCGTTGGCACAGAGAATTTATTCATCAATTCTGGCGACGATCAAGGGATCCTACATCGAACGAAATTGACACCCTACTTAAACAGGGTGCGGGAAGTGGAAAACCCGATTTCATTTCTTGGTTCAAAAAGAAGGTATTGTCAAACCGTTTTCATTTCATATCTCGTACTTAGTTTCACATGCAGTACGTTGCTCTTAATTGATGGCCTATCCTGCTCTATCTTGCAGGGCCAAACCGATGAATCCATGAATGCCGAGTTAAGACAAGTTTCCAACGGTTGTGACTATAGGGTCCGGTCATTTAACGGTTATGACGTCAACGGGTATCGCTTTCACACAACAAGCTACGAGCAGAGTCGTCCTAATCGAAGAACCACAAATACGGGAGTTTTTACGGCCGGCGATGATGGCGTCGAGTATTATGGAAGAGTAGAAAAGATATATGAATTAGATTTTCCTGGTTGCAAACCTCTTAATCCTGTCATCTTCAAATGCCATTGGTTTGACCCGGGAGTAGTGAGACGGACTCCTAATCTTGGGCTAGTCGAAATTCGATAGTCAACCGTCTTACCAGGAGACGATGTCTATATCGTGGCTACTCAGGCCACGCAAGTTTATTATCTCCCATACCCGTGCCAAACCGACGAACGTCTCCAAGGTTGGGATGTTGTGTACAAGGTATCACCACACGGCAAACTACCTATCCCAAACGATGCCGATTACACCATAGACCCAAAGACATATAAGGGAGATGACTTCTTTCAAGACAATGGGCTGGAAGGGAGTTTTGAGATAGACTTAACTGAAGTGTTCGGAATGGAAGTAGACAATGAGGACGCTAGAGATGAGGTTGATGATGCGAAAGACTTACAAATTCTTGAGCGATTACATCTGGACAGTGATGACGACATTCCTCCTCCTTCGGACAACCTGCATGATTATGTCGACATGCATGATATTGATGATGAGACTCATGAACCGGCTATTATCGACGATGATGATTATTTCTAATACATGTATGATCCATAGTAATTAGATTACTGTTTTTAATACTATGTGATTTCGGTTTCAGTTTTTTCATTTATAATACTATGTTATCTCTTTTAAAATATGCTGATTTGTTGACTTGTTTTAATTGCACGTGATTGGAGAACGATGGTGGGTGGCGTAGGCAAAGCTGTGACCAAAGCTGTGACGAAGTCCTTGTCCATTTTTTACCGGGATGACGCCGAGGGTAGTAAGCGGAAAGGTGCAGGCAAGGGTGGAGGGAGAGGTGGAGGGAGAGGTGGAGGCAGAGGTGGAGGCAGAGGTCGAGGTGTAGTGAGGTCACCGTCGCCTGAGGAGGAGCACGAGGAGCAGCAGCAGTCTGAGTCGTCTGAGGAGGAGGAGGTGGAGCGCGAGGACAGGGAGGAGAGCGAGGACAGGGAGGAGAGTGAGGACGACGAGGAGGAGGCCGAGGACGGCGACGAGGAGGTGCAGGGCCCGGGTCACGCCCAGCCCCCTGCACTTAAAAGAGTGCGAGGGGCGTCGACCTTGCCGAAGCGACCGATACCTTTAGACCGTCGTCTGGTAGTTCGCCCAAAACCTCCCCGGTAAGTTACTTTAGATGTTATCAATACAATTTCATTTCATTTGTTTTAAATTACAATTGATACTAACACTTGATCTTAATGATTTCGGCAGGTCTTGGACTCCTCCTGTCGGGGGTTGTCACAAACGCAAGGTCAACGGCAGCCTGGGTCTTTTGTGCAAGCAACACTACCCTGGCATGGTTCTGATTGACGAGAGAATAGAGATGGCCGACACGTTTGAGCACTACGCCGCCGTGATCGACGCGCGGGATCGAGATGGCAGGCTGTGGCGCAACAAGCTGGAGCGGGTGATCATGGAGATGTTGGTAAGTCTTCGTCACTACATTGCTCAACACATCGTATTTTGTTGATCATTCTTGAAATAATGGTTCGATACATCGCGTTTGTATGCAGGATTTCTACAAAATCGAAGAAGGCTTTGAGGACCTAGCGTGGCAGGTGGCACGTACAGCGTGTCACAAACTTGTGAAGGACATGCTGTACGAGGCGCGCACTCAGGCCATTGTTGATTTCCACGCTGCCAGAGATGTGAGGATTAAGAGGGATGATGCAGTAACGATGACGCTGACGAAGGAAGAATACTTGCAGGTAAATATAGAACAAGCTTTCATGAGACTTAGTATGTTTAATTTGATCTTCTTATATGTAGTATGCTTGATGACGTGCAGGCGATTCCGTGGTGGATGGCAACACATCCCGATTGCTGGCAGGTGTTGGTAGACAACTGGTGCGCCGAGGACTGGGCGGAGAGGCATGAGGCTTGCCGACAGCGTCGGTTGTTGATGCAAGGTGCATCACACCACCAGGGCAGTCTTAGCCTCAGCGAATATGCGGCCAGATATGTATGTCAAATCATTTATTCACTCTCGATCTCTGAATAATGCCTAATTACTAATCATCTTTTTTTCCCTCCCTCAGGCTTCGCATCATGGCGGCGAGGAGATCAACACTTTCGAGGCTTTTGCGCTCTCCCACAAGGGCAAGGCGACGGCAGACATCCACTACAACCCGGAGGACCCGCCCGAGGCGTACAGCAATCCGAGCGCCTATAGCCACTGACGGATACCCAAATCAGGGTATCCTGATCTAGGATGCTTAATTCTGCTAACCGTCTCAGCTTAATTGTGTAGGGCCCACAGGAACAGGCACACGACAACAGAGCGCTCGAGGGGCCCACGGCCGACCCCGAGGGCACATACAAGTTCCGCCTCGTCCGACCCCGAGTCGGCCGGGGCCCACGACTTCCGCCCCGCCCGACCCCGAGTCGGGTGGGGTCCACAGACTCCGCCTCGCCCGACCCCCAGTCGGGCGGGCCCCGAACTCCGCCTCGCCCGACTCCCAGTCGGGCGGGCCCACAAGCCGCGCTTCGCCCGACCCCGAGTTGGGAGACTTCGTCGAGAAGATTTCCCTCTGGCAAGGAGGACAGGCATTTACGACGAGTAGCTGGGGAGCCTTAACTCTACCCAGCAACTCATCTACTTGCAGGCACGCGATCTGACCTGCACAGTGACATCCGTCCCATCTCACAGCGCCGCCTGACACCTCGAGTACAGCAGCGGGATGGCTACGGCATCATCATCACCCTGAACAGGGACGAAGACCGGACCGGCGACAAGACGGTCGCGACAGTCTGGGTTGACATCTCGACCACCTGCCCGGCGACCAGGCTGACAGGACGCCGCCTGACTAGAGCCACAGTAGCGGATAGGGATCAGACTAGTGCGGCGCGTAGCCGCGCTGTCCACAACTGGAAACCCCGTTCTCATTTGTAAACCAGCTCACTCCTTGATTATAAAAGGAGAGCTTGGTGCATGAGGAGAGGGGATCCAGATATACAACGCACACAGACATAGAGATACACACGAAGAGGCTTGGAGTCTTTCTCCTCCCTCGCCAACACTTGTAGCTCCCCTCTGCAAGTCGAAACACGAACTACCCATGAACTGGACGTAGGGCATCGATTGCCTGAACCAGTATAAACCTTGCCTCTCTCGCAAAACCCTCGTCATCATAGAAGATTGTTAGGCGCCGTAGTTACAAATTTAACTGTCGGCCGATTTCTTAACACCGACAGTTGGCACGCCAGGTAGGGGACCTCAGCGCGTTTGACATCTTCAGTTGATGGCGAGCCACGACATCGATTGGGCTCCGGGTGCTCTCGTGTACTTCGGGAGCCTGGAGTTCATCGTGGTCCGGGACGGGGGGCTTTCGCACGTCGAGGCGCCGGCCCCCCCACAACGGGCCCTCACCCTCGCCATGCCCGCGGGCGCGGAGCTCGTGGGTATGGCGGAGTACGACTACGACAGCGACGAGGATGACCTCCTCGACTACGACTCCGACGCCGGCAGTCACCATCCTTCGCGCGAGTGCATGATGGTGGAAGCCGGCGGAGGTAGTCGCCGCAACGTTGACGACGTGGCCGCGCAGCCAGACCTTGCAGCGGCCGCGACAACGGCGGACGCCAGAGAGGCCGCAGAAGCCGCGCCCCTGCTTGTGACAGAGGCGCAGCAAGAAACCCCTCCGGCGAGCGTCGAACGCCGGGGGGACGACGACCTGGAGCGTCTGCTCCGACGCCAACACGAGCTCGCAGAAGCCGAGCGGCGGCTCAAGGAGGAGCGCGAGCGGCTCGAACGCGAGGTGGCGCAGCGCCAGGCCCAGCGCGAACGTGTGCGTGCCCATGGGCGCGAAGCCCGGCAGCAGATTCTGGCCGAGGCGGGCAACCTCGTGCCCAGATACACCAGGCCCAGCCAGAATGTCGCCGCGGCTGCGACACTTTTGCACGCGCTCCCGCAACCGTCCAACGAGGACCAGCGAAGAATCCAGGGGGAGCTCAAGGACCTCCTGGACTTGGCGGCGGTGCAGCAGGCCGAGCGCGAGCAAAGCTCTGCTGCACAGCGGCGGGAATCCAGCGTTTCCTACCGCACGCCAAGCAAGCCGCGGGCACAACCCGAAAGTTCCGTCCACCAAACCCCCGAACAAAGTGGGACTGGGGACGCGCCGCCGGTCCATCAGCGGATCGGCTGGATCCGCGACGCCCGCGACATTCTGCGGGCAAGGCGCCGCGAGCAAGGGCGAGGTCCACGGTGCGAAACCGAGGACTTTGTCTACGCTCCGCGGCGTGGCGGGAGATTTGACCCGGAGGAAGACAAGCCTCGGGCTCCGGTCCCGGCCGGCCCACGGGCTTTTGGCCGCGCCATCTTGCGGGCTCCCGTCCCCCAGCGGTTTCGGCCGCCCAGCAATATCACGAAGTACAACGGGGAGACGAATCCCGCGTTGTGGCTGGAGGACTACCGCCTGGCGTGCCAAGCCGGCGGTGCCACCGACGAACGGTTCATTATCCGCAACCTCCCCCTCTTCTTGGCCGACTCGGCCAGGACGTGGCTCGAGCATCTCCCGGAGGGCTCAATCCAGGATTGGGTTGACCTCCAGGAGGTGTTCATCGGCAACTTCCAGGGCACGTACGCGCGCCCGGGGAACCCGTGGGACCTTCGGAACTGCCGACAGGGCGCCGACGAGTCCCTGAGGGACTATATCAAGCGGTTCTCCAGGCAATGCAACGCGTTACCCAATCTCGCTGACGCCGAGGTGATCTCCGCGTTCATAGCGGGCACCGGCAACGAAGGGCTCGTTCATGAGCTCGGCCGCAAGAGTCCGCGCTCCATCAAGGAGCTGCTCAACGTGGCCACCAGCTACGCCTCCGGTGAGGATGCGGTCGATGCCCTCCTTCACCGGACTAAAGGCAAGGCAAAGCGGAACGAGAGTTCCGGTGCGGGTCCGTCTGCCCCGCACGACAAGAAGCAAAAGCAGAAGAAGAAGAAGGGCGGCGATCAGCAACGCCGCAACGACGCACTCGTCGCGGCCGTCGAGCGTAAGCAGAAGAAGCCGGCCGTCGACAACGACAGCAAGAACCAGCATTTCGAAAAGATGCTGGAGGCGCCATGCCCCAACCACGCCTACCCCGTCAAGCACGCCCTCAAGGATTGCGGGCTCATGCTGAAGTTCCTGGGCGCGAAGGCCAAGAAGTCCGACCCCAAGGATTCTGACCCCAGGGATGACGGGAAGGACGACAAGGAGGCGGACGGTGGATTTCCGAAAACCACCGGCTGCCTCATGATCTTCGGAGGCGAAGGAGTCAGCTCCTCCAAGCGGCGCCAGAAGCTGGAGCGCCGAGAGGTGTACGCCGCCGAGCCGGCGACTCCGGCCTTCCTCAAGTGGTCCGAGGCGGCCATCACCTTCGACCGCGACGACCACCCCGAGTACGTGCCGCGTCCAGGGCGGTACCCACTCGTCGTCGACCCCATCGTCTCCAACAAGCGCCTATCCAAGGTATTGCTGGATGGTGGTAGTGGTTTAAATATTTTGTACGCAGAGACCCTCGATGCCATGGGAGTCAGTCGCTCTCGCATCCGACCTTCGGGCGCACCCTTCCATGGGGTCGTGCCCGGAAAGACGGCCATGCCACTCGGGCAAATCGACTTGCCCGTCACCTTCGGCACGCCGATCAACTACCGCACAGAGGTCCTCACCTTCGACGTGGTGGACTTCCCCGGCGCGTACCACGCGATCCTTGGTCGGCCATGTTACGCGAAGTTCATGGCCGTCCCCAACTACACCTACCTCAAGCTCAAGATGCCGGGGCCGAGAGGTGTCATCACCGTGAGCACGTCTGTTCAACGTGCTTACGAGTGTGAAGTAGAGTGCTGTGAGCTGGCCGCGGCGCTCATCAACAAGCCCGACCTCCCAGAGGTCGCCAGCGTGGAGTCCGAGGAGACGCCGACTCCGAAGAAGGCGTCCGGCTCGTTCGAGCCATCCAAGGACACCAAGAAGGTTCCCCTCGACCCGTCCGACCCCGAGGGGAAGGCGGTCATCATCGGGGCGACCCTTTCTGCCAAATAGGAAAGCGCGCTCGTCGATTTCCTTCGCGCCAACAAGGACATCTTCGCGTGGAAACCCTCGGACATGCCAGGGATTCTAAGGGAAATCGCCGAGCACTCCCTCAACATCAAACCGGGATCGAAACCGGTCAAGCAGAGGTTGCGCTGATTCGACGAGGAAAGGCGCCGAGCCATAGGCGACGAGCTGACAAAGCTCCTTGCCGCCGGCTTCATCAAAGAAGTGTATCACCCCGAGTGGCTCTCCAATCCTGTACTTGTTAAAAAGAAAAATGGGAAATGGAGGATGTGTGTTGACTACACAAGTCTCAATAAGGCATGTCCAAAGGACCCGTTTCCTTTGCCACGCATCGACCAAATTGTTGACTGGACCGCAGGGTGCGAAACCATGTGTTTCCTAGACGCCTACTCGGGCTATCACCAGATCCCACTAAAGATCGGTGATCAAGAGGCAACGGCGTTCATCACTCCCTTCAGCTCATATTGTTACGTTACAATGCCGTTTGGGTTAAAGAATGCCGGCGCCACTTACCAACGTTGTATGATCAAGTGTTTAGGTGATCTCATCGGACGGATCGTGCAAGCGTACGTGGATGACATCGTAGTCAAATCCGTACGAACCGACGACTTAGTCGCCGATCTCAACGCCGTGTTCCAACGGCTAAGAGAGAATGGCATTAAGCTCAATCCCGAGAAATGCGTTTTCAGGGTCCCAAAAGGGATGCTCCTGGGATATTGCGTTTCACAACGCGGCATCGAAGCCAACCCAGAAAAAATTGAAGCCATCGCGAAGATGGGGCCGATCAAAAACCTGAAAGGCGTTCAGAAGCTGACCGGCTGCTTAGCCGCACTCAGTCGATTCATTTCCCGACTCGGGGAAAAGGGGTTGCCACTCTATCGTCTCCTCAAGAAGTCCGACAACTTCGTCTGGACAGCCGAGGCACAAGAGGCTCTTGATCACCTCAAGGCCAGACTCTCTAGCGCCCCGATTCTCACCTCTCCGACCGAGAAGGAGCCCTTGTTGCTCTATATAGCGGCGACAACACAGGTGGTCAGCACCGCCCTGGTGGTGGAGCGAACGGAGTCGGGCAAGGTGCTCAAGGTACAACGGCCCGTGTACTTCGTCAGCGAGGTCCTCTCCGACTTCAAGACAAGGTGGCAGCAGATCCAGAAGGTGATATACGCGCTGGTCATCACTCGGCGCAAACTCCGTCACTACTTCGACGCCCATCCGGTAACCGTCGTCTCCTCCTTCCCCCTTGCTGAGGTTCTAGGCAATCCGGAGGTGTCGGTCAAAATTTCTAAATGGGCGTTAGAATTAATGGATCAGGGAATAGAATTTATGCACCCATCTGCCGTAAAATCACATACCCTGGTAGATTTCATCGCCGAGTGGACCGAAACTCAGTTGCCCATAGTTCCTGTCGAAAGGGGATGTTGGCAGCTGTTTTTTGACGGCTCTCTCACAAAAAGGGGTGCCTGGAGTGGGTGGCTGCTCATCTCTCCGAGAGGTGTGCGAATGCAATATGTCATCCGGCTCAATTTCCCAGCATCACACAATGTAGCCGAGTACGAAGCTCTGCTTAACGGCATGAAAGCAGCTGTCGAGTTAGGAGTCCGTAGGCTCGAAGCCTTTGGCGACTCTCAGCTCGTTGTTAACCAGGTCATGAATGAGTCCACCTGCACTAACCCCAAGATGGCGGCCTACTATGCCGAAATCCGCCGTCTGGAAGAAAAATTCGATGGTTTTCAGGTTGAACACGTCCCTCGGCGGGACAACGAAACGGCCGATTCGTTGGCCGGGCTGGGGTCCAACCGGGAGGTAATCCCGGCAGGCATTTTTGCCTGCGATCAAGACAAGCCGTCCATCAATGATCCTGCGTCGGCCGACCCGACGAAAGAGCAAGCACAAGAACCGGTTCCGATTGAGGCCAACGAGGCCTTGGTCATCGAGCGCGACAAAAACTCGGGGGCTCCCGCCGACCCCCGCGACGCCTCGCCCGACTCGGGGGCTGACCCCGGGTCCCGCGATGACTGGAGGCAACCCTTCATCGACTATCTCCTGCGACAACAGCTTCCGCCCGACCGCACTGAGGCACGCCGACTCGCAAGGCGCGCCAAGACATTTGCGATGGTCGGCGGCGAGCTGTATAAAAAAGGGCACTCTGGAGTCCTCCAACGCTGTATCCCTCTCGACGAGGGTAGGCAGTTACTCCAGGATATCCATGGCGGAACGTGCGGCCATCACGCTGCACCACGAAGCTTAGTCGGCAACGCGTTCCGGCACGGTTTTTATTGGCCGACCGCTGTTGCCGACGCCCAACGAGTGGTGCGCACTTGCGAAGGGTGCCAGCATTATGCTCGTAAAACTCATCTGCCGGCTCAGGCCCTCCAAACCATCCCTATTACTTGGCCGTTCGCGGTGTGGGGGCTGGACCTGGTTGGACCCCTCAAAAAGGCACCGGGAGGCTACACCCACTTGCTTGTCGCCGTTGACAAGTTCTCAAAGTGGATAGAGGCCAGGCCGATCGGCAAGATTGACTCGGCGCAAGCCGTCAAGTTCTTCACCGACATCGTACATCGATTCGGGGTGCCAAATGCCATCATCACTGACAATGGCACGCAGTTCACGGGGAAGAAATTCCTGAACTTTTGCGACCAATACGGCATCCGAGTCGACTGGGCAGCTGTTTCTCACCCCCAAACGAATGGGCAGTGTGAACGAGCAAACGGCATGGTCCTACAAGGATTAAAGCCCAGAATCTTCAACAAGCTCAAGAAATTTGCCGGTCGGTGGGCAAAAGAGCTCGATGCAGTGTTGTGGAGCCTAAGGACGACGCCGAGTCGCGCCACTGGCTACACTCCATTCTTCATGGTGTATGGAGCCGAGGCAGTGCTGCCGACTGACCTGGATTATGGGGCCCCGCGGGTGCAAGCGTTTAACCCGGACCTCAACGAGCGCTACCTCGAGGATGCGCTCGACCAGATCGACGAAGCACGAGAAGCCGCGCTCCTGCATTCCGCCAAGTATCAACAAGCGCTGCGTCGCTACCACGAACGAAAGGTTAAAGGCCGCGCTTTCGAGGTTGGCGACCTCGTTCTTCGCCTTTTGCAGGGCAATCAGGGCCGGCACAAGCTGACTCCGCCGTGGGAGGGACCATACACCGTTGCGGAGGTGCTCCGGCCCGGAACCTACAAGCTCAAGAACGCCGACGGACGCATACTCGCCAACGCGTGGAACATCGACCAGCTACGTCGTTTTTACCCTTAGCTTGTATCTCCATTTCCTTTTGTACCGTTCAAAGACATGCAAACGAAATAAAAAGAAAATTCGTTTCTTTCTGTCTTTTTTAAATTCACAACAAGTCCTGACCTGCCGACCGCCGATCCCCGACCCTAACGGCTCGGGGGCTCCACCCGGCGGGTGTGCAAAAAAGGCCGTGTAAAATCCAAAATGCCCATGACAAACGAGCGTCAAGGCCAAGAGCGAAAATTGCGCCGACAACGCGTCCGTGGCTAAGGAATTTACATGAAAATCCTAAGTGCAGGTCCGACTCGGACAGAACTTGAGCGTCGACGATCTCTCGGTCGACCCGACTGGCCGACTCGGGACTCTGACGCCTCGGCGGCTAGGGGCGGCCTGGGTTACCAGTCAGTCGAATGAAAGGTCCAAGGCAATCAGGCGGTCTGAAAGAGGAGGAAGTCACGAAGGGAAAAACACTTAAAATTTCGAATAAATTTCGAACGAACACAAATTTAAAGAACGAAGTACTTGTTTCATCTAAAATAAAGGCAAGTTTTTTATTTACATGAGGGCCACTCGGCCCAACTCGACTAACTACTCTATCTCCTACTACTCGTCACTCGGAGGCGACGGCAGAGGGAACGCGAAGGAGGCGAGGAGGTCGGCAAGCGTCGCCGCGACGGGCGCGGCCTTCTTCTTCAGCTCCTCCATCTCTTCATCGGAGAAGCCAGGCACCATGCCCAGCGACAAGCCCTCGAGGTCGAGGGAGTCGCCGTAGTGCGTCTGCTCCATCACCAACGTCCAGAAGACTCCGGCCTCGAAGCTCTCACGACGGAGGGCACCGAAGCGGTTGGAGATGGAAAGCAGGTGCGCCTCCAGGGTGGTGGTCCCGTCCGGCTGTGGCACCTGCAGCTCGTCAACGAGAAGCTCGGCGCCGATCCGCAGCCGCTCCAGCTGGGTGTTCTCGCCCCGCGCCACCTCCAGGTCCGCCCTGAGCGCTGAAAACCAAATAAACAAGAAAATCAAACAAGCGAACGCCGAGGCGAATGGATCAAGGCAGAGGTACAGCAACCTTACCTTCAACCTCCTTCTCCAACCCGGCAACCCGGGCGGTGAGCTGGGAGACCAACTCGGAGGACGTCCGTCGAAGCACTCATTCGGAGTCGGCCGCCTCGCGTGCCTTGGCCGCGTCCGCCTCCGCCTTCTCGGCTTTCTTCTCCGCCGCTTCGGCCCTCCTCTCCGCTTCCTCGGCCCTCTTTTCGGCGGCGGTCGCTCTCTCCTCTGCCCCGGCCAACGCCAGCTTGGCCTGGTCGGCCTCCCGCATGGTCTGTGTGACCTGCTCCACCACGGCCTGCGCCTCCTCATCAAGCCGAACTCGTTCGCTCTCTTGGAAGCGAATGCAGTTCGACTTGGCCCGACTCAACTTGGACAGTTCCTGAGACAACGAAGAGGGATAAGCAAAACAAAAGCGGGAAAAAGACTCTGCGAAAGAGTGAGGATGTACGCACCTGAGTCGGGGCCCCCATCGCCTTTATCAGGCGGAGCGCGGTCTCCAGAGCATGAATGGCTTGGCCCTGATTCTGGCCAAGCACGCCCCAGAGTTGCCGCTCCGCCGGCTCGTTGTGGACCCGCTCCTGTCCATCGGGCCCTTGGACGCGCAGGACATCGACGTCCGTGGACGCACCCGAAGTCGACTGCGGCAGCGGAGGCGTGGTGGAGCTCAGACGAGGCCTCGACGGCCCGGACAGCGCGGAGCTGCCCGTCTCCGTCAACGCGGCGACCACTGGAGCCGCCTCTGCCGACGTGCTCGCCGCCGGTGCCGCCACGCTTGCTGTCGGCGCCGCCATGCTTGCCGCCGGCGCCGCCGCGCTCGCCGCCGAGCCGGGCGCCGTCCCCAAAACCCCTGAGGACCGGAGCAGCTGCTTTCGTGGCAGGACCTGCAGCGGACTCCTGAAACAAAAGAGAGTTAGCAAACGAAATAAAGAAGTAAAAGAAACGCAGCGAAGTCGAGTACTAACCGGAATAGCTGACGCTTCGGGGTCGGGCCGGCAGACGACCCAGCCTCATCACGCGCCCTCTTGCCCGAGAGGGCACTCGGCGCTGCAGCCTTCAACGAGGCCGACTCGGCCACTACACTCGCCGCCGCAGCCGTCGTCCCCGCAGAAGGCGCCACCGTCACCACCGCGGCGATCGCCTCCGAAAACGCCGTCGCGGGGACGGCGGCGGTCCCCGCCGACTCGGGCGGGGGAGTCACCACGACTGGCGGAGCCGAGGATGTCGCTGTCGCGGAGACGGCGGGAGCCGTTGCCACCACGGTCGCCACGGGTGGCGGAGCTTCAGAAGCTGCCGTGGACGCCGCCGCCGTCACGGGCGCCGCGGTCGCCGCCGCCGCCACGGACGCCGAAGTCACCACGGCCAACGGGGCCGTGGGGGACGCCACGGTCGTCATCATCACGGCGGGCGGCAGCGCGGTGATTATGGTTGACGTGGTCGTGGAAGGGGCCGCGGTCGAGGCGCTCGTCGATGCCGTCGTCGCCGCGGCCACCGCCGAGCTTGTCGCCGCCGATGGCATGGTCACCACGACCGATGTCGTCGCGGCGGCCGATGCCATTAGTGTCCACGCCATAGCCGTCGCCACGGGGAGCAATCTCGCGAGGGCGAGCGTGAGAGCCATGGAGGCGGGGGGAGCCGCCGGCCGCGAAGAGCCTGCCGCGCCCCCACTGCCTGAAGCGCCGGCGACGTTGGGACCCGGGGCGCGATCTTCCAGTTGATCCCAGTCGACCTGGTCGTCATCGTCGTCGTCGCCGTCGTCATCGCCGCCCTCGTCGTCACCGCCGTCGTCATCATCGTCGTCCTCGGAGTCGGAGACCACGTCGCCTCAGCGGCGACGCCGTTTCTTCTCCTCTTCCCTCTTCGTCCGCTTCGCCTTCTTGGCGTCCTCGCGGTCTTTGCGGGCCTTCTGCCGCTCCGCCCGCTCCCTGTTGATCGCGCGGACGGCGTCGTAGACTTCGGGAAGAGGGGCGGCAGAAGGAATGAAGGCGACGCCAGTCTAAATCCAAGAAAAAGTGTATAAGCGAAAAATCGGAAAAATCGAAACAATGCCGAATCGGGATGGAAACCGAATCGAAAAACTTACGAATTGTAGGGCCCCCTGCTCCGGAAGCATCGGCGGGTGGCCCGGGATCGGATAGTCAAAGCTATCCCAATCCGCCGCTGTCTTCCCCATCGCCTCCGAGAGCCGGGCCTTCAGCTCTCGGACGGAAATCCGTGGCTCCGCGTGGGGGTCCACCATGCAGGTCCCCTTCCACGCAAAGTCGCGGCCCATCTCCCACATGGGGAAGCGCCGGTCTTGGAGCGGCGCAAGCCTCCTGACGTGGTAGGCGCCAATGACCCCGACGCCCGTAACGCCGCCCCTCTTGAGTTTGTCGATCGTATCCAAGAGATCGGCCAACTTCTTCTTGTCAGGGGCGGCCGGTCCCCAACCCCAGCACTCGGGCGCCTCTTCGATCAGGCGCCCGGTGAACTCCGGGAGCGGCGCGAGCGCGGTGTTCTTGAGGTAAAACCACCTCTCGTGCCAACCCTTGTTGGTGTCGGTGACGGGCATGGTGATGTACTCGCGGGCCCGGGTGCTCCGGAGCCGGAAGCTAGCACAGCCGATTGGGACGGCGCGCAGATTCCCTTCCGCGTCCTTCTTGGTCTGGAGCACGGGGGTGAAGAAGTACTTGAAAAGGTAGAAATGGGGGCGAATCTTCAAAAAACCTTCGCACAAGGCGACGAAGGCGGAGATGTGCTGGATGGAGTTGGGGTTGAGGTGCTGCAACTCCAACTTGTAGTGGTGAAGCAGGCCGCGGAGGAAGGGAAGAGGCGGCATGCCGAAGCCGCGCTCGTGGAAGGAGCGGAAGGAGACAATGTAGCCGTCCGACGGCGATGGTGTCCTCTCCTCCCCGGGTACCAGCCACTCCCGCTCCGCGGTGAGAGGCATCAGGAGGCCGCGCGCAACCAGGGCATCGAGGTTCCCCTTGGTGCTGTTGGACCGGCTCCAATCCGCCATGGCGAAAGCGGGCGAGGGACGCGGAGCGACGGCGAAACGAAGGGAGGTTGGAGAGCGAGCGAGGCGAGGAAGACGAAGCGGTTTGCGCAAAGGCGAGCGGCGGTGGATGCGAAAGGTCGCGAAAACCTGGTAAGGCAAATGAGGTTAGACTCATCCCCTTTTATAGTTATCGCGTTCACACGACGCATCGTTCCCCGCGCCTCCCCTGTTTCGCGATCTAACAGGTGCAGGTGCCTTAAAAACCGCCATCATGGCCCGCTCCACTACCGTACGAAGACGGATCGTGGCCTCGATCCGCGCGGAAGGCGAACCGTCGCGTCTCCACGACGCACGATGACGGCCCAGGCGGGCTTGGAATCCCGGCCGGGCCCACAGGTAATAAAGGCTAGGGGCTGAAAACGCCCCGACGGCCCAGTTTCCGGCCCAGGAGTTCGAAGGCCGGCCCCGCGAAAGGGTTCGAACGGCCGCTCCAGGGCAAAACTAAGTGAGGGGCCACCAAAGAGGGGTCCCCAGCGACCGCAACCCGTACACCGTAGTACAATGGGCCTCTGACGGTAGCGTCCGAGTCCGAGTCTAAAAAACCTCGACCCTGATCTCCCATCGAGGGAGGGCATCGAGCCCACTGACTCCGAGCGAAAGGAGTCGGCGATCGAAAAAGGCAGGAACTCGGATCTTAATGAGGCCGACTCCAGCTAGTCTCAATCGGACCCCCGCGAAGGGCAAGCCGAGGCCTTCACTCGGACACACCCGTTTGCAGCTTAAACGAGCACCACGCATCGAACCATCGAGGAATGACGTGGCCGGCTCATGCGTGTCCCGTCTTATCGTAAAGACGCGCGGGTACGGACGAAACAAAAAGACGAAACGACCCTCGGACGGATCCGCGCATCGAGCAAGGACTCGGGGGCTCGCATTCGCAAACAATGACCTACTGCGTGGTCTCGGGAAAACCTTTTTTGTCACCCTCGGCACAAGTAAACCACTTGTACCGAGGCTCGGGGGCTACACCCGGCGGGTGCGCTCGCGCGCACCCACCGGCAGGAGTAGTGCGAAAAAACCCTCGGAAAGACAACGACAAGCCTCGACGGCGACCACGACCCCCGGCCGCCGCCCAGGCTCGGGGGCTACTGACGGATACCCAAATCAGGGTATCCTGATCTAGGATGCTTAATTCTGCTAACCGTCTCAGCTTAATTGTGTAGGGCCCACAGGAACAGGCACACGACAACAGAGCGCTCGAGGGGCCCACGGCCGACCCCGAGGGCACATACAAGTTCCGCCTCGTCCGACCCCGAGTCGGCCGGGGCCCACGACTTCCGCCCCGCCCGACCCCGAGTCGGGTGGGGTCCACAGACTCCGCCTCGCCCGACCCCCAGTCGGGCGGGCCCCGAACTCCGCCTCGCCCGACTCCCAGTCGGGTGGGCCCACAAGCCGCGCTTCGCCCGACCATGAGTTGGGAGACTTCGTCGAGAAGATTTCCCTCTGGCAAGGAGGACAGGCATTTACGACGAGTAGCTGGGGAGCCTTAACTCTACCCAGCAACTCATCTACTTGCAGGCACGCGATCTGACCTGCACAGTGACATCCGTCCCATCTCACAGCGCCGCCTGACACCTCGAATACAGCAGCGGGATGGCTACGGCATCATCATCACCCTGAACAGGGACGAAGACCGGACCGGCGACAAGACGGTCGCGACAGTCTGGGTTGACATCTCGACCACCTGCCCGGCGACCAGGCTGACAGGACGCCGCCTGACTAGAGCCACAGTAGCGGATAGGGATCAGACTAGTGCGGCGCGTAGCCGCGCTGTCCACAACTGGAAACCCCGTTCTCATTTGTAAACCAGCTCACTCCTTGATTATAAAAGGAGAGCTTGGTGCATGAGGAGAGGGGATCCAGATATACAACGCACACAGACATAGAGATACACACGAAGAGGCTTGGAGTCTTTCTCCTCCCTCGCCAACACTTGTAGCTCCCCTCTGCAAGTCGAAACACGAACTACCCATGAACTGGACGTAGGGCATCGATTGCCTGAACCAGTATAAACCTTGCCTCTCTCGCAAAACCCTCGTCATCATAGAAGATTGTTAGGCGCCGTAGTTACAAATTTACTTGTCGGCCGGTTTCTTAACACCGACAGCCACCTCAGTTCGTACTCAGAGGTGACAAAGGAGGTCTACGGGCAAGACTACGATCCGAGGTCACACGACCTTGATGGAGAAGTCGTGATGAGGGCGGGAAAAGGCAAGAAGCATGGACGGTACTATCTCGGTGACAGCGTCATCGACACGACAAGTACTCCCACGCTCACCTAGATTCGAGCACGGACCGTTAGCGGTGGCCCGAGCATACGCGAACGACCGACCGCTACACAGGCCCTCCAGGTTATTACTGTTACATTCCTTGTTCGTTTAATTTTTTCATTTGATTAAATATTGCACTCGAGTTTAACAATTGATTTAATATTGCAGGCCCAGCTTGAGGAAGAGAGGGCCAAACGGGAGCAGCTCGAGGCGAGTTTGGCGCAGCAGGTGCAGGAGTAGGTGCACGCGCAGGTGCAAGCGCAGACACAGGAGATATTCTCCTACTTGCAAGCTCAATTCGCGGCGATTGGTCACCCAATGCCGGCACCTCCGATGTGGGCTCCTCGTCCTCCCATTTGTTCTCCGGTGAGTGTATTGGCAACCTTACACAACCTTAGACAACTTAGAAACATAGACAAACTTAGAGACTTAGAAAACCTAGAGACTTAGAAAACTTAGAGTTGTGCTATACATATTGAATCACAAATGTTATGTCGTCTTTGTGCAGCCTATGCCTGGGTCAACGGGGTCGAATGTTGGGGCCGCGGCTTTGCCGCAGGACGCGGATCTATCGGCAGCTCGCAATTTTTTTCCACAAGCACCTCCACCCTTTGATCCATAGTTTGTGTTTTGTGGACTATATGTGTGGCTTGTTTGTGGTTGCGGACTATTTATGGACTTGTAAGAGTTTGTGGACTATTTGTGCACTTATGACCGTCTGTGGACTATTTGTGGACTATATGTGGACTAAATGTGTATTAATTGTTGAATTGTGGACAATTTGAGGATTTGGATGTGATATGGCTATGAAATGGATGCATATTGTCATATATATATAATGCCTATGTGTTTTTCGAATGAATTTGCGAAAAAAACAAATAAAACATGTTCTGGAAAAACATCTTTGCCGAGTGTTTTGCCGAGTGTATTTACAAATACACTCGGCAAAGGTATCCCCGAGTGCAGATTGTGACACTCGGCGAAACTCACGCCGTCAGGTCGCCGTCCGTGAACTTTTGACTGCCGAGTGTCCTTTTTAACACTCGGCAAAACTTTTGCCGAGTGCCCGAGAAAAGACACTCGGCAAAGGGGGTCTTCGCCGTATACAGACTCGCCGAGTGCGCTTTTCCGAGTGCTACACTCGACAATTTTTTTGCTAAATGTGTTTTGACCTTGCGGCACTCGGCAAAAAAGGCATCCTGGTATGGCTTGCAAGTCAACCCAATCGGGTATCTTCTTCCGTAGGAGCAGCAGTTCAGTTTGTACTCTTCCATATATAAGTTAAGTTCATACTCTTTCAAAGCCTATGTTTTTCTCTGACAAAAGCATGCAGCAATGCAGTTTGTTTACCTCGCCAATCTAAACGTGCATGAGACCAGCAACTCTGCCGCGTAAGCTATTTTTGTTTGCAAGAAAAAAGCTATGCACTACCGGAGAAGAACAACGATACAGGAACGAGAAATGCTCCGGTTGAGCTTTTTCCAGAAGCTGCACGAATCCAAAAGCATCCTCCTGAATTAATTAACATTTAATTTCTAATCACTGAGGCCCACATGGCCCTGTCCCCGTCCGATCCAAGCCCAGCCCAATCCAGGAAAATCGGATCGCATGTTGTCGTCGTCCTTCTCTTCGTTACTAGCCAAGTTTGGTGGGGAAAAAAAAAGGAACTTCGCCGGAGCTGTGCACGTCGTGCTCCTCATCATCACCGTTCAATGCCGATGCGGCAGCGCGCGAAGACTGACGATCCCATTTGTATGCGGCGGCACCGTGCGCTAATTATGACCGTGCTCAACTTGCCCTGCTGTTCGTGTTATCGGCGGTGGTGGCGGCGAGGACCACTGCCTCGCGTTTTTTTTTTTGTTCCAACAGCAGGTATCACACAGAAGGAAAGGTCCAACAGATGTTAAACGCACCCAGTTAGCTTTATTTACACGGTGATCAAATGATGGTTTCAATGTTTGGTCTGCAGTAGCAATCGATAGACGTTCGGCGTCAGGGTGTCCGCAACGGTCACGTCGACGTTGTATCGGTTCAGATTCCTCCTCAACCAAGGCTTCAAGACCGGCCTCCTCGTCCCCGTCATCGCGGCGACATCCGTGTTCTTGATGTAGATGAGACCGGCGACCAGCTTCTTCACGGCAACGTCTCGGCTGACGGCAGCCAAGCAATGTCTGATGACGATCGCCAAGTGAAGTCCACATCAATGGGTGAATATATGGTGCAAATAGGTTAGAAGTTGGAAATATGAAAATTCCTCTAAAACTCATATTTAGAGGTTCTCAAAAAATTTTAAAAACTCGATCACCAGCTGTAGTTGCACTAGAATTACGGGTGCACACAAAATTGCAACCTCAAACTCTATACCATTTGAGAGATGGAAAAATAATAAATGTTGAACAAAGGTGCACTAGCGGACAAAAATAGTTTGTTTTGTCTTGTAGTGCATCTAAAACCAGATTTGTTATTTTTTTAATCTCTCAAATAGTATTGTGTACAGAGATGAAATTTTGTATGCACCCATGATTCTAGTGCAACTATAAATGGTGAGTTTTTTTAAAAAAATTAGAACCTCCAGGTATGATATGCATCCCACATCAATAGTTGTGTTTACTGAGAGATCTTTTTGCAGTAGTTACATGCACACCCGATGAGCAAACAGAGGATTTGATGTTTGAGTCAACCAGTCGTCGTCGTCATATCCTGTAGTAGAAGCGCTTGAAGTTGAAGCTGAAATGAAGACCGTCTTTCGCGAGCAGTCCCAATCCTTTTCCACGATCCTGAACGCGGCATCCTCGTACGGCCACCCCGTGCGGAAACTGAAGACGCAGGTCTCGCCGCTCCCGTTGTCCTCCTTGACGGTGTACTGCGGCGGCGGCTTCACACCGGCGTGGTCGGGGTAGCGAATCACGAACCTGTAGCCCCTGACGACCTTGCTGCGTGTGCTTTACGGGGCAGAGAAATTGATGTGGACAGGGATGAAAACGAAAATTTTGTTTGACAATCCTGATGAGCTTTTTTATACAGTATAACTCAGACATTCATAACGCACGTACACTCACCCCTATAAACGGATATAGGCAAACCCTACCTTTATGAGCATCTTCGAAGACTGAGCCGGCAAATCCCCGAGATTGACGAAGTCACCACTGGCGCCTCGCTGTCGACGGCCACGTCGCCTACCGCTGAAAGCACAAAGCCGTTAAATCCTAACAAATTCGCTTCCAAGAGGAGTCGAACCCAGAACCTGAGAGGTACTACTCGGATGCCTTAACCGCTAGGCTAACACCCTTTTCATTTTAAAACATTTATTTAAGGTGAGTTTATTACTAATTGAATGCAACCTAGTTTCTCCCAGCTTTAATTTGTCGAGCTTTTTATCGTTGCTGATACGCATCTCCACTCTATTTCTGCACAATGGGACAAATATACTAGTGTGAGAAAACATGAAAGTTTTGAGTTTTTTTTTTTACTTTCACTGAAAGAATTGCACGGATAATTACCCAAAAAGCTGCATCATAATGAGTTTCGTGCTCCTTGATGCATCTAATCCCTAACACTGTGTTTGGATGTTGGTATTGAGGGTCAGAATTCGGAATTGGCATTCGTTGGCCTCCAATGCTGCTGTTTAGATGTCCATAGAATTCGCTCACGGAAATCTAATCCAATGCCGAACCGTTTTCTCGCATGCCCGCGGACTGCGTCGTTCAATTACAGGCCCGACGCTCTGTATTGGAGAGAATCATCCCGCACTTCTTCTCCCCCGTTCTCGTTCCCCACCTCCAGAAAAACGCATCTCTTCCTGCTCCTCCCGTTTCCCCTGCGTAGGTCAGGCCAGGCCAGCAGAGAACAGATGAGGAGGAGGCGACGAGAAATCTCCACGACGGCACTCCCCTGTTCAGATCCAAAGTCACCGCCTTTTATTTCGGCAAAGAAGCCAGCCATGGCCGCGCCCATTGGCAACGCGGCGAGCATGGTGGCCGTGGGTCTGATGCGTGGCGCCACCAACGCGCTCATGCGCCGGGCCTCGCTCGTCTGGGACCGCCGCGCCTGCGTCTCGTGCTCCGGCAGCGTCATCCGGCGGTGGCTGGCCCACCTCCTGCGCGCCTGCGTCCTTCTTCACGCTCCTTAGTGCCGTCCCCGTCACCAACGCATCGGTCCTGCTCGCATCGTCTTCGGCTAATGATTGGTTTCTAATCCATCTCATGCTGAGGCGCAAGTAGATTCTGGAAGGAAATTGCACTTCATCCCGTGATTGTGTTGGATCAGCTAATGATTGGTTTCTAATCCATTTGTCAGGTTAATTTTTTTGTTTTTGTTGTGGACGAATCTGATGCATACCATATCATGTGAAAAATGTTTTGCTACATGTACAGATACTCAACCTTTCACTATTTGACAATTCAACCATTTGTACATCCAAACATGAATTGGAATTGGCTGCTACCTACTGATTCCATCTACCAATTATCTGAACATCCAAACAACAGAATTGGCATTGCAAGCCATTTCCAATACAGCTTGGCTTTGGTATTCAGAGTCCAATTCAATTCCTTCCCTTGAATAACGACATCCAAACGGAGCCTAAAGAATATTTTGCTATCATTTTTCAACTCCCGTGGGTGTCTACAATAAGAAAGGACATCATCGGCCTGGCAGAACATGAGAAGTAGGAGTCACTATTTCACTAAAATGTTCAATAAGCTCACTTCAGCAATGACACGACTTGTTAGCTGACATGCACATATCAGACTCGATACTGAACAAAATCAAACGGGAACCGCACCATACATATTGCTGAGGCCTTTCTCATTTATGGCATCAACCTGTGAGCCGCAAAGCAGAAATGACGACATCTGTGTCAAGAAAGATAAAACTAGAACTGCTATGTAGACGGGATAATACTATCAAAACTTATAGATTTTTCTCAGAAAGAGGTTGCTCAAGAAGCTGGTAAAATGTCTTGCGCAGGAGTGGCTGCAGAAGAGGCAGAAGTCTCTGGTAGCGCTGCAGTCCCTTGCTCGGCCTCGGCTGGAATGCCGGGGGCTGCCCCTCCAACTGCTGATGCTTGCCCGCGGCGAGAGCTCCTTATGTACTTTGTGCAGATCACATCAGCGTGCTCCACGCAGTTCTTCCTTACGAAGTTCTCCATGCACTTTAAGTAGGAGAAATCTGAGCGGGATCCATCTGTCGAGACCACGAAAAAGCACCGGGTGTCCTGGAAAATTTGGTGCTTGTCAACCTGTCAAATCAAAATGGGGGCAATTATAAACCATGGTCTGAAATAAGAACGATATTTTCGTTATGGCATGTTAGATGCTCACACATTAATAAATGCAGAAGCCACACAATAACATAAGGAACCTTACCATTATATGACCAATTTCACCAGAGACCTTCGATTGCTTTTCAGGGTGATGCTCAAGAACTTTCTCTCGGATAAACTTGTCATCTTCAGGTGAAAGTCTGGCACCCTCTCTGGGAAGTTCAAGATACAATTAATTTTGAAGACTATCATAGCAGGAAAACAAGTATATGAAAATCTTTCATGTAAAACAACACCACACAATACTTTTCAGTGTTTAACGAAATACAAAAAAAAAATAGTGTACTATGAAGTACCCGATGTCGTAAAATTATCAAGTAAACATAAGGTGTTTTACCCTGCTTCACGGAAGATCGCTTTGACTCGTTGCATGATAGGTTGAAGTTGCAGAAGGATGTTTTTCTCCTCGGTTGTGTGTGCAAACCGTTGTCTTGGTGGATCCCTCTCAACAGATCCCTTTGTGGGTCTCCAAGGATTCTCGCTCTCACGTTTCCACTTAACAGTTTTGGCTCCCCATCCATCCCAACCTTTGTTGTTGCCGGAATCATTTGCCTCAGTCCATTTGACGGCACTCGTTGAGCCATCAATAAAGGAAGCACTCCAGTAATCCCAAGAACATAATTGCATTGCATCTGAATTGTATGGATTATCTTGGTGTGGTGGTTTTGCATCTATAGAAGCTCCATTATTCCCACCTTCTGAATTGCTACAGTCATTGCCAGCAATAGCATGTTGTTCACAGCTCGAGTTGATTGGTGTGCTATTTTCCCATGAGCTGCCCCCATTCCGAATATCTTGCTCTTCAATATTATCTTCAGAGGTGGGCTTACCATAGTTCCCATCCAGCTCTGGAGATGAGCACAAGTCATCAACCTCGTTCTCTTCCATGAGATAGTGAACATCCTCCAAGAATATGTACCGCGCCTTTTCCTGATCATCTGTCCTGACCAAGGATAACAAATCATACAGCCCATCACCGTACTCCTCTCTGTTTTTCAGCTGCAACAAAGAAATCAGAACATAAAAGTGCAATTCCATTTGGTAAGACCGTATCAACCAACAGCGGAGCCCACAGTAGGGGCTTCCCCTACTGTATTTCCTTAAAAAACCAACAGCGGAGCCATTCATATAAACAAGCTCTGGTGGGTAAGGCAATATTACCTGATCTTCATTCCAAAGAATCTGAAAAGATGACCCAGTACCGCATGCTGCTTGCTTGCCCCATGCGCATGATGAAACCACACAGCCCAAAGAATCAGAATCACATTTTTCTGCTGCCTTCTCAAAGCATTTCACAGGGGTCTACAAAAACAGATGTTTTTTGAGACCAACGTAGCATTGAAATGAATGAAATCATCAAAACAAATGACAGATTTCAGATAAAAGCTTACAAACAAAGTGGACGCTGTGAAAGGCACTTGAACTTTCAATGAGCGGAAAGTTGCCTTGAAACCACTATTATGGAACCCATTCAAGTTTCCCGTGCATGTCATGCTATTTGCCACCAGTATCAGATGGTCCCTGTGAACCATTTTTATAGCAGCCGAAAGCCGCTGCATAAACAAGAAAGCATGAGAAAATCAATGCAAATGGCGCGAAACTGGTAGGAAAAGTGCTCTGATTGTGATAAAGGCATTCTACAGTAATTGAACCTACTGAATTATAAAGACGAAATGGGTCATAATACATCCCAGGGTATCTATATCTTGCCATGATCACTCGAATACCTAGCCAGACACTGATCCTAAATGAGTCGCAATACATCTCAGATATCCATATTCTACATGATCCACATGTTTTTGAGTAATGCCGTGTGTTTCTGCAGTTAGACAAGTGGGCACTAAACCATTAAAGTAAAAAACGTTTCATGACTGGCATAATTTGTGTACTTTTTCCCAATGTGAACACCTGTGCTAATATTTGCATAATAATAACCATAAACTTTCAAAAACTTCCTTATTCCACAAAAAAGATGTTCACAGAGAGAGAAAAAAAGCAGCAGTCGTGCCCAGCATTTGGAATGTTGTTCACCAACAGTAAATCACCTCAACAGATTTAATAACTAACAAAAATAGGTGGTCAGATGGCAAACCTGCACAACTTGAACAAATGCACATGATATGCCAAGAAGTTCCCTCACTTGTTGAATACCATACGGGATGGACCTTCGTGTGTCAATGAGATCAACAACGGGTATGCAGGCATCCATTATTGCTCCCCAGGCATCTCCATTGTGTAAAGCTTCATCTTTTTCAACAATGATTTCTAATGCTGGCTCACCCTTCCACACCTTCTGTGTGTTATTTACCCAACTGGTTGAATCAGATTCAACCCAGATAATTTTAGTCGCATGAATTCGAGGATCACCTACAGAGCAAATAAACACCCAGAATATTAGGTAGCAAAATGATTGAAACTTTAATTAAAATATAGAGCAAAGGAATATGACAACATAATATGTTCTACAAAGAGATAAAACACTCCTAAACACTTCAACAGATTCTACAAAGAATTTGGAACCCCATAGCACCATGTTCTCACAAGGAATAAACAAGTGTGTTTCTGCCTGCATACCACATAATTACCTTATGATGAGATCTCCCCAAGATATGTTGGCTAGTGGGGGTGGAGGTCACTTAGTCAACTGGAGTCTGATTCTCTCGTCGCACATATTAACGTTGGATGGACATCTGTCCCCCTAGCCTATTTTTTTAATTATAATTATCTTAGAACTAGAATTCAGGATAAAAGAAAAACCTTAGGAATGGGATCACAAAAAATAGCAATATAGAACCATGGTCCATCAGAAAGGTCGGGTTCAGCCAACATAGTTTTTTTTTTTTATCTCTTCAGCCAACATAGTTCATATTTTCATGTCTTGCCATAACATACATGAATATTACAACCCTGAACGTGGTTACTTTCTTTGGACGGCATCCAGTAAATGCAATTCAAAGGAAATAGCCCAGTTGTAACTGTACCTTTTATTGTTGCATCCAAAAGCACTGAGAAGACTGCATTATCTATCACATCCACTGCTCTCACAACAGATTCAGATAATATGGTATTTTCTTCAGAGAAAGAGAACTGCAAACATGGAATCTTATGTAGCTGTCCATCAATTGGCTTCTGTGTGAATGAACAATCACTGCCATGGATCAAGAAAATTGAAAAGCCTAATGAATATATTGAGCATGTCACAATAAAACATTGTCGGTACATTAATTCCAGTTGAAGATTAGGCATACTGCAATTAACAAAAGTACCACTAATTTCAAACCATCCAGATGGTGCAGGGGAGTGAGTCGAGCCCTCATCCCCAAGGGTGGACTCTAAAATAACATAAGCTGTGCCTTTATAACTAACCACATAAAACAGGTAAGCCTGTACCCAACTAACAAAAGGCAGAGACAGGAAATATCCGTTATAGTATCACTTTTCCGTCTTTCTCACGAGTTAAATCCTATTACTTCAATGGATTTTTAGTATTATTTTATTTTATTTTTTGCAAAGATTGAGATAGGTCCAGTTTTCTAGTTAACGAGTCTTGAGTATGCCTATTGAGTAGATTGTACGTCCAGTCTAAACAATTACTATAACAAGTTCGATCCGGAATGTGCCTGCAGGATGCAGTAACTAGTCAGAAGTAAAGAAATATGATGGGTACTAGAAGTGGGCCGAAATTATCTTTTATAAAAGTGTTACCTAGGCCTTGAGCTTAGGACCTCGGATCAGGGTTTGCAAAAACGTTGGTAACCGGACTTATCGGTCTGGTTCGGTTTATCGGTTTTGAGTTTAATTTAAAAATTTGACGAATTTTGTCCGGTTTTCATCAGTTTTGATCGGTTTGACCGGTAACCGAACTTATCGGTCTGGTCCGGTTGGAACAGTTAGATCAGTAAGGTAAACCTTGCCTAAGATATGATATGATATTGATTTCATACCCTAAAAGGTTGACCCCGAAAGATTAAGCTCTGAGAAGGGCAATATACATTGACTTCCTCCCTTGATGTATCTATACCCTAACACAGTCCCCCACCTATTCAACCAAATACATGTGTGTGTAAGTTAAAGAAACAAGTTGGCAATGACAAGAATGCCACTCGTTTCTCGCCCTCCCATGTTCCTGATGTTCAGGTAGGCTTCAGCCTACCGTAGAGTTCTCTAAAAAAAAAGAATGCCTCTTGTTTAGCACTTATGGTGCAGAGGTACCAGAACGCCCTGAGTGACCCCTGAGTGACCCCAGCAGTCTGACTTGAGGCAAAGTATATAACCATCTTCAAGCAAACACCACCACAACCACTTTTCCCAAAAAGGTGGCATCACCATCCTATAGCTTGTACTCTCTAACAAGGAGGCATGAACAGGCGAATAGGTGGAAGGGCACAGACTATGGTAGGGAATGAAAAGGAGATACCAAGTAGAGAAAGTAATCTTTTTAAACAGGTCGCCGAGATGCCCTTTCTTCTTCCCGTATCTCCCAGAAAATTCTTGGCATTTTTAGAGAATATCCTGAGTACTAACGTCTATCCATTGTAACTGCGCCTGCAAGAAAGGCATGCATAAGTATCGCACAGAACACTTTAATTGATAAAAGCAAGAATACATCATCTACCTTGTCTAGATGAATATGGCCTACAAGAGTTGGGACGGCTTCAGATTTCCCATCCAAACTTGTTTGCTTCTGATGCCTGAAAATGCAACAACGTTGAGGTTTTCAGCTCTTTTGACGAAATATGGGAACATTTTGTATCTGTTTTCCACTTTACGAATTGTTAGAACATGCATTTACCATTTTTGACTCAGTCAAATGTGGGACCCCTGGGCGTGTCTGACTAGTTACATCAGTGGCTAACATCGAAATTATGTAATCAACCAATTGCTAGCTTGACCTACAGCAGTCAAGTTACATAGCATTGCCAATTTGAAGGGAAGCAAAGGACTAAGGAGGCTCGAGACTACTGCTTAATGGTTAATGAACAGAGATATATTATTTTTATACAATCAAACGCAAAGGACTATGAGACTGAGTCTATCCTGCATTGCACACTAACACAACATAGCTGATGAACAATAAATAATAACAGATATTACGGCAATGCAATAAAAGAAGGGGGCTTTTGAGGACTTCATTTTATCAGTACGTACTCGATGCAGATATCACTAGCACAGTCGGCTAGTGTAACTCTACAAAGACAATCCTGTACAGCAATAGCAGCCCTTTCCTTGCAAAATTTCTTGGCACAAGTGCAGTCGTTCAGAAATAGGATAACTTTCCGGTCTTTCAGATCATTTTTATAGACAATTTTCGTCTGAAGCGTTTCCTGTTAGGATAAAAGAATGAGATAAACTTGTTAATCAGAGCTTACAATAGCCATCAGTGATCAATGCCTAGAAATCTTTATAATATTATTACTACCTCAACTAACTCCCACCAAGCATTGTTACTGTCAGATGAATCCGACACAGCACTGTATGCAGCGTTTGAGATAGCAGTGGCAGCTAAGGAACCCACGGGTTCACCAGGAGGCAACGCATTAGGAAAGTCTGTCTCATCACCTTCCCTATACTTCAGCTGTATTATTGTATTGCTGCATATGTTTCTCACAGTTCCATCATAGCATACAACTACATCCCGCAAGATGGCCATTGAATCCTTGAACAAGGTTGCAGATTCTACCAACCGTCTTAGGGAGCGAGCTATTGCCTCTCTTTTGTGTATAGAGTGTACCAGCTCCTCACAAGGATTAAGACCATGAAAATATGAACTTTGCACAAGACCATAGGCCTCTGGAGGATGATCATATCCAATGGATGGGCGTTTATTCACAATATGTGAGAAGCAATCCTCTACCAGGTGGCTCGAGTACAACTTTCCATTACGATGAAGTTGCAGACCAACAAAGCCAAGCTGCCTAACCAAGCTTGACATGGAGGAGCCATTTTTTAGATCAACAAGAAGTCCAAGATCGGAGTATTTCACAACAAAATCCGAAATCTGTTGTTTTATGGTCTTCAAGTTGTTTTCAACTTGCATTTCCAAATGTTGAGCATTGGAGCACCTTGACTGTTCAAGGATAAGAGTCTGTTTCTGAATGCTACTCTGTGCTTCTTCCAGTAAAGCTTTGGGAACGTTAAAATCCTGCAGGCTTACACTAAAACCATCCATCAGTAAGAACTCCATTAGTAACGGCTGCAGCACGTTTATAAATCGTATAGCCTCTGCAGGACCCTTCTCGTAGTGAATGGAGAAAATCAAATCCGCAAATGAGTCCTGGACAGATTCTTTGTCAACATGCAGCTTTAGAACAGTGCTGTCCCTAACTAGGTGTCGGCCGCCATGAGAAGTTAAGTTAGGTGGTAATGCACCTTGCAATATTTGTGTGATTGACCAAGACGGAATTGACTTGACTACAGCAGGGCCTGGAAGTGAAAATGACGTAAACATTGCCAGCTGGTTGGCTGATTCTTTTCTTAACATGGTTCTGGAAGACATATGTTTCAGAGCTAGCAAACTGTCTTTACGTAGCTGGAGATTAAACCTCCCATTGTGGGAACTAATAAGTTGTTTTCCCATGCTGAAAAGTTCCAAGGCTTCAGCTTTAGCATCAAGTGACTGTGGATAATAGACATGTGCGCGATCACCATCGAAGTCTGCCCCAAAAGGAGAACATATAAGGGGATTGATTTTGACTGTATGGTCATCGTGGATATAGACATGAAATGCCTGGAGAGAATGCTTATGTGTGCTGGGTATCCTATTAAGAAAAACGACATCCCCGTTGAGTATTCTCCGACTGATCGTTTGACCAACTTTAAGTGTAGTATGCCCTTTTGATCCTACATCGATTGCATAGGTTGCTTGACAATCTCTGTAGGTCACGCACAGTCCCTTGTCAACCACCTCTTGCAGCCTGTTAATGTTGATGTCTGTCACCTGTTCTTGCAAAGTTATTCTGTTTGACACTTCAGAAGGTAGTCCAACTGCATCCACTTCAATATAGGGATCTCCAGTAAAAACGCCGATCGATGAAAAACTTGACCCTTTGCTGAGAAACAATGCCTTCATTTTTTCCAGCCACTTTTTTGTTGACGACCCAGCTGATTTTGTGCCAACAGCAAATTTATTTTTATTGTCTTGAGGACCCTTTATAAAATAAGGTATAAAGCTATCATTAAGGATATGAAACAGAATAAATTATCAACAAAAGATTCTATCATAAGATAAATGCAAATAGCTCTACAAAATCATCAATTGCAAGTGTTTGGTTGATAGCACACGCAAAAGGACTACAATAGTGCAGCATTTTAGAATCAGCAAAAGTTGACTTTTTCTATACAACAACAACATAACCTTTTGCCCCAAGCAAGTTGGGGTAGGCTAGAGATGAAACCCACAATGATCAAGGACAAGAGAAATACAAAAGGACACAAGACAAAAGGTAGAGTTAGGTGTAAAAAAAGTTGACTTTTTTCTATGCACCTAATAAATATAATTTCAACACATACCATTCTAATGCCCCTTCGAGGTATGTACTTCCCAACAGCAAGCTGTAGTAGATCACATGATTTCGCATCATGCGACACAAAGTTTGGAGAACCAGCTCTTGATCTTTTTAACTGCTCTATCTTTTGAAGCACATTCTTCAGCGAAGATTTTGAAAAATCCTGAAAAGAAAGCAAATTAGGACATCAGACAGAAATGATCCAGTAGGTGTAATTAAGAACGGCCAGGTAAGATCACTAGAAAACTCACGTCGGACATGATCATCCCATTAGTGACCTCTGGAATATTGAGGCAGTTTGGAGGTACTGGAAGGTACTTCATCACATACCCAGACTGAACAATGTATCCCTGTGCAGCTAGTTTTCTTCTAGTATCATCTGGAATCTTCTTCAATATATTCAGAGCCTAACAAATAACATGGGAATGAATCAGTTGAGTGTTCAAACAACCTGGATTTCACCAAAGCTACCCAGAAAATATTTAGAAAAACAGAACTGTATGAGAATATTACCTCTTCTGGAAGCAGTGGCCTAATGTCAGAGCATCCAGCATGGTGATATCCATATTTATCAAGGAAGTCCCATGAACATTCTATCTTGTGTTTTCTTGTACCTGCTCTCAACTCCAAATGAAACACACCATCTGGTGTCTTTATTATCTTCAAAGCCAGTGCTGGAAGATCCTATAAAGATTTTTCTGTTTTAGTTTGAACGGTTGCTGCCAAACATAAGTGTACACTTACACTCATCTAGTGATCTAGACTACACATGTAGTTGTATCAACACTCGCACTAGAGCAGCAGCAAGCAAGGAGGTAAATTAGAAAAAGGAAATTTGATTATGACTTCACTGTTGGTGCTTAGACTATTAGCTACTCCCTCTTATTTTTAATTGATGAAGTTATGACAGCATTCTTAGTTTACTTTTGAGCTAAAAAGGTTATCCTGATGTCATAAATAAAAACCAAAAGGAGTATATAGAAGTTGCTCCCTCAGGAAATAATATCGATCAAGTGCAATATGACATGACATCTACCGGAAAAAGAAAAGAGGATCTAGTATATTCTATTCATCTGTTATATCTTTCCTCTAAGTATAATAACTATCACATATTTATAGGAACGAAAGACAATCATATCAGTAACTTCATTGCAAACAGAACCCACCATGCAGCCTGCTAACTTTAATTTAGAAACAGAAAGAAAGAAGTTAATAACATGAAGCAGGTTTCTCCAATCAAGTTAAACATCAAATGTAATATACTGTTCAGACCACATAGGAATGCGGTTAAATTTGAAATTAGTATACTTTGTTTCAGTTCAGGGAATTTATTTTCATTGACCCACACATACCAGTAACCAGTCAAACAATGTCTATGTACTTCGATGCAGAAAAAGAGAAAATGGCAACATCTGTGCCTACCTGACAATAGCAAGATGTTGCTGACACATTTTCCTTCCCATTTCTCTGTTTCACCTGAAATGAAGGTCTCATAAATAGTAGGCCGAGGTAAAGCAAAGTATAACATATAAATTTGATAAAATCAGGGAAACCCATGTAGAGAAAGGACAAAAGTAAGGTTACATTGTTTTCGTTTAGAAATACCTTCTTCTTGATTCGAAGGCACTTCAGACATATCAAGCTCAATAGTTTCCTCAGTTCACTAACATGACATGGATGGAATATGGGTACAGGTAGCTCAATGTACCCAAAGTGCCCTATATAAGAAGGCAAATTTATTTGTTAGCAAAGGAAGGTATCCTCACTATCTGGAGCACAATGTGAGGAACATGAAGGCTAACTAATGAAAAATGCCTTGGGATAACCTTCGCATTTGTCAATTTCTGAAGCACCACAAGATTCACATTTTCCAGTTTCTAGAGGCAACCCAAGGAATGGACTCCCAAGCTGACTTTGATGAGTAACAGGACAGTCGTTTACAGAAAAGGTAAGCTGCAGAAACAAATAAATTTGCATATTAGTCATTTTTTAAGAGGAAAGAATATAGTGGGGAAAACATGATTGGGGGTTGTTCAGAGAATAGCTGCACATGATTATGTCAAACAAAAAAAAAATAAGGCATCGGAAGCTGTTAATCCAGTTGCAAGGGAATGCAACAGCAATTACTTGGTCAGTGAAATGTGCATGAATATTTGGCTGACAATTGGCAACAATGCTACCAGCACACTAGTCTCAGGCTTACCCCTAGGCATCATTGTGAATATCATAGAGCCAGTCAGCTCGCTCAAATTATACCTCTAGGATGTAACGAGTCCAAAGTAATTCGTGCTATTGCATAATCCAAACTAGGCTTACCTCCTGGACCATCTCATTGGAATATGGGATATCTCAACAGCCCTGGGGCGGGGCAGCGGAGCGACCGCCCCGGCCTCCAACCCAGGCGTGCACCCTCGTCCCGGGTTCGCCTCGTCAGCTGTCATGCTTGCCGAGCGCCGCCGCATCTCACATCGCATTGGAGAAGACGAACAATACGCGGAGAGTTTACAGCTTTGTTTTTTTTTTTTTTTTTTTTTTTTTTTTTTTTTTTTTTTTTTTTGAGCGACTGGAGAGTTTACAGCTGGTGAAGGTTGGGCACAAGACAAGAGTATATTTTACTGGGCCTTTTGCATCCAATACGAGGCCCAACTAAAGCAACAAGGTAACGGATAAATTTTGGATGGGGCCATGGGCCATGGCTTGACTGAACTCCAGCAACATCAAGATTTGATTGAAAAAAAAAATCAGGATTTTGATGACTGAGGGAACTCTTTTAGCTGATAGGATTCAAAGTGAATTAACTTCCAGCTATGGTTGACATGAAAAAAAAAAGTTCTTTTGAAAACAGTAGGGATAATTAAGTTTACAGCTGGTGAAGGTTGGGTACAAGAGACAAGAGTATATTTTACTGGGCCTTTTTGCTTCCAATACGAGGCCCAACCAAAGCAATAAGGTAACGGATAAATTTTGGATGGGGCCGTCGGCCATGGGCCATCGCTGTGTCTTGACTGAACTCTAGCAACATCAGGGGTGCGAAAGGGCAGTCTAGCGGTTACAAGAGCTTCAGTAGCACCTCAGGTCCTGGGTTCGACTCCCTATGGGAAACGATTTTTTTAGGATTTAACGGCATTGTGCTTTCAGTGGTAAGCGACGCTCCCGTCGACAGCGAGGCGCTAGTGGTGACTTCGTCAATATCTAAGAGGTGCCGGCACAATCTTCGAAGATGCTCATAAGAGTAGGGTTTGCATACGTGTGTTCATAGGGATGAATGTGCGTGCGTTGTGAGCGTCTGAGTTGTACTTTGTACTTAAAAAAAAGCAACATCAGGAGTAGTTGACATGAAACAAAAACAAAAACAAAATCCTGATGTTGGCATGAAATCCATAAGGTAACGGATAAATTTTGGATGAGGCCATGGGCCATTGCTTGACTGAACTCCAGCAACATCATAGTGAATTAAGTTCTAGTTATGGTTGACATTAAACAAAAAAAATTCTTTTGAAAACAGTAGGGATTAAGCTGACACGGAATTCAACCTTAACTGTGGAGGGCCTCAACTTTTTGGAGTGGTTCTCTCAAACATTCTCCCTCGAATTATCAAGCTACATACTCTGACCCTTTATTAGAAGGCCATTACATGTATCAAGTGATACAGAGGCTGGGATATGCAACATATTCCTTTTTCTAAAAAAATTAGAAGGCCATTACAATGAGAGGGCTAACCAATGGCGATTTTGGTTCTTCATGCATTCCACTATATTAGCATGTTGAAATTCTCAAGAAAAATAAAACCAACATCTCCCTTGGTTAGATAGGCCAAAATTAGAGTTGGAGTGCTGCTAAACCTACTTTTTAGCTACATATGCAGCAAATAATGAAGGAATAAGCAAAAAAAAATAGACTTGGAAACATAGGAGAACTATTAAAAATCTAAGCATACACATTACAGTTACAATGAAACAATGGAGCACCATCCATTAAATAATACGCAAGAATCTACTACCAATGAGTTGTGCGGCAATTTGCCTAGTTGCTGGTAAAATGTATCAGAGATCGAGAACTTACTATCTCTTCCTCAGTAGAAAGGCTAAGTTTGATGCTCCTAATGGTTCCTTCGGGAACTGGGATTGCAGACTCGTCCTCATCCATCTCGCTGTAAACAGAGGAGGGCAGAAAAACAGGGGCTCGTGTCACTTTGTGTCCGTGTGCGTGTGTGAGAAAGAGAGAGAACCAACAGTTCATTATTCGGAAGAAAAAAAAAAGAGAACCAACAAATTAACTACCCACTGGTTCGAGTCGCACAGAAAATCAACCAAACAAAATGGAATTAAGCAAGACAGATCGAGAAACGAGGCAGGATATCATCATAGTTACGATGATAGAACTACACGAAACTTGCAGCCCTGCACCAAAAACCCGTCAAGAACGAAGTCGTCAATCCAACTAGCATGGTAGCACCATTCTCACACCAGCAACAATGCCCCCCCCCCCCCCCCCCCCCCCCCAAAAAGCCCTTCTGTTTCCAACCGCGTGTAAAAGAAAACCAGCAAGGCACGGGACAAGAACACACACAAAACACACTACCATGGCGCCCTGAACGCCGACAAAAACACCAGCGCGAGCACACGCTGATCCTCCGCCGATCTCCGGAACCCATATACAGCGACCTTGCGGCCAGAGACGCGACCAACAAATTAAGGCCTGGATCAACGAAACCCCCGAGCTTACCAGGATGACTGAGCCGCCTAGCTCGCCCGCACCGCGCCCACCCGGTCGCTTCTTCGTTTCCCTTGCATGCAGGGCGTAGCGTCTGAGAGCACGGCGGATGAGGGCTTTTTGCTTCACTTCGAAGAAGCCGAACAGCCCAGTTCTGTGAGGGGAAGAGGGCGAGGCTCAGGAGATGGAACGCGCGCGCGCCTTTATTAGCTTCGCCCGCGTTCGCCCTTCCCCAGTTCAGCCACTCTGCTCTGTTTTTAATTTTCTTTTTCTAGAATAGCGTATACTTTTTTTTGGCGGGAGAATACCGAATATTTGTATTGTTTACTTTGCACATACACCTCGATTTACAACTGATTATAACAATTAACGCACGCAATAAAAGGTATAAAAGAAAAAATAATTTTGAAGAGCATTAGGTCCTGTTTGGATCATTTAGCCGGCTAATTTTAGCCAACAAAAACATTAGTCAGCTAATTTTTTAGCCAACTAATAATTTTAGAAGGTACTTGTTTTACATCACCGACTAATGTCTCTGGCTTTTATACTTTTCTTTCCTTTTATGTGTTTTTTTCTTGTTTTATATGTTTAGTTACTTTTAGGAGTGTTGAGGTAACTAGGAGCTAAAAGTTCAGGAGGTGGGCTGACTAAAAGTTTAGTCATTTTTAGGAGCCATATTTAGATCCAAATTGACTAAAATTACTTAGCTAAAAATTTAAAAGGTGGATCAAAACACGGCCTTATACAACAAAAAGCATAAATGAAGTTCCCATGAAATCTAAAATCCATAGAAGTGAAGTATCCTCCTGCCCCCCCCCCCCCCCCCCTCCTTTTTAATTTATTTGCAGTTTGAAGCTTTTGGCACAAGAATTAAGGAGGAATGAAAAAGACGATGAGCATAAGCCAGTCTCAATGTACCCTTTTATAACCATTAAAATTTATGTCACATATGCATTTTCTACGGACTTATTATGATGAGAGAGAAGGTAAATTTTTTATATTTTGTGAGAGGCTTTTCATCACGATGAAAAGAAGCTGACTCCCTTTCCTAAAACTAGTTTTGAAAAGAGTGTAATGAAATGGTGCATTGAGACTGGCCTAAGAAATGATAAGACAAGGAAGAGAAGAGATAGAAGGAGAGAGTCACTGGGGAGTGAGAATGAAGAGAGATGCATTGGAAAAGCAATTTTTTGATCATTTTGGTAAAACAATTTGAATGCTATAACTACAATTAAATTGAAATATATGGAGTAATAAATTTGTGCCTACCCATTGGAACATGTGAATCAGCCCATAAATATTGGTTATGTATCAAAATCAGATGACTGATATTTTGCTTATATATCTCAATCAATCACTACAACAATTTTGATATTATATGACGATGTAATTTTGTCACAGAAAGTCTAAAATTTGTTACAAACTACCTTTAATGACGCAGCGGTGACGAAAATCGCTTTATCATAGAAGGTGTATAGCTGATTACCTTCTATAACGTTTTCATTATTTTCGTCATAAATTTGTGACGTTTCAAAGAAATGTCATAAACTTTTATGACGCTCTCAAATTCGTTACAAACTGCTTATGACGGTCTTAAATTTTTCATAGAATTTTACATTCAGCCTATTAATTTCGCAAGCCATTGAACTTTCAGCCCGCTTAATTAACAGGTCTTTTTACTTCCGGCCCACTTAATTAGCAGGCCTTTTTAATTTTAGCCCACTAATTTCGCATGCTTTTTACATTTTAGCCCACTATTTTTTCAGACTTTTTTTTTCAGCCCACTTATTTCGTAGGTCCAGCCCGCTTAATTAGCAAGTCATTTTACTTTTGGCCCATTAATTTCTCAGGCTTTTTTTCTTTCAACCCGCTTAATTAGCAGGCCTTTTTTACTTTCGACCCACTTAATTAACAGGCCTTTTTACTTTTCATTTTTTTTTCAAAACTCATTTTAAGAAAAAAGCAAATGTTTTATCCATTATATGCAATACAAATGCACATACAAGAAAAGAGGTGTTTCATTATGTACAATACATACATAGGTTGTATCCATTACATACATCACAAATACACATGTTTCCTTACAATAAAAGGAGCATGCGTACATGTACGTATTCAGATCTCTAAAGACTTCTTTGCTTCCTTCTTACTTTTTCGAGTAGTCTAGAGCTGCTGGGAAATAGTGAGTTGAGAAAGGAGATAGTGAAACTTAACTAGTCTTTGTCATGGAAGGGAGCTACTTCTCTGGAGTACGTACAGTACAGAGGACTTACTCATAGGCAAAGGTTACCAGTACATAGTGGATCTATTCTAGTAGATGTATGGACCCCACCAACCTCTCTTTCTAGCCGTAATCGATAAGGAAGGAAATATCATGGCATGTCAAAGCAATCAATCTTTAATAAATAGGTAATCGCATTTTCTAGCAAAACTAGGAAGCATGCAAGCAATCAAAGAGAAGAGGCAGCAGATCAGCTAGTGCTTCAAGATGGCTTCGAAAATCCATACCAGCAGAACAGCTACTGCTTCAAGATAGCAACAGAACAAAAACACAGAGCTGGACAGTTACAGGACAAGGCAACAAAAAATTTCAGGCAGCAAATATTGGCCATGAATAAATCAGGTTTGCATGGGACTACTGACCTTGGCTTGCTGTCTGCATTCTCCATTCTCAGGCAGCCAAACAAGACCTGCAAATATATCTGGGAATCACAGAGAAGAAAAGGACACGGGTTACTAAACTGATATCAAATTCATGTATGCAGTGCAAATTCATGATCAAGCAAGTCACATACGCATGTATATAATGAGTGTTCATGATCAAATTCACTCACACATGCATTCAACAGTTGAGTGATGCAGAATCTCAGAGTAAAATGTCACATATCCAGTGAATAGACAATATCAAAAATCCATGAGTGGTGCAGAAAGATGAGTGACACAACTAGATGCAGCTGAAACAAAAAATTACAGTTTTGTCTATCAGCTTAAACACTATTGACACCGTTCAGAGTAAAGGCCTGTTACACTACCACATAAGGAGTAAATTGTACTACAATAGCTGCAAGATGTGCACTTATCAAGTTTCAGATATCACCTAGCTGCTGCCAAAAGGAATAGAAAGTCATCAGGTCATAATGTACAGTTCATGCATTTCACAGGCCTAATCTGTACAATTATGCAGTATGCAGTAAATTTTTCCTGATGACTTCCTATTCACAGAGTCTATGTAAGGCTAACCTGAAGCCTCAACTTAAAATAACCAGGACGCACAATGCTAGCAGTGCAGATTGCCTACCATGTGTGTGCTGCAATTCTAATGGAACACAGCTAATGGAAGTGCTAAGAGAAACAAACATCATTTAACACAGCTAATGGTAGTGCTAAGAGAAACAAACATCATAGATAGTTAATTAACTGAGATGTACATCAATCAATCGAGTAGTTCTGCAGGCATGCATTTCATACCATATCTGCTACGTTCAAACAAAGTACTTTGACCTTATTCCGTATCCAGCTTGTAGTAAGTCTCATCATCCAGATTATATAGTGAATGCATATGCTCAATGGATAAAACAATCCAGAGATTGACCACTACAAAGATAAGCAAGCACAGAAATCATTTTCCAACAGGCTTGCTTGAATGACTAGAGGTGAGTACTACCTATGTAAACAGCAATACCTGCAAACTTAGCACGAATATAATGAAAAACGTTTATTGCAGCTTGTCAATAATCAGTTTTAGTCAATAACTCAAATTCCAGGAAGCACGAATATAATGAAAAACGTTTCTTAGATATAACACAAGATGCAGATTTAATGCTACATGAACCTATGTTACCTATCAAAATGAAAAAAATTGTGCCATATAACTTCCAGGTTTCAGGTGCGATTTTCAACAGCCGAGGAACAGACGAAGTCCTCGCTCCTCTGATATAAGAGCTCTCTAATAATCAAACAATGGGAAATATCGACTGAAACAGAGACTAAAATAAAATACCAAGTGGAGGGTGCAATGAACGGAGGGGAAGAAAGAAGGACGGACCAGGGTTTAATCAATTTAAAAATATATTTCTTTGCCTAAATGGATGTGCTTACACTCAAAATTAAAAGCAACATTTTAAATTATCTCAAAAACGTTTTAAAAATTTATTCACAAATCAAAAATTTAAGATTTTGGGATGTGACATTCTCCCTGCACCCGGTTCACATAATATAGTCACACATGTGACCCCCTGCCCCTATATTTTTACATCATGGCACCTAAACTTTTCTGTAATTATAGATAGGTCCTTAGACTCTATCTATAATTACAAATAAACCCCAGAAACATGGCACATGGGTCCCACTTGACATGTGGGACCAAACCACAGGTGGGCCACGTAAGCACGATCTAAAAAAATTATTCAACAAGAACTCACATTTATCAATCACATTTTTCTTTTATTTTTCAAATAAAAATTATATGTGGGTCCCGCGTGACAGGTGGTTGACAAGTAGGCCATATTATGACGATTCATATTTGTCATAACTTTTGGTATACAATAAAAAAAAATTAATGACGATTCATATTTATCATAGCTATTGTGACGTTTATTTTTACCAATTATGACGTTTTTATTCGTCAATATATAATGGCGTCTTGATTTATGACGATTTTGTGGCCAAATTTAATGACGGATCTCGGTTTTCGTCATAAAACACCCGATTTCCTCAGAAACGTCATAAACCTAACATGCTTTATGACAAAACGGTGTTTTGTCATGCAAAAAACGTCATAGAAGGTCACATTTGTTGTAGTGAATAAAAAAGTTTATCCTTTAAAAAACAAAGTATAGACATATTATCTAATTTGTTCTGCTTTAAAAGGCATAGTTTCATCTTTCAAGAAGGAAAAAAGGTTCCACCTCAAAGAAAATAAGCTCCATATGTGCGTTGAAAAAGTTGCGGAAATGTAAATGAGAGGACTATATGTTCTAACTTCAATTAAAAAACGTTCATTTAAAAAAAATGTTTTAGTTGTTCCAAAAAAGTAATGTGACCGATAAGAGTGCAAGATGTCAGGTAGCTCGGAACTAGCAAATCTCCTAAACTAGAAATATCTCATCATTGGAGTCAACAAGTATGTTTGAATATCTTAGAATCTTGCCTAGTTTCGCTAGCCTAAGAAAATAAAGGAATCCTTTTTGAATGAGTAAAGTTAATTAATTTGGCTTTCTTACTCCAAACGATCGGTACAGTAGAGGTCTCTCGTGGAGCTTCTCTACGGCTATGGGGCATGGGCCCCTCTAATATTCAGATTTTGTTGAAGAAAGAAATAACCTTGCTACTTAGATATTAAGTATACACTAATATTTCTCTTTTTTGTTGAAGGAAAAATTAACTTTGTCTTTTCTTTATCCAGGTTTAAATCGAAGAAAAAATGGGAGTAATTAAAAAATAGTGTGCACGTTATTCGCTAGGACATTTCAAAATATGTTTAAAACTGAATTGCATTTGCAAATCAGCGCGTTAGCTGTAGGGCATATAGCTCACATACTTGCACATATATTTTTGTTAATATTACTTTGGATATCCAATCATTCGTAGACATCATCTCCACTCCGATTCTCTCTTCTTTCTCAATTTTCTGGTAGCCGCGCTTGTTATCTCCATCTCATAATGTTTATCAACAACCCACATGTGAATTAATCAAGGACCAAGTAATAGTTCCAAAATGGTACGAGGCAATCACCTTTTGTCTTCCAAAATATGTACTCCCTCCGTCCCATTTTACTTGGCATTATTGTAGGTGTGGGAACGAAGATTAAGAAGAGGTGTAAAAGATGGGTGCACAGAAAATAAGGAGAGAGATAGAGATAGAGATGTTAGAAAGAGAGAAAGGTGTTTTGAGAAGTGAGAATGCCAAGTATTTTGAAAAAACTTGATATGGCTAGAATGCCAAGTATTTTGAGACGGAGTCACGGAGGGAGTAGTTAGAGGTAGACAGTACCCACCTTTTCAAAATATAGCTATTTTTAGATGTGTCCTAAATCAAAAAATGGTAATTAATAAAAAAATATGCAAAGATTTGGAAAAAATACATTTTACTTCCCCAAACAATTTGACTTTTTCTTCTTGTTTCTCAACATAAAGTTGAATTTGAAGCTTAAATTTTACATGGTGATAGATGACACAATAAAATAATTATAATATTTTTAAGTATTATTTACATAGTTAATAGCAATTAACTATAAACATACAAATGATAAAAATATTAACATATGTTATAGTTATTTAACATAGGCTGTGGTGTGAGATCTTTCATCACTTAAAATTTTAGCTTCGATTTCAACCTGTATGCCGACAAACAAAAAAGGCAATTCACATAGGGGGTGTTTGGTTTTCTGCATTAGAGTCTAGCTAGACTTAAGTTATGCAGCAAAATACCTTTTTTATGTGTTTGGTTAGCTGCATAGCATCCTAGCCTGCTCTGGTTATGCAAAAGTGATCCCTTTAGCTGCATTGCTGGAAACGCGAATCCGCGGCGTTTCCGGGGAGCCCGGCTTGCACAAGGGCAGGTGGCGCCCGTGACCGAATCTCGTCACCGCTCGAGCACTCACCCTTTTTCCTCTCCTTCCTCCTCTGCTTCCAACAAACGCCGCCGCAAAGCACAGCACTGCTGCCGCCGGTCGCCTCCCCCTCCCTCCCCCGTGACATTTTTGCGACGAGATCTGAAGAAGCTACAGCGGATTTGACCCATGGTGGCCGGGTCTGCGGTCCCCTGAGCCATGGCGGTCGGCCTGAGTAGAGCTCGCCTGCTCCTTCCGATTGGCCACGGCTGAGGTCGCCTGCGCGGCTCGCCATGGCTATGGAGTCTGCGCACGCCCGCGCGCTCCGTCTGGTTGGGGCAGAGCTCCCGCTCATGGCGACTGTAGGAGCTGGTCGAGGGTTGCGCGGAGGCTGGCGGCGATGGCCTCGTGGCTCCTGGCGACGCCCATCCATGCCTGGCACTCCGCGGCCACCTGTCGAGCTCTATCCTCGAGGTCCCCGTTGCGGCGGAGCGCGCTCTCCAGCTCGGCCTAGGCCGCGTGGAGGCACACTCGTCGGCTCCTTGCTCCCGCCAGGCGTCCTGCTGCAAGCCGAGCGCGCAAAGCACATGGCAAGGGCGACGAGGTCGACGACGGCTCTGTTCCTGCAGCTCCTACCATGCTAACCTGCAACGTGTTTGATGAAATGACTGGCCCGTTGCTAGTGGTACATCCAAGCAGAAGACCGTGTACCCGGTGAACCCCTTGGGGGGCGGCGGCCAAGTGCACGAAGCAGCACCGTGTGCTAAAGGTGGTGTTACCACAGACTTCTTCCACAGACGCCCGAGTCCTTTGCCAACAAATGCTGATCGAGGTTGACCTATATTTCATATTTGTGCTCATGGCTTGTGTTGAAGATTTGGGAAGACGAACCGAGAAGATTTGGAGGTGCAAATGCAGTGTTTGCATATTCTTGTCTAGCTAGAACAATTTTATTTTGGTGTTCTGTAAAGTTGGCTTGGCTGATTTAATTGTGCATTTCCGCACTGGTGTGAACCGTATTTCTCCACTTTTTTATTATTGTTTTTCAACCTGGAACAATTGTGTATATTATTCTTTCATAGTTTCGTGCAACATTTGATGGGGGAAGAATGGGAGGTGAGTGAGTTAAAGCTCACCTCATCCAGGAGAAGGTGATCCTATCAAAGTTAACCAGGCAACCAAACAAAAGCTTGCACTAGCTAAAAGTTGTTTATGCGGGAAACCAAACTTGTGCATGTTTTTTATTTTTGCATTGGGCTGGCCTGGCTTAAACTAGCCTGGATAGGATTCTATGCAGGGCTAAGCTAGGCCAGGCAACCAAACACACCCATAGAGGGTACATTGCACAAACTTGAATTGTCCAGGGTGTAGTAAATCGAGCCAAAAGTTTGTTCAGAGGTCAAACGAACAAATGGAATTGTTCATGAGAGTAAATGGACTTTTTCTCAAGGATTATGATCATTAAAATTACATTACTATATATAGATTGATGGTGAAATGACATTTTACTACTTATGGTCAAATTTAGGAAGTTTTACTACTTTTTCTCTAGGAGTAGGATAAGAGTGTGGTTTTTATGGGCATAGCGCCCCGTGCCCACCCGGCCCATCGCCGTCTATTGATGAACGTCATTCAGATGCGTGCTATTTTCCGTCGCACAGGCTGCCAGAGTTATGGTGCGTGCTCCGTAACATAGGCTATCAGAGCTTCTTTGGTTAGCATGCGTTAGAACCACGATAAAGTTCAAGCAACTCGCACATGTACTATCGAGCACTAAATTGTAGGCAGTCTCAGTTTTTTCGTATCTGCGCCACGCGCTCTTCATGAGGCGTAGACAATTGTAGCAGGCAGACCACTGTTGTTTAGAGCACTGTCGGGGCATCCTGCTCATGCATGCATATTTCCACAGCCAAGCAAGTACTAAGTTCTTGCTCCTCCATGACATGATTCCGAGTGGTCGCTTGGTGCATCCACCCTGATTTCATTCCACAACGTAAACTGGTTTATGTTCTGGAGGACGAGGAAGATTTGAGTAATAACAAACTTTTCCTGAAGCCAGAGGAGGTTATGCATTGCAGTAGGCTTGTTTGCAGTACCATGTGGACGTGAACATCATCGAGATACAGGACTGGACGGTGCAGTCTGAATCTAGATGCGAGACACCTCCGGATTACTGGACATCGATGATGATGGGCACTTCAGCCAGCGTGAGACGCGTTGGAACCCATGGCCAAAGAACCCAACCTAGCTTAGTTTTTGTTTGCAGTAGTCTAACCGATAAATGCGCACATGATTATTTCGCTTCATCGCGCTGCAGCATGCATGAAGACGTACAACCCCCATCGCAGTTCGCATCTGACATATTCCCAGACAAAAAAGGCAGGCTACTCTCTGCCATGGTATTAATTGAGGCAACACATCATGAAGGCAGGCTACTCTCTGCCATGGTATTAATTGAGGCTATTCTTTGCGTTAATGATGATATGCGTTGCACGAGTAATATGCGTTGCAGTTCTGCAAACACTATATTATTCTCACTGCTACAACGCTTCATGCATTGCTAGTATTGGTAAGTTGCCAAAAAAATATTTATAATATATCACTTTTCACTACCATAATATAATTATAGATCCTATCGAAACACTTCAAATGTGCACAATTTCACTGCCAAAAATAGTGTTACATACAAGTTTAGTTATACAAGAATCAGCCGACATGCATTACAACAACCAATTTCGGTGATGAAAACATCCCAAGGGTACAACTTTTGTGTCCAAGAATACAACATTGGAATCTAACATGTCTTTAATCCCAAGAATACAACATCTGTATCTAACATGTCAAAACTGCATTCACTCGACATCTCTGTCCATTCTCCAAGCTAAAATGTCACTCTGCATCATTTTTGCATGCTCATTTGACCAGTCCTCCACTCATCCTGCATGATAAATTTTGAACTACAAGTGTTATAGTTTATCATCCCTAAAGCATCTAACTTTATGGAGTTAAACATAAAAGACTAGAAACATCAAATTGCAGGAAAACTGTTATGAAAATTTTCAGATATTTTTGATTAACTTCATACAGTAATTCTCTATAGTTTGACCATTGTTTCCACCCTCGATAAAAATAAAAAACATACCTATCACCAGAATGGTCAATAAGAGCCAGAACGCTGGAATTCCTGATTTCAGGCATCTTGTTGTTCTGTAAAAATATTTTTGGCACACTGGTGATGCAAAGACATATAAAAGAATCTCCGAGGTCAATAAAAGGTCCAGGGAACATTTTTTTTACCTTACATTAGGTATGTCTTTTTTGAGATTTTTTCTGTTCGTGTGTTACAGGTGCATATCCGTGGGCACAAAATTTACGAAACAAATCTGCAACTACAGATAAAGAATCATGAAAAATTGCTGTGAATAGTGTCCAAACACATGCAAGAATGCCAGGAAAGATATAGGACTATATTAGATTGCCCAAAAGTGTTGCCTAAAAAAAGATTGCCCGAAAGAAAAAGAAAAAACAAACTGCCAATCGCTTGTCATTCTAATCACGATCCATCTAATCTGCAATTACGGGGGGTTCACATCCAGATAGTCTAAATTGCCACGTGCATATCCGTGGGCAGGAAATTTACAAAAAAAAAATCTGAAATTACAGGGGCTCGCATCTAGATAAGCTGGGAAAATGCATCTGAAGCCATGGAAGCCATTGAGGCTGCAAGAACAAATCTCTAATTGAAAGAAATTGAGTTATCCCGATCCATGATTCTGACCTCAGATATTTGCCCTCGATTCGACTCCCCAATCCTTGCCATTCCGCAGATCTGCAGGAATATAACCAAACAAATACATACTGGCAGAGGGAAGCAAAGAGCAGTAAAAGGGGTGATGCCGCGGCATGGTTTAGGAGCGGGAGGAGGAGCGAATAATAGTAGAAGGGGTGATGCCTGTTTTCTCTACTTGTGATTGATGCGACTACGACTACCTCGTAGCTGCACCCGCCTGCCACGAATGCGGGATGGCAGCGCATCCTTGCTCATGTGTCATGCTATGCCTCTCTTCAAGGATACTTCCATGTCCTGCTTGATCGAGTAATCATCCATCGCCATCTGATTACAATGAGAGCTTCACGAAAAACCTCTGCCGGAAAGTATACCCCTCCTCTCGCCAACGTACGGAACCAATGAGTGTCAATAATTTCACTGACACTTCACCGTCCATTCTAAGGCCAATAGTTTATTTGGTCACTGCAAACGTAGTAAATGGTAGCCAGTCGTTTGTCCCACTACACGCTCGCCGGCTAATCTTAATCACAACCGTAAGAATTTCCGTAACATTTCCAGCGTCACTGACAGTGGTCAACACCTGTGGCACGTGTCGTTTCCCTGCCGGGTGGGCACGGGCGGCTATGCCCACAGAAGTTTTTCCGGTAGGATAATACCAACTACGGCATTTTCGTCTATGAACAGATTTTCAAATGTAGTATCCCAAAGCCTTGCACATCGGATTATACAAATGTTCTTCCATATTGAACCAATGGCGCCATTGTTTTGGGAGTCGTAGCACAGTTTCCAAAAGAAGTGCACTAAAGCAAAATAAAAGAATATTTTTTTGTTATTCCCTTTTTTATTGAAAAATATTTTACCACTTCGGTGATCTCACGAAGAGGAACTGTTTCTAGACCAAAGACCGTGTTGAAGCTAGAGGGACCGAGTGTTCCAAGGCTTTTGACGAAGAATAAGCCAAAAGGCATCATCAAGTTCAGTATAATTTAAGACATAAACCGCTGAAATTCTGACTGCTGTTACACCACTTTTCTTTGGTCTTGCAACATCATAATTAAATAAATTTCATTCAGAAAACTTAGCAGTTTGGAAATGATCCTGTAAGCCCCTGGATTACGAAGTTGAAACGAGCTACAGCGTTTGAACGAGCTTGCGGTACCTTTTCTTCTTGTTTGAAAACTTAGCAGTTTGGAAATGATCCTGTAAGCCCCTGGATTACGAAGTATGACGGAGCCGTTAGGAAGGACTTGCAGGACCAGACCAGTCATTTGCTCTGTTACCCGTCAAACACGCCCTGGGCTGGGCATATGAAACACGTGCTCCATCGAATCGGCGCGCGTGCTGATTTTTAGATAATGGGTTCGGTCCCAGCCTTCACTTCAAAAGAAGATATGGCCACTTATTACAAACTGCAGCACTTCCGTCTGCAAGATAAATGTTGAAATAAGACATCAACCATATGTTTAGATGAGAAACTATGCGCAAATCCTATTGCTAAATCTCCATCCATGGTTGACTAAAATTTACATGGCCGCCGTCTCCAACTGTCAGCAAGCCGTCTGTATTATTTGTTTGTCCTCTTCATGCCGTTCAAGCTGTGCCCATAGGCGGAGCCAATGAGTCCCTCTGTATAGTACCTGCATATAAGTTTGAAACGGAGTTTTATAAAAAATTATATCATTTCTACTAAGTCATAAAGCCCAACATAAAGCGGACGCTCCAACAAGTAGTTTCCTTTGCAATTTACTATCTAATCCTCTCAGCCAGTCACCAAACAAATTATTAGTGTTCTGCGGTTGAGGTAAGCCAATAGTAATCTGCACAAGCCTCCAAAGAAATTTAGCATAGTGACATTCAAAAAATAAATGTTAAATAGTCTCATTACTCGAACAAAAACAACATTGTTTGTTTCCATTCCAATTCCTTCTTTTGAAGTGCGTGTGCTGATGACCAGTGACCTCCTTCGGCGACTACGTTGGAGGACACGTACCTACCATCCTACCAGACGCACGTGCTGATTAGAAGGACCACAGATCGAAAGGGGCCCGCATGTACCGATGTACGTCGCCAGATCAAGCACGTATATGGACTATGGAGTTTGGAATCGAACTGTCCAAGTAACTCTACTGTACAACGACATATCTACGTACGCAGGTAAAATTTATCGACTGCGACGTAGCTTGGTTGTTTGAAGAATGGACGGGTGTGGCCTGTGGGAACGGGCAATTGGTCGAGCTGAACTGGTCGGGTTAGGCCTGGACCTGGCTATTACAAAATTGATCAACTCGTGGTTTCAAGAGGGAACTGGTTCAGTGCATGGATGGGATTTTTTTTATCAAAACCTCTCTCATCAAAATACAATTATGTATTCTGGATTTGGTTAGTCATTTTTTAAACTTTTAAATTTAATTAAAAACATAAAGACCAATAGCATAAAAACAATGTTATTAGATTCATCATAAAACAAGCTATCCTAAAATGTAGTATGTCTTTCACTTTAAAGTAATAGATGTTATCGTTCAAAGTTAAAAACAACTTTGACCAAATATAAAAGGCCTTATATTTGTAGATAGAGAGAATACCTCATTTGATCTGTGCGCTTAAATTCCAGATATTTGAGCTTATACCAAGACCTTATTTCTCCCGCATAAAAAAATACCACCTCCTTTTTTATTTACATGGCGTATAGGAAAAAAAACGCACTACAGAAATGGAGGGAGAGTATATGTATACAAAGACTAAAATAGAAAAGTTCCTTCATACTAAAAGTTGGAGGAACTTTATGCTTCCCTGGACTTTGGTTTGAATGAATAGAGATGTCGCAACAGTTTGACCATCCACCACTGAGGTCATAGTTCTTACCTTTAAAAATTAATTGTTGTTTTCTTTTTCCAAAAGATATAGCCGGACAACGTCCCTTTGAATGTGATAGTCAACACCGACATCTGAAGACTATGTACTTCTATAGTACATATAAGCGTATTGATTATTATTTCTGTGACATAAGGAAATATGTCATGAGAAAAATTCGTTATTTTGATACTCGTGATACGTGCTGACGACCATGACATTCTTATTTCTGAAGCATGTCGGCGTGCCAAATTGCTGTGCAGATACACGCATAAGAAAGGGTTTGACGGTATCAACTTATATATTACAGAATTATAATTTTCTCCAATCTTATTCTTCACCACTAAAAAAATGCCAGCTAGTTATTATATACTTCACACCAAGACCTGGAGAATTCTAGCTGTTCAATTACCTGTTTCGGTTTAGTTTTCGTATAAAATGTATGTCAAACCTATGAGATTCCCCCAGCATTGACTTTGCATATGGCCCGGCCTTCTCAAATCCCTAACAATGATTGATTTCCAAATTGAAGTTTTGACTAAAAACATTGAGGGGATGTTTGGTTGGCCGCCTTTACTAGCCACGCCGAAGGTTAATTGGGTGCCGCTGCAAATAGTTGGGTAGTGATTCATTGGTGAATAAATTTGTGCCAGCCATGCTTTTTCCCTTCACTGATTCACCCCGCGGTGTGGTGGGAAAAAAGCTTTGTCGTGGGTTTGGCGCCGCCCACAGCTTTAGTATGGCAAGCTGCGGCAGACAACCAATCATCCCTTAAATCATTGATTTGGAAATTCTAATAAGATATATAGAAAAATCAAAATTTATTTAGAACTTTAAACAAAAATCTCTGACACTTCGAAATGTAATAATAGTTAAGCCATAGATACGGGGTTTTCACTTTGTGTCTTGTAACTAGATGCACAAAACTTCATTAGAATCATTGTTGCCAGGACGTAAAATGCTCTCCAGCTATATCCGCATTTGGATGAAAAGTAAAATTTGCAATGTTTCGGTAGAAAATCATTCAATTTTCTGAAAAACTTTAATTCATTACTTGAAAGCCTCTCTAAGACAAAATTATTGTGTTCTTGTAATTATCTTTACACACTCCCTATTTGGCACGACTTCTGCTTGTTGAACAATTGGCTAAAGTACCGGAATTAAACACTAGAAAGAGAGAAACAATCATGTCTTCAAGTCCCAATCCAGCAATGTAGCGAGGCTGGTGGATAAAATCAAGCAAGAAACTGGACTTTGGATCCAAACCGGTGGCCGCGGATCCTAGCTAGATGATTTATTAGCGAGAGAGTAGGTCATGTTCTAACTGCTTGCTGAGTGTGTAATCACAATGATAACGCAACCCTTGCTGTCATCAGGCAACCATGTTATAGGGTAATACTAAACCATAGTTTCTTCTTTATGAAAAGATGGACAACTCACCTACGTATTTCAGAAAAAATAAAAAGCGAATTGGGCGCTGACATTACAAGGCTCCCACTAATAACAATAATTAACTTTAGGTCGGGTGTTTTGATTTTGAACGCCAATATCCGGTCAACCTTCTAGCTAAAGATAAAAATTCAAACACCAGCCTCTGACCATTCCAAAGTCAAACCCTTGTGTGGTCAACCCCTCCCTATATATACACCACCGCACCACAATTCCTCACGCCTTGTACTCGCATCCAACGCCTCTTCGTCCGCAGTCTCCACATTTGCAGCTTCTAGAAGCTTCCAGCCTTCCACTCGCACCATGGGTAACGGCCTCTCCCCGTGCCTGTGCCCCGGCGCCCCGCAAGGCAAGGCCGCGGCGGCGCGGCTGGTGTTCTGGGGCGGGTCGACGACGACGACCGACGAGCAGGGATTCACCACCGCCGGTGACGTCACGACGGAGCTCGCCGGCGACCACCTCGTCTGCGCCGCGGACTCCTTCTTCATCGGCCTCCCAATCCCGGCGCTCCCGGCCGGCGAGCAGCTCCTGCCGGGGCGCACCTACTTCGTGCTCCCCGCGGCGCGGGTCTCCTGCGACAAGGCGCTCACGGCCGCGACGCTGGCCTCGCTCTCGCCGTCCCCGGGCAAGGTGTCCATCGCCGGCGCTGCTTCCCCGTTCGAGTACGTCACCGGCGGCGACGGCGCGTCGCTCATCAAGGTCCTGCCCGAGTTCATCGAGAAGGTGATCACGTCGACGTCCGGCAAGTGCGGCGCGGCGGCTGCGGCGGCGACGGAGCAGCTGTGCAGCACGCCGGAGCTGAGGAAGCACTACATGCAGCTCGTGGGGGCGAGGGCGGAGAGGCCGTGGTCGCCGGGGCTCGAGACGATATCGGAAGGCGAGAAGAGGAGGAGGAGGATGCCGTCGCCGGTGAGGCTGGTCGGGCTGGCAAAGGCTTCTTCAACAAGATAGTCTTGTTTTTTGCTTTAATGGATTAGCAACAAACAGGGTAGAGTTCAGCTTAATTTTTCAGAGATGACTGATGAATAGGTTCAGAGATGATGACTGATGAATAGGTAGATTGGTTCATTTTTCTTTTACCTCCTGTCCATTGATGATAAGTGGATGCAAATGAATGAATAGAATTGCACATCTCATCCAAGTCTCTAATCCAGTGCAGTCCCCAGATCTTACAAATGCCATGCGAGATCATGACCTGCACATCAAGCTTTTGGTATCTAGAATCCGTGTCTAGATGACTAGATCATTTCATCCAGTTAGCAATTTGCCACCTGTCGATTCATCAAAGAAAAATTGTTGATTTTAATAAATAAAGTTCCAAATTTCTTAAAATGAGCTTGATTTGGAGTCCAAAGACAGATTTTAATATTAGGTATTTACATCACACAACGACACTGCTGAAATGGGTCAGTGAATGTTTAATTTTCTTCCAAAAAATATATCATAAAAGATTTAAGTAACCATCAATTTATTGAAAGAGTACCAATTTGTTGTGGTACGTCTTTCTATCAGGTGCAATAGTCTTTCAATTTGTTGTGATAGATCTATCGATTTGCTGCAACGGGGCTTTCAATTGGTTGCAAGTCTTTCTATTTGTCGCAAGAGTCCATCAATTTGCTCCAAAGGCTCTAATACACATTTTGTACTTGATTTTGAAGTTTCCTTGCCCATAGAATTCATGACCCGAGTTATATCGTATAATTTGTTTGAATCATACAATCAATAATTTTTTAGGATGAACCAACATCAAATTCATGATGGATGGTAACATGCTGTGGATCAATGAAAATAACGTATTTTCACATGCCGAAATCACGGATGGTAACATGTTGCGGATCGATGAAAATAACGTATTTTGGCATGACGAAATCACGGATGGTAACATGCTGTGGATCGATGAAAATAACGTATTTCGGCATGCTGAAATCTCGGTGATCTTTTGGCTACTTTTGACCAGTATGAAATCAAGCTTATCTGAATCACACAATAATCAATCATTTTTGCTTCTATGAATATATGATAATTGGTGGCAAATTAATGAATAAAATTACAATGCAATGTTGGCAACAGTTACCATCTGTGATTTTGGCGGATCGATGAAAACACGGATGGTAACATGCCGCGGATCGATGAAAACAACATATTTTGGCATGCCGAAATCACGGATTGTAACATGTTGCGGATTGATGAAAATAACGTATTTTGGCATGCCGAAATCACGGTGTTCTTTTGGCTACTTTTGACCAATATGAAATAAGTGCCAAAAATATTGCTCTCATAACTATTTGAGCATCAATCACCAAAGAAGTTGTCAAATTCTGAACTCACATCACAGGCATCAAACAAACAGGTCCGGGATTATATCATGATGATCAAGCATCCAAACAAAACACCTTATACAAAAGCTTCTTACCCAACGGTAGCAGTATACACATTTAACGCATCAATGCCAAGCTGTTAAGCTTACTCAGGAAACGCAATGGAGGTTGACCTGTTCACATCATTACTAAGTCAACGATATCTAATCTCCTGAACTCAATCATGTACTATACAGCTATTACCATCTAATTAGTGGCGACCAGTTGGCCTTCCAGGTAGGTATGTATTACACCGTGTCACTCACAAACTCCACAATCTTGCAGAAAAAGATTGCGTGTGATCCCTGGCCACGCATTTCCTAAAGGAGCATGTCGAGTGGATCTCGCTCTCCTGGCGTGCGCCCGAGTCGCCGTGCTGGGTTATTGTGGCGAGCACGATCGTTCGTCGGACTTGACCGGGAGTGCGAGGGCGGCGGGAACTCGATCAGGCTGCTGAAAGCCACTTTACTTTTGAAAGCTAACTAAAGCTCCGCGGAGTTGACCAAATCTTGGAAGCATGCATGTATCTGCGAGGACCGATTTGTTGTTGGTGTACTGCTTGCTACTGGTAGAAGTAATTAAGGAGGGTCTTCTGGTACTCTTTTAATCTCACACAGGAAACAAGAATTTTCTGACTTGCCGCAAGATCATTGTTGATAGTACTCCCTGTTTAAAAATACTTGTTATTCTAATTTTATCCTAAATCAAATGTATACATCTTTGGCAAATGATTTCTACAAATTCAAACAACTTAATAACATGTGAACTACAATTATGAAAGTGATCGCTACATAAGTGTTGCCTAACTATCTCAAAGGCAACAATTTTTCATATTTGTATACACCTTTTTCCCTTTTTTGTGTAAGTGTTGCTTAATGTAATAACATGTGAATTACATATTATAAACTACATCTGTGTACATATTTTTCTCTTTTTTTTAGGCGAATATATACTATGTATCTTATCCATTTTAATCTCTCTAACTATCTCAAAGGCAACACATGGATTAAAAAAATCATAACAACCAATAGATGCCACTATTGCATATTTGGAATCATCATCTAGTCCGCCGCGGTATGGGTAAATTCATCCTTTTACACACCCTTTACAAGAAGAATAATGGAAAATGATCAACAATGGCATAAAATGATACTAACAAGAGAAAGTGTATGTAACTTAGTGGTTACAAGAGCCTCAGTAGCACCTCAAGTCATGAATTTGGCTCCACATGAAAGAAAATATTATAGGATTTAACGACGTTGTGCTTTCATTGCTAGGCGGTGGTCGTTGACAGCGAGACGCCAATGGTAATTTCGTCAATCTCGAGGATTTCTGGCTTAATCTTTTTGAAGATGCTTATAGAAATAGAGTTTGCGTACGTGCGTTTATAGAAGTGAATGTGTGTGCGCTGTGACTATCTGAGTTGTCCTGTAATAAAAAAATAATAGTTAAATAGATGCTACGAGTACGGTCAGGTCAGCGAGACCAGCCATATATTTAGCATTAGTGAGGAAGTTTACCGAGCAAGAGATGAGTCGGACATGTATAGTCGAGTGGTACAACATTATTCATGGCAGGCTTGGAATATTCTGTGCACGAATCAAGGAGAAAGCAACACGCTTCGACGAGTGCTCTCCGCCCCTCTCCCCCGCCGCCGTCGCTCCCCACCGCCGCCGCCGCACCAACCCCTCTCCGCCCTCCCTCCCGCCACTGGTGAGGGTCGCGGCATGGCACCCGCCTCTAGATCTCGCTCCACCAAGCCCTCTCCTTCCGCGCCCATCTCGAACGGGGCTGCCTCCTCTGCAGACCCCGCGGGTGCCCATGGCGCGCCGTCGTGGGCCGAGGTCGCGGCGCAGGGCTCCGACGACCCTGGTCCAGCCATCGATGGACTATGGGAGGATGCGGAGGCAAGCTCCTCGGAAGGCTCGGACTCGTCGGAGGGGAGTTTCGCCCGGCGCATGAGGCAGCTCGGTGTAATCAACCTCAAGAAGAAGGGAAAGGGAAAGACCAAAGCTTCGCCGTCTCCGTCGCCTTCTCCAAGGTCGCGCTATCCCAGGTCGCCTTCTCCGCCCGCCAACCGGTCGCACGGCTTCATGGCCGATGCCCGCCGCTCTCCGCCGCACCGGGCACACACCAGGCCTTGGAGGACCGCAGGAGAGCCAGTCATCGGGCCGCCCTCAGGCACATCGACTCAAGACAACGACGGCTGGTAGCTGGTGCAGCACAAGAAGCCCCCCAAGCGCAAGGCCCCTCCTTCCCTTCCATCGTCGGTCCCAGCAGATCTGGTGGGCAAGTGCTTCAACTGCCTTTCGCCGCATCACGTCAAGGCTGACTGCTGATCCCGACCTCGCTGCTTCAATTGCAAGGTGGTTGGCCACCACGCCGCGGACTGCACGCGCCCGCGCGTCGTCGATCTCTCGGCAGTCAGAGCCACTCGGCCAAGATCAACATTGGACAACCATGGGTCGCGCAACATTTAGGTCGCAAGGTCGCCCTCCCCTTCGCGCGCGCCACCGCAGAAGAAGCTGCACACCTCGCAGCCCCAACAAAGATCATCCTTTCAGCGTTCCCCACCAAGGCATCACACACCACCACCACCCCAGCCTGCTTCCCGGCCTGGACCATCAATGGAGATTGCTGCCTCGCCGTCCCGGCCTGAACAAGCATGGGGGATTGTTGGCTCGCCGTCATGGCGTCCAACCTCTAGTCGCATCAGAAAAGAAATCTGTGTTCTACCCCGCACACCGGTGATCGACTCCAACGAGCTCGCACTCTCCCGTGCCCTCCTTGCAGTGGTGGGCGGAGGCCAACGGGAAATCTCTGTAGAGCAAGTAAAGGACCACCTTTGGCGCTTCTTCCGCGTCTCACCGAAGGCAGTGATGGTGCATGCCTACCAGCCTGAGGACTGGTTAATCATGTTTCAAGAGCCAGCTGACTTGCTTAGGGTGCTACGGTCGCCATGCCCTCCAGTGGCCAGGTTCTACCTCACCATGAAGAGGTGGAGCAGATTGCAGCAAGCCGAGTCAATGCCTATGCGTTACAAGGTTCACATCACCATGAAAGGAATACATGCCCACCTATGGTTGCTCACCACGGCACAACATGTGCTTGGTTCGGCCTGCAATGTGCTAACCATGGCTTCCGAGACGGAAACGAAAGCAAATGTCGCCAACTTCAATGTAGTAGCAGCTTGTTTGCACCCTGACCTGATCCCTATGGAGAAGCTAACCTTGCTGCCGGAGCCGGGAGCACCTCACTTATCCCTGTTCTACACGGTCACAATCAAGATCTTACGGGTGGAGGCCTTGCCTGCTCCCTCTACACCGGAAGATGACGATGTAAACCAGCCACCGGAGGATCACAGGCCGGATGATGAGGACGGTTCCCGTCGCCGTCATGACAAAGGAGATGGGTCGTGAGACCAGGATGGACGACACAGACGCAATGCAGGTGGTAGGTCGCAAGGCGGTCGTGGTCGTGACGGCGGATCGAATGGTCATGACAATGATCGCCATGGAGGTCGGAATGGTCGCAAATATAGTCGGGACGATGATCGTAGGGGACGCAACGCTGACCGAGATGGTGGCCGCAATGGTCGCTACGATGGCCGCAATGGTCGCCATGATAGTCGAGGTCGCAATGAAGGTCGCTTTGGTAATACTATTGGTCAGGTTGTTGGTCGTAAGGGTCGTTCGGTTGGCCGGTTTGACACCGGCAATGGTAGCTCTTATCAGAATGACAAAGGCAAGGGCTTTTTTCAAGGCCAACATGAGGGTACGAAGGCTGGTCATAATGCAGCACGCAATGAGGATGGTAATGATGGTAGCAAGGTCGGGTCTGATCACTGTGTGATGGATACGAACATCTGTTCACTGATGGTTAATCTTGGTCGCTTAGAGACGGTTACAAGCAATCCCTCATTGGCAGCCAGTTCCTGCATGATCGGCAATGGAGTGGAAAACTTATGGTGCCCAGTTCGCAACCCCCCACTCCCCTCCCTGCCATCTTACCCAGCCTGGGGGTTGCAAGGGATCCACACTCCGGCAGCGTCGGTGGGGGAAGATATGATTGAGGGATGGAGCTCAAATCCCAACGGAGGCAAAAGTTCGAAGCTCTCCCCCATGGCCAAGCCCTTACATCCAGGCACCATGGGCAGCTGCAAGAAGACAAGCCCTGGATGGCACATTGTCAACATAGGACAGAAGGAAAAATCCAATCAAACTATGAGGTCGCTTTTGTTGCAACATCCCATTGCCACTACACCCGAGGCAGACACAGCTGTCGCTACCTGCAAAATGACAAGTGAGAAAGTAAGCCCACTCAGCCTACCACCAATCGACACGCAAAACATCAACACAGGCACATCTGCTGGCGCTAACGTGGTACCAACCAAGGTGGGGACAGAACCAGAGGAGGAGCCGAGTGCCAAGCCAGTTAACACAGGAGTTCTCCCACCTGAGCTTGCAAGTCATGTGCCAATAACAGAACGACAGGAAAATTGCGCCAGCCCACCTCCAGGCTTTGGTGCTTCGGAAGCCAACAATGCGGGCTGGTCGTTAAGTAAAGAGGCCATGTTTGTGGGCTCCGGGCCAGCAGACGAGGCCCACCCACCTGGGTTCCCCACGCTATGGGCTCAATCAGATGCAAGAAAAAATTCTCGAAGCAGCCCGACCACAGGGGCTACGCTCATCCCGGTCACATTAGTTTTTGGCACAATCAAGGCAGCCCTGTACTCGACAACAGAGACAGGCGCTACAACCTCTAACAGGTCCAAGACACCAACCCATCAACCAGCTTCACCCTCCATCCCAGTAACACCGGGGTCGTCGTGCCAGGTGCAGATAAGGGACGGACTACAGGAGTTCGTTGCGCTTGTGTTAGCGCCTATACCGCACTCCCTTTCCAGGATACCACCGAAGTTGAGGCGAGCAAAGCCTCCACCAACCCTGCCCAGGCGTAGTGCAAGAATCGCATCTCGCACTAATGTACGGGGTTCTTCGGCTAAGATGGTCGCACAAACAAAAATGATAAAGTCCCTGAAGATTATCACCGCAGATCAAGCCCCGGACACGTCGTCATACATTCAATACATGGAGTTGTTCGAGCGCGGGCTTACAGATGAGGAAATCCTGGTCCTCGGGGAGTTGCTCAACAACAACTACTCAATGGACTATTTGGTCGATGAGCCGGCCGATTAGGTCTAGGCTCTAGGTCGTCTTACATAGTGTCTTTATGGCTAGTCTCAATCTTTCTGTTTGGAACGTCCGTGGACTTAATCGAAGGTCCCGACGTACTGCTGTGCGTGAGTTGGTCGTGTCCGAGCATGTCTCCCTCCTATGTCTTCAGGAGACCAAGCTCGATGTTGTAACACCTACTTTAATGTTGGAAATGTTAGGAGCGGAGTTTGATTATTATGCGGTGCCTGCGATTTCGACATGTGGAGGCATCATTATAGCATGGAAGAAGGGGGAGTGGGTCGTTTCCAATCCAGTACAGAGCACCTACTCCCTATCGGTTCGTATACGCCCGGCCGGGGAACCTAACCATCCTAGCTGGCGCATAACTAACGTGTATGGACCGCAGTCGGTCGCTGATAAGGTCGCGTTTCTACAAGAGCTTAAAGATCTAGGGCCCTCGAGGAGGGCCCTGGATGATATGTGGGGATTTTAACCTAATCTATAAAGTTGAAGATAAGAACAATGCTCGACTCAACAGAAGAATGATGGGCCGCTTTCGCCAGGTCATTAATGACCTAGAGTTAAAGGAGATATTCCTACATGGTCGCCTTTTCACGTGGAGCAACGAACGCCAGCATGCAACTCTGGAACGTATCGATAGGGTATTCGTCACGACCGATTGGGAGGATTTATATCCCAACTCGATGCTGCATGCCCTATCATCTAGGTGCTCAGACCATGCACCATTACTCTTACAGTTTGACTCCATGTGGGAAAATAAACGTCGCTTTCGTTTCGAAGCCATTTGGCCTAAGTTCGAAGGCTTCCTAGAAGTGGTGCGTGAGGGGTGGTCCACACCATGCCCCTTGGACGATCCATTACGCACCATAGATCAAAAATTAAGGGCAACTAGTCGTTCTCTCCAAAGCTGGAGTGCCAAGTTCGTTGGTAGCATTCGCACCAAGGTTGAAATCGCAAAAGAGATCATCCTGAGATTAGATGTGGCGCAGAAGAAAAGGTCGCTCTCCCCTGCAGAAATAAATCTCAGACGTCACACCAAGCTAAAATACCTTGGTCTCACATCTCTTCAACGTACGATTGCAAGACAACGGTCCTCCATCAACTAGATCTCCGAAGGCGATGCGAGCACCCAATTCTTCCACTCGCACGCTTCATTCAGAAGACGCAAGAACTTCATACACTCATTCACAGTGGATGGCAATCAAGTAGTCACGGAGGAAGGGAAAGCACAGGCAGCATTTGACTTCTTCAATGATGTACTCGGCACTAGCAAGGACAGGTCACTTAAACTGCATTTGGCCGCCTTAGGGATCCCCTCCCTCCCGCTGGAAGAGCTGGCTGCCCCTTTCTCAGAGGAGGAAATTTGGAAAGTAATTAGAGAGCTTCCCCCAGATAAATCACCTGGCCCAGATGGCTTTACAGGTCGCTTCTACCAGGCAGCTTGGTCGGTAATAAAAGAAGACATAATTAGAGGGTTCAACGCCCTTTTTCAGATGGATGGAAGAAGTTTCCATCATCTAAATGATGCCCTATTGATTCTACTTCCCAAAAAGGTCGCTCCAGCAGTGGTTTCAGATTACAGACCAATTAGCCTAATTCACAGCTTCGGGAAAATATTCTCGAAGGCCTTAGCTAACAGACTCTCACCGATCCTGCCACAACTGGTGCAATTAAACCAGAGCGCTTTTGTAAAAGGTCGCTACATCCACGACAACTTCAGATATGTCCAAGGCCTGGCTAAGGCGTTGCACAGGAAGCGTCAGCCAAAGATTCTCCTCAAGGTCGACATTGCTAAGGCATTTGATTCGGTCTCATGGCCGTTCCTCCTAGAGGTGATGGCACATATGGGATTCCCGTCTCGCTGGAGAGACTGGATTGCCTTGATCTTATCCACTGCTAGCACAAAAATTTTGCTTAATGGCAACCCTGGTCGTCGCATTTGCCATGCTAGGGGCCTCCGCCAAGGAGACCCCCTATCCCCTATGTTGTTCCTCCTCGTCATGGAGTCCCTTAATGCCTTGGTCGCGCTGGCGGACTCTCAGTCGTTGTTCGCCCCATTGGGAATTCCTAGAGCCAGATTTCGAGCATCACTTTACGCTGACGACGTGATCTTCTTTTTATCCCCGGTCGTCAAAGATCTAAGGGTAATCTCAGAGATCCTCCGCATCTTCCATGAAGCGTCGGGCCTTCAAACAAACTACGCAAGAGTAATTTTTACCCGATCCGATGCTCGGAGGAAGAAGTTAATACAGTCCTAGCTAACCTGCCCTGCCAGATGGGTACGTTCCCATGCAAATATCTAGGAGTACCGTTATTGGTCTGGAAGCTCACCAAGGCGGATCTCCAACCTCTGGTCGATAAGGTTGCAGATAGACTTCCAACCTGGAAAGGCAAATTGCTAAACAAGAGTGGTCGCCTAGCGCTAACTAAAGACACTCTATCAGCCATTCCAGTGTACTTATCCATTGCGGTCTGCCTCTCGAGCTGGGCCATTGAAGCAACAGAAAAAATTATGAAAGCCTTCCTCTGGACAGGCTCGGAGGTGGTCACTGGTGGCAAATGCGCGGTCGCATGGTCGAAAGTCTGTCGGTCTTTACAGTCTGGAGACCTGGGAATTAGGAATCTCAGGCTAAGTGGGGAGGCACTGCGTATGAGATGGAACTGGCTAGCGAGGGTCGAGCCAGACAAAGCTTGGGCCTGCTTCCCAGTCCCCACGAATCCCAACACTCAAGCGTTGTTTGACATTTCGTTGTCAGTCACAGTGGGCGATGGTAACTCTACCTTGTTCTGGAAAGATAATTGGTGTGAAGGCAGGTCGCTCCAAGTCATCGCACCAAATCTAGCTGCAGGAGTCTCCATCAAGATTCAGAAAAAAAGGCTAGTATCAGAAGCCCTCACAAACAGAAGGTGGGTTAAGGATTTCCAGGGCACCCCGTCGGTACAAGTGATTCTGGAGCTTTTTAAGGTCAATAGGTTGCTAGCTAATATGACCCTAAGCTCTGAGCCGGATCACTTTCGCTGGAAGTGGACAAGCGACGGTCGCTTCACATCAACTAGCGCCTACGAAGCCTTCTTCATTGGTCAATCTGAGGTCTTGGGAGCCCGCATACTCTGGAAAACACGGGCGCTTTTTCTTCTGGCTTGCCATCCTTGGTCGCAATTGGACATCGAACAGAATGCTCCGACACGGTCTTCAGGACGACGACGCTTGTGCCTTGGGTGCACAGGAGCCGGAGACGATTGACCATCTGCTTATGCACTGCGTGTACAGTAAAGAGACATGGCATCGAGTCTTACGCAGGGTCGGCCTACAGCACATCTCCCCCGACGTTGGTGAGCTTCCCTTCGTTGAGTGGTGGCTAAGGTCGCGAAAAAGGGTCTCAAAGTTACTACGCCCAGGCTTCGACACCCTACTAATCTTGGTCGCATGGAGGTTATGGAATGAAAGGAACAATAGGGTCTTCAAGTCGCAAGCCGCCCAACCCCTAGCCTTATCACAGCAGATTATGGACGAAGCTAACCTATGGGCCGAAGCAGGATTCCAGAAGCTAAAGAAGTTGCTGCTCCCTAGACGTTTGTAGCTGGCTTTCTTTTTCTTAGGTTGCTAGTTTTCGTCGTTCTTTTCCTATTCTTCTTTTTGTTCCGGGAGCTTGTTCCCACTTGATAGACCTGTCCTTTTCTTTTATCCAGTTGCTTCGTTGTACTTGTAAAACATCTTCGTGGTCGGAGTTTTTCCCGGTCCCTTAGGGGGACTAGGTTTCGGCTACGATGCGAGCTTTTCTCCTCTTCTTAATGAAATACGTGCTCCGCACGTTCTCTAAAAAAACATTATTCATGGCATATATGGGATGAGCTCTTTGATATATATTGATAGATAGGATTATGAAATGCAAAATTAACTCTTGAGCACTCTTCAATGACATAATTTGTTACTGGGGCTATGGAAGAGCAAATTTTGCCAGTACGAAAATTTTTAGTGGCTTATAAATGCACTTTTATTTTCACCCTTGGTGAGTTGTTGTAATGAGCAATTATTTCATGTCTAAAAAGAGGTAGTTCTCAACTTCTCACAATGTTTCGAGAAGAAAGACTGCTATTATACGTCATAAAACGTAGCACGAGCATATATTTTTACAAAACCACCGTTTAGGCAATATATATATTTGCCTAAGCCCACAAGGAGAACTTGTAGGGAAATACTCCCTTTTTTATTATCTTGTAGGTCAACTGCTTGCTAAAAAAAAAGAAGAGTAAGAGGTCAACTTGCCAGCCTGCCACGTTCATGGCCTCCATGGATATCAACAATAGTGGTGACTTTCTATATTTTAATTAATGACCATTATGGCACAAGATTCGTAACATTATCCTATAGTTTTCACAACGTATCAATCTGAACAACGACGGATCTCGAGTATTTTTCATCAGTGTGAATTATCCGTAGGAATGCACACCGACGAGTTATCCTAATATCTGCCTATACGCTTCGAAAAAAAAAAAAAAAAAACCCTGAGAGCATCTCCCAAAGAGCCCATAAACCTCCTTTAAATTTAGTTATTGGGATTTTAGGAAAAAAAACTATCTCCAACAGGACCTCAAAACAACCTCAACTTTCCCATGACCCCTAAACTCCCCTTATTTGTAGGTACAAACAGGGGAAGAATTTGGGCCCTCATTTCTTATTTTTTCACTACAATTAATGTTTTTGTGGCCCCAAATGCTGATGTGGCCTAATCAAATTTGTTTTGATCCATTTTTAGGGAGGGACTGTTGGAGGAGAGAGGACAAATTACCCTTCATAATTTTTTAGTTGCTCCTAAAAATAAGTTTATGAGGCAAATTTTATAGGTTCTCTTGGAGATGCTGACTAATACTACCCATCAACATGATAAAGCTTAGTCTCTTTTGTAAAGAATAAAAAGCATGCTAAAAAATACATTGTGCATTTTGTGACAAATGAGGTGGCGAGCAATATGGCTTTAGTGACTCAGTCATCAATGCCGCCGCGATGGAAAAGAGCGGATTCCTCTATATTAATAAAAACATATCACATCCTACTCAAATTTATATATGCAATCTGCACAAATAGAAGCCATGCAATCACCAATTTTCGTACTCGTAGATGCTTGTGATCCTGTTACAGGTGCAGTGCAGTGAAGCCAAGAGGGCAAGAAACGATACGATCTGTTCATTAGAAAAATGGCCATACTCTTTTGACTCTCTGCTTAACCCCTTCTTACTCTCTGCAAAGGCAGAGGTTCTCTTCCTTTCCTCCCCGGCTACTTCCACCGCAATCACCGGAGGCGGCCACCGGCGAGCTCTCACCTCCCTCCGGTCACCGCCTGCACCGTCGTGGTGAGTATCGCTCCCCTTTCATTCCATCCTGCCGTCCTCTTATCCTCGATCGCGCAGCTTCGTCCACCGAGCGCGATCCCAATCTCAGATCCGTCGAGCCTCTCACTCTACCCTGTCTCCCGGCAGGCCGCCTGGTGACTCCGGCAATCGGTGGTGCCCCACCGGCGTCGCGTAGCGCGGCCCGGTGGAAGCGAGTCTCGAGGACCAGGGAGCAGCGGCGCCTCTGGTGGCGGGCAAGGATGAGCGGGAGGAAGAATAATGCCGGCAAGGCCTCCCCCTGCCTGCTCGTTCTCATCTCCATCGGCTGCTTCTTCGCGACCTACAACTTCCTCACGATGGTGGGCCACGGCCGGGGCCGGGACGGGCCGCCGCGCAAGTTCCTCGGCGGCGATCGGGACTCCACCGGGTCCGGCTCGGACCCGGCGAAGAGGTTCCACGTCGCGCTGACGGCGACGGACGCGCTGTACAGCCAGTGGCAGTCGCGGATAATGCACTACTGGTACAGGGAGATGAGGGACCGACCCGGGTCGGACATGGGCGGCTTCACGCGGATCCTTCACTCCGGGAAGCCGGATGGGTTGATGGATGAGATACCCACAATGGTGGTTGACCCCCTTCCTGAAGGCCAGGATCGGGTGAGGACCTGTTCTTCTTTTGGCAATGTTTCTCTCTTGTTGCTGTTTACGGGACCACATTGCTATCTTTGTTAATATGATGTTTTATGCAGGGATACATTGTCTTAAATAGGCCGTGGGCATTTGTTCAGTGGCTGCAGAAAGCAAAGATCCCTGAAGAGTAAGTATGTTTCCATTTTGTTCATGATTGAGGTATGGTTTTGTTTACCTAATGGAAACATCTGCAGGTATATACTTATGGCGGAACCAGATCACATCTTCGTGAGGCCTTTGCCAAACTTAGCACATGGAGATGAACCTGCGGCATTTCCATTTTTCTACATCAAGCCAACTGAGAATGAAAAGATAATAAGGAAATTCTTTCCAGAAGAAAAAGGTCCTGTCTCGAAAATTGATCCTATTGGCAACTCACCAGTGATCATCAAGAAGGTATTACTGTACATGATTGACTGAATGCTTGGATTTAGCTATTGTAGTTGCTAAGATAGCATTATGTTCCCATGAAATTGTTGTTTCAGTTTTTAGTTCTGTGCAACAAATCGTTGCTAGCTACTTCAATCTGTTCACCTGTCATGACTTCTTGATTGACCTTTTATGGATGCCTTCATAACCATTTCTAGGCCCAACTGGAGAAGATTGCTCCAACCTGGATGAATGTTTCATTAAAAATGAAAGAGGATCAGGAGACAGATAAAGCTTTTGGATGGGTCTTGGAAATGTCTGTATAATTCTCTCTGCTATTAATTATTCTCTTCGACATGTGCATTCCTATTCATGTCTGCTTTCCTCTTCATATTTATAGGTATGCATATGCTGTTGCTAGTGCACTGCATGGTGTTCACCACAGTCTCCGTAAAGATTTTATGATTCAGGTGCTGAGAAATATTGTCTCTAGACAGATCATCTCATAGTCGTCAATGTGAATTCGTATCATGACAGATGTGCTTAATTGTGATTGCAGCCTCCTTGGGACCTGAAAACAGACGATACATTCATCATCCATTATACATATGGATGTGACTATTCAATGAAGGTGAGTCCGATTCAACCTTAAGCTCATGTGAATATTCAGTTGTGTTGCTTCATTCTTTTGCTCTGAAAAATCTATTGATGTGCGTAAAATAAAATATTATACATTTCTCATGATTGTCTTGTATTTTTTCTGCTAACTCAGGGTCAGCTAACTTATGGCAAAATTGGGGAATGGCGTTTTGACAAAAGATCTTATCTTCGATCACCACCACCGAGAAATCTGTCACTGCCTCCTCCTGGAGTACCTGAAAGTGTGGTATGTACATATCTTCTAATATAGTTGAGTATGGATGATACCATTGTGCCATTTCTGATTATACGATTTTCATGTTTATAAAAAAATTTCTAATTTTCTTGCTCAAATGTATAAAATTACTTTCAACCTTAATTCTACCTGCTACTCTTTGCGTGCTCCTCACAACAAGAATGCTATAATGTACCAGCATCTATTGCTTTCTAGAGTTTGAATGGACCAAGCATTTGTTAAATGTATAAAATTACATTCAACCTTAATTCTACCTGCTACTCTTTGCATGCTCCTGACAACAAGAATGCTCTAATATACCAGCATCTATTGCTTTCTAGAGTTTGAATGGACCTAGCATTTGTTTATCATTAACTAATGTTCTAACATTATTGCTATTAATATTAATAGTACGGCACCAAGGTTTGTTAGCATAAGCTTTCTGAGAACATTTATGTCCGCCTCTAACAACCATTTAGCAAATTCTATAACAATCATTTAGCAAGTAGCAAATTTATAGTTAATAAACAGCTCCATGCCCATAAAAATAATTTAGACCTAGATGTTGAGGACAATAACAAATGCTAAAACAGAAGTGACTGGCTTCTAATGCATGCTTGAGAAACTTTGAAACTTCTATAATGGTAGCTCCATACTTCTGTTGTTCTGCTAACCTTATTTTGGAAAAGGTTTTATCATAAATCTCTACTGCAGATATGCATGATCTTTGTTTTATATGACTTACAGTTTTTGTATACTGCCTGATGTGTAGGAAGTAACCTCTTGACAATCATACATTTAGAAATAAAAGATCCACTTTTTCCATTTGGTATAGTTGAAGTTTAGTTTAAAGAGTGTTTTGAATCTTCAGTTAGATGTATAGTACATCAGAGTTCTCAAAACTAGAAAATTAACATCACTACCACATCACTCAGGCGTTAGTTTTTTTCATCCTCTAGAACTTGCTTTAAACAAGAACCCACAGCTAATTTAAAATATGACTTCCAAGTTCCAACATATCTCCCTCGTGCATTTGACTTACAAGTGGGCCTGTAGCATATTTTCACACCAAGTATCAATGCCTCTATATGCTTGGGCTCCAGGAATCTTTGTTCCTAGCTTTGCTCCATTTCCTTCTTCCAAGGGCAGTCATTGAACATCAAATCCATAATGTAGCAGGCATCAGTCCACTGTGGGTGGCCGAACCCAAGTGTACAACATCTGGCCAATCGTGAGGTGTTTAAAAATAGAAACACTTCCATTTCATGTGCTTTGATGTGACGTCTTGTCAATCCATGTAATATAAAGGCTACCTTACCATGTAAACATTACTGATACGACCTCAACAGTCTTTAATACAAATAATGATAGAAAAAAATGAACTAATACATGCTTTCAGTAGATTTCTTTCAAAAAAAACTTACTTTCATCTCTGGTTCCTATAATCCCATTTATAGAGCAGCCCCTTACCTGATAGGTTCGGTATCATGCAATCATATGCACGCTACTTTGTTAAATTACCACATGAAACTGTATTATTAAGAACCTACTATGCATGCACGACATGCATGAGCCTACTGAAACATTATGTGACGATACTACAAATAAGATTGGTTTGGTGTTACCCAGGCAAATTTGTATAAGTAGCCTTTGGTACAATGTTATTTCATCTTTATAGCCACATAAGTAGTTCAGATTAGTGAGATTTGCTTCATGATGTACACACAGTTTTTGCTGACTGTTTCTTTTAGATTCATTCCTTCATATTCTAGGGTTTCCTATAGAATCATAACTTTGTATGCTAATCTGAATTCCCTTCAGGCCACCCTTGTGAAGATGGTCAATCAGGCAACTGCAAACATTCCTGGGTGGGATGAAGAGAGATGATTTGATTGTTTTGCTGAGTTGGAGCTTATTTCAGCCGGTATGGTTTTTGTTGGAAAGCATAGAAGAATACATTAATCAATAAAAAAAAGGAGCATCCAATTCATGTTTGGAGCACCAAGGCCAGTTTCTACAATGTAACTTAGGATTAGGATTTGGAAGCAAAATATCTTAGCCGCTTTGATATAGTGAGCTGGTTCATTTTTTGTATTGTAGAGCAGAAATATAGGCTTTTGGTTACTCCTCTGGTTCATTTAGTTGTATTCCAAAAGCAGAAATATAGTTTAGAGGCCACCAGTGATATACTGATAGTAGCTTTCTTGGAAAAGAATTGTGCCGGGCACTGAGAATATTATGTTGGGTTTTGTTGTATTCTGCCAGGTACGGGAAATCACCAAAAGCTTTCAGACATGATCTAACACTAACCGTCTCTAAGTTATTTCATTGAGGAACATATCTTGTGCAGGTGCTTTCTTCTCTAGCTCTCTGAGAGCTTCCACTGGTAGTAAGTTATTACATCTCTCTGCTTTCAACACTGTTTAATTTGTAGGCATCCAATGTTTATTTCTACATAAATTTAATTCTGAATAACAGTGACATACATGGAAATAGCAAGCAATGTCGAACCTTTTCGAGTATTGTCTCGATGTTTGTATAATAAGAATTAAAGATGCAAAAGCTCTACTAATGTCTTCCTCCCCTCGTCGTTAATTTGACGACGCTAAGACAACGTAGTTAATTATTTTGTAGCTAAGAAAATTGTTATACGCCATCAATTAAAAACTGGCAGGAGTAACCACAAAACCAAAGTATTTATAAACTCGAGTAATATTTGACTGGATATTATCTACTTCTGGTACCCAAAGTTGGTTCTGTCACGCGCGAGTTCCTCTTGGCCCTTTTGCGACGATGCGGCCCTGCTAATTCCACTTGCCGCTTTCGCCCTTTGGGTGGTGCCTTGTGATTATTGTGATCATCCCCATCTTCAGTCAGCGAAGCACTCTCGTCCGGGACAACAGGGCAAACCAGTAGGACGCGCGCGATGCCGTCGTAGTCGTCTAGAGCCCAAAGCTCTGTAGAGTCGACCGCGGTGTCCATAACCCATGACATGTCCTTCGTCTTGAGCGTCCAGGTCTTGACGGCACTCTGATGCTCCGAGCACCCGCAGGAGGAGCAGCGGTGCGGGAAGATGTTGACGAGCTTCACGGCGCCGCGGGCGGTGACGCACACTGTCCACGACGTCCGGTCGGGGTCGGGGTGCGGCGGCGCCGCCTCCACGGGAAACCGGACGTGCCGCAGCAGAGCGGGGCCGTCGTCGTCGTCGAACACGTCGCAGAGTAAGACGCCAAGGGACCGGTCGATCCAGCAGAGGTACCGGCCGCCGACGGGGACGACGGCGTTGGTCACCCACGAGGACAGCAGCGCGTCCCGATCAAAAGCATCGTCGTGGATGATCCGCGGCCGATCGACGCTCCACTCGCCGGACCGGAACAGGACGAGCTCTGCCGCCTTCTTCTTCGGCGCCGGCGCGTCGTCGTCGCTTGCCTTCACCATGTTGAGCGCTGCCACCACGAGCTCGTTGTCGCCGCGGCGCAAGAGGCCGGTGACGTTACTATACAGCCAGCGGCGCCGCCGCCAATCCAAGCAGTCAGGCGAGAGCAGCCACAGGGACGGCGGGCGTGCGGGGTGGCCGTCGGCGGCGCCGGCGTTGTAGATAAAGTGTTCACCCTCGGTAGCGATGAGAACCGAGTCGCCGTGGGCCGCGACGACGGTGGCATGTGTTGCCGCCGCGCCGTGCCGATAGATACGGCGGACGCAGATGCGCGACACCGCCGAGGTCGCCGCGCGACGGATGAAGACGCCGATGGACTGGCCGTCGGAGGTGCGGGCGGTCGCCAATGTCTTGGTGTCGATGGAGGAGTCCTTCTCGTCCCACTCGCTGTGAGGCGCGAGCAGCATCCACTGTGGGTAGGCGGCCGCCGGCGAGGAACCGGAGCATGGTTGAGGTGCTAGTGTCCCCATGGGTGCCGCCGCCAAGAGGTTCAAGATCGATAGCCAAAAGGTTGTTTTCAAGAAAGAAAAGAAAATCTGCTCCCCTTTGCAGTTTGGACAACAAAACAGAAGATTCCATACATGATGTCTCTTCTTCGTGGAACTTTAATTGTTTCGAAATTATTCTAGACTTGTAGTTTGGAGTTTGGACAACAAAAGGCTAGTATTAGTGTAGTGTTGCCGTCATGACATGATTCGAATTCGATTTCAGTTGTTTCTTTTCGGAAGCAGGTGCAATTTTGGATACGACACTATTAAGGTGTGCCGAAACACGAACTGCTGCAGCACAAGGTGCTTGCATTACTGCCTGTTCAGACCAGAGATGCTAAGAACAGAGCACTTGTTATTACTGCCTGTTCAGACCACGGATGGTTCCTTTGTTTGTACATATCAAGAGCCCTCCAGTGCATATCTTGGAAAAGAGCTCTGCTGGACACTCAGAATATTCTATTGAGGTCTGAACAGAATAATGTTTTCAGACACGATCTGGTATGAACCGCCTCTATGCTACTTCGTTTGGAATCACACTATGTTTAACTTGTAGGCATCCCATGTTTCTTTCTTTCTAAAATTATTTTGTGCCAAGTCGAATTTATGTTGAAATGACAATAGGCATGATTCAGTGATGAACGTAGGAGAAAGATTCTGAAAGTTTCCAACGGTTTGTTAATTCTGATAACAGCAGTCTCGAATCTTATAGAGTGTTGTTTCTATGGTTGTAAAGATGCAAAAGCTCTGCTAATGTACTAGTACTCCCCTCATCTCTAATTTGATGACTCAGAGATATCGTTATTACTTACTTTTGAACTATAAGAAAATGGTTGTAACCCATCAATTAGAAACTGAAGGGAGCAATGCAAAAGCTAAGAATATTTTACTGAATATTATTTGCTTCCTACAAAGAGGGGAAGAGTGTTGTTTCTATGATTTTCCACACGCGAATTTCTCCTCTTCGCATCCCCTTTCACGACGACGCGGCCCTGCTAATTCCACTTGCCGCTTCTGTAGTGAGTGATCATCCTCTTCTTCAGCAGCTCGTGCAGCACTTTGTTGGTCAGGAACAACAGAGTCGGTCACGACAGGGCAGAGCAGTTGAACACGCGCTGCGCCTTTATACTCGTCCAGGGCCCAGAGCTCGGTGGAGTCGTCCACCACGGTGTCCAAAACCCACGCCATGGTCGTCGTCTGGAGCGTCCAGGTGTTAACGCTACGGCAGACATGCTCCGAGCACTCGCCGGAGGAGCATCGGCAGGGGAAGATGTTGACGAGCTTCACGGCGCCGCGGGCGGTGACGCACACTCTCCACGACGTCCGATCAGGGTGCGGCCGCGCCACCTCCGCGGGAAACCGTACGTGCCGCAGCAGAGCGGGGCCGCCGTCGTCGAACACGTCGAAGAGCAAGACGCCGAGGTACAAGTCGATCCAGCAGAGGTGCCGGCCGCCGGCGGGGGCGACGGCGTTGGTCTCCCACGACGACAGCAGCGCGTCTCTTTCGAAAGCATCGTCGTCGTCGTGTTGGTCCTGCAGGATGATGATTCGCGGCCGCTCGACGCTCCACTCGCCGGAGCGGAACAGGACGAGCTCGGCCGCCTTCTTCTTCTTCTCCGGCGTCGGCGTTGGTGGCGCGTCGCCGGCGCCGCTCGCCTCCTCCTCCTCCACCACCAGCCGGAGCAGTGCCACCACGAGGTCGTCGTCGCCGCGGCGGAAGAGTCCGGTGGCGTTGCGTGCCAACCGGCCCCGCGTGGTGAAACAGCAAGGCGGGAGCAGGAACAGCGACGGCGGGCGGTGGCGGCGCCCGCGTTGTAAACAAAGTGGTCGCAGGGTCTATCGTGGAACGTAAAGTGGGCCAAAACGTGGATGAGGACGGAGTCGCCGTGGGCCGCGACGACGGTGGCGTGGTGCGGGACCGTGACGGAATGGTGGCGGACGCAGATGCGCGACACCGCCGGGGGCGCCGCGCGGCGGAGCGAGACGAGGATGGAGACGCCGCGGGAGGTGCGGGCGGCCGCCAGTGTCTTGGTGTCGAAGGCGGAGTCCGTCGCGTCCAGTTCGCGGTAGGGCGCGAGTAGGAACCACTGAAGGTAGGCGGCCGCCGGCGACGAAGCGCCGGAGGGTGGTTGAGGTACTAGCGTCCCCATGGGCGCCGCCGCCGAGAGGATCAAGATCGATTTTCCAATCTTTGCTTTTTGGGCATGCATGCGTTCGTCGGGCAGCACGATGGTGTTCGCAATGTGGGGGGCCCAAAAGGTTGTTTCCAAGCTAGAAACTAGAAACGCTGCTCCCATTTGGAGTTTGGACAACAAATAGAAGCTTAGGGGTTTAGGGTGTCTCTTCTTCGTCGAACTTTAATTATTTTGATGCAAATAAGGATGGACCATGCAATGATTTTTTTCCCCCTGAACGCGTTAATGCATGTGTTTAAATAAGACGAAAAGTTATTACAAACATACCTTACGCCTCACCACAAGGATGGACGATGCCGGCTTCATTTGGAACCAAGGGATGGCTTCATAATTCATTAGCAAAGATTTTGTTCTAGTGAATTCAACTGTCCGAAAAAAAAAGGTTCCTTTGTCTGCTGATCCGTTGATGTTGACCTGTATCTATTGAATGGTAACTAGTACGACATTAGTGTAATTGCTGTCATGAAATTGTTCGAATTCGATTTCGGTTTTCTTTTCGAAAGCAATTGCAGTTGTGGACAATATTATTAAGCGTAGTATATGCTGAAACATGAACTGCTGCAGAGGTGCTTGCATTGCTGCCTGTTCAGACCAGGGATGCTAAGAACAGAACACTTTTTTTTTTGTTTTTTGAAACAAGAACAGAGCACTTGTTATTCAACATCATGGTTGTTCCCCTGGTTCATTTCATCGTTTGTTTGTATTCTAAATCAGAAATGTAGTTAAGAGCCCTCCAGTGCGTATCATCGGATTTGATAGTAGCTATCTTGGAAAAAGAGTTCTGCTGGACACTGAGAATACTCTGTTGAGTTCTGAACAAAAAAATCATAAAACTTTCAAACATGATCTGGTACTAATCGCCTCTAAGCTACCTCATTTGGAATCACACTATCTTTAATATGTAGGCATCCCACGTTTCTTTCTGCATAAAGTATTTTGTGCCAAATCGAATTTATGTTGACCTGACAATGGGCATGATTCAGTGAAGAAAGTAGGAGAAAGGTTCTGAAAGTTTCCAGTGGTCTGTTAATTCTGAATATCAGTGAGTCATGGAAATAACAGCAGAGTTGAAAATTTTGGAGTGTTGTTTCTATGGTTGTAAAGATGCAAACGCTCTGCTAATGTACTATTCTCCTTCTCTAATTTGATGACTCAGGGATATCGTTGTTACTTACTTTTAAGCAATAAGAAAATTGTTGTAACCCATCAATTAAAACCTGAAGGGAGCAATGCAAAAGCCAAGTGCCTACAAAGTGAACTACAATATTTGACTGATTTTTTTTTCTTTCTGGTACCCAAAGTTTGGATCTTCCACACGCGGATTTCTCCTATTGGCAGCCCCTTTCTGGACGACGCGGCCCTGCTCTAACTCCATTTGCCGGAATGTTGGTTCTGCCCTTCAGTGATCATCCTCTTCTTCAGCTCGTGCAGCACTCTGGTCAGGGACAACATGTTCGCTCACGGCAGGGTAGACCAGTTGGACGTGCGCGGCGCCATAGTAGTCGGGTAGGATCCAGAGCTCGGTGGAGTCGACCGCCGTGTCCATAACCCATGCCATGTCCTTCGTCTTGAGCGTCCAGGTGTTGATGGTGCTCTGATGCTCGGAGCACCCGCAGTAGGAGCAGCGGCGGGGAAAGATGCTGACGAGCTTCACGGCGCCGCGGGCGGTGACGCACACGTCCCACGACGATTGCTTGTCGCAACGCTGCGACGCCACCTCCACAGGAAGCCGGACGTGCCGCAGAACGGGGCCGTCGTCGAACACGTCGTAGAGCAAGACGCCGTGGGACGACCGGTCGATCCAACACAGGTGCCGGTCGCCGACGGGGACGACGGCGTTGCTCTCCCACGAGGACAGCAGCGCCTCCAGATCCGTATCGTCGTCGTGGACGATCCGCGGCCGCACGACGCTCCACTCGCCGGAGCGGAACAGGACGAGCTCGGCCGCCTTCTTCTTGTCCTTGTCCTTGATGCGTCCACGATGGCTCCAGATCCGTGTCGTCATCGTGGACGATTCCGTTTTGTCGCCGGCGCTCGCATCCACCAGCTGGAGCAACGCCACCACGAGGTCGTCGTCGCCGCGGCAGAAGAGGCCAGTGGCGTTGCGATCCAACCACCGGTTACAAGGCGGGAGCAGATACAACGACGGCGGGCGTGGGGGGTGGCCGTCGTCGCCGGGGTTGTAAATAAAGTTGTCACCAGCATCGAGGAGAACGGAGTCGCCGTGGGCCGCGACGACGGTGGCGTGTGGGCGTATGTTGAGAGAATAGCGGACGCAGATGCTTGACACCGCCGGGGGCGCCGCGCGGAGGAGGGAGACGCGGACGGAGACGCCGCTGGAGGTGCGCGCCGCCGCCAATGTCTCGGTGTCGAAGGCGAAATCCGTCGCGTCCAAATCGGAGTAGGTCGCGAGTAGGAACCACTGAGGATAGGCGGCGGCGGCTGGCGACGAACCGGATCGTGGGTGAGTTGCTAGCGTCCCCATGGGCGCCGCCACTGATCGAGAGGATCAAGGTCAATTAGCCAACCTTGTTTTGCGCATTGCAGTGTGGGCCCCCAAATCAAACGCTGTTCCCGTTTGGAGTTTGGGCTGCAAAACGGAAGCTAGATGAGGTTTCCTTTTCGAGCAACTTTAATTTTCTTTTTTCCAAAATTTCAATAGTTGCACGAAGAAATACCAGAGTATATGAAAACTACCGTATTTTGTGGTTTCAAGAAAACCAGGAGGTGTTTGGCAGTTCACGATTGGAACAATATTTGATTTAAAAAATAGTTGGTGTGCTACTTAGCTGTTCAAATATTCAAATCAGGCCCATTAGAGATCCTAAACGGTGCTATGATATCAAATCAGATGTAAACAGTATCATAACTACAAGGTGTTAATAACGTTTTATTTGGTTGATGCAGAATGTGCAAATACACCGAAGTTCATTGCATTATTGGTGTTCACAAACTCCTCAAGAACTATTTAATCTTAGGCATTCGCAGCTCTGAGCACATTATTGGTGTTCTCAAGATGCGCAGTCTACTTTGCCCTACTGCCACCAAAACACACCTCGCGCATCCCTACCTCTCCGTATCACATCTGCCATCTCAAGGCGACATGAGGAAGGGGAAAGAAGGGGAGATGCATCCATGGCGATCTTGCAAATGGATTCAATCTACGCAGCCATCACAAGATATCAAACTGAACGGGAAGAGATCGTGGGCCTCGTGGCTGATCACGCACCTGTCCTTGGCGACAAATCTTTTTTGAGGACGAACCCTTCATTCTAGCACGCCTCAGCCTTTCTTTCTCCATGGCAATGGTGATGTCGTAGCAGACTATAAGGAGATAGCAAAAGAGATCGGGAGGAAGGCCTCGCTGCTTCGTCTCCTCGGTTTTTAAAAAAAGAAGTCGGGAGTGGATTTTTAGATACTCCAAAAATACCGTGGTTTAAGGAAAACTGCAGTTTCTGAAACTGTCTTATTTATCTCATCCAAACACCTCAAAGTTTATTAAACCATGGTATTTTCAGAAAACCGTGGTATCTAACAAAAACTCCAAAAATACCACACATCCAAACAGGGCGTTATGCTTATTGCTGCTAGTTTTTTAGTTCATTTTTAAAAGATGCTTAGGTAAAACGTTGTCGCAAAATCATAAATATAATTTTAGCACTTATTTATATGAAAAAGCTGAGAAATAAGTTGTGCTATGCCTGAACCGGCATATGTCACATTTTATTTCTCCTTTCTTGTTGCTAAAGAAAAGGAAATGCAACTATCATCATAGTTTGATGTCCAACTAATAAATGGCACATGATAAGATTGGTTTGTAATGCATTTGAACACATATAGGCTATTCAAATAGTCACGTCGGCATTTAGAGCCACAATAATGTAGTTTCTCGTGAAAGGAGGAAGATTGAGGCCCTATCTCTTTTCATGTTGTAGCTATAAATGGGGAAAATTCTATGGGAACCAAAATATTGAAGCTGGTTTTGAGGACTTGTTGTACACGTGTTTTTGGGTAAAACCCAAAATGTTGATTTAGTGGAAGTTTTTTTGGTAAAACCCAAAATGTTGATTTAGTGGAAGTTTTGTTGGTTGTAACAATATGAGCAACAGGAAAGTGAAATTATAGAGATTGGTTGAATGGTACACATGAATAAGGTGGAAACGTTATGAGCAACATGAAAGTTAATAGCAAGAATAAACCTTAGATTAAAGTGGAGTACGTATCATTTTGTTTCTAAAATATGCTTGTGAAACTTAAAGCAACAGGGTTTTAGGATCAAGCAATTTGTATGAATTTATAAAGTAGATAGATTTACTCGAAATTTCGCAATCCAATTTAAAAGTCGTTGGTCAACTGATGACATATGCACTGCATGGAGATTTGATCAAGAGCGACACCAGCTTTCCACTGTATCAAATACTCCGTAAAGAAGCACCGTGAACAGTATCCGTGCTCCCAAAACCATAGCACAGCGGCATGGACAAGGCTTAACACCAGGTCACGAGTTCTGATGATAACAATTGACAAGATAGCAATGCGTAACAGCATCAACCCCTAAACACGAGAAGAAATTTCCAATTTTCCATCCATCCCAAGACTACCAAACTCTCCATACCGCCAGTCCACCACCATGTGACCACTCATTAGACAAGACGACATTAGGTGAGAAACATCCAAGCTAGATAACTCCGCAACCTAAAACGGGAGACTCAAACGGCCGAACAAGTCTCTGCATGCAACCAGTGCAACTCTGTGCATCAACACCACCTTTCTATCTTCTCACATCTTTTCACTCTTGATTGGATCCGGTAGGAGGCATAGATACGCTTATTATGGGGCTTGCACAATGATTAGGAGGGGCCAAACACAGTACCCTAAAATCGTATGAGTACACAATCGTATGTAATTGTATGAATACATAGGGGTGTTCGTTTTCAGGGGTCTAAATTTTAGAAGGGTCACATCAAAGAGAATTTTGTTATTTAGAAGTATTAAATAAAGTTTAATTATAAAACTAACTGCAGAACCCCGGGTCTAATTCGCGAGACAAATCTAATAAGGGTAATTAAGCTATGATTAGATGATGGTTACTGTAGCATCACTGTAACAAAACATAGATTAATTAGGCTTATTAGATTCGTCTTGAAATAAGCATTCATCTCTCAAAAAGGTTTTGTCATTATATTTTATTTAATGCTCCTAAGTGACAAGATTCTCTTTCATTTTAAAGGTCTAAAATTTAGAGGGATGAAAACGAACACCCCTATAGTATAAGAAGTGAGTGAGGTCGTCCAAATCATGTCCACATTTGTCTAATACAAGTAAAAACCAGGCCAATACAGCACTTCTGTACGTACTACTAGTGATTCCTATCAGAGGAATTATTTTATAAATGAGACCGGGAAATCTTATCAGCACATGCATTGCATATTGTCCTCCCGGCTACACAAGTTCCAATGCATGGATAAGATGCCTAACCTAACAGCACACACGCCATGCTGTCAACCAAAACACGCAAGATAGAACTGGAAAAGAAACTGGAGCTGAATACGGTAAAGAAGATTGGCGCTTGGACGCCAAAGCACGCAAGCTTAACGCAAGGGACAGTGAGGTCACGGCATGGGGCGCACCAAAGAGTCAAACTTTTCAGCTGGCGAACCAAACGATCAATAATTTATCCGTGCCGTCCAAACGATCAATAATTTATCCGTGCCGTCAACAGGCAACGGTATCACTCCTTCACCTCGAGCCCCGTCCACAACACGGTTAATTGTAACGAATTATTATAGGAAAATACTTCGGCCCGTACCGTAAGGATCGGAACGAGTGAAGTTAAATTGCTCCGCGTGAATTCTGTGAAAATTCTAAGAAATCCATGTGCTTTCTCCGCGTGAGTTGTTCTTTTTATTTTCAAACGTAGTCCACGCAGATCCATCGAAATTCAGTTTGTACCAAACGGCAGAAAAATTGTGAGATTCCAGTTTATGCAATGTTGAACTTGGGGAGCACAAGGAACAGTTAACAAGTCAGCCGAACTATTTCCTTTCGAATTCCGGTAACAAACACTCCATTGGAGTCACATGAAACTCAACTATACTACTACTGAGACTATGGAAGAAAGACGAGGACTCAACACAGCATTTCTACTTGTACACCTACGACATGATATTGCACTTTGTTACTTCTCCATCAATTCATGATGTATTACCGTAACCCAGCCCGCCGAGGATGAGCGGGCCGCCACTGCCGCCGCTGTAGAGGTCGTGCGCGGCGGAGGCGCTGCCGAGGTGGAGGTCTGAGGTGGTGCCGAGCTGCACGGCCGCGGCGGCGGGGCTCGTGGCCCGGCCGTCCTCGGAGCCCAGGTCGTAGAGGAGGCCCCTGAAGAGGTGGCCGTTGATGGTGACCGCCGCCTGGTACGCGACCTCGCGCTGGCCGTCGTCGACGGACGTCACCTGCACGCACCGGAACACCGCCGGCCCGCGCACCTGCCGCGGTAGGGTCTCCCTGAACGACGCGTCTGCATGCGGAAGGATCGGAGAGAACAGTGAATCAATTATCAATGGCTGAGTGATCTTTCGTGAATTGTGTGCGTTGCTCGCGTGCGCTGTGATAGTTACCTTGGTGGCTTGAGGAGGCGTCGAAGCTGCGCGGCGTGGTGGCGTTGGAGGTGGAGGTGCGGGAGTTGGTGGCCGCGGCGGTGGTCTGGCACGCGAGGCGGGGTTTCTTGGCGGCGGCGGCGGCGGAAACGGGAGGAGGGGAGCCGGCGAGCTGCTGGCGCTCGCGGCGGCGCGCGGCGGGCACCCATGTGCTCTTGACGTGGGTGTCGCAGCCGAAGCCGCGGCTGTTGCAGCAGGTGCGGCAGCGGTTGTGCTCGCACCCTTTCTTGGCCTGGTTGCCGCAGTCGTGGCAAGTCGCCCCGCCGGAGCCCGACCCGGAGTCCGCCCGGCCGCGGCCGCCGCCGTAGTCCAGCTGCATCGCGAGGGCTTTCTTGCCGGAGGGGGAGGAGCCACCGTCCGCGGCCTCGCCCGCCGGCTGCGGCTGCCAGAACTGGATGGCGGGCCCGGGCGCGGCCGGCTTGGACCCGGCGGTGGCCGTCGCGTCGGCGTCGTTGCCGAGCGCGCGCTGCGCCGCGGCGACGAGCGGGAACATGGGGTCGTCAGGCGCCGTTCTCTGCTGGTGGTGGCTGTGGAACGATGATCCCCCCGGCGCGAACACGACCATGCCCACGTCGCCGGCGGTCATCGCGCCGTACCCGAGCGCGGCGGCGGCGGCGGCCTGGTGGCGCGACGCCGCGGGGCCCCAGAGCCCGGCCGCCGCCAGCGAGGAGGCGCCCGGCGCGGCATTGAAGCCCAGCGAGAGGTCGTCCCCGCGGCCTGCGGCGGCGGCGTTGTGCGACGGCAGCCAGCCCGCGACCGCGGTGGACTCCGGCGCCGACGCGAAGCGCCGCGCCGACGACGCCACGCTTGTTGTTGCTGGCGGATCACGGAGCAGAGCAGAGAACAAAGCAGGCAGGATCGCAGAGCTAGGGGAGCGAGCTCTGCTTTGGCTCCCACAGCTAGGAAAGCGCAAGAGTACAAGATGCTCTACAAGAGGCTACAGTCTCTCCTCCTCCCTCCCTCTCTATAAAAAGGAATCTCGTCTCTCTAGTGTAGAGCACTCATGAAAGACCCTAGGCCCTAGGGTCTACACCCTAGCTAGGTAGCCTCAACACTCCTCTACACTCTACAGACAGCCAAGCTGCTTTAACTGTGCTACTTTCTCATTTCTTTTCTCCCTCACTTTTCCACAGAGGAGGACGAAAGATGGAGAAGAGGGAAGCAGGCAGGATTGGAAGGATCTTGTGTGTTGAATTGAAGTGGGCGTGCCGCGTCCGCGTGGGGACCGGGCCAGGCCAGGCCGGCCCTGACAAATTCCTCTGCGCGACCGAGATCGATCGCCACCGGGCCCCCGCTGTTTGGCCACAGGAGCTCTGCGCTGCGCTCTCTCTGGCTGCCTTCTCTGCTGCGGCCGCCCGCAGCCTGCAGCGCAGAGCAGCGCTGCCGCGCCGCGCGCGTTAAAGGCTGCCTCGACCTGGGCGTAGGGTGCCAGCCTAGTTGCCGCCTAGATCGGCGGCAGCGCGCACCGCGCAGGCGAGTAGTACGAGTGACTGCTGGGCAAATGGCGATGCCGCTCCGCTTCGGAGGGGCCGCCAGCTCGCTTCGGTTAATGACAGACGTGGCGTGTCTTTCTTCGGGCCTCTACTCCGTGGGATCGTCCGTGGGATCGTGGGTTCAATTACAATCTCAATCCACCTGCTTTTGGAGTACTCCTAGGGCGCGTTCGGCAGAGCGGTTTAGAGACTTTAAATTTTAGTTTTAAAGAGAATCTTATTATTTAAAAGTATTAAATAAAGTTTAATGACAAAATATTTTTACAGATGGGTACATCTTTACGAGACGAATCTAATGAGTCTAATTAATCTATGTTTGGCTACAGTGATGCTACAGTAAATATCGTCTAATTACGGCTTAGCTACCCTCGTTAAATTCGTCTCGCGATTTAGAGAGAGGTTCTGCAGTTAATTTTGTAATTAAAGTTTATTTAAGACAAGATTTTTTTTGTTTAGACCCTCTAAATTTTAGCCTCTAAAACGCCGAACACGCCAGTATGGGTGCGTTTCGGCGCTTCAGTTTAGAGCCTCTAAAATTTTAGCTTTAAAGAGAATCTTATTATTTAAGAGTATTAAATAAAGTTTAATGACAAAACCCTTTTACAGATTGGTACATCTTTACATCTTTACGAGACGAATCTAATGAGGCTAATTAATTTATGTTTTGCTACAGTGATGCTGCAGTAAATATCGTCTAATCACGGCTTAACTACCCTCGTTAAATTCGTCTCGTGATTTAGAGAAGGGGTTCTGCAGTTAGTTTTATAATTAAAGTTTATTTAAGACAAAATTCTTTTTATTTAGACCCCTCTAAATTTTAGCCTATAAAACGCCGAACGCGCGTCGTATGTTTCAGGATCCAGTGTTCATCGTTTCACGAAATCAAACCGACAAGTGAAATGATTGTGACACGCATACTTTTTTTTTATTCTACGAATAAGTGAAATGCATGAACGATCTTCCAACCAAGGTTTACAAAACCGACGGTAACCGCTCGGTTACCGCGGTTACCGGACTAACCGGTCCGGTCCGGTTAGTTCGGTCATCCGGTTTTGAGATTTGAATTTTGAAATTTTTTGGAAATTTGAAAAAAATTGAAATAAAAAATATGTAAATAAACTAGATGTTATTTGCAACACATTGGTGGAAACGGTTAATAAAAATGAGGTTGTTTGCTGGGTCAAAAAAATGGCGCAAGAACCGTCCGGTTAGTTGAGTAGAAACCGGTCGGTTAGTTGAGTAGAAACCGCGGTAACCGGTGCGAACCGTCCGGTTTTGCGCCGTCCGACGCCGAGGTGAAGGTTAGTTTATCGGTTTTTATTTTTTTCTGTTCCCGTTTGATTGATATACAGTTATAGAGATGCAATGCAGTGCTGCTAAATCGATGATTGTGAAATTTGTTAGAGGGCAATGTAGTGCTGCTATATTTCATTGGATAGATGGTATTATCAACTCGGCAATTGTTGTGTATTGGTAGTATGTGAATTGTGTATGTGTTACTAAGAGGAAATGAGTACATCGTATTTGTCGATGTGATTTTCTTGCAGGCACGATGGGTGATCGTGATAAAGATAGTGTATGGGAACATAGTTTTCTTGCATGCTTGTATCCATTATTGTATGTTGATGTGCGCAAACTACATGTATTATGTTCAAAACTATGTTGTATGTTAAATTTCGTCAAGAACTATGTATCGGACAATTTATGTTAGACTTTGTATGAATTGTGGTATGTTGTATGAGGTTCATTGGTGCAATATTTCATGAATTCTATGTTCTCAATGTCTGATAACCATTATTAGAATATTTCATCAACGTTCATGCCAAAATTTTCAATTTTTTGAGCCTATTTTAGCAATTTCCAGTGAAACCGACAAAACCGAGAAAACCGGTCGGTATACCGAGCAAACCGGTCGGTTACCGAAGAAACCGGTCGGTAACCGAGATTTTGAATTCAAATTTTGATTTTTGAATTTTTGTCCGGTTTCCGACCGGTTACCGCGGTAACCGGTAAAACCGGTCTAACCGGTCCGGCTCGGTCGGAATGGTCCCAACGGTTATGTAAACCTTGCTACCAACTTGTCCCTAATTCTCATCTAGATCCCCATATTATTAAATCTTGATTTTTGGGTCTTACAACTTAATAAATGCTCTTATACATGTCCAAATCATCATTTTTTTTTTGTCCAAATCATCATTCATGCACTTAAAAGCTCAACATTTATTTTTACGAGGAAACCTAAAAGCTCAACATGGCGTGCCAACGTGATAAAAAATGTGATCAGTAGGACCTATGATGCCACATACACCAAATTATTTTAGCTTTCCATGACAGGTGGCTCAGTATATGAAAAATTATTTTTCGTATTACCAATACACCAAATAAGATTAACGGGTCCCATGATAGCAACTAGTCATACAAAAACAAATATTTTCATGTATTTTTGGTGACATGTCTCCATTTCTCGTGAGGTTGAGTTCATTCATCGTCATCTCATCACATTTCTTGAATGGAACAAGAAATGAGGAGAGAGACGACCTATCGTGATCACACTCGAACCAAACACATGACTACGTGACGCTGCTAAAGAGTGAGAGTGTGCTTGATAGGGCTATGAAATTCTCTGACTCATCATATTTATTCGGGAAATTTGTTTGTGGGATACTCTTCAATGTTGGTTTTGTCTCCTAGATACCGCATCGTTTCTTTTGGTCTCGTGAATATTGAGAAAATGCGACTTTTGTCTACATGACACTATAGCGAAAAAATGACTGTATTCATTTTTTTTATCTTAATGTACAAAATACATTGCAATTTGAAATTTAGCACAAACATACATTACTAAATTCCCCATACATGCAGTTTTTTCCTTATTTATTTTTGATTGTTTACATCAGTTTTTCACTAATAAAACATTTAATTTTAAAATTAAACTATGCAAACATTTGGCAAAAATCAAGAAATAAATCACATGAACACAAAATGCAACAATGTAACCTTGTACCAAATTTTAAGCTGTGATATATTTTGTGCATTGAGATAAATTTTTTTTTGAAAATAGTCACTTTTTTCGCTATAGTGTACTGTAGACAAATGCCATGTTTTCTTAGGGTCCACGAGACCAAAAAAAAAAGATACGATGTCCAGAAAACAAAACCAAAATTTAACAGTGTCTTACAGACAAATTTTCCTATTTATTCACTATTAAAATAGCTTCTAGAAGCTCGCAAAGCTAAAAGAAATGATGTGCGATTCAACACGAGAGAAAACAACTCCATGGCTCGCAAGAAATGTAGAATGACTGACTGAACACGTGAGGGGGTGAACGGTGGCTGAAGGAAGCCATATCAATCGGGTTGTAAATCGGCACAAGGTAGATGCATTGAGTAAGGAATGACAGTAATTTTAAGATAACTTGTGTCTTGCATGTATTATTGTAAAAATCGTGAAAATAAAACAATGCATTGTGTGACCTATTTTGAGTGCGTTCGTTGCATTAGACTTTAGACTTTAGACCCATCACGTCAAAGAGAATCTTATTATTTAAGAGTATTAAATAAAGTTTAATGACAAAACCTTTTTACAGGTAGGTACATCTTTACGAGACGAATCTAACGAGTCTAATTAATCTATGTTTTGGTACAGTGATGCTACAGTAACCATCATCTAATCATGGCTTAATTACCCTCATTAGATTCGTCTCGCGAATTAGACCAGGGTTCTGTAATTAGTTTTGTAATTAAACTTTATTTAATATAGCTTATCTAGAGTTTAGACCCCTTTAAAGTTTAGACCCCATGCAACGAACACCCCCTTTATCTGTTAAATAAATGCTCTATTGCTAATGTGGCGTAATTGGAAACAACATAATGAAACACTAGTTCATTGGGTCCAGTATAATTGTGATCATTTTCGTAGTATTACACCACTGTAGCAGGCGTGAACGCTTCGCGCCGGGTGGAACCGCTGACTTGCGCGCACCCCGTGCCGTGCGTGTCCTGGCAGACAGCCCCCCGTTGCATTTACCTTGTGCTGTTGGGACGAACGAACACGAGGCAGGGGGCAGGCCCGGCCTGCTTGGCCTTTCTCGCTCCTGTCGGCGGCTTCTGCGGTCCGGTCCACTCGATGGGCTTCTCCAGCCTTCCATGGATGTCGCCCTGTCTCCCTGTGCACGCGTCCCGTTGTCGACTCGTCGTCTCCATCCAATCCTGGCTGCTGCTGCTGCTGCTGTGGACTCGGTTGGCTGCATGCGCGGTGCGCCTCGCGCCGCCCGCTCGCTCTCCTTGCTCTCCTCTGGCCATGCCGGCTTTCTGCGCCCGCGTCTCCTGGACCGCCGCGCCTCGCCGCGCCGCCCCGGCCTGTGTCAACCCAATCTCTGAGCGCTTCGTGTCACGGCTTTCACGAGCAGGGCAAGCCGCTTGGGAGTTGGAGCGCGGCTGGCGGGCGCGATGGATGGGACAGCGGCAAAGGCCACGGTCAAAGCTGCAGTCTGCCGTAGGGAGGCGTGGTTTTCTTCCCTGTCTCGAAACCCATGTCTTGTTTTCGTTCGCAGCAGATTTTACAAAGCAAAAGAAAATCATTGCGCAAGTTTTTACGAATATATTGTGCTAGCAGAGGAAGCAGTACTTTTAACTCTGCGTGAGTTGGTAAAAGGAGTATTTTATTTTCTTTAGAACATACAACTTGTACGGCAAAATGTGCAGTTATTTCATTTTCCTTTTTTGAATGCGCATCTTCTTTTTCAGAGTTGTAATCAATAGGCATCTTAAAAAAAAAACTAGATTCAATAGTGAAACCACTCAATATAGTGGGATGATTACATGGTAAAACGTGACTCACTCGTATACAGGTGTTGATTCACTTCCTAAATGTGTCTCACTAGTATACCACATATTGATTTACTTCATAAATGTGTCTCACTAGTATATACTCCTAACACATATTAATGAGAAAATTCCCAATATACCATCAAAAGAAGTTCCAATGCCTTATCTACCATCAAAAAAGTTTCACTTCCGTGTGTACCATTGCTTGAATTTTCCCTGGTCTCACATATCACTTCCGTCACTTTTGTTTGCCGAAGCCGTCAAAACCATCCGGCCCACCCGTCAGTTCTTTCTAAATTGACCACCGGTGCCCTCTTGCATTGGCTTTCTAAATTGCAAGCTTCGTTTATTTCTTTTCCTCTCCGTATCAAAATTTCAAGGGTCCAAACACTCATCGTCGTTTAGCGAGGGGACGCGACCACGCTCGGGACCTTCTATGCATAGGGGCGACTTACATAATTCAATTTATAGGTCACCCAATAGCCCATTAAATATGGCTCATTAAGCCAACTTAGCTTACCAATTGTCCGACAATATTTTTAAATAATTGTTTCAATATTTTTGTAAACTTATGTCAACATTTTCAATCAACAAGTCAATATTTCGTCAAAATATTGACATTGCACATCTAAAATGTTGACGCAGTACAAACAAAATGTTGACACAATACATTGAAAATGTTGACAAAAAATTTGAATTTTAAAAAATTCAAAAAATATTCATATTAGATCTCATTTGGTAGAATTAATTGTAACTAACACGTAGGTTCAAACAGATTTTAAAACGGACTTACGGTTTAAGAGAAAAATACGTTTAAAATTTGTAAAACGTTTCTTTTTCTCCTTCCCCGGGCCCCCCAATAAGTATGCGACACGTGTCGCCCTTTTGTTATCTCTCCTCCAGCCCGCTGCGCGCCTCAGCCGTTTGATTTCTTTTTGCACGAATCTCAAAGCGTTCTATCAGATGAATTCCATCTAGGATTGGCGACCACACTGTGTCGCATGGCACTCACCGGCTGCCAATGGCGGACCTAGGTCGGGCCATAAGGGTGGGCCAACAAGAGCAAAATGCCCAGTAAAAAAAATTTCCGGTTACGGTAGCTTCGCTATAGTGTAGAAAATTGTGTTTGGGCCAGGATTTTAGAGTATGGTAAGGCCCATGCGACCCACTCCGTGGGCCCGCCACTGCCGCCTTCCGCACTCATCCGGCAACAGCTCCTACATGCGGCCATTTCTTTCCTCTCTAGTAGCTCTGCATGCATGCTTTGGCTCTGCTCCGCGCACGGGCACAACATAGACGCCCGTGCCGGGCCCTGGCTCCGCACTTCCGCGGTGTGTTGAACGGTGCGCCGGTGCGCCCAGACTCCGAAGCCTTGTTCGTACTACCGCCACCCGTCTCCAAACTGATAGTGGCCGCCCGTAGGGAATGCCAGCGCGGTGGGCGAGCCCATGGCGCCCTTTTCCGGCGAGCTTGGGGCATGGACGGTGAGCTCGGCGTAAATGACGAGCTCCAAGTGCATGCATTAAATAGGAGCAAAGAGGAACATAATCTTGTACAAGTGCCAATGTTGTCCAATAGAGATCATGCATACAGGGCAGGCATTTTGCATCGGAGGCCACAGCGGGCGCCGTGAGGGGGCGCAGCGGGGCACCGGGCCGCGGCCGCGTGAGGAGTGCAGGGAGGTGGGTGGCGCAGCGGGGAGGCGGGAGCGTGGGGAAGAGGGAGCCACGGTAGGCGCGCTCTATTGTAGCCGTTGCAACCTGGGTTCGAAACCCAGTGAAGGCGTATTTTTTGTTTTTTGTTCTTTTCTCATTTATGGTATAAAAACAATTTACTTATTCAGCAATAGCTCAATGTACAATTGGTGAGGACGTTTGTTGTGCTCTATGGTGGTCCGGATTCAATTCTTAACACACCTACGTAGTATGTTTTTTTTTTTAGTTTGTATTATGTTCCCCAAAAATAATAAAAACAAACAAAAACATGTGTTAGTGTTGAGGCTCAATCCCGCGCCCTAACCGCTGGGGCACTGCGCATCAGTTGCAAGAAGAGTAAGATTTTCTATTGAGTAAAATACATGGCCGGTCCTTAAACTTGTTATGGGGTGTCATCTAGATCCCTGAACTCTAAAAATGCATATTCAAGACCCTAAACTTGCGAAAATATGTCATTTGGGTCTAACATTCCGAAATTACCCCTCTTGTTGCTAATGTGGCTCCATATAACCATAATTTGTCATCTATTTATCTATAATTATTGCCTCATGTAGTCTAATTTTGTCCTTTAACGTGAATTGTAGTGGAAATAATAAATTGAGGAAAGAAAAATATATGAAAAATTATTTTCAAATAGTTGCCCATCAGCATTTATAATGGTAGTTATGTCCCTTAGCGTGAATTGTAATGGGAATAGTAATTTCAGGAGAAAAGAGTATGAAAAAAAACATTTTGAATTACTAGCTCGTCGACAGTTATAAGGGCATTTTTGGTACTTTGAACCTAGATGACACAATTTTGCAAGTTTAGGGACCTGAATATGCATTTTGAGAGTTAAGGGACCTAGATGACACTCCGTGACAAGTTTAAAGACCGCCGGTGATCCAAATCTAAAAATAGTTTTTTAAAAAGGTCAAAATTTGCAAAGAGCTCTTGATTTGCTTCTCCTTTGAGCTGGTGGTACGGTTGGGCCTGTACGTATAACAGCTCTCTTGAAACCATTGTTGTTATGCTAGTGACGGTGACTAATGTTGAGATGAGCCTTTTGGACTATAATAGAGGACTTCCCTACCCAAGATAAAGGAGTAACTTCCATGGTGCTAGTATTGTTGCAGTAGTTTGAGGATTTGATGTGGTTCGTCATTCTCTGCTTACACACTAGGCTACCTTCTCCGAATGTTCCGTGGGACACTCAACAAAAGTAAAAATGCGTCCAAATTGTGGTAAGCCACCTATTATGTGAGAAATCACAATTTAGTACTGTTCAGGCCTGCAACAAAAATTGTAGTTTTGTTTAGGAACTAGAGCGCCTTAGTATACTTTTCAAGAGCCTCTAAATAAATTATACGGAGTTCTAGAAACAACGTGCGAATTATTCAGGCGGATTCCGGAATCAAAAGGTCGTGTTATTGACAATAACTCATTGAATCTATCATTTTTCTAGGTTCACAAGGAAAACATGTGCTTTCATTGTGTTGTGCAAAAGTACACCATTAGTGTCACACCCCAAAATTTTTATTTTGGGATGTGAAGCAATTTTTGCTAGCTTTTCTTTTAGAAAATAAAATGAATTTGTTTTACGTGATGAAAAATGAATTTATAAAATAATATGTTAGCTTAAGGATTTTATTGGTTGGATAATTCATTGTTAAATTCTCTCAATTCCGATATCTTTTCCTTTAAATTTCTCGAGTTTTATCCCTCTCTTTCTCTTTTTCCTCTTTATTTCCCTTGATCGTAAATCTCCAGCCCATCCTCCATCTATTTCCAAGCCGGCCCAACTCTTTTCTTTCTTGGTCCACATCAGGCCGAGTCCAACAAGTATCAGCCCACCAACCGCATGCATGCAAAAAGGAAAGAAAATGAGCATTAAACGCCAAATTAATGCCTTTTTCCTTTATTTTCCCTTCTTTCCTTTCTTTCTCCCACCAACCCCACCTCTCCTATAAGTAACCGCAAGTCCCCCACGTCCTCCCCACCCCCATAAACCTTCACCACGCCGCCTGGCTGCCGCCACGCCTCGCCGCTCTCGCGCCCAGCCAGGCCGCCGTTGATTGGCATTGGCGTTCCCGGTGATCCACCCAACGGATCGCTGCTAAATTTCACCAGGTGGTGCGCCTCAAGTTCCTCTACAGCATATCCAGAAATCATGGCCAAACAAGATCTGAGTCGACCGGGATCTGCTTTGCAATGACAACTGCTCCCTGTTCTGGAATTTGTCCAGCGCATCTGACGGTAATTCTCTCCATGTTCTGCCCATCCTGTTGCCTTTCTTGATGTAATTCCCAATCCATGGTGTGTTCCATCAAGTCTTCTCCATTCTTGCAGAAGGGTGCGCCAAGATCTGTCCTCGGGCCTCCAGGAACGCGCCACCAGCAACTATCACAGAACGACCCCGTCATATTCCAACCGATCGATCTCCTTCTCAGGTGAACCCATGCCCCAATAATCCAGTCCCTGACGTGTTCCACACCGTTAGACACGTTACTGTGAAATTCTTGTCCTGAACAGTGTAGCCAATTGACGGGAACGCGCAATTCTTTCATTGTCTGTACACAGCCTTTCTGTACAGTTTTCAGAAAAAAACCTTGTCAATTGAATTGATCATATCTTTTTGTTTGTAACTCCGATTTAGGTGATTCTTGTGCCTAAATCTTCGTCTCATTGTAACCTATCCAACCATAGTGTTTTTATGATATGTTTGTTCTGTTTGGTGTACTGTATTTATTTGTTTGTGTCTTTTCTTTTATCGATAGTTTGTTCGAATGGATGATGACGTCGAGAAGCGGTATGAGAACATGAAGAGCAAGACAAGAGCACTGAGCAACATTATATCAACAGGCAAGTGTCCTTGAACATCTTGCTCCTATTAGTGTAGTTGGTAGTACATTCCTTGGATGCATGCTTGTCTAAATATGAATCCTATGCTATGGTTTACTAGATATTCCACATTATTCCTTGTCGCCTGTTGGGGGGTTTCTTGGTTATGGGTAGTTTTCATGCTTAGCCTTGCTGTATGTTTGGGTGGGAAGGGTCCTTAATTTTGACTAATGATCTATGCAACTAAAGTGGGATGGTAATGGTTAGAAACATGGTGATTAGGAATCTGAGCAGGATGGTTTGTTTGGTATGGTGCCGTCGTGCACGAGACTTTGGTTGGTGCTTGCACCTGCTTTAGATTCTAAGGACCGGTTCATGGAGCATGTAACCCGGCATATCCGCGCCATCACAAGACTGCGATGGGAGCAGCTTGGCCAATTAATTAGATGTCTCCTTACCTTGTGTGCACCATTCGGATGTTTTGTGGCGCAAGAGGGGGCTTCTGCAGCGGAGGTAAAATGGACTCCAATATGCTGTTAGCGGTGGAACCTTAGCGGGTGCATACAGGTTTGGAGATGCTTTGTAAAGGCCTCGTAGTGATCTCCTGGCCGCACACCATAGAAAGTGTGCAGTGGCATAATGGAGGTTTTAGTCACCGACGGGTGATGAAATCACGACTTGTGGGTAAAGTGGTGCAACCTCTGCAGAGTGTAAAACTGTCTTGACAGCCGTGCTCACGGTCACGAGGAAGCCTGGACTTATTCATGATTAGTTGGTTTGGTTGGTTGGTAGTCGGGTGGTTGGAACCCGATGAGTTGGTAGCCAGGTGGTGGGAACCTGGTGAGCAGTTGTATGTTGGTTTTGGGGGTGATCATCACACTTAGTAATTAGGATGCTTTGATATAGGAGTTTATATTAGGATTGCATAGATGCAACCATTGAGTTAAGCCTTTCTTGATTTAGCCTTGCATGTCATACTTTCCCCCACTTGCTGAGTACGATATGTACTCATGCGCTTGCTTTTCCATATATTATTGTTGCTCAGTGAGGAAGCCAAAGACTATATTGAAGATGGTGCATAGAAGGTCGCGTTGCCGCCAGTCGATTGCCTGTGGAGCGCCCTGGAGCTTTCTTCCGCTGTTGTGCTTAGAACTCTGGTTTGTTTTATTTATGTTGTTTTATTCGTATAGAACTGTATATCACTGATATTGTCACTGCATGTATGATAAAACAGATCCTGGCATACATGTAGAATGCATCTGATTTATGCTATATAAAAATTGGGTGTGACAATTAGTCCTATAAATAATAACATTTTAGCATCTTTGGTGAGACCTATACAATTAGAGATGTTTTTTTCTATAGGACATTAAAAAGTGTGATTTTGTCAGACAGAGAATGCAAAACTCGATTTTGTCTTATGAACACTACAAAATTGTCACATTTATCCACAACACAATATAGCAAAAAATATATTTTTAAAAAATAATTTATTTCAATGCAGAAAACACAACACAACTTGAAATTTAGCATGCTGATATAACATTGTATTTCCCTATGCACTTGTTTTTTTAATCATTTTTTATCTGATGGTTTGCATAGTTTGGATTTAAAAATAAATATTTTTTTGGTAGAAAAGTTAATAATAAATGAAAATAAAAACCATAAAAATCACATAGGTAGGGAACATAATGTTATATCTTTATGTTAAGTTTAACTTCAAGTAGAAATACATTTTGTGTAGTGAAATAAAAAACATCAAAATATTAATTTTCTTATTATAATGTTATGTGGAAAAATATCACACTTCTATAGCGTCCACGAGACAAAATAAAGTTTAATGGTGTCCTATAAGCAACATCACTCTTTTTCAGTGTCCTGGTGACCAAGAGAAAAACCATCTTAAACTAACACACTCATTATTGTTTTTTGTTGTAAATTCAACATTACAACGAACAGGTTCCAAGGTCTTCGTGCAGCAACTTTCTAGGTTTTCTAGTTTTCAAGGTGTGAATGGCCGAATGTTTTTAAAAACCTACTACTACTAATTTAATAAACACCGCATAGGTCTTTCTTCCGACCCCTCCTCTTTGACTCTTTGACTCCACCCCTGTCCAAGGTTTACAAAACCGACGGTAACCGCTCGGTTACCGCGGTTACCGGACTAACCGGTCCGGTCCGGTTAGTCCGGGACCCCGGTTTCAAATTTTGAAATTTAAATTTTTTTGGAAATTTGAAAAAATTTGAAATAAAAAATATGTAAATAAACTAGAAAGAATTTGCAACACATTGGTGGAAGAAGATCACAAAAATTCGTTGATTTGAAGGGGCAAAAAAATGAGGAAAGAATTCTGGGCGAGAAAAAAAAAAAAAAAAGATACTTACCTTATCCTCTTCCACCGACGCCCCAGTCGGTCTCCTCGCTCACGAACTCGGTCCCCTCGCTCCCCTCGCTCGCCAGCTCCACCCTCCGCCGCGCGCCGTCGCGATTCGCCGCCGGAGCCGCTCGCCGGGGCCAAATCGACGGCGTAGCACCGACGAATCGAGACTTCACCGCGGTAACCGAGCGGTTCGCGTCGGTTACCGACCGGTTCGCCGCGGTTACCGACCGCAGGCACGGCGTCGGCAGGGACCGGCCGTCGGTTTCCCTCGGCAAACCGATGGAATCGGCCGGTTAGCCGAGGGGAAACCGCGGTTACCGGCTCCGACCGGTCGGTTTCTTCCGGCGAGGTGAGTTTTTCTTCTCATTTTTTTTGGTTTTCCTGTTTTGCATTACATTGATCTAGTGTTATTGTAGTGGTGCAACTTAGGGATTGTGAAATTAGTGATGCAATGTTGGATTGCTATATAAAGGATTGTGAAACTAGTTTGTAGACAATTTAAATCCAATTTAGTGATGTGTAAAGTGGCAATGTAGGATTTATCATTGGTTGTTATATGTGCATTGCTTGTATAGGTACAAGTAGAACATGTCAATTGTGTTAAGAGTACATTGCACATACTATATGTAGTCAATTGATGAATACAACGCCATGAACAATCCCCAATCCGACGTCATATGGTCGTGAGATGTATCCAAAACTATGTTCTATGTTAAATTTCGTCAACAACTATGTATCGGACAATTTATGTTGGACTTTGTATGAATTGTGGTATATTGTATGAATTGTGGTATGTTGTATGAGGTTCATTGGTGCAATATTTCATGAATTCTATGTTCTCAATGTCTGATAACCATTATTAGAATATTTCATCAACGTTCATGCCAAAGTTTCCAATTTTTTGAGCCTATTTTAGCAATTTCCAGTGAAACCGACAAAACCGAGAAAACCGGTCGGTATACCGAGCAAACCGGTCGGTTACCGAAGAAACCGGTCGGTAACCGAGATTTTGAATTCAAATTTTGATTTTTGAATTTTTGTCCGGTTTCCGACCGGTTACCACGGTAACCGGTAAAACCGGTCTAACCGGTCCGGCTCGGTCGGAACGGTCCAACGGTTATGTAAACCTTGCCCCTGTCCCGTCTTTCACCACGGCGAGGCGACTGCACGACGCGATGGCGGTGAGCAGGCGGATTTCTTCTTGTCTAGCATTTCTGTGCTTCATTTCTCGCCCGCCGTCCCGTGATGTGACCTTGCCTCCGTTCCTCACTTCCTTGTGCCAATCGAGGGGTTGCAGCTTTGCTTCTTGGGTCCCAGCCGCGGAAATGTTTTAGTTGAGCGAAATCGAGTTCGGGTCCCTGGAATTAGTTGAAACATTTCTGTTTGATTGTAGTGCGGTTCTGAGTTTTCTGACCCCTGCCGCGGGATTAATTTCTGGCGCGTCTCCCTGTTCTTGGATTGTTCTGGTGCGTCTCCCTGTCCCTGGTTGTGGCTTCTAGCAATCTCGCTCGCCGAATAAGTAGCGACACAAGAGAGCATGTCCAAGAGTGCCCACAAAAAAGAGCTCTAATAATCACGTTTTGGGAGCTTTCTGAAAGCAGTTGGACAAAAAAAAAAAAAAACAGATTATTCATAATCTGGCATGGGATGTCACTTGCTCAGTAATTCAGTGATTATTTTTTTCCCTGTGTTCTTGGTTGTTCCATTCTGTTGATGTCCGGCCGCCGCAAGCGGACTTTAATTCTTTCATGTTGAGTAGTATGCAACAATCTCGTGTTCTTTATTAGGAAACTTTTGACTTAACATTTCTATCTCAGAGAACAGAGACGTCAGAGTCTCTAAGAATCAGTATATGCAAGCAGTTTGATTTCCCTCTCACAAGTTCCGTTGGTTTTTTTTCTTTTACATAGACCAAACTAAAGCGAAATTAAGGCTGACATATCTTACTGTTACTACATATATGTTCATTCGCTGATTAGGACATAGCTAGCATTCTCGAACATTTATCAACACACACTCTGAACTCAGCTTCAGAACTCTCTAAAAACTCCTGTATTGTGGGTAAAATGATTAGGGGGTTATTGTCTTTAAAACTGTGTTCTCTGGATGATATATAATGTATGTGCATGTGAGTTCATCCTTCTTAGTAAGGCTATCTCCAACTGAGCCGGAGACCCAAACCCAAAGTAGGTGTTGATTTCCTTCAACATACAAGACCAAAAAACTTGCATCTCCAATGGAACAAACACCCAAAAACAGTATGCCTCCTCCTTCCTCGCCTCCATCCTCATCCCACTCCCGCGGCGCCGCTGCCGCCCCGTGAGCCCCTGCGCCTCCACTCCGCCGCCGTCGCCCCACCGCCTTGAGAGGAGCTCGAGCAGCAGCTCTGGAGGAAAGAGTGTGGAAAGAAGAGAAAGAGGGCGAAGGGTGGCGGCGCGGATGATCCATTTCTGGGTGGCAGGCGAGGACGTTACTAACAATGAGTCCCCATATGGATCACCGGTTGGAGAGCTTTTTTTTTTTTATCCTTTTAGCACCAATTTTGTGTATAAATGATCCTATAGGTCCTCGGTTGGAGATAGTCTAGCATACTGTCTTTACTATCACATTGAAGACCATCTGACCATGTTGATGTCCCAGTGAATATTTGGGATCAGAGGAAGTTCAACGGTTATGTTATAGCTTTGTTTAGGAAAACCAGAAAGTTCAACGGTTATGTTATAGCTTTGTTTATGTGCATAGAGTTCAATACATGTCAATCGATGGAATGAAAATCTTCATAATGAATACCTTTTTTATTTTGCTTAACAGAGTAATGTGTTTATACTCATTTTTTCCGTAGGGTATAGTTTCGAACCATGTGTACAGATTTGGATGAACTGCAAAATCAATGTACTCATCATTTTATTTGCACTGCAGGTCGAAGTGGTCTGTGAGATATGTGGTAGTGGTAACAATCCTGATATTATTGTAAATTGCATTCAGTGCAACAGCTATCGGCATCGGTACTACTTTCTTTTTCTATCCTGGTTCTTTTACCCGTTTATGCTTCACTTGCTTAGTGCTATGAAAAAGTCCAAATATATCTGTCATCTGCGCAGAATATGCATGCATCTGTTGACTGATAGCTACACATGTTTGTATGTAAGAATGTATAGGAGGGAAATAGATACTAATAATAAGTGAATAGATAGTATCTGGCAGTATTTTTTTTTCTGCTAGTGAGTGAAGTAGACAGCATCTGATAAAAAAATTTCCAAGAATATATGATAGGGAGCCTATATGGCTTTTTTTAATACACGATTAATGCTAAGCTCTGTCTGAATTAGGCTTGTAAATGTCCTAACTGTTGTTGTAAACGATCATTTAATTTGTTCTTTTGGAAACTTAATCTCGCTCCATTCTTGGTCTTTAGGCATCTAAAAAACTCTCTGAAAGTTTTCCCATTTCTATTTTAAGGTACTGCATGCAGGTGATGGCATATGCAAGTCGTGAATGGCATTGTTATGAATGTCAAGGTAAGACTAATAAGGACCAAGAACTTAGCAAAGGTAATAATTTTGTTATTATACTTAGACTCTTTTGTTTTTCCCGTTATCTAAAAAAAAACCTAAGTCTCTTTTTGAATAATTTGTATGTACTATGTTCTTTCCTAATTATATGTGAAAGTGGGCAAACTGAGTTTCAAAGGTGGTTATCGTCTGACAGAGTGAAAGGGGAAAAAGAAGGTCTAAAGTTTAACATCAACCCGAATAACATAGTGCGTCATATTAGCTTCAAGTATTGAAAGTAACTAGTTTGTGCGAAGTGAAATTCAATGTTACGCATCAGATTGCTTTCAAGTACTGAAAGAAACTAAGTGCAAAGTGAAATTAACTTTTGTGTGAGAACAGTCTTACCCTACTCAATTGCTATCTTCTTCCAACAGAAGTGCCAATGGCATCCCAGGAGCACTCTTCCATGACAGACTCTGGCAATCACCCAGTGGACGAAGTGGAAGACAGGGAGCAAACCCAGGTAGAAGTCAGTGGAACTGTTTTGAATGTGTAGTACCAGTATTGACTTATTTGTTTCTATAGTCAGTCGAGGTAGAGGCAGAGGAGGAGCACGAGCACGGGGAGGCGGAGGAGCCAGGGGGTTCCGCTTCCTCTGGTTCGTCGTCTGTCTGGTTGAGAGGTCCCTCGACCCTTCCGAGGCGACCGATACCAGTTGACCTTCGTCCGATAGTTCGACCCCGTGGGACTCGGTAAGTAACTTTAGATGTTATCAATACCTTTTCATTTGATATGTTGTAAATCATAATAGAAACTAAGAATTTATCTTAATCACTTCGGCAGGTCTTGGAAATTAGTCTCCCCAGGTGGTCACAAACGCAAAGTCAACGGCATCCTGGGTCTTTTGTGTAGGGAACATTTCCCTGGCCTGGTTCAAGTTAGCGGAAGACTGCAACCGGCCTACACGTTTGACCACTACACTATTGTTCCCGATTTTGAGGATCCGGATGGCAGGGTATTCGCCAACAAGGCGGAGCGGGTGACGGCCGGGCTGTGGGTAAGTCTTCCTTGCACTACATTGCTCAACACATGGCATGCATTCATTGAGCATTCTTGAAATAATGATTGGATACATCATGTATATATGCAGGATTTCTTCCGGTACGAGCTGCAATATGAAGCCATGGCGGCTCAGGTGGCACGTACTGCCTGTCATAAACTTGTGAAGGACATGCACTACGAGGCGCGCATCCAGGCTATCATTGATTACAACGCTGCTCATCAGATGAAGGTCAAAAAAGCTGAGGCAAAAACCTTGAGGCTGAGCCGGGAACAATACCTGCAGGTAAATTTAGAACATTAATTATGATTTTTCCTGAGATAAGTACGTTTAATGTAATCTTCTTATATGTCATGTACTTGATGACGTGTAGGCGATTCCGTGGTGGTGCACCTCGCATCCCCAGTGCTGGGAGTTCATGGTGGACAAGTGGTGCCACCCCAACTGGGAGGAGACGCACAACGCTTGCCGGGAGCGGCGTTTGATGATGCCAGGTGCAGCACACCATCAGGGCAATCTTAGCCTCGACGGATATGCGGAAAGATGGGTATGTCAAATGAGTTTCTTTATTCTAACGTTCAATTCTACATAATTTCTAATTATATTTGTTTTCTCAGTCGGCGTCTCATAGTGGCGAGCCTATCTCCACGTTCCAAGCATTTGCTTTGTCCCACAAGGGCAAGGCGACGTCCGACGTCCACTTCAACCCAGAGGACCCGCCCTCGGCTTACACCAATCCGACCACCTACAGTCGCCTCAGTGCATATTCAGAGGTGGCAAAAGAGGTCCATGGACCAGACTTCGATCTGAGCGCACATGACCTTGATGGAGAAGTTGTCATGAGGGTGGGAGGAGGCAAGAAGCATGGGCGGTACTATCTCGGTGACAGCACACTCGACACGGACAGTACTCCCACGCTCTCCCAGATTCGGGCACGGAGCACGAGCGGTGGCCCGTCCATACGCCCACGACCGACCACTTCACACTTCGGGACGCAGGCCCTCCAGGTTATTTCTGTTTTATTCATCGTCGTTCAATTTTAACATTGGTATGCATGCACTCTAAGCAACACTGGATGGAATATTGTAGGCCCAGCTGGAAGAAGAGAGAAAGAAACGGGAGGAGTTGGAGGCTAAGGTGCAGAAGATGGAGGCTGAGCATCAGAGGCGGAATGAGGAGGCCGAGCGGCTGAGTCAGCAGCAGATGGCGCAGTTCTATAGCTACATGCAAACTTCAGCTACGCAGCTGGGTCATACTACGCCGCCACCTCACACTACTCCTGTGAGTCCCTTGACAACTTTATAATTTCATTTCAATTAGTTGGTTACCTTGGAGAACTTAGACAACCTTAGATCGTTACTTAGTTTTTGTTACTTAGAGAACTTAAACAACCTTAGAGAACTATAGACAACTTTAGTTTGTTACTTAGAGAACTTGTTTCTATCATAAATCTTTGTATCACAAATATAATATGTTCTTCGTTGTGCAGCATCTTTCTCCATCGACGGGGTCGAACGCTGAGTCTCACGACCAAGATCTATCGACAAATTGCACTATGTTTCCACCCTCTCAGTGATTTGTGTCTTAGTTGCGGTTGTGATTTGTGGATTATTAGCGACTATTTATGTGTTGTCGAACTTGTGGTTGTGAACAAACTTGTGGATTTGTGGTTGTGGACTATTTGTGAATTTATGGTTGTCAATTTATCTATATGAACTGTGTGTGATCTTTATTGTCATGTTTATTAACTGTCTGTAATGTTTGTTGATTTACGCAACCGAGCAATAAAAACGGGGTATGGATGATCACTTTGACGAGTGTAATGACCATGACACTCGGCAAAGCCGCTGTCAGCATTTGTTCACCGTCAACCCGCCGTTCGTGACGCTTTTTGATTTTTTACCGAGTACTGTTTGCAAACACTTTGCCGAGTGTATTTTCTGGTTTGCCGAGGAAGAAGCCCCCTGCCTGATACCTCCGGCAACGAGGAACTTTGCTCGGAAGCTATTCGTGGACTACGTACAACCGCGACCTCATCGGGATTCATAGTGACAGCGGGCTACGTCGCAGCCGAGACTGAAGCGGAGCCGGCTGCCGATGGTGGTGTAGTTCCTGGTAGCTCCTAGAGGAAGAAGGTCCCCAAACGACGGACGGCGACGGCGAGGCCAGTGACGTCACGCAGGACACAGAGCCCCGTAGTAGGAATGTGATCATCACGACACGGCCGATTCATTGTGAGAACTGAGAACCGGCAACGTTCCTACGGGAGCCCCGTAGCTGTTCTATAGTAGTATACTGAGGCCTTGGGAGCGCGGCTGGCGGACGCGATGGATGATGCCTGGACTGGATGGGACAGCGGCAAAGGCAACGGTCCAAGCTGCAGGCGGCCGTAGGGAGGCGTGGTTTTCTTCCCCGTCTCAATACTGCGCTCGAGAAACCATGTCTTTTTTTTTTTTTCTTTCGCAGCAGATTTTACAAAGAAAAAAAGTCACTGTGCTCAAGTTTTTACCAATATTGTGCTAGCAGAGGATACAATTTGGTGTTACTTTTAACTCTGCGTAAGTTGGTGAAAGGAGTATTTAGAAGGCGACATACAACTTGCAAGGGCACAATGTGCTTTTTTTTTTTTTTTTTCCTTTTTTGAATGCGCATCTTCTTTTTCAGAGTTCCACTAGATTCAATAATCATCTGTAAAAAAAAAAGGATTCAATAGTGAAACTACTTTAAGATAGTGGGATGATTACAAGGTAAAATGTGACTCTCTAGTCACTAGTATACCACGTCTCAAAGGAAAAAAAAACACTAGTATACCACGTATTGATTCACTTCCTAAATTTGCGGCCTGCTGACTAGTATAAGATGTAGTATTAATCTACTTCCTAAATTTATCTCACTAATTTATACCACATATTAATTCACTTAATAATGTGACAGACTCACTAGCACACCACATATTGATTCACTGGATCACTTCATAATGTCACTCGCGATGGATGATGCCATGAGGACGTTTAGTTGCCGACCAACGCTTGCGATGTGCAGACGCCAAAGCGGTACGACGATGATCAAAATCCACGTGACAACCACGGCATAAAAATGAATAGCTTTTGTGCGGCTACTGCAATTTACGACCGGCAACAAAGTGTCACTTTGTTTCTACGTGATGGATGACTACCAGTAACAAAACAGGCGCTATGATTTACGCAAATTTCAAAATGCTACTGAGTATGTCTCATGGCATATGTTAATTTTTGTGGGGAAAAATTACTGCCCAGGAGCAACCAGGATATTTGTGTGTCGATTAGGAAGTGAAGATATGGGGCATGAATGTCACCCGTGATAATATATTGCTTTATTTGTTTGAAGAGACTAAGTTGGTTGTGAACGCATATTTGTATAGACAAAATTGAATGATGTGTAAACAATTTTTCTTTTGCTACTTTTTTTTGTGCATTTTATATTTTTGCATATAATCTAGAATCCGATCCAATGTGAAATGGGCCAAAAAACATAAACAAAGCAAGGAAACAGTTGAGGGCGTTGTAGAATTTTGTTGTCCAAAAAAAGAACAATCCAATCCTCTAATGATTCAGGTTGCCTGGCCGCTGACATCTTATCAAAAAAAAAATCATAAGAGTGAATTGCACCATAGTTCCATAAATGTTCACGTCTAGGCCTGTCATGGTCATTTCGGTCCAAGATCTAATTTAGTCGCTAAACTCGGGTTCATACCATTTTGCCGATTGTTTTCATCCAACGTAGCTTAGCCGCCCCACCAGCTCTTAGTTTGCAGGAAACTTGGCGCCAAGGAGGGAAGAAATTTTGCACATTACCCCTTATAAGTGTGCTTCGTTGCATTGCTGACTCCAATTCCTGTTCCTCGACTCTCATGTGTTCTTCTCACACCCCCCCCCCCCCCCTCCCCCTTCAATGCTCTCTATCTCTCCATAGTTCTTGTTCGCTGGTATTGAAGGTGCATCAAGCTTGTTGGTTGGGCACATAGGGATTGCTCAGGTACCCGTAGCTATTATTTCTCTATTGTGAATGAAGGCAATCTTTGGAGCTGGAATAACCACATTTTTTCCACACTACGCAAGTCACACATAGATGAAAAATACTCGGATGAAAGGACATGGCATTGAAAAATACTATGTGTATATTATGGGTCTGTTCGTTTCCTGAAGGCTAAAATTTAGCCATGTCACATAAAAAAGAATCTTACTAATTAGGAGTATTAAATAAAGTCTAACAACAATTTTTTTGACAGATGATCGCTAATTTGATACATCAAATGAGCCTAAACCCTAACCATCGGCTAATCACGGCTTAATTACTCTCATTAAATTTGTCTCGTGGATTAGCCCAGGGGTTCTGCAATTAGTTTTGTAATTTAACTTTATTTAATACTATTAAATGATAAGATTTTTTTTGATGTGACAGGGCTAAAGTTTAGCCTCAAAAAAACGAACACCCCTATAACTATCAAGCACATACAATGGAACACGAAACATCGGAATGCTGGTGATTAGTCATGTAAAAAGAGTCATGTTCAAGCTCTTATCTGGAAGCACAACTGAAAACTAAGGCTCCGACTACCAATCTTATAGTTTGGCCTCGCATGGCAGCCCCCCTTAATTCCCGGCCGACCACCAACTTCTCATGTACAATTGCTTCCCACAAGGGATGAGGCCTCCTTTGAGTGTGTTTTGTAACGTAGGCAGGTGATACGACCTGCCAATGACTAGTGAGGCAGCTGCTAAAACTCAGGAAAATGGTTCCATTGACAGTTCAACATGGTAGGAAAACGTATACATGGCTGCCCGAGTGGACTCAGAGGCGTGGGTTTCTCCGGCGTCCAGATATGGCAGACGCCACACCTCGTCCAGATATCTGCCTCTGTTTGGAGCGATGGGTCAACGACGGGATGCTAGGCGGTGGTGGTGAAAAAATAATCACGGCGGCGATTGCAATCCTAGCTAGCTCCTTCGGCCGCAATCACGAAACGAGTTGTCACTGTGGTGTGCAACAAGTTGGGAAGCAACAGATGCAAAGTTCATCGGTTGACCGGTTATGGAAGGGCAACGTGATGCCGCCGCGCCCTTCAGCAGATTGCAGCCACAAACGGGGAAACTGCAGGCGCTGGAGGAGAGGGACGAGGGAAGAAGTCTCGCGGCGGGAGGTGTGGGATAATCGCGATTGGGAGTGCGAGCAGGAGGCGGAAAAAAGAGTAGCGAGCCGGTTTCGCTTGGGCGTGGCGGAAAAATTGGAAAAGAAGTTGGGAGCTGTTGGAGAGATTGATTTCGGTTTTGTTTCCGAAACGAGACTTTTGGTAATGGGTATTGGAAACTTTTGGAGATGCTTTTATTTGGTGTAGCTAAATTTATCAACCTCTTTTACATAACTACTGAAAGACGTTTTTTGAAGTAACATCTTAAATTCACATTTAGGGAGTACTTTTACAAAACTGTTGGAGATGCTCAATGGTGGTTGTGGAACTAGCAAAACGTTTAAGATCCAGGCTGTTGTATTGTTAAACCCGTAGGAATAAATTTTCTAGTATTTAACGGCATTGTGCTTTCAGCGGTAAGCGACGTGGCCATCGACAGTCAGGCGCCAGTGGTGACTTCGTCAATCTCGATGATTTGCCGGCTCAGTCTTCGAAGATGCTCATAGAGGTAGGGTTTGCGTATGTGCGTTCATAGGAGTGACTGTGCGTGCGTTGTGAGTGTCTGAGTTGTATTGTTTAATTCGAAAAAAAAAATCCTTATTTACTTGTCGCAACATTAGAGAAAAATTATTTTTCTAAGATTTCTCCCCTCATGTGGTAAACTCGCGGTAAAATAATTGATGATGAACACTAAAATAGGAGTGGACGTTAATTAACAAGGCTAGCTCGAATGCTCGATCCTAGGCAACTAGACTAGTTTTTAGACTGGCGGTACTCGGATATTTTTTTAAAAGGCGGCCAAACAATAAAACCTTTGAATTAAAACAGCAAAATGTAATTTCGGCAAATAGAGGTTAAAATCATGTGTAAAAACTAAGGGTGCACATATCATGTGGTGGTCACCCTTAAGTCCACCATCGATAACATCTATGCATTTAGATGGCACAAGACGCACGACGGCATGGCCCATGGCAGCCCCCTCGAGGTTGTGGTGGCAACTTAAACATCGTGTTCGTCTCGCTGCTTTGCAGCAGCTACAGTGTTCGCAGTTATTTCTTCAGCAGCAGCTACAGTGTTCGTAGTTATTTTTCTGCAGCCGCAGCCGCAGCTGCAGCGAAACGAACAGCCGCTTTACCTGGTGGCGAGGAAGTCGAGAAGCTCATACGCAAGGTGTGGTAGAACCACAATAAGAGTGCAGAAGAGAAAAGCTACAACGGCGCAAGCAGAGTGTGAGTTTTACAAGGAATGCCGTACAAGATTGTGAACGATGGTGCGGCTACCGGTGACGACATCGTGGAAGGCGACGCAACCTCTAGCATGCATGCCAACGCCAGTGACAGGTCGCAGCTAAAGGCAGAGTTAGCATGGGGCATTGTCTGCACTTAACAACCAATAATTTTGATTAAAAAATTTCTGTTTTCAATACTGTACAATCTATGCTATATTGCTATTTGTCATATTAAACCATTAGTCTCAAATCATCTAAAGAGTCCACAACTGATTTGTATTTTACTCTTTTGTTTATTATTTTTATTGTTATGAGGTAAATTGTTCAGTTGCTCGGATGTTATCATCAGCAATTAAAGAAAATTTTTATTGTTATGAGGTAATTTGTATTTTACTATTTTGTTTATGAATTTTATTGTTAGGAAAACCCCTGGAAAAATAGGTTTGCTCGGATGTTTTCGTCAACAATTAAAGAAGGGTGTAACAGTACAGCAGTCTGGATCTTAGGAACGTTTGCTAGTTCCACAACGGCCGTTGTTGAAAGTGGTAGCTTCATCAGCGTAGGTGTAAAAAAAAGCTTCATCAGCGTACGGATCTTTTTTTTTTCAAGAACGTGCCTGGCAACACTACATTAGCAATTGTAGGAGTATGGCATGGGACAATGAAGTAGGCAAACAGCAGGGGGCTCGGTGGTATGCATGATTCTGTGGCTAGGCTTTGGTGCCTCTGACTTCCATAGACTCGTATGAATATTTTGTCTTGGATTTGATCCTCTCCCAAGTAGTATCTGTTTCCTCTTGATTCGACCATCAAAAGTGCTAGTCTTTTAGTATTTCTTATCGTGGATCTTGTTATATACTATGACTAACACAAATCAGAGGAAGGCTAAAGCGCACAAAAGAATGGCCATGTAGCACTAGAGAAAATAGCCATAGAGAAAGAACAACAGAAACTACCTCACGGAAGGCATGTTTACCAATTAGCAAGAATGTCATATGAATGACAACGGGACAGCGTCGCAGGCGATTGATTTCATGGCGGCGGATGGTGGAGAGTGGAGACTTCAATGGATTAAACTGTATAGAGTATTCATAGAGAAGTCTCTTACGCCACACAAGAAGCAAATACAACAGAGAATAATATAAGAAGTGGTTTTTGTTTTCATTAGTTTAATTTAAATCTTTAAGGCGGATGCTTTGAGCAGCTATATAGTGAAAAGCTTATATCTGATAACCATGCACTGAATAGGAATGATATGGTTATTTTTAGTTTTTAGAGGAAGCTCGTGTAGTAGTATTGCTCATTGTTATTTAGGATGTGTTTGGTTGAGTGGATGAATGTGGATGGGAGATGGCGGCTCAGTTTTTTGAAGTGTTTGTTTCACGGATGAGGGTGGATGATGCGGCCAAGTTAGGGAATATTCCCTCCATATGTTGGATGAGTCCATCCCTCAAAATTGGTGGGATGAAGCCATCCACCTTTGCTAATCTTGACTAATAGCAAAGTGATTAGTGTAATTAGTTCATTTTATAATTAATTAGCATTTAGGATGACATAATTAATACTTATTGTTATTATGGATTTATTTAATGTGCCCTTTAGAGTATAATTTGTAATTTTTAACCATTTTAAATTGTGTCTGTTAACTAATTAGTGTATAATTAACTATCAAAAATTGAAATTAAGATATATAATTTAATTGATTATTTTTATCTTGTACGCCCTCATCCATTCAGCCAAACAAAAAAACTTGACCGCCCCATCCGTCTGACCAAACACGTAGGCTGGATGACTTCATCCCAAAAAATACGGGCCGCCATGTTCCATCCAGCTTTGCCCTCCAACCAAACGCATCCTTACTTAGGAGGGTCGGGGCTAAGAACACTTTATCACATTAAGTGAACGCGGACGACGGTCATGCACATTCATTTCATTTGGTGAAAATCGAAGTAGGGCCTTTGTAACTCCTCACTTTGAGTAGTTTGACGCGGGTGGCACCTGATTTTTTTTTTTTTTTTTTTTGAGGTTGATTTCTTGGGATGGAAGCAACACTTGTTTACAGTTGTCTCTACTGCATGAATTTCTTGTTAAAAGAGCCGTGAAGAAGATAGGAGAAAAAAATGGGATTAATATTTGGCTGTGGTTCTTTTTTATTCTCAAAAAGTGCAACATGTGATCTTAATTAGGGTATGTCTCCGTATCAAGTGATTGAAAATTGGCTTATCTCTCGTTCAATAATAGACCGTTCCAACTTCCAACTTTTAAAGTTTTATAAAAAAAAAATGATCATATGATTGGAAAAATATTCCACTTTTAAGGGGACAAAAAGCTCTACATACAAGTTTGATTTGTTTTAGCTTCATTATAAACTGTTCCTTAAAATGATCCATCCTCGACAGAGAAGTTGTAGGAAATGTGAACGACATAGCAAAATGTTACGATGTTTGATAAAAAAAAGGTTCCGTCTTCAAAAGTTTTATATGTAAGTTTGATTTGTTCTGTACTAAAAATCCAGGAAACATGACTGATCAGTTTGTGTAGTGAAATGAAAAAAAAATCAAAATATTCTATTTTCTTATTATAATGTTATGTGAACAAATATCACAATTATATAGTGTCCACGAGACAAAATAAAGTTTTATGGTGTCCTATAAGCAAAATCACTCTTTTTCAGTCTTGATGACAAAAAAATAAACATCATTAAACTAACACACTCATTACTGTTCTTTTGTTGTAAATTCAACATTACGAGGAACAGGTTCCAAGGTCTTCGTGCAGCAAATAACTACTTTCTAGGTTTCAAGGTGTGAATGCTTTTAAAAAACCTACTTCGACAATAAAAACTTAAGAGCAGCCGCAGTGTGTCTCCAAATCGAACCGTCGTCCGCGCTGGCAGTTCGATAATCGAATGGAGTACACTGCAGAGGTCGAACCAAGCGCGCAGGAGAAAAGTTCGACGCTTCTTTTCGGTTCGAACCGTGCCGAATAAAAAAATCAAACAAAGCGCTTGCTGCTGCAGTCCGTGGGTGATGGGGCATGCATCCGCTCAGGGAGAGGGAACGAGCGAACAGTTTTTTTAATCAGAAATTGGGGCCCACCAAACGATGCTCACACTGCGGCAATCGAACGATAGCAAAGTTCGATTTTTTCACGGTTCGCCAATCGAACCAACACTGCTGATGCTCTAACATCAAATTGAGGAACACGCATAGGTCTTTCTTCCCACTAGCTCTTTGACTCTTTGTTCAACTTGGGGAACAGATAAACCCGCTCCTCTGGTTCTCCACCCCTGTCCCGTCTTTCACCACGGCGAGGCGACTGCATGACGCAATGGCGGTGAGCAATTTCTCTGGCGGGTTTTTTCTTTTCTAGCATTTCTGTGCTTCATTTCTCACCCACCGTCCCTTGATGTGACCTTGCTTCCGTTCCTCACTTCCTTGTGTCAATCGAGGGGTTGCAGCTTGCTTCTTGGGTTACACAGCCGCGGAAATGTTTTAGTTGTGCGAAATAGAGCTCGGGTACCCGGAATTAGTTGAAACATTTTTGTTTGATTGCGGTGTGGTTCTGAGTGCCGCGGGTTTAATTTGGAGGGAGGGATTTTTGAAGCTGCCGTTCCTGTTCTTGCATTATTCTGGTGCGTCTCCAGGTTGCGGCCTCTGGCTTTCTTGCTCGCCGAATAAGTAGCGATACAAGAGAGCTTTCTTGCTCTAATACTCACGATTTGGGAGCTTTCTGAAAGCAACTGGGCCAAAATAAAAGAGGAATCAATCAGATTATTTATAATCTGGTATGGGATATGTCACTTGCTCAGTAATTCAGTGATTAGTTTTCTTTTTCTGTGTTCTTGGTTGTTCCATTCTGTTGATGTCCGGCTGCGGCAAGCGGACTTCAATTCTTTACTGTTGTTAGTAGTATGGTAATGCGACAATCTCGTGTTCTTTATTAGGAAACTTTTGACTTAACAATTCAGAGATGTCAGAGTCTCGAAGCATCCAGTATCTGCAAGCAATTTGATTTTCCTCTCACAAAGTTCCATTGATGATTTTTTTTTCATATAACAAACTAGCTAAAGGCCATCTCATTGTTATTAGTTACTACTACATATATGTTCATTCGCTGATTATGACGTAGCCAGCATTCTTGTACACACATTTATCAACACATCCTCTGAACTCAGCTTCAGAACTCTCTAAAAACTCCTGTATTGTGGATAAAATGATCAGGGAGTTATTGTCTTCAAAACTTTGTTCTCTCGTCCTCTAGATAATGTATAATGTGTGTGCATGTGAGCTCATCCTTCTTAGTAACATACTGTCTTTGATCCCAAATACTAGCACAATTGTGGTTTGTGCTAAGTCAATACTTTTAAGCTAGCCTCGACCATCGATATCAGAGTGATGACATAAGTTCATGTTACTAAATTCATTGAAAAAAACTCTTTAATATCACATTGAATGCCATGTTGATGTCCAGAGAATATTTGGGATCACAAGAAGTAAATTGTTTAGGAAAACCAGAAAGTTCAACGGTTATTTTATAGCTTTGTTTAGGTGCATCCAATTCAATACATCTCAATCCATGGATTGTGTATCTCCATAATGAAGACCCTTTTTATTTTACTTGACAGAATAATGTGTTTGTACTCTTTTTTCTTTTTCGGGTCTTATACTTATTTTGTTACTAGGGTATAGGTTTGAACCATGTAAACAGATTTGGATGAACCACAAAATCAATGTACTCAGCATTTTATTTGCACTGCAGGTCGAAGTGGTTTGTGAGATATGTGGGAGTGGTAACTATCCCCATCTTATTGCAAATTGCATTCAGTGCAACAAGTATCAGCATCGGTACTACTTTCTTTTTCTATCCTGCCTGGTTCTTTTACCCGTTTATGCTTCACTTGCTTAGTGCCATGGAAAAGCACAAACATATCTGTCATCTGCGAAGAATATGCATGTATCTGTTGACTGATAGCTACACATGTTTGTATGTAAGAATGTATGGGAGGGAAACAGATTTTTATAATAATAACTGAAATAGATAATATCTGACAGCATTGATTTTCTTTTGTTCTGCCAGTAAGTGAAGTGGACAGCATCTGATAGAAAAATGTTCCAAGAAGAAATGAGCCTGCATGGCTTTTTTAATACACGATTACTGCCGAGGCTCAGTCTGAATTAGGCTTGTAATTGTTCTAACTGTGGTTGTAAACGATAACTACTTCCATCCCACACACACAAAAAAAGGTTTTCTAGGTTTGTCCTAGGTCAAATTATCTTAAGTTTGGTCAAATTTATTAACAACAGTATCAACATTTATGACACCAAATAGGTATAAGATGAAAATATATTCCATGATGAATCTAATGATAATTGTTTGGTCCCACAAATATTGTTACTTATTTGTAGAAGCTTGGTCAAACTTAAAATGGTTTGACTTAGGACAAACCCATATGATGTCATTTTTTTGGGACGAAAGAAGTATTTAATTTATTCTTTTTGAAACTTAATCTCGATCCATTGTTGAATAGAGGCATCTAATAAACTCTCTTAAAGTTTTCCCATTTTCTGATTTAAGGTATTGCATGAAGGTGGTGGCATATGAAATTGGACAGGAATGTCATTGTTATGAACGTCAAGATAAGGCTAATAATAGGGACCCAGAACTCAGCAAAGGTAACAATTTTGTTACTCTAAGATTTGAATCATTTGTATGTACTATGTTCTTTCCTAATTATATGTGAAAGTGGGCAAACTGTGTTTCAAAGGTGGTTATGGTATGACAAAGCGAAAGGGAAAAAAGGGTCTAATTAAAGTTTAACATCAACCAGAATAACGTTGTGCATCAGATTATTTTCAAGTATTCAATGAAACTAAGCGCAAAGTGTTTCAATTCTTTTTTTGTGCATCAGAATATTTTTCAAGTATTGAGAGAAACAAAATGCGAAGTGAAATTCATTTTTTGTGAGAACAGATTGACCCTACTCAATTGCCTTCCTTTCTTCCAACAGAGGTGCCATTGGCATCCCAGGAGCACACTTCCATGACAGGCTCTGGGCCTCTGGCAATCACCTAGTGGACGAAGAGGAAGACAAGGAGCAAACCCAGGTAAAAATCAGTAGAAATGTTTTGTCAATGTGCAGGACAAGCATTGACTTGTTTTGTTTCTCTAGTCACTCGAGGCAGTAGCCCCCGTGGCAGATACCTCCGGCGACGAAGAATTTGCACGGAAGCTGTTCGTGGAATACAACCGCGACCTCATCGGGATTCCTGGTGATGGCGGGCTCGTGATCTTGGACCCCGACGACGATGACGACGACGTCCCTACCAACACTGAAGCGCCGCCGGCACTCGAGTCAGAAGCCTCCGTGCCTGACACCTCCGGCGACGAGGAACTTGCTCGGAAGCTGTTCGTGGAATACAACCGCGACCTGATCGGGATTCCTGGTGACGGCGGGCTCGTGATCTTGGACGACGACGTCCGGGCCGAGACTGAAGCAGAGCCGGCTGCCGATGTTGGTGTTGCTGGTAGCTCCTCGAGGAAGAAGGTCCCCAAACGACGACGGCGACAGCGAGGCCAGTGACGTCACGCAGGACACGTGCTAGTTCGATCTGTTTCCATGGTTCTGGCGATGCCGAGCTTCAGCTTGGTGACGATCGATGTACCGGTTGTGTCTATCTATCTTTGTCAGGTTTCGGTTTAGTGTTTGTCAAGAAAAATGTCCAGGACTTATTAGGTGTGATGGAACTCACATCCAATGGTATCTTTAACATTGCGTCTTGTTTAATGCAGAATCAAAGCAAAGCAAAAAAAAAAAAAGGAATTACAGAGCCCCGTAGTAGGAATGTGATCGTCACGACCCGGCCGATTCACTGTGAGAACTGGCAGCGTTCCTACGGAAGCACTGTTCTGTATGATGCTGGATCGATAGGCCTCGCTGTCCCGTGGATACCGCGCGCCGAGTGGAAGAGCCGATTCGCTCGTTGTTCCGTGCCGTCGGCACGAACACGGGGCTGGGGGGCCGGCCACCACGCCGCCCGGGCGCGCCGCGAGCGAGCAGGGGGCCTGGCCTTTCTCGCTCCTCTCGGCGGCGGCTTCTGCGGCCCGGTCCACTCGATAGGCTTCTCCAGCCTTCCATTGATGTCTCCCTGTCGGTCTCCCTGTGCACGCGTCACGTTGTCGACTCGTCGATCGTCTCCACCCCCTTCCCTGTACCGCCGCCCAATCCTGGCAGCTGCTGCTGCGGATTCGGTTGGCTGCTGCATGCGCCTCGCGCCGCCCGCGCCCGCTCCCCTGGCGCTCAGCAGGCCATGAATGTCTGCTTTCTGCGCCCGCGTCTCCCCTGGCGCTCAGCAGGCCATGAATGCCTGCTTTCTGCGCCCGCGTCTCCCGGAGCTCCGCTCAGCGCAGCGCCGGCCCTCCCCGGGCCGTGTCAAGTCAACTCAATTTCTGCGCGCTTCGTGTCACCGCTCTCACGAGCAAAGCAGAAAGGGCAAGCAAGCCATCAGTCCGCGGACAGGTCTTGTTGGCCGGTTGGGAGCGCGGCTGGCGGACGCGATGGATGGGACAGCTACAGCGGCCGCGGTCAAAGCTGCTGGTTCTTCCCCGTCTCGAAACTAGTGTTTAAGCGCTAAATTTTAGAAGTCTCTAAACAAAAAGAATCATCTAATCATCTAAACGCGATGGATGGGACAGCTACAGTCATGCTACAGTAATGCTACAGTACCATCATCTAATCATGGCGTAATTACCCTCGTTAGATTCGTCTCGCGAATTAGACTAGGGTTGTGTAGTTAGTTTTGTAACTAAACTTTATTTAATATAACTTATCTAGAGTTTAGACCCCTCTAAAATTTAGATCCCTATACGCCGAACACCCCCTTGTTTTCTTTCGCAGCAGATTTTACAAAGAAAAAAAATCACTGCGCTCAAGTTTTTACTAGGAGTAATACTGAGTGAGTTGGTGAAAGGAGTATTTTATTTTCTTCAGAACATAGTACAACTTGTAAGGCAATGTGCATCTTTTTTTTTCTTATTTTTTTTATGTGCATCTTCTTTTTTAGAGTTCCACTAGATTCAATAATCGTTTGAAAAAAAAAGCTACTCAAGATAGCGGGATGATTAGGGGTGAAAACGGATCGAATACGGACGGATAGTGCTCATCCCATATCCTATCTTATATTTCTTTACTCGAATCCGGACTCGGAGCGGATACTGCCGGATAATTATTTTTGCATCCCATACCCTATTCCATATTTTTTGTTCAAATTCGGAGTCGGACACGGATATTGTCATAAAGTTTTTAAGAATGTACTAACCATTGAAATACATAATGAACAACAATTTGACTTTTATTTATGTTAAATTCTCTATTTTACACCATATTATTAGAATATAATTGTTATAAAATTATTCATATCATATGATATTCGGATTCGGGACGGATATCACCCCTCCTGTATCCTATCCCGCTATTATTTTTCGAACTCGGATTTGGGCACGGATGGTATCGAGTAATTATTGATGCATCCTGTATTTGCCCATATTAATTTTATCCGGATTCGACAGTCGGTCGGTCGGGTATTATCCGTCCCGTTTTCACCCTTAGGGATGATGACAAGATAAAATGTGACTCACTAGTCATTACTACTAGTATACAACGCATTGATTCATTTCCTAAATGTGCCTCACTAGTATACCACGTACTGATTTACTTACTAAATCTGCCTCACTAATTTATACCACATATTAATTCACTTCATATTGTCACCGACTCACTAGCACACCACGACGTGTTGATTCACTTCATAATGTCACCGACTCACTAGCACACCACGACGTGTTGATTCACTTCATAATGTCACCGACTCACTAGCACACCACGACGTGTTGATTCACTTCATAATGTGACTCACCAGTATACCAAATATTGATTCAACAAACTATGAGGACGTTTGGTTGCCGATCAACACTTGCGATGTGCAGCAACGCCAAAGCGGTACGGTGAGGATCAAAATCCACGTGACAACACGGCATAAAAATGAATAGCTTTTGTGTGGCTACTGCACTTTTCAACCGGCAAACTAATCGTCACTGTGTTTCTACGTCTGGTGGATGACTACCGGTGACAATATGATTTTCGCAAATTCCAAAATGCTACTGAGTATGTCTCATTGCATATGTGAGACATACAGTCCTCCAATGTCTCAGCAGATTGAACACATATGGAACAAAAGACCCCGAGGGAGTTGTTACAGCACAAACTGATTGAAATGGTCAATACCTCAACCGGTTAGTTGTGTATCGATTAGGACGTGAAGACAAGGGGCATGAATGCCACCGGTGATAAAATTACTAGTATTGTTTATTTGTTCGAATAGACTAAGGCCCCCTTTGGAACGCGGGATTTTTTCCTATTCCTACGTTTTTTCTGTGAACAGTCAACTGATTTCTGTAAAAATCCTGTACAATTCCTGTGAAAATCCTGCGTTCCAAAGGGGGCCTAAATTGGTCGTGAGCGCATATTTGTATGGACAAAATTGAATGATGTGTTGCTATACATTTTTGTGCATTTTATATTTTTGCAACTAATCTATCCGATCCAATGTGAAATGGCCAAAAAAGATAAACAAAGCAAGGAAACAGTTGAGGACGTTGTAGACTTTTGTCGAAAAAAAAAAACAATCTGACACTCTAATGATTCATGTTGCCTGGCCGCTGACATCTTATAAAAAAAAAAAATCGTAAGATTGAATTGTACCGTAGTTCCATAAATGTTCACGCCTCGGCCTGTCATGCTCATTTCGGTCCAAGATCTAATTTAGTCGCTAAACTCGTTCGTACACATTTTGCCGAGCGTTTTCATTCAACGTGGCTTAGACTATCCGCACTGGTCGACCTTTATTTTCAACCTCTAAAAAGAATATTCTGTCCTGATCATCAAGATTCTCATCTCTATATCAACTTCTTCCGCAACCGTCAACCTCTATATCTCAACCTCTATACCAACTAATCTATATTTTATTCCTCCCTCCTCTCCCGCACCACCACCCGCCGCCCTGCCCCTTCCTCCCTTCCCTCGCGCGCCGCCGGCCCTCTTCCCTCCCCTAGCGCGCCGCCGCCCCTCCTCCCTCCCCTCTCGGTCTCTCCGTCTCTCTCCCCTGCGCTGTCTCTCTCTCTCCCCAAGCTCGATTCGGTTGAGCGCCCTCCACCGGCTGCAGCACGCCAAATACCTCCGCCCCGCCAGCCCGCGCGAGCCCACGGAACCGGAGGCTGCCACGGCTCATCCCGAGCTCCCCGGCGCGACAGCGCCACTGCACAGCAGGTTCATGCCGCGAGCGAGCAGCGAGGCTCTTCTCGTCCTCGCCCGCCGTTGCCGCGCAATGGTGGTGATGTGGAGCACGACGGCGTGGTCCCCTGCTGCGGCGTTCCGGTGCAGGGCCACCACCATGTCCTCCTCTCGCTCACCGGCCCCGGCCCCCAGCGGCGACAGCGCGCTCCGCAATGACGAAAGCAGCCGGAGCTTCATGCCTTATCCTCGCAATGACGAGAGCAGCCGCAACTTAATTGAGCTTGATTTCAATCACCGAAGCATGGACCAAATTGAATTGATTTCAATCCACAGCCGGCAACTTGATTGAGCTTGATTTAAATCATCGAAGCATGGACAAATTGAAATTGCCTTCAGTCACTCCCAGCGGCAATGGCGTGCTCCGCATGGGCAAAATTGATTGAGCTTGATTTCAAGCGACGGGCTCTAGCGCCAGAGTCTGCCATCACATCCTCTGCTTGCCTCCTCCGGACCTCGTCGTACAAACGGCCACGCCCCACGCCGCCGTGGCGGTACAGGCGCCGTCCTTGCGAGCCGTGCGTGCGTCCATGCGAAGGGACCGGATAGGGAGGAGCTGGACGAGGAGTTCGACGCGATGCCGAGCGTCAGGGAGCTGAAGGAGGTGGGCGCGGGCACGGTGTCGCTGCCGGACCCGCGTGCATCGCGGGCGAGGCGCGGGGTGCGCGGGTCGCCGCGTGGTCGCAGCCGGGAGTGCGCACGTCGCGGGCGAGGCGCCATGGGGAAGACGGTGGGGAGGAGAGGGCGTGGAGGTGTGTGCGAGCGGGGATAGCGGTCCCGGGGAGAGATCGCTACCGCGCTATGTGTGGCGGTCCCGGGAGCGACCGCTACCGTAGCGGTCGCTTTAGCGATCCCCGCTGCAGCGATTTTTATCGCTATCCCGAACTGGAGGTCGGGGATAGCGGTACCAGTGCAGGTAGTCTAGCCGGCCCACCAACTCTTAATTTGCGGGAAACTTGGCGCCAAGGAGGGTGGAAACTTTGCATATTGCCCCTTATAACTGCGCATCGTTGCATTGCTTACTCCAGTTCCTGCTCCTGAGCTCTCATGTGTTCTTCTCACCCCTCCTCAATGCATTATATCTCTCTGTAGTTCTTGTTCGCTGGCATTGACGGTGCATCAAGCCTGTCGGTTGGGTACACACCTGGTTTTCCTAAACGGTTTTCCACGGGCGTCTAAACGCGTTTAGACGGTACACGGCCACCTACCGTGCAGTTTAGGCCCTAGTCGGTGCTCTAGACGGTTGACCCGTCTAGTCGGTCAAGAACGCTCCAAAACGGGGAAAACGGCCTACACGAGACGCTCCTTCCACAGATTTGGACGCCGTTCAGGCCGACTGGAGCTGCGTTTAGGCGATGGCGGAGTGGGGCCAAATAGGCATGCCGCGAGCCGTCAAGCCACGCTAGCTCCGTCTGTGCGTCGCGCGGGCCTCGGAGCAGGGTCGCCGCCGTCCTCCATGCGATGCGCCGGACGTCGAGCAGCTCTGCCAGGCATGGCTTCCATCGACGCAAGCGTCGAGCCAGAGGGAACTGAGCCGACAGCGGCATGAGAGAGAGAGAGGGAGAGAGAGAGAGATGGGTGGCTCGTGGATGAGGGAGTGGCTCTGCTTCATGACTGCAGGAGAGGAGAGAAAAATGCGGCGGCGGGGGAGGAGGAAAGAGGAGAAGTGCAGCGGCGGCAGAGAGATGGATGCGTGTGGTGCTGGCCTGGTTGACTCGTGAACCAGCTTTAGGGTAACGTGGAGATGGGCTGGTTGGGTCAGCAAGAGAGATGGGCCGAATGGGCCTCTAAAGGGCAGCCACCTCATGTTTTGTTCTTTTTCCTTTTTCCTTTTCTATTTTCAGCCTTTCATTCTTAGAAATTTCCTGCTACCGTACTATACCGTTTAAAACGTCTAAACGCCGTCTACACAGCCTAAACGCTAAACGGAGGGTCACCGCCCGTGTAGCGTTTAGCGTCTACCAAAACGTGGGGTACACATGGAGATTGCTCAGGTACTCGTATCTATTATTTCTCTATTGTGAATGACGGCAATCCTTGGAGCTTACAAGGAACAACCACATTTTTTCCATGCTAGACAAGCCACACTCAAAATGAAAATGCTCCCATGAAGGGATATGGACCCGAGCTTAGCCACATAATAAACGGAGGGAGTACTCTGGATAAGTACATTTGTACTCCAAAGCTGAAACAGAGCATACATACAAAGATCTCTTGGGAGGGCCTGTTTGGTACGGATTCTGGAATGGATTCTGGATTCTGCTTCTACCACTGTAGATACAGTAAAAACACTGTAGCAGAATCTGTTTTTGGCCAGAATCCATAATCCAGCGAAATGTAGCTTCTCACAGATTCTGCTACTGTAGCTACAGTAGCAGAAGCAGAATCTAGAAGCCGTTTTGCCAAAGAGGGCCCTAGGAGGTAGGAGCTTCTTTGCAGCATTTTGATAAGTGCTGAGTTGGATTAGCGAGCACCTCGGGATCATCACCAGAGACGCTTCACGCTCCAGTCCAAGATAAAACGCGACGACCGCAGGCAGCTTCCAGAGAGCATCGTGTCGCGGTATAAAAACGCGCGTCGCTCCCAATTCTTTCTCCAGCACCCACACCCCCCACGCCGGCCGCAGCGATGTCGGCGACGCTGCGAAAGCGGAAGACGCCCCCGCCCTCGCCGCCGGAGAAGCCGAAGCCGAAGCCGAAGCCGCGCCCGCCGCCCCGCCTGGAGTTCCGCGCGCTGTCGGACGGCGCGTGGTACGGCGCGCGCGTGGCGGTGCAGCGCGGCGCGCTTCGCGTCATGTACGAGGAGTTCACGGAGGAGCACGACGAGTGGTACGAGCCCGCGGCGGCGGGCCTCGACGTGGCCGCGCTCCGAGCCAGGTTCCGCGCGGCGTCGCTGGCCCTCGACGACGCGCGGTGCCGCGACCTCCGCCCCGGCGCGCCGCTCTGCGTCTCCCTGGAGATCGACCGTGGCGTGGTCAAGGAGCTCAAGTACTACGACGCCGTCCTCCACTCCGTACGTCCCTTCTCCATCCTTTATTACCCCGTGCCGTGCATGCGATGTTTTGGTGCCGGTTGTTTCGGTGTTGATTGAGATGTGTGGGCGCCTGCCAAATCGATGCAGGTCTCGCCTGCGACTCACGAGACCGTGGACGGCGAGGAGCGGTGCGCGTGCCGTTTCACGGTGCGGTGGACGGAGGGGTCGCGCTCCGGGAGCATGGAGGACGTCGGCGTCGGGCGGGTCTGCTGCGTGCAGTCCTCGCCGGTGCAGGACCCGGTGCTGACCGAGTTCTTGGACGGCGTGACCAAGCTCCTCGGCAATGGCAATAGAACGGCGTCGCAGGCCATCGATTCCGTGGCGGCGGATGGTGGCGTTTGGGACGTGCCGCCCGGATTCCAACGGAAATAGGAGTATGGCATGGGACAAGGAAGTAGGCAAGCAGCATGGGGGCTTGGTGGTATCCATTGTTCTGTGGCTAGGCTTTTGTGCCCCTGAACTCCGTAGACTCGTATGAATATTTTGTACCATCCTCTCTCCCAAATATCTTTTTTTTTTTAGACCTCTCTCCCAAATATCTGTGTCCTCTTGAATCGACTATCAAAAGTGCTAGTCTTTTGTTCCTTACCATAGATCTTGTTATGCATGACAAACACAAATCACAAGAAGACTAAAGCTCACCAAAAAATGGGTGGCTATGTACCACTAGAGAAAGAACTGAGAAACTACCTGACGAAGGCATGTTTACCAATTAGCAAGAATGCCATATCAAAATGATATTTATATAGATTAAATCTTAAACTACACAGAGAGCACCCAGAAGTTTCATCAGGAACCGTGCCACATACTATGTATAGCTTGCTATGAAGAATAGTCCTTGAAAAAAAAAACTCTCTAGTGAATGCATGACGAAGCATAGTGTTAGAGATCCATGGAGAGCAACACGACACAGCAGCATCTAGTATAGCCGCTTTCGGCAGTCAGGAGCTCCGCAGTGGCAAGCCAACTTCACAACATTGCCATCTGCCCCTGTGACGCTGTCCAGGCGATACCCATAGTCATATGAGAGCTCCTGCAACAATAGAAGGAAAATCTTGGATCAAAATAGCAAAAATCATTCACAGGACTATCAGCAAAATATTGAAATACTAAGCAAATCAATGAAAGGTGAAACATCTTGAAGATATAAAAATGCATTATGGATACATGATGCATGATTGATGTTTCTGAATTATCTTGAAGATAAAAAAGCATTATGGCATACAGGTTGCGTGAGCAATGTTTCTGAATTACTGCTCTCCTTTTCCATAAATCTGAGGTTTTTTGGGTTTGGTTAAAATCTTTTTTTTTAAATTTGACTGTCAATAGCGAAAAAAATCATAAATATTGGCAACATAAAAATAATGGCACTCACTAGATTCACTGTGAAACTATCATAACCAACTCACTCAGTTTGAAATAATACATTTTTGTAGATATTGTTGGCCAAAGTTAAAAATGATTGGCTTTTTTCCAAATTCAGAAAGCCTTATATTTGTGGACGAAGGAAGTATTGTTTAAGTTAATGCCAGTGCATATAAGCCAAATGCATGTAGAGTTTCTTGGTTAACAATGTGAAAAAAAAAAGTAGAGCCCGAAATAATTCATAATATTCTAATAGATTAATTATGTTGAAAAGTATTATGCAAAACTGGTTTCCAAATTTACTTTAGAACACATAAGTATGTCTAGAACATCTTTTAACAAACTAAAATGATGGGAAGATAACAATCAACAACTGACTATTCAGCACTTTCATGTCGATCGGTATGATTTGGGTCTCACTGAATGTCCAGAAAAAATAGTCTCAGCTCTTCTCTAGAAGAATAAAAGCAACTTCTATTCATATAAAGACTCACCTGGAGCGGGGGTATGGTATCAGCTGCAAAAAGCATAATTTTTGCTAGCTTGATATCACTATGTGAGCTCAATACGCACTGTACGAAAAGGTTAGGCTGGCAACTGTGATTTATGAACCTTGCAATGTTGCCAACAGAACCAGCATCAATGCAGTATTCCGGAGCTACAGATGCTTCCGAGTCAGACTCTGAACGAAGTGACGCCACATGCAGTTCTGAGCCAGCCCTTTGCTGCAGGAACAAACACAATTGAACAGCACGGTATATATGCGTTAAGACACGACATATCAGCAAGGGAAAATAACTTGAAGCAGGAAATTCATCATTAAGAGTAGCTCTGCTGCTTCACTGATCTAAATAAACAAAATCTTATTGTGAAATGATAGACATTCCTGGTGCACATGAGAAAATGTCAATGCTCCCGACCAGCCATCAATTCGTCAATGGAAGCCCTAAAACAGTAACAGCTAAGCAACAAATGAAAGAGAAATTTCGATACCTCTCTTCCGTCCAGACCTTTAATTGTTTGAAGACAATCTATATCAAATATGTAATTGTTCTCCAACAATCCTTCAACTTCTGAAGTCCTCCTCAACACCCCCGTGTACTCGCAAATTAGGGCTCCAGGAAGAATGGTGTCCCACGTCCTGACACCCCAACCTTTTGATTCCGTCTTGAATACCTGGATTTACAGTTCAATATACATGACAAAGAATGGCGAAAGGTGATAAGCAACAACAACAAAAAAAGACAGAATAAAACATGAACCTCCAAGCGGTACTTCAGTCCTTGCTGGGAGGTTCTGTTCACACAGCTGCAGTGGCAGCTACAACTAGTACCACACTCGAACACAACAGCTTTGGGCTCCACTAACCTGAAGATTAGCCAATTGATTATAGAAATAGAAATAACACAAGAAAGTACAAGGACCTTAGTCCCTCGACGTCCTTGCATTGAATGTCACTGTTTATTGTCAATATGTTTCCAGCCAGCAAAAGATAGTTAAATCTTCAGCAGAAAATCTAACCTTCCAACACTGTTATGATTAGAATCATTGTGCCTAGACCCTTTCCTTTGTGTGGACACATAAGGTAGATCAGAACCATTGCGCTTAGCACAGAGGCAATTCATAGAGCTAGAACAATCTCCAGTGCAATTGCAGCCGATACTATCAACCGGTATCTTGATATCTTTGGGAATCCGCAGAGACTTAGAGTACACAAAGCCTACAAAGTGCAAAAGCATGGAGTAATCAAACTGAAAGTTCAAGGTTTCTCAGCATTTTTTATATCCAAGCAACATGCATTAACCAAAAATGAAATTTCCAAAAAAAAATGAAGGCAGTGCAAAACAGAATTCGAGTAGCAGAAGACACAAAAGGAATTCACATAAATTAAATAATTCAGTAAAGGTAAAAAAATGATAACATATCTAACAATAATGGGTAAGAAGCAATCTTTAAGGTTCAACATACCAGATGGAGGAAGAGGAGGATTATCAACTAAATTTGTGGCAGGAATTGGAAAGTTCTCCTGCCCGTCAGAAATGTCCTCACAAACCAACCTATCCAAAATTCAAAAGAGAGAGGCATAAGAAGAGGCAAAGACTTCAGGAGAACCTCACCACTTCAAAACTGCAAAATTTGAATAAGTAAAGACAGTTAAATAAATATGTCAAGTGATTTAGCAACACACCCAGGCAGTTCAGAAATCGGCATGGGAGCATCTCCACGAGTAAATAGTACCTGCACATGTATGTGCTTGTAAGAAAATAGAACCAAACAAAAGCAAACAAATAAGTAAAAAAGAAATATGTGATTACAAATGTTGGTTTTGAAACACAAGTAGAAATAAGCAATGAGTCAGGACATCGTGTAAACTATGTGAATCATTTAGCGATCTTTTCTCAAAGAATATAATCCAATCCCTAAGCTTCGTGTTCATTGCATAACTCATTGTCTAAAACTAGTGTACTAATAAATACTCCCTCCAGTTTTTATTTGTTGACGTTTCAGACAAGGATTTGCACTACAAATGAGCTAGCTGCTCATGTCCGAACGTCAACAAATAGAAAACGGAGGGAGTAATTGAACTAAAAGAGAAATTCAAACAACAAATATATCCGTACAAAAAGAAAGTAAGCAAAGAGCACCCAAAAAAAAAAAAAGAGGGGCTAGCCTGGGGTTCTAAATGGCACGACAGGGAACTATTATAGTAGCTAACTATAACCAGAACATATTTTGGTGCAGCAGAATATTAAGCTCCTTCACCGAACCAAAACACCAAGTCTCTTCTTGAAGTTGGATATTTCAAAAGCATTTGACTCTGTATCTTGGGCTTTCTTGTTGGAAATTCTAACACACTTGGGGTTTGGTCCTGTTTGGTGCAACCTGATCCGGAATTTATTGGAAACATCATCGACAAGAGTATTGGTTAATGGTGAGCCGGGCAGCGAGATACGTCATCAACGTGGCCTCCGTCAAGGTGATCCGCTCTCTCCTATGCTCTTTATTCTTGTCATGGATGTCCTGAATAGCCTGTTCACCAAGGCCGGAGAAGTTGGCTTGCTTGCACCTTTGGCTCGACGCAACTCGCTGCAGCGGATCTCTTTATATGCGGATGATGTGGCTCTATTCATCCGTCCCACTGAACAAGAGATGAACTTGACTATAGAGATTCTAGCTAAGTTTGGGGAAGCTTCAGGTTTACAAACCAACTTGCAAAAGAGCTGTGTGGTTCCGATCAGATGTGAGGAGGCTGAATTAGACACAGTTACCAACACCTTACCGTGCCCGACGTCAAGCTTTCCTTGCACATATCTGGGGCTGCCGGTCTCTAGCAGCAGATTGAAAAAGGCGGATCTTCTGCTTTGGGTCGAAAAGATTGGAGACAAGCTTCCCGGATGGAAAGCGCCCCTTATGAATATGGCAGGCCGTGTCACATGGGCGCGCTTCGTTCTTTCAGCTGTACCAATTTATGTTCTCATTGCCATCAACGCCCCTAAATGGTTCATCCGCGCAATTGATAAGCTACGTCGGGCTTTCACATGGAAAGGGCGCAAAGAGGTCAACGGTGGATCGTGTCTAGTTGCATGGGATAAAGTGCAGCGGCCCTTGGACCTAGGAGGGCTAGGCATTCTCAACCTTGAGATCATGAGCTGGGCCCTTCAGATCCGATGGCTTTGGTTTGAGAAAACAGATCCCAATAGTGCTTGGAAGGGGCTGGACATACAGGTGCACCCAAATGCACGAGCACTGTTTGCTATCGCCATGGAATCACATGTAGGAGATGGTCAAAACACGTTCTTTTGGACAGACAATTGGATCATGGGGTGCTCGGAGGCAGATTTGGCCCCCTTAGTTTTCGAGGCGGTCCCACTAAAAAATCGCAAACAACGCACGGTCGCACAAGGTATGTTTGATCAATCTTGGCCTACAGACATACAGGGCGGTCTGTCCATGATCGGGCTATTTGAATATTTTCAATTGTGGGACGTGATACTGGAAATGCACCTTTCACAAGCTGAAGATGTACACACATGGCGGTTTGATGGTTCAGGCCAATTCTCCTCCAAGTCTGCCTACCGTGCCTTCTTCAATGGTGCCATCCCATTTGAGCATTGGCGGCGACTTTGGAAATCATGGGCACCACAGAAATGCAAGGTTTTTCTATGGCTTGCCATTCGGAACCGGTGTTGGACAGCGGACAGGCTTGCAAAACGAGGTCTCCCTCACCCATCTAAATGTCCGTTGTGTGAGCAAGAAGACGAGGATGTGCAGCACCTTCTCACCACATGTGTGCTCTCCCGAGAATTCTGGTTTCGTATCTTAGAACCGCTTGGGTTCCCGGATAAAGCGCCGAGTCAACATGAGGTATCCTTTGCTCAGTGGTGGAGAAAGGCTGTCAAGAGAGTGCCAAAGAACACAAGAAAAGGTCTCAACTCCGCCATCATCTTGGGAGCTTGGGTTATATGGAAGCATCGCAACTCCTGTGTCTTCGACGGTGCACGGCCTAGTCTGAATGAACTCCTTCGAGTTTTCGGGGAAGAGCGCCATTTATGGGGCCTTGCTGGAGCTCGAGGTTTGAGAGAATTGGGTCAGGGGCAGGAGGGTGCAGCTGGTTAGCTATCTAGCTAGTTGAGTAGGTCAGGTCTTACCCTATAGTGTGTTCTATAGAAGTATAACCGTATTGGCCTTGTAACTCAGCCCCTCATGGCTCGGCCCGGAGTGGGGTGGCGTGGTTTGTAAGGGGCCGGCTCTTTCTCTCTTAATACAAAGATACGAAGCTCTCCTTCGTTTTCGAGAAAAAAAAAATAACCAGAACATATACGAGAGAGATTCAAATGGTTGCCAGTGGTCATATTGTCAACTTATCATTCAGTTTTACATACGCTTTCATACAAGTTTTTTTTTCTTCATATATCTTTTATAATTTCACTAACAGACTAGAGGGCCTCTATTATATCCTACACCAAACTGGCCGTTCTGTTCAAGAAACTTAAAAGTCATCAGATGGTTGCAACGGGATCTAGATCCATGGTCTGGACAATAAAATCAACGTAATAATGCTGATACAAGTACTATTATGCTGGAAGAAATTAAGGGCTCATATTAACCTTCTTGTAGTGTATTATACCTGAGAAGTTGTCAAAGGTGGTTGGCCTTCAAGCCGCCTCAACCTATATTTGAAGACCAAATGTCCGCGCACACCTTTCTGTGGCCAATAATCCACAACCTAATGCAACATTAAAGTCACTCTTAAAAAAAATTATGAGGCAAGTTCAATTTCCAAAGCAGTAAAAGTAAAATGTAGACAAGATGCATGGTACAGTCTAAAGTTTCAAATTTCAGGGCCTGTTTGTTTGGGTTAAAGCTTTTGAGCTTTTGGCTGAAAAGCTGCTTTTCTAGATATTGGCTGTTGGTTTTTTTTGCTATTGGCTTTTGTAACAAATTTTTAGCTTCTCAGCACATCAAAGCCAGAAAAGCAACTCTCTCAGCTAGCTTTTAGTTCATTTCCTCAGAAGCCAGCTTTTTACACCCTGTTTGTTTAGCTTCTCGCTTTTCAGCTGTAAAAGCCAATAAAAGCTTCTTGTCCAAATACATTGGTTAGCGGTTGTTAAAACTTATTTGGGGTGTTACTCAGGTTTGAGCTCCTAAACAGAGGAGACAGAGTACTCTAAACTCTGTCTCCTCTGTCTACCACACTGAGATATGTCTCTTGCCCTACCACCCATCGCTGCATTCTCCCTCCATGGGCCACAGAAGGGACCAAGGGCAACTAGGGCCGAGGTGCACCTCTAATAAACCAATACAAACCCTATAAATATTAACATGAATTAAAAAAGAGTAAATTTCACAAACCCATCAAAATGTTGGCTAAACATCACAAACCCGCTAATAGTTAAGGTTTCTTTCTCACAAACCCACCAATTCTTGATTGATCCTGTATTCCTGTGCATGTTACTCCGGTCCCACATATCACTATATCAGTTGTACAAGCACAAATCTGATGATGGCTGCAGCGGGGCCCATTGGCATGTCAGCAGTGATGACATGGCTGTGGAATTAGCCCAAGCCTACAGGATGCCTCGTTCACATGTCTCGAGTGCACCAGCCCAAGAGCTGATGTTGCCCAGTAGGATATCAAAACGGTCTCGCTTGTTCATGTTCATGCTATACTTACGCCTTTCCCTACCCAATGCAGCTTGATGCCGGGTTTAAGCATAGCGAGAAGACAAAACGGTGTTGCGCTGCACTTGGGTGCTTTGTTTGGCTATAGACCACTACACTCTTGGTTCGCTACACTCAGTGAGCCCGGATGAGTTGGCATCTCAAATCACCACTAGATTTGCGCCTGTGCAACTGGCATGTAACATGAACATATCAGTTAAGAATTGGTGAGTTGTGAAAAAGGAACTTCAACCATTGGTGGGTTTGTGAAATGGGCATTAGAGTTGGTGGGTTTGTGATGTTTAGCCCATAATATTTGTAGGTTCATGAAATTTACTCATTAAAAAATCTGAAATCTAGATTAGGGCACCTTCATCTAGCCCCGGGTGTGATCACGTTTCCTTGCAGCACCTTGAGTGGTATGATAGATTTAGGTGGCAAAAGTTGGAAACAACGATGTCATACAGACGCCAAGTAGGCAAATCAACAGTGATCAAGAGATTTGGACCTCAAACAAACTAATTAGAAAACTGACAAGAAATTACAGATTAACAGACATAGTTGACACTGTCAAACAAGTTTGAGGACCTCTCGTGCACTGCACTCCACTCATTCATTAATAAATTGATCCTCCATCCTTTTTTATTTGTCGTTAGGATAAGATTTTAGTTCAAATTAGAACTAAGTTTCTTGTCCTAATGACAAGAAATAAAAATCAGAGGTAGTAGTTAAACTATGTTTGCGTTCAGAAAATTCTATAATTGAGAAGAATCTTGGGCTAAGTTAGTTGACCAACCGAGATTTACCTCCTCCTGATGTAGGACCAACCACATTTTCCTAAACAAAAACATATTATTACCTAAACCTACTGTAAGAAAAGGTTGGATAAAACACATATATTTCATACTAAGATAAATAGAATGGTAACTTTAGAGAATCAATTCAACTACCAAAATAAACGCACTGCATTTTAAAAAGATGTGTCTGTAAAGATCGATTAGGAGATGAAACCTTATAAAGCCCATCATAGGTGTAAACTTTTCCAGTATAGCTGCTCTTTGCAACATGGCCACGAATAACTCGTATGGGATTGCCATTATCTTTGCTGTTCTGCAGGACCAAAGCTATCATTATCAACAAAGGACAGAGCGAAAAGTTTTACAAAGAGAAGTGCTAAAAGCATTTAATGTGAATGAGATCCAATTTTTATTAGAGGACTAGAAGACAACATTAACAAATGGAAGGAAAATATTTCTCGAAGTAAAAACAGCGAGGGAGGAGATCGACATGCACAAATTTTTATCTCAGGGGAGCGGTTGAAGAAGCAGAGGAAAGCCCTGAGTTATTTTAATATTTGCCTTACATGGCTAGTAAAAGTCGCTGTGATTTATTTGTACTTTTGGTTTACAACTTATATAACCAGTTTCCATTAAAAAAATTATATAACCAGCTACTCTCCTGTAAACTTTACTCCATATCTCTTTTACTAAATAAAAGGGCAGTGCTCCTGCCATGTTTCTTAAAATTAAAATGAGCTGCGTACATGATGAGCTTAACTTAGAGACCATTAATGAGCATATATACATGTGAGCTTTTTTACCATCCATGGGGTAGTACACAAAGCATGGTAAAAAAAGCTCTAGTAAAATATGTTTTTGACGCAATAAAAATAAAGAGAGAATGGTTTTGGTTGAAGTCTGGCTCGATAAACAAGACCAATAGCAATTATGAAACGGCAACAGGGGCTCATCAAGAATAAAGGATAAAAAGGAACCATGAGAACTGAACTAACCTTCAGTGCCAAGTTTCCACGATGCATTGTTTGTTCAGTTTTCTGATGATGGTTGCCAAGCCAATTGTTCCCCCCTTGGCCAGTGTAAATAATTTCATCGGCCTTATCAAAATCATCTTCATATATCCCCGACAATACAATGCAGGTCGCAACTGGGAAAATTAAATCCTCGCATCCTTTCTGCTTAATCAAGTGAGAATGCTAGCATTAATCAAATTTTTTCTTATGTTAACGTTAAGGTAACATCAATAGAGCTGCATACGCTTTTTTATGAATCAATGAGGAAAGAATCAACAAGATACAAGCATCTACAACTAATTCAGAAACATCATTGTTGCCTGATTGATATTTAATCATAAAACAGAAAGTAATCTATGATAGATGATTTGCCTCAAAAATCTATGAATCTCTAGCATCGTTCATTAAAGCAAACACATCTCAGCTCAGTAAGTACTACAGAGAAACATGTGCGTTAAACAGCAAATCTTGAGTCTACTATGAATAGGATCGAGTAAAACTCATTAGGATCAAGGGAACAAGTTTAATGGATTTCCTTCCCACTACAATTAGTTGCCTTCTCACAGCAATCATCAGTTTATCAGTTGACTGCACTCCTTATTTGTAGGAATTGGAAAATTTGCTAGGAACTGCTCCTGATTACTTAAAAGGATACAACAAAATCCATGCACTATGACTAGGAAGACAATACTGGAACAGTTGCTAACGAAATGAATCCAAATTCATACTGAAATTATTTCATTTCAAACAAATTAAATGCACATTGAAATAATTTCAGTTCTGATTACGCAAACGTGGTTGGATCATGTTTCGGTTATTATATCAAATGGATCGATACAAGAAAGTAGGTTATAGAGCTGACTCAAATAGTATAGTATACTATATATCTGCAGCTGAAGTTTGGCTTTACCTTGTCTCGATATTTTTCACCCATATAATCTATACCACACATCCAATGGCTGTGGATGCCGAGAACAACCATCTCAGCACGTGAGCAGAACTGATCCCCGACATCAATCCCTAAGAATGGAGACAGGAGACAGTTGTAACCTTTATCTTGTAGACGTAGACAAATAAAGTAACAAAATAAGAATGATTCAGGTATATTTTTCTATTTGAAATGAATAATAGACTAACCGGGAAGATGTCCTATCCTCTTCTCTTGATAAAGTACAGCACCACTTTCTTGCATCTGTAGTTTTCCGAGGATGCATAAGTTAACAAATGAATCAAATATTACTCGGAAAAAGGCCAGGAATAACAACATGCCTTTGTTAGTGCCTTCAGGTCAGGTCGTTTACATGGTCGTTTTCCTTCCTCATAACCTCCATCGTCTTGGCTGTTACCCTTCTATATCCACAGGAGGCAAAAGAAATTTATAAGATTTTACCAGGCATGTCTCACATCTGATACAACTATACAAGTATCAAGTTGCAAAACGGAGAAGCAATCAAGAACATTGCAGTCTTGTGTATTCAACGAAAAAACATATAGCGTCTTGCAATGTAATTATGCACCACCTTCGGTTTACGGCCTCTAGTACTTCCATTATTTGATGCTCATATGCCCAGAGGCTAATTTAATTGTATTATTGCTCAGGTTTCACGTGTATGGAAATAAACAAATCGATCTACAAATTCATTTATAATGAAACACATCACAGAACAAACATGATACATTTCAGAATGAGGATATGAGCAGTTAACAAAGGGAAACAGAATAACAAAATACAATATTAACCTATCCTGTATGCTCCGTATGCACATAGGTTACTACAAGCATATTAAGGATACGAGATGCACATATAAAAAAATAAAATAATGTAAAAAACTATGCAGAAGGATAAGACTAGGCAGTCAATCACAACACATGATTCATTAATTACACAAATCATGTAAGAGATGACCACCAGTGCAAAATAGATATGATCAATCTGTATCATATATGATTCATCAATTACATAATTCATGAATGGTTACAATTTCAAATATAAGAAAACAAACAGATGCAGATAAAAAATCATGGTGAAGGAAAGTCCTGAAAGCTCACAAAATAACACATACCTAATCAAATTACACATAATAATTAATTTATAATATAAATGTACTCACACAGAATAGATCACTAAGATAAAAATAAACCACAACGAGATAAACATACAGCATCCTACCATAAACAAAACTGTTACTATCGGTCTGCTATGATTATTTCAGGTGAAATAACTAGATGCATTACAAAGAGAGTGAATAGCTATGGCAGCACAAACATGATTTTTTTTAGGTACATACAACACAAACATGATTCATTACATTACATTACAGAAAGTACATTTCAGCTTGAACCTAAGCACATTTAACGCAAGGAAGTAAGCGACCGTAAGGGCTTGTTTGTTTGGGTTAAGACTTCAAATTCTACTTTTGGATTGGGTTTTGATGTGGACAGAACAATATATGACTCCTCAACCCATCATCCATCAGAAGCCACAAAAGCTTCCCCAGACTAGCTTCTAACTTCTAATAGCAAAGACAGCTTTGCTTGTCTGAAGTCGTTCCAGGAGGCCCCAAAAAAGGGGAATCAAAAACATTTCCAGAAGTTGAATGTTGGTTTCAGGCTGAATTGCCTAACACAAACAGTGCCTGAGTTCAAACAACGTAGCCAACCACCATTACGATTTCACATTAAACTGCATTCACAGCTGCAATCTCTGATTAGTTGAATTACGTGACAGAAATTGAATAAAGTACACAAGCAAGGTTTCTTAACATGTGTAATATGAAAAACGAAAAATTGAACTAAAGCACACTTCATATCCTGCTCAATCTGTACAAATTTCCGTGTTGAATCAGCCCAGCACTAAACGATTAAGAAAACAGAACATGACAGGCATACCTGACATTTAAGAGCCTTTGACGCGTTTAGTTCTCGATTGACGGCATCCACTCTCCTCTGCTCCTCCTGCACGCGGCACCAAACTAGTCATGCTAAAAATAGACCGACTACCAGGTAATATGGAGACTAAAATCCTTATTCCTTAACCAGCTTGCCTCCAAAAAAATTTTCTTCAAGAGGAAAATTAAGGAAAGGGGGGGACCTGCACAAAATGGAGGTAGTGGGTGCTGAACGCCCGCAGCGTCTCCTTCGCCCGGAGCCTCCAGCTCTTGCAGCCACCTCCAGCTTCGCCGAGCTCGTTGCCCTCGCCATCCGCGGGCGCCCCACCCTCTTCCCCGCCCCCGATCGACGGAAACGCCATGTCCGCCGCCGTCGCGGTCGCGGCGGCACCCGACACGCGCCGCTTCCTCCCCTCCTCATCCTCCTCGCCCTGCAGGATCGGCGCCAGAACCTCGAAGACCTCCTTGACCGCCGTCACGCGCCCCCTCTTCCTCCCCCTTGGCGCCGCTGGACTCTTTCCCCGACCGCCGCCGCCGTTCCTCCGGGGAGGCGCGCCGCGGTCGTCGTCCTCCGCATAGTTGGGGTACCCCTTAACGGCGTACCGCGCGCTCCGCGGGCGGCACGGCGAGGCGGCGGCGGCTTTCATGCTGGGGGACGGATCGCGCACCCACCTCCTCCTCACGGCGGCGGCGTGGGGTTTTGGGGAAAGAGGCAGCCCGCAGAGCGCAGGGTAGAGACGGACGGGGCGGGGCAACAAAACGGGTAAAAGCGGAGGGAGGGCAGGTGGGAGGGGACTCAGGGGAGGCTCTGCGCTTTAACCATTTGCGGGAACCGCCAAACGGGACGCGAATTTACGGGATTGCCCTTGGGAGGTTGAGTGTACCTAACGAGGTTCGAATTCCGAGGTGGAGAGGCTAGATCGGACGGCCGCAGGGGCAACTTGGCTGGCTGGCATCGCCGTCCGTTGTGGCCGGAGCGGTTTGGTTCTTTTCTTCTTATTATTTTTTTTTGATAGGAGCGGTTTGGTTCATGATTCATGAGTCCAGTTTCTTATTTGGTGCTTTCATTGTAAGGTATTTGTTTTGGTTTGATTCTTTATATGTAGACAAACATTTTTTTTATGGCGAACGGATGACCACGCTAGAAGTATATTTCCCAGTAACTCTAGACCTGGATAGAGAAAAACTTGAGGCATATTTCAAAGGACCCTAATCTTTGCCCTAACATATTAGATTTCCTGTCAAATATAAATGCAAAATCAAGTGATAGAACACCATAAATAATAATTTGCTGGCGAGCTGTATAGCACATAAAAAAGAGCAAAAATTGTGGAGCGACGAAAAACATGATAAACATGAAATTCACCAGGTATTTCTGATTCTATCATATACATAGGTAACAGACTCAGATATCAATAAAATCGCTTGTCTGGACTCCATCAACATCTCTGTCTTATCCTAATAAAGGTTTAGCATTAGACTGGACTGCTACAACATCCTGAATGAAATAAAAAAATATATGATTACATTCTCAAGAAATGATGATTAAAAAATAGAACTGAACACTATTTCTGTAGTTGCTGAAAATGAGCACAATCCCTATTTCTGAAGTGAAAAACAGGGTCACAAATAGCAGGAACCACAAATGAGCACAATGCCTATTTCCCAAACATAAATCACCTTGCCCGACTATTTCTGATTCAAGAAGCGTGAGCACAATCTACCCCCTAGAAGACTCATCAGTTACAACCGTAGAAACAACATTTGTAGGCGACCAGACCGATATTTGCACTTAATCAAAGAAATTCAATGAAATGAAAAATATGCAAGTACTTGTCCAAGTAAAGGCTTCCATATTTGAGCCCTGTATCTAGGCGGCTTATGACATGCCCTTTATGGTATAGTGTGAAAATGGGCCTCAACAATTAAACTTGCCATAAGGCTCTTTATTTTATCTAAAGGAGAACTACAAGAGACAGAGACTATCGCACAAAATTATGATACCACACAACAGTACCAAGTGATGGAGAATGGACAAATGCAACTCTAGTTCTTCATTTCTTCCGGCACCGGTGCTAATGTTGGGCAGCATATCCTAAACTCTACAGTTATCTCAGATACTCGAGATAGATTGTATAGTTTTCTCATTTTTCCACAAATGCATGCAGGTACAAAAAAAAATATCAAATATCAGATTAAAAATAAATTGGTTAACACCTCTCTGTGATAATGTGCTGAGCACAAAAAAACTATCAGCGCATGATGGATCAATAAATTTAATCTGCTAATCCAAGATGGGAAGGCACCATGCAACGCATCAGCCTAAGTTCGCCGTATCAAATTAGTGCCTCCATAATCCATGGCATAAATTAGAGGCAAGCAAATCTGACAGATCAATGTTAGAAAAATATGCAACCTAGAACCATGTTACAAAATTGGTGCTCAGGCAAATAATGTTACTAATTATCGAGTAGTTAATATTAGAACATTTTAGATTGTGTAGAGGAGATAGATAAACTATTAGCAAAATTGTTGATAATGTTTACTGTATGGAAGCAGTATTATACACCTCTGGCATTGGTCCATAAGGTATTCTGAATGAAAAATAGAGTGATAAAGTGAATCACTCTCAGGAGCAGAGGACACCTTCGTGCAGTTCCCTTGGCAAGTAGTAAAGATCAGGACAAACCCAAGAAACCAAAATCATGTACTCATTTTGAGTCCCAATGCTAAGCACTCTAATTTTTTATGTTCACATTTTGGCATGATCCACAATGTGCTTCAACTACATTAACGATTTAGAAACTGGTACAATGCATCCCAACAATTACATATGTATATTTGAATCCAGACTTTTTCTCCGTATTAAAAATGTGCATCGCCTACAAATAGCTATATATATTCAGACACAAACAAATTTCTTGATACAATACAACAGTGAACAAGAACATCATAATTCAGAGAGTGCAAAGAATGAGAAAATAGGGTATAACAATTCAGTGCCACATCTTATCTCTATGTGAGTATGTCCAAAAAATCCCCATTATTTACCCCTCTTCGTTTACATGTTGCTCCAAACATGGGAATCAGAAAAAGAAAAAACAGTGTTAATGGGGAATGGGTAGAGAACTGGTAAAAAGGGAAGCATAGCTGAAACAATTATCCATGGTAGAAATGAACATGTACACTGCATTGGCAAAAAAAAAAAAAGATGTACAAGAAGATGATAGATTGGTACACCTTTACCGCTCAAATATTGATGCCTAGAATATTTTCATATATTCGAATCAACAAAACATAATCTGTTTGGTGTTATAAAAGGCAGGATTATATCCCACCTTATCTTTACATTTCTAGAAGCCAGCAACCAGAATTTTGATGCCATGACAATAACAACGAAAAGCAATAAGATAAAGGTTAATAATTCGTATTTGAAACCTTTAAAAAAAATAACACATTTTTGGTATCTATTGCATGCTATCATAAGAAAAAGTGAACTCATGACCATCAAAGCTTCTGTCTAGTTGAAGCGTTCTCCAGAGTACATTAAGACTCAGTTTCGTCACAGCATCAAGAGACCTATCTATTATATCGCCTCAGACTTTCAATCAAAACCAACACATAGTTATTCAGCAAGTCTATTGATCCATGGCCTCAAACAAACCAGGCAAGCCTACTGGCACCTCACTCCCTAAAAGTGAAATGACTGAAATAGTTCTCTATGGGCAAGGGAAAATATGTGCTCACCTCATCCAGTATTCAAGGAGGCAACAAAGAGACAGCCTTATAAACTGTCCCCTCAAGTCAACACATAACTAAAGCAGGATATGTATTAATACTGCTTCTGTTTGGCACTGCTGAGAAAGCACTTCAAAGGACAATGCGTCCATTATCCATATCCATTCATCTGTATATGAAGCTGCACAAGGACAATAGAAATATATGTAAGCAGGCAAATGGCATGCTTTATTTAAGCAAAGAAACGATATGTGATGGGGTTTCGATAACTATTTATCCCACAACTCAATATAAGGTGGACTGTATATCACCTAGCCTATCATGCATCCTAATGGTGAATTGGTAGCAAGAAAAAGCTCTGAATATGATTTATGAGTGAATTCCTTGTCCTTCTCTAAAAGCTACTGGCTATAGCCTTCTTTTTCAGATGCAAATACTATACAGCCATGTTACTTGCATTGCCATCAAAAATTTTGAGATGTAAATCACTTAGCTGTAACATGCAGTGATCTGAATTAACCAATCAGCAAGTAGTATTTATACCAGGAAGAGGGGACTGCACCTGAGAATCAAGATTCCTTCATGTAGCTAACCACTTATGCGAAGCTCACCACCTTTATTTCGTTCCTAAATTTTTAGAGGTCATCTCTGGGCTCCAAAGACCGTAAATGCTTGGAATGCATCATCACCGATTAATTCATGAAGTAGCAACCTGAAAAGAAATGTCTTAAAGGTGAGTTATGAAAAATTACCCTCCATTAGAATTTTGGCCAGCATTTGCTATGGACAAAATTCTGCCTTGCTACGTGCTTCAACTCTTGCTTCATCTCATACTTAAAATTTTGCTCTGCACATACAGCAACAGAAACAAATGACCAGTCTGAGGCAAGATTTTTTAAAAAAAAGAGAAATAATGGCAACTGCAGAAAGAAACAAAATGCCACCTTTCTCATAGTTGGGCAGCAGGTAGATGCTAATCTCGACAGTCCAAAGTAGAATATGTATCATTCATATCTCTAAAATTTCTACCATACATATGCAACTGATGAAGAGCGGATAGTCCAAAGTAGAATGTATCATTTATCTCTAAATATTAAGATTTGTACCATACATGCAACTGATGAAGAACAGAATATAGTATAATATATTTTAACATTTATTTCCATCTTCCAACATATCACGTGCAAGGAATAACATATATACCAAGAAAGAATGGTCACCATATCAGTATCCTTTCATCTATATGGGCAACAGCACGGAATGAGATAATCAATTGACATTATCTTCCAGGCATAAGCTTTTTGTGAGCAAGAAAATGACAAGCTATAAGCTATAGAGTATCAGATAAGCTCAACATATCAAGCTTTATTATCTGTAAACTAAACAAACAGAGAGAAAAAGTATTTACCCTAAGGTTTCAGAGGTGAACCTGGGGCTTGCACCCAACTCCAAATGAACATCACGGAGGCAGGACGCACCTTGACATCAGAATGGAGGCGCCCGTGAAAGCTGTGCAGCGGCCGCGTCCGTAAGCCGCCTTGCTCTGGATGCACGGGTCAGGGCGTCCCTGTGGCGTCGCACCCACGCGTTCGCCTCACCACATGAAGAAGGCACCATGCATGACTCAAGCAGTAGGAAGGAGGTCCGCATCAGCGCCGGTTTGAAGCACCGTCTGAAGATCAGGACTGCGCCGCCATGAAGTGCAAGACTGCAAGAGAAGGCAAGTGCAAGGCTCAGGACCACAAAAAATCGAAAGAAAGAGAACCAACAGAGATCCATGAAGAACCACGAACCAGGAAGAGCAGAAATCCACGGAGACATCAACGCCCTTGTCCTTCCAAAGGCCCACGAAGCTAAGGGTCAACACCTCCACATGACGAAGAGCGCCGTCGCCGTGCGTGGAGCGACGCGGCCGTGCAGTCGTGGACGCATCGTCACGTACCGTGCGGTTGGGGACGCGCCGCCGCCGTGGATGTCGTCGTTGATCTCGTTTTCGGCCCACAGCCTCGACAGGCACGCGCCGCCGCTCGTCCACGCCCAAACCCGCTGAAGTTGATCTGCCGCACCGCCGCTCTTCCACACCTCAGCCCACCAAGCTCGCCCCACTGGAACGAGGAGACGAAGAGAGAAGAAGAGGCCACCGACCGAGACGGAGAGGAAAAGAGGGGCTGGCTTGCCGTCGCACGCGATCTCCGTCGCCATGGCCCAGGCGCGAATCCTATGTAGTCGTGGAGGAAGTCCTTGTCGAGGCTATCCCAACCCGCACCCTCCGCCGTCGCAGATCACTGCCGTGGCCATCGCCGAGCCACGCTGCTCCACGCCGTGCAGGTCGCTACCACCAATCCGCGGGAGAAGAGGCGGCGTTAGGGCAGCCCGAAGAGGAGTAGATGGATCAGAGGCAGGGAAGCGAGGAGAAGCGGCAGGATGCAGCGAGGGGAGGGGAGCAGCTCGACGGCATGGAGATGAGGCCGGGTGGGGGAGAGGAGGCGAACATGCGGAGACAAGCGAGGTAAATGCGCCACCGCCAACTACCCTAGTAATTGCGACGGGCCGCCCCTCATCCAACGAGAACGCCACACGGGGATGATCGTACGCCGAAGTTTTTTCACCGTGGACCGGTTTTCACCAGCCTCCCGCACCCGCCAGCGATAGCAATCCAACGGCACGAATCGTCAGGAGGAGCCGCGAGCGCTGAGAGCGCGGCTACACCGGCACGACTAGAGAAGAAAATTACACGATTGGATGAAAAATGAGTTCACAGGTCTTATAGCCCCTTCGATGCATAGGAAAGGAAAGTGAAGATTCTATTGCATTTATATGGGCTCATTTCACAGAAAAAGTAGCAAGTAGTAAAATCTCTTGGGAAACTTTTCTTGCACAAAACGGGAGCGCTAGCGTGCGTCCCTTCTTCCGTTTGCGTTTTGTTTTTTGTTTCGTGTCGTTCTGGAGAAAGAAAAGAAATAAACAAATCGATACTCATCGCCGGCTGCTTGAGGGCTCTGCTTTCCTCCCGGTCATCAGTTGTGTGAGGCACTCTCTGCGTCGTCACACACCCTAGCACCCTCTGTAGTGCCGCGCTCCGTCAGCCCAAGGCATCGTCCCTCATGTGCGGCGTGCGGCGCGGAGACGGGGCGGCGTCCCGAGCAAAAGCAGGTGCGGCCAGGGGCGAAAGCTAGGGAATCTCACCATCGGGGTCATCGGGATCGAACGCCATTGCTTAACATGGTGATCATTGAGTCTAAGGGCAATTTACTAAAGGATTTAGAAAATTTGTCGGGGTTGGCCGACCTATTCTCCTCTAGGTGTCGCGCGCATCAACAACCCCTTGAATTTGCTCTTCTTCTTGGACAACACATGAAAGATACATGTGTACTAATTAAGGTTTGTTGGAGTGTGAACCTGCAGTATCCTAATGTTGCCACCCTTAATACCAAATACAAAATAAGTTAAGTATTTAGTCACTTTATATATGTTTTGAAAACATAAGAGCGTGAACACTATTTCATCTTAGCTTTTTTACAGTTAAGTTCCAACTTTATGTTAAAAAAGGAAAAAAAAGAAAATGTTAGAATTTGACCACATGGACGTCCAATTTCATTATGGAAAGTCAGGGTGGTGACTGGTGAGTAGAGATTACAAAGTGCAAAAAGATTGACGCTATCAACACCTAGACTACTACGTTAACCTCAGAAGTTGTGACTGGCGCGTGTTCAATGCGTGTGATTCATACGTAGTTAATACATATGGTTATTGCACGTATTTATCGACCATATTATGGGCCTGTTTGGTACGGATTCTGGAATAGATTCTGAATTCTGCTTCTAACACTGTAGATACAGTAAAAACACTGTAGCAGAATCCGTTTTTGGCCAGAATCCATAATCCAGCGAAACGTAGCTTCTCGCGGATTCTGCTACTGTAGCTACAGTAGACACTGTAGCTACTGTAGCAGAAGCAGAATCCGGAAGCCATTTTGCCAAAGAGGGCCTATGGCCCTCTAATGGTTGAACGTTGAGAGAGTGAGGGCAGTTCTCTGAAATTTGGCAGATCAAGTCGGAGTCAATTTTGCTCTCCATTATATAAAATGAGGGTCCTATAAACGAAAAAAGAGTGAGACTTGTTATTCCTCTCGGCTCATCACAAACCTCTCTTTGCGCACGTTGCCTTGGAGATTAGCTTGGGCGTGGGGCGGGTCGGCCCACTGGACCTGCGAACCAACCCACGAAATTATTCCATTGGGTCACCGTGGATAGTATCCTGGAGCAGATGGTTCGGTTTCGTTCGACCCGTAGGATCGAGTGGATCGAACCAAACGCTTGTTCTCCGCCGCCGCTGCCGCTGCAGCTCGTACTCCGCCGCCCGCCTCGGTGTCCACATCCTCGACGCCAACGCCACCGACGAATCTGAAGACGACCGCCATCGCTCAGCTGGCCGCCGCCGCTGCGTCCGAGAAATTCGGGGAGCTAGGCGACCTCGAAGACATCCAGTGCAGGCAACGCGGTGTGAACTTGGATCGACCCGCAATATCTAATGGATCGGCGGTTCAGGCAACAAGCAAACAATAGATACCCGCGGTGCCCCGCTCCCGCAAATCGCTGCTGGATTAATGGGTCTGGAGCGGTCTGATCCATGGTCGAACCACGTCCATGCTGACTCTGGAGACTCGTTATCCCTCTGTCCGTTGTGCCAGCGATCTGGTTTTTAAGAAGTGCATTCACAAGAGCACTTGCTGCACTACTTCCCCGACGTCTTCATCGACTTGATCGACTATTTCTTAATAATGACTTCATCCGAGTTTGTTGTACGAGCAACAATCAATGATCGATCGTAGGACGAGCTCGGATGATCGACACTCTAAAATACAATGACAAAATCAGAAGCAAACAAGTTATAGGAGGGGAAAAAATGTTAGAGACGGAACATCTTCAGGGCTAAACGTTAGCTCTGTCACATCAAAAAGAATCTTGTCATTTAAAGATATTTCGATTAGTCTAATGACAAAATCTTTTTGACAGAGAAGTGCTAATTTGCGAGATGAATCTAATGAGGCTAATTAATATATGTTTTGATACATGAATGCTACAGTAACCATGCGCTAATCACGCCTACTCTCATTAGATTCGTCTAGTAAATTAGCTCAAAGATTTTGAAATTAATTTTCTAATTAAACTTTATTTAATATTTCTAAATGACAAAAAAAAATTATGTGACAAGGCTAAAAAGCCCCAAAGACGATTCAACTGGAGTTACAATTATGAATCAAGACGAGTCTTAATTTCATCCGGGTTCTCGATCGGCGAACGGCTGCGTGACACCACAGTAGTAGTAGCACTAACACTCCTTTCACCTCCGGCGGCAACGCCGATCTACGGCAATGTCGCTCCACCAGCGGCCGCACCAGAAGCCGCCGGCAGCCGACTCCCTCCCCGTATCATCCCCCACCTCCTCCTCCGCCGCCCCGTCCCGCCCGCTTCCCCTTCTCACGCTCCCCTACCTCTTCTGCCTCCTGGCCCTCCTCCTCTTCGCCGCCCTCCTCCTACCCTGGGGCCCCGGCGCGCGCGCCCCCACCTCCCCGTGGCGCGCCTACACGCTCCAGGAGGCCGCTGCCTTCGCCGCCGCCGCGGGAAACGGCACCGTCCTCCTCGCCGCCGTCTCCGGGCCCTACCTCCCCTTCCTCTCCAACTGGCTCATCAGCGTCCGCCGCGCCGGCCGCGCCGACCAGGTGCTCGTCATTGCCGAGGACTACGAGACCCTCGAACGCATCAACGCCGCCTGGCCGGGGCACGCCGTCCTCGTGCCACCGGCGCCCGACGCCCAGGCCGCCCACAAGTTCGGATCCCAGGTGAGGGGAATTCTCCCGTTCAGGCGCTGACCCTCGCAGGTGTTCGACGAAATGCTGCCGTCCCTGACTATATCTGTCTTTGCCCGTTTGTGATTCTGTGTGCAGGGATTCTTCAACTTCACCTCGCGGCGGCCGCGGCACCTGCTGCAGATTCTTGAGCTGGGATACAGCGTCATGTACAACGATGTTGACATGGTGTGGCTCGCCGATCCGTTCCCTTACCTTGTTGGGGACCATGACGTGTACTTCATGGACGATATGACTCCTGTACGTTTAGTTGCGACTTTTGTGATTCGGGTTTCATTGGTATATAGCTTATTGATTGAACTGTGGGTTGCAGGTCAAACCACTCGATCATTCCCATGAGCTGCCACCTCCTGGGAAGAAAGGGCGGACATATATTTGCAGCTGCATGATCTTCCTACGGCCGACAGAAGGTGCCAAGCTTCTGCTAAGGAAGTGGATTGAGGAGATGAAGGAGCAGCCCTGGTCGAAGCTGAGGAAGTCAAATGATCAGCCTGCTTTCAACTGGGCGTTGAATAAGACTGCTGGGCAGGTTTGTTTCTGCTAGGTTTCTTCTTTTATAAAACGCAACTAGAAAGGGAAGACGTTGTCTAAGTATATATTGTGGCTTACTAGTCTTGAATTCAAATGGACAATTTAGAGGTGCCCCTTTTTTTTTTAGAAGAAAGGGAGGGTTCCCCTAGTTTCCATTGAAACCAAGTTCAGCGATTAAACCCAGTTTTATACATGATAGTTCCACAGGGGAATTCAGCTGCTGCGCCGCCCTGCTTACATGTTCATTTACTAAAACAACAATACTGCTATCACTCTCAGCACTACTGGATATAGCTTGATTATCCCCAGATCCTTGGCTGTGCGCTCCATACAGCATCATGGCCACCATCTTGTCTTTGTCTATCATACCATCCAGTCTTCCCAGCAGTTCTTCCTTGCACATCTTCCTTCATTCCGCAGTGTGTTCACCATCCTCTTTTTCCGATGGTTTGGAGCTTTTGGTTGAATTGATCATATGCATACCTTGGGGTAATAAGTCATGCTATTTATCTGCTTTAAACAAATGATTCGTTTAGTTATGCATTAAGTTAATATAATGCCAAATGAAAGAACATGGATTGAAGAATGCAGCGTGAGCAATGCACGTGATGGGGTGGGTTTTAGCACCATCTGGGTTGCACCAGCGTAAGGGTGTTGACTGTTGAGGGCAGGGCTGATTTGTGAACTGTTTGAGCTGGTTTGAAGATTTAGCATAACCAGCCTACCTCTATATTAGTTTAGGGTAAGACAGCACTGGATTAACTGACCAGATCAATGCAAATGACCTTGCTGTCTTGTTTTGTTCATTTGAGGAATAGAATGAAATGAATATTGGTTCAATTTGATCCGATGCTAACGACTTACTGAGCTCACTATGTGACGATTTGATACAGCTGTTTACCAAACTTTCAGCATCATTACATTGATGGATATGCCTATAGCCTTGTGCATGTTCATTCCTTTTTGCTTCTCTGCACTTAGTTTTTGTCAATTCATCGACCCAGAACGCTAAAATGGACTAGAATGCACCTGCACCTAGCTGAGCTTTGAGAGCAAACAAACTAAAGTTTTGACCCACAGCTATCTATTAGGTACCGATTTGCATTCCTGGTGGTTCCACATGTTATCTTGTAAATATGATTGGGCAGTGTGGACCTGTAGCAATTTCACGTTATATCTGCTCATAGATAGTATGAATCCATCTCGATTTTACATTATTAGTGTCTGATTTTTATTTCTTATCTCAGTATCAAGTACACAAACCTAAATTTAATGACTTTTTTTTTAACAATTTGATGATATTTCGTTGGCTAATTGAAACTCTGGTGAGCGTTGTTACCTCCGTTTTCTTGTCTCGGTACCAAGTACATATTGCATGCATTGTATCTTTGATCAACAGACAATACTTCTTAGGCTTCTATTTTCTCTGTTTCCCAATATATGCAATTTTTAGGATGCGGGTAATCAAGTTTCTTACAGGATGTTTGGTTTGTGGGATCACCTCATCGTTGGTGGGATGGATGAGATCATCCCATGGATTTTGGTGGGATGACTCCGTTCATCATCTTTATACTGTCATCTTTATACCCATCTCATTCCTCAAACCAAACAACTATATTGAGTTTGGAGCTAGGATCAGATGATCCATCCCCAACCTTTCCTCAAACACAGCACCCTATATAAGATCTTGATCATTAATACGTGCAAAACATTTTTTTTTTTACTCTTGGAAGTTATTGTTCATGTGTAACTAGAAATGTAGTATGAATATTATTAGGGAAGGACTTCTATGCTTCCTGGAATCAAAGACACACAAGTCACAACCCCAGGCATTTTGCTAAGAAGGCATTCTCATGCAGGCCGAGAAAACCTCCAAACCTCTGGCCCACCCTTACACAGCGGTACCGTGCCCTGTGTAAGACGACCAACGACATGGGCCGGATCTTAGGCCTGTACTTTGGCATGAGACAGACGAGTTTTTTTTTTTAACCCTAGCCTGAAATTCCAGGGAGTTGAACCCAGGACCCGAGGAGTGCTACTAGAGCCACCTAACCAACTCAGCTAGAGGTCTATTTGTGCGCCCATTGCTCATAGACAACCTGATTTTAGAAATCAGTAAGAATCGAAAGCTATCTCTACCGGTAGAATCCACAATTTGGTATGGAGTTGCTTCAATGGATTGAGATATTATTATGTTCTAACGTTTCCTTTAGAGTAGTCTAGACATTACATTCTTGTTCTGAAAGCAATCCAAAAGCTCTTCTGTCAAAAAGCCCAAATTTTCAAGAACCAGATTTTTGCCAAAACCATAATTTAGGGTCAGCTTTGAAAAAAGTGGCCTATGTTTGGAAACATAGGGACTAGCTTCTAAGCAATTATTATATACTCTGCGAAGGGGCTCACGGCCCAGTGGCAAAGGCCACTGGCCGGAGTGCTCCCGCCCAGGGTTTGATCCCTGGGTGCCGCGCAAAGCGCTGTCAATAAAAGGGGTCACCTCCCTGCAATGGCACAGTGGTGTCCCAGCTACCCCCATGCACGTGTGGTTGGTGATGCGCTGCCCAGCAGGCTTCGGTGGCCCTTCCTTCTTACTAATGTCAGATGGGGTGTCTTCTCCCCTGGTAGAGTTTTTTTTACTAAATACTCTCTTACTACATCGGTTCTACTATTATGTGAAATTTTTCATAGAATATATAACGGAATAGTGGTCCCTATGAAATTTATCAACTAGAAATTCTTCATCTGTTTCGGAAACAGCCTTGCTGCATTCTATTTCTTCTTCTAAGTGTACTGTCTGTTTTAAAAGTTGATAAGAAAATGGCGAAATTTGCTGTAGGACACTGAAATTTTGTGGCATTTGCTATTTCACACTGAACTTTCCATAATTTGTCAGAACACACTCTAAATTTGTGCCCATTTATTAAAACACACCACCAGCCATATTATATGATTTGAGGTGAGAGAATGACGATGAAAAGACAAGAATACCCTTTGGACTTGTAAGGGCTATTTTAACTGATATATAAGACCATTTTTGCAATATAAAACGTAGTAGATGATCATTTGCAAACCGATGCCCACATGGATATTTGTCCAACACAAGATTAGTAGTTTAGCATTACATGGCCGTGCACAAAAAAATAGCATAACGTTGTTCGTGTAGTACAAAATATGATTACGTGTAGGACTTGCAGCAAATCTGACATGCATGTTCAGCAGCTTGGACGAGCTATCTGCAGCTGCCGGATGCAGACCTTCCATGCGAACCAGTCCACGAGACAAAAAACACTTGCAAAGTGAGGTGTAATACTGGCCAAAAACCACTTGCAAAGTGAGGTGTAATATTGGCCAGGGGCATTTCAAGTCATTTACAAAAATTTCTCTCACCAAGTTCAAAGAAAATCATATTATATAGTTGGTGGTGTGTTTTAGCAAATGGCCACAAATTTAGAGTGTGTTCTGGCAAATTATAGAAAGTTCAGTGTGAAATAGCAAATGCCACAAAATTTCAGTGTCCTACAGCAAATTTCGCCTAAGAAAATATATATGATGCATAATACTGTGTAAATGAAAAAAAAAAACCCTCTCTTAGAGTTGAGATTAAAACTTCAAAGAAGAGGCTCTTCTACCAAAGCTCATGTTTTTCTTTGGCTAGATATCCTGATAAGGTCTCTCTCTTGTTATTTTTTCTTTTTGTTCTGCTTTCTCAGCAGAGAGGTCTGCAATATTTCCTTCCTCTCTCCCCTCTTTTCTTCCCCTCTCTTTTCTTTTTGTCTGTAAAGTTTCAGTTGGTTTTATAAGGTCTTTGGGTGGATTTAGTTTGTTGGTACTTGGTTGCCAATAGGGCAATGTCCTTTCTACAACAATTAACAGAACAAATTGTTGCAGGTTGATGTGTACCTGCTGCCTCAGTCTGCATTTCCAACTGGCGGCCTATATTTCAAGAATAAAACATGGGTCAAGGAGACAAAGGGCAAACATGTCATTATACACAATAACTACATCACAGGGTTTGAAAAGAAGATAAAACGGTTTCGTGATCATGGGCTGTGGTTCGTGGATGAACACAGCGACGAGTCACCCCTTGGTAGAATATGAGCACTGTGTCTTGTTTTGAGAACGAGTATGAACATGGTGTCAAGGCTAAAGTATATATCACCTTGCTGCAGCATCAATTTGTGGCTGGTGTTAGACTTACAGGCTGCAAGTTTGTGCTGAATCAGATGTTGGTAATTTTGAATCCACCTCCTCAAGATACAGCAGATGAAGACTGAATCCATATGCAGAAGATTTATCCATTAACATCTTGTTTAATCTTTATGTCAAGTCCGTGTAGATGTATCAGTACCCATCATTTGTTTTTTCGATGTTATATTCGTTCTTTACTGAAGACAGCTGGATCTTAGGGTGTGGCTCAAGAGATTAGTACATTGGTTAGTTCGGTTTTTGTATAGCATAGTGTCTTGTATCATTATCACTGAAGAAAGCAAGTCATTCTTTTTGCTGTAGAGGGGGAATGATTGTTATTGCAGTAAAGCTTTGGGAATGAACCTTCATTCAGAAGGCTATCAACAAAAATATGTTAATGACACTGTTTTTTTGCGGATCATTTTAGCATATTTTACGTGTTCAGCTCAGTCTCTTTGTATTCTTTACTTTACCTCACAAGAAAAGGCTTGCCTGGTTGGAGAAGCTAGGCCAATCCAAGGCGATTGTGAAGGAAAACTAGTTTCCTTGTGTCAATCTCAGAAGTGTTTGTTGATGCCGTAAGCATGGTATGTACGAGAGAATCCAAGCTTGCGTGGGACCAGCGTCATTGCCGTTCTTGTGCCCTTCCCTTGGTTGATGCCTCTCCCAACTTTGCTTACAGCGGGAGCGATGCCGTTGCCTTTTGCCTCACACAAGGAACACGGCTGCTGCTTCCTCACGCATATATACCTCTGCCCGTGCCTGCATTTGCACAACAAACAACTTGCCTCTCCCTTGTGAATTGTTATCTCAAGAAATTAGACCTACATGGGTCAAGGAGCTGCGAAGGCGAAGGCAGGTATGGCAAATACAAATTGGGATGTTTTCTTGCCGAAACTCGAGCAATTTATCACGCAAATGCTGCTACTTTTGTGTTTCACGTTCTGAACTATCTGACGATGTGCACGAAATGGTGCTTGTGCCCTATGATATTTTACCTTCATAAATGTATGTTCGACGTACAGAATTAAACGGCGCTATTCTTTCACGACAGTTTTTTTCGATCTCAAAACCGATGTTTCTGGGTGATAGGAGAAGAGCAGGATGCTCAGAAGACTGACAAGGGTAAGTCGAGCGTGAAGAAATCCGACGAGGCACACGAACTCATTGCTTTCATGAGGAACCACTACGAGGATAAAGTGAAGCCCGCAAAAAGCTTCGACGAGTTCTACCATGCCATTTACGAGCTCATCGAGTAAGTTTGATGACTTGCTTTCTGCACGAAATGCAGTTTTCCTTCTCCACACATTATATTTCCCACAAAAATATAACAAACACACCTTTATATACCTGAACTATTTGATGAAGGCAGAAATCCTCATTACCATACAAAATAATGTCCCCATATCAGCATAAAAGCAGCTGAACAATTACGCCCCCATTAGTCCTACCTAATGGGGGTGTAATTGTTCTGGCGAAGCTTCAACTTCACGATAAACCATCAAAACGGTATTATTGTTCAATCAATGGAGATTTAGTGGAGGCAGGGGCGCGGGGGAGGGCAATGGCCACCCTTGGCCTCAACTAAGCTCCGCCAGTGGGTACGACTTTGGTTTTCCTCGATAAGTACCTTTTTTTTGGTAGAGCTAAAGCACTTTTGAAAAAATATTTAGCAAAACCGCTACTCAATGGCAATATGTGTAATTTTAGACGCAATATATACTTAGGAGGGTCGAAAGTCAGATGTTAAGCCACTTTTTTGGCTTATGGCTTGTGGCGTAAGCTGTTTTGGGGCATTTGGGTGGCTTTTTAGCAAAGCCGTTTTTTGGTTTACTTGTTTGGTGAGACTTCACCAAAAACCAATGGAGAAGTCGGTGCCCCCCCCCCCCCCCCCCCCCAAAAAAAACAGAAAAGAAAAAAGGGGCCCGTCATTGTTAGAAGATGATAGCATGCGTACACAATCATTAATATCCGGGAACTCGGGGTGTTCAGAAACAATGCTACGAAATTTTGGCAAAAAGGATTTAAAAAATTATTCTCTAACCATTACTTATCTTGCTTACAACCCTTTTCAGGATGTTCTGTGAGAGCCGTGGGCAGTTGCAGTACAGGATACCATCGAGAGACGATCTCCTAGAACAGTACGAGGTGAGGGAGGATCCCTTTAGTGGTTTTTTCTCTTCTTCTTTTTTTTTTGCGAGATTCATAGAAAAGCCTCTTTTAACTTGTTCAGTTCAATGATTTTTTTTTAAAAAAACGAAAGAATTACAAATCATGCTTGGGGTCCTGATAAATCCAGATCATGCGACACATAACAATTCACGACATATCAGGAACATAAAATGCTTGTTTATCATAATGTGCATTATTTAATTAAATAAAACAAATACGGCAATATGCGACAATGATTTGTTTCATAGCACAATTATTTGTTTAAAACTAACGGGGAAGTTACATTAGTTTTTCCCATGTACCAAACATGAACTTGACATAAATGCTCGTTAGAAAGTTGTGGCGAATGCATAGAAAAAAGGGGTCAACCTTTGGTTGTCTGCAGCATCACCTTTTGTTCTAGTCAACTCACCGTGAATATTACATGATAGAAGTAAGGTCAGATTATTACAAGAATGTCAGCTACATAAGCATATATGAACAAAAAAAGTATTATTATCAAATTTTAAAGTAGTTTATTAAGCTATAAACTTACATTGTTTGATATCGGCCAAAGCTAGATACATCAATACTTGGATGATACAACTTTAATATATAGTTTTGACAGAATCATGTAAAATTCGACCGCAGCTTAAATAGCAACGTAGCATAGATAACGGGCAACCTCATCTAGTTTCTCTTTTCCTCCTATCGCAGAAGGCTCAGACTCGACGCAGAAAGGGACAGAATTTATCGAAGGAGGAATTCGATACGATCGCCAAGGGCATCTTGAAGGTGAACAGCTTCACCTTCGGCAAGGCCGCCGTCGACATGCTCGTCGTCCTCTTTGGCCTGCCGGTGGTTGCAGTCGTCACCAAGCGCTTCATCCCGGGCCTCAAGTCCGTGTCCGATGACATCGTCATCCCGGTGGCTACCTCCGGTGCCGTTGTGTACCTCGCCAAGACGAACAAGCTGTGACCAGCAAACATAAGCAACCGAGTTGCAGGGTGCTTCCCGCGGAAGCGGAAGCAGCAGGGTGATACATGTATCAAAATAATTATCGCGTATTGTAACCCGCTTGAATGTGTTAGAATTGTAAAAAAGAAAAAAAAATGTGCCGAATACTAAGAACTCTCCTTTTGCATGAGTAACTGCCCAAAACGAGGGGCCTGGGCTACCGTAAAACTTTGGCAAATCTTGAAGGGAAAATTTCTTAGGTGCCATTGTAAATTTGCACAATCCCGAATATGCCACTGTCAGTGACACAGGTGGGCTCCACCTGTCACTGAGAGACCAGTGGCATATACGGGATTACAATTTTTTTGCAATGGCACCTAAGGAATTACCCCAATCTTAAACCATTGAATGAGAAGACCCATGAAAGTCTCTCAAGGACCAGCACTGGCGGAGCCACAGCAGGGCCAGCCTGGGCTGTGCCCCCCCCCCCCCCCCCCCCCCTCTCTCCTCCTCCTCCCTTGGCCTAAGAAATTTTTTGAAGAGTGATTAGCATTCCTGCCCAGTAGTCTAGTTTTCTGCGGCCTTGTCCAACGAAGATGACAGGAAATGAAGAGAGTACGAGCTATTTGGGCCTTGACGCTGGGTTGTAATATCAATTGGAACATGCAGGCCTATTAGGCTAGCCCGTTGTGTGGTTGATCTCAGACCACATAGCAGGACGGGGCCTTTCTTCTTCGGAAACTCTAAGGCGCGGCCGCTCGCGCTCCGTTCTTACAGCGCGTCCGTCCTCGCGCGGGCCTGGCCTGCGTGCGCGCGGCCCAAAAATATCTGGAGAAATCAGCCGCCGCGCGGCCCGCGCCCCCAGTCCCGACAAAATCGCCCCCTTCCTCTTCTCGCTAAGCAACTCCTTCCCTCTCCGTCTGTCCGAAATTTTCGCCTTCGCACAACCACCGCGAGACAGTGAGAGAGGCGACGGCGACGACATTCCGGCGACCTTTCCGCGGCGCCGCCAGGGACCCCGGCGTCCTCTCCGCGCCTCCCTCGCCGCGGCGGCCGCTCCGCGCCGCCCGGACCCCGGCGTCCTCTCGGCGCGCCCGCTCCGTCGTCGTAGGGGATCCCGTCGACAAGTTGGAGTTGCTTTCTGCGGCGCCGCGCGTCCCCGCTCTCCCTCCTTCCCCGGCGCCGCGCGCCCCCACCTCCTCCCCGGCGCCGCGCGCCCCCACCTCCTCCCCCAGCGTCCCGTGCTCCACTGCCTCCTTCCCCGGCGCCCCGTGCTCCACTGCCTCCTTCCCCGGCGCACCAGTGATCCACTACCTCCATCCCCGGCGCCGCTATTCCTGTGGTTTTATATCGGGTTTTTGCAGCTATTCCTGTGGAATATTCGTTGTTGTTGCTATGGAATATTGGGGGCCGACACGCATTCTTCCGAGTATCTCCAATTGGGACTGCCCTAGGCTCCGAAATATCCTTCTCCATCAATGGTTATCGAGCCCACAGAACAATGTGGATTGGAGGAATATTGATTGGAAGACACTGAATGAGCAATACAAACTCAATGAACCTGGCCGGCGGAGGACATTCAGATAGTCATGAACTTTTGGTTTTATGTAATGACATGATTATATAATGACATGAACTTTTGATGATGGTCGGTGCAAACTACAAAACGACAATGATTTTTGAACCTCCAGTCACGAACGGTCGTGTAACAACTTGCATATTATTTTATATATATGACGGTTCTGTGAAAATATATACCTAGTTGCTGCTGTGGATAATTTTTGTTTTTCCCATCTTTTTATGTATCTGGAAGTGTGGCTACAGCAATGACATCAAAAGTTGCTACATTTTATATAGCAAAGGTTGCTTCAGCAATGAAAAAGCTCTGTGGGTTCAATCTTTTTTATGTATCTGGAAGTGTGGCTGTTTAATCTCACCACGTGTTGGTGTTGCTACATTGATTAAGAAGTTTCAGTTGGATGTATACTGCTTGTGTAGTTAATGCCATAAGTAGATTGAACATCAAGTTAATGTAAATATAAATCTAGTGAACATCAAGTTGCTACAGCAATGACATCAAAAGTTGCTACAGCAATGACATCAAAAGTTGCTACATATTATATAGCAACAGTTGCTTATGTGAACATAAAAACTTCTTTTTCTCCCCTGTAGCAACAGCTTGTCATGCATAGCAATTTTTGTCTCACTACAAGGACTTTGCACATTAACCACAAGTTGCTACAACAGTTGGATTAAAAGTTGCTACAGAAAAGTATACAGCAACTTGTGTTACATATATTTTCATATATTTTGAATAAATAATAGTGCAACCCTTATTACATCAGCAGACAAATTATAAATTTCAAAGTATTCTTCCATCAATAATGCAATGAATATTTCAATCATATACCAAACAACCTAGCAAGATTGGATGTCCTTTGTGGCTTTGATGGACAAGATGATGTTGTATGCTCCGTCGACTCACAAAATCCACAGGGTTTTGGTTTTTTTTGCATGGAATTGAAGCCCTCTATATCTTCTTTCCTTTGGGCGCCCTTGTTTCTTTGTCACTGGTGGGTCTTTAGGATACAGTGTTGGAGCTTCCACATTTGGCGTAGTGTCTGGAAACAAAAACAAAGAAATAAGAACACAAGTTACTACTGTCAACAGAACACAAGTTGCTACAGTCAATAGCATACAAGTTGCTACTGTCAAAAGTATACAAGTTACTACATATAAATAAAGGACAGAAGATGTTACCCTGACTGCATTTTCTACGCAATTAATGAAATTTGCTAGAAAGATCTCTACCACATACCTTGAGTTTGAAGGTAATTCTCCCCCGTGCTGTCATTGCATTCAACATGGGTGTCCTCCCTCCCACAACATTGGTCTGCACCTAGATACACGTGACAAACATTTGATGTTATTAGCAAAATGACAACAATGTCTCACACCTGGTTTTGCATTACTAACTTGCAAAATAATTTCATGCGTACAATTCAGTATTTGCTCCTCAAGGCCTCTAGCAAAAGAACGATCGAATCTCATGCCGATGATGTCATCAACAGTCTGTCCCGTCTCTGTATGTACAATTCAGTCAAATCAAGTAAAATTTGCATACATATATTAATTGCTACAACTACTACAAACCTTGTTGGTTTTCGGCTACTTGAGATGTGTCATTCACTTGAACTTGAGACCTGCTCTGAGTTTTCTGAGGTTTTCTTTGAGGCTTCTTAGGCTGCTGCGTCTTACAAGTTTTCTTCCCCCGTGTCTTACGCACCTCAGCTGTGCCACCCTGATGAGCTTCAGAGGCTGTGCTTGACACTTTGTTCTTCCTCATCTGTAGCAACTCAGACTGCAATGCTTCAACGTGCCTCACAATAACTGCATACTCGTCATCGATTGCAACGGAGGGCCGCGTAATTTTTGCAAATGAGTTACAAACCCTGTGGTGACGCACGGCTTGTTTTCCAGAATCGGTCATCCCTGGAGCTTCAAGCATCGCTTCAAGTTGTGGTTCAGCGCCATCTTCATCATGTATCATTGTCCACCGTTGCTTTATATACCTTGCCGGCACCAAGCGGACAGCGAGCTTGTCAAACACTTTCAATATGTGGCAGCAGAGGATTCCATCTCTTGCAAATTTGCAGCAAGTGCACTCGTACTCCTCATCAGATGGGTTTGCTCTCACCCGGAATGTCCTACTGTGATATAGAGGTTCTGGGCAAGCTGTGTACGGCACTATGTCAAACACATTGGGTGTACCCGTCTCACGGATAAAATAGGAGGATGTGTATTGCAGCTCCACTTGGAACACATTGAACAGCCTCCTGGTGTATGTGACCATCATTTGTTGCTCCATGGGATGTCCTGTGAGGAAGTCGGGCTCTCTCACTAGTGTGTTGAATTCAAACTCGTTCTTCCTGCCGAGGATGGACTGTTGGATCTTCATGTACTGTTCAACAAACGTCAGCAGTGAGTTGTTGGGGTTCACATACCGCTTGAGGACTGCATTGAACCCCTCACTTCGAGCTGTGGTTTGTAGGAACGGAAAGAAACAGTCCATAAAGTATGCTGGAATCCAATCCTGCCTGATCCGATGGAGCGCTTCAAAACCTTCATGACCGTGCTGCTCATGGGTGTCGATCATAGCTTGCCATTTACTCTGAAACTCTTCAGGGCTGAAGCTGTTTGAAATGCAGTCATTGAAGTCATCGGCCAACTGTTTATTTCCTGATAGGAAGGCACCCATGTGCTTCCTCACATTCTCCATGATATGCCACCTGCATAGCCTATGGACTGCCTCAGGAAAAACTTTCTCTATCGCAGCTGCAATCGCAGCGGCTTGATCTGTTATGATGTAGGCTGGCACACCACAAGCAATCTTGAACCTCTCAAATAGCCAAACGAAGCTCTCCGTCTTCTCGTTCCGCAAGAATCCACAACCAAGCTGTATAGACTGTCCATGTCTATTGATCCCTGCATTGTTACAAGGGTAGGAAAGTGGTGTCACACTAGCTGCCACATGGTGCAATAGAAGAACAAAAAGAAGACAGAAAGTTGCTACTGACAAAAGCATAAAAGTTGCTACTGACTGCAGGGGTACAAGTTACTACAGAAGGTTACATAACATAAAATAATTGAAGCTGATACTAGAAATGTTTTTAGAAGCAAAAGTTGCTATCACAAAAAAAAAATCTGGAAGATGATACCAAAACAGATACAAACAGCTACAATGCAGGGCACAAAATTTGCTACAGACCAAAAGCACAAAAGTTGCCAAAGACCACAGGGCAAAAGTTACTACAGGATACACACACAAAATCTTGCTAGTAACATAAAGTTGCTATCACAGAAACAAAGAAATGGAAGATGATACCAAAGTTTACTATAACATAAAACAATTAAGCAGCAAATATCTACCTATAAATGGGGCACATGGCATGTTGTACTTGTTCGTGCAGTATGTAGTGTCGAAGGATATGCAATCGCCGTAATGAGCAAACTGTCTTACTGATTCTCCATCAATCCAGAACAAGTGTTCGACCCTCCCAAATATGTGAAGTGTATAATCATAGAAGAAGTCGGGGTCTTGCTTCTTCATCTCATCAAATAGCTCAAATGTTTTCTTCATGTCCTTTCCTTCATTTTCAGCTCCATAGCTCTTACGCAAGTTCTTGCAGTCGCAGACAGTGTAGGGCACATTCTGTTCGCCTCCGTACAGCTCGCACATGAGCTGATAGGCCCGGACGGTTTTGATTGTACAACTGTGTAGAGTCCTTATGAATTGCTTCTCCTCCGGTGGTATGTCCCTGTGGGATCTCAAGAACTTGGTGAGCGAGAACTTCTGGACCAGATCGTGGTTGTGTTCTGCTCTAAAGGTGTCCACCACCCAGTAGCTCCCTGTAAACTTGACAGCCATTAGTGCCGGGCATTTTGTTCTTTCAATATGATCCCTCTTCCTCTTTTTTGTGACTTTTTTCTCGGTGATAGGACCATCAGTTGCAGGCTTATTCTTCTTGTTCACTCCAGCTTTATGGCAAACATACTTGACCCTTGATTTCCCTCCAGCCCACTTTGTCTTATTGGAATTGTCTATCCTCACGGAGAAGCCCTTATATCGTGCATAGTTGTTGTAAAAGGACTTTGCTGCTTCACAGGTATCAAAGGTCATGCCGACACATGGGTCATTGGGTGTCGATATCACCTCAACACCTTCTTCAACATCAACAGCCCCAGATGCAGTGGTTGCTGTGGGGACTGTCATTCCTGCCGACTCGGCATTGTCATCTTCGCTTGACGTGTGGCCCTCATCGGAACCAGCCACCTCCGGCTGCTGCCCCACACCTTGCGGTGTGTGTAATAAACTGTTTAGTGCAGCATCGGCATCATCTCCGTCCACATCAACAGGTTCGAAGTTAAGGTCGAACAACTGATCGGGAGCCATAGCAACTGCATAAACATAGGGTACATATGAAGCAAGGTTAGTAGCAAGACAATGGAAAAGGCAACAACGATAAAAACAGCAATCTAGTTGGAAACCATTGCCATTAAGTAGTAGCAACTCGTAGGCACAGAAGTAGCAACTCAACTCATGACCTTGGCAGAGTAGCAAACAAGTAGCAACATGTCTATTAACACACTCATATAACAAAATAACAAACAGCAATTAAGGAGTAGCAACTCGCAGGCACAGACTAGTAGCAACTTATGACTTTTGGTAGAGTAGCCATTCATGAACTAGGAAGAGTTGCAATTCGCACCAAACTCGCACCCAAAAAAACACATTCCTGACCATTATCAACAACACTCAAGCAGCATTCAGGTACTATCATCTCACATCTATTGTCTAGTAGTTCTACCTTTTCTTTCTCCAATGTTGATGATGTTGCTGCCGAGGAGGAGACGGCGAAGTGCTGCGTCGAGTTGGTGCTGCGCGGAAGATGGGAAGGAGGGCGTGGAAGATGGGAAGGAGGCGCGCCGCTGGCGAATTCGGGGGAAGGAGGCCGAGGCGCGTGGCGGACGGGTTCCGGAGAAGGAGCTGTTGGCGCGCGGTAAGGAGCCGGCGGTGCGCGACGGAAGCGGCGCCGGGGATGGAGGTAGTGGATCACTGGTGCGCCGGGGAAGGAGGCAGTGGAGCACGGGGCGCCGGGGAGGAGGTGGGGGCGCGCGGCGCCGGGGAAGGAGGGAGAGCGGGGACGCGCGGCGCTGGGGAAGGAGGCCGCCGCGACCAACTTGGAAAGCACGTTGGCCCTTTCCCGATTTGGTTTCGCGTCGCCCGCGGAAAAAGGTAGGTCGGGGCAGACGCGCGGTTCCCTAACGCGCGTAGCAACGCGCTGTAACGCGGTCCTTTCTTCTTCCGAGTCTGATTGATCAACGGACATACAGAAGCTACAGTAGCTCCTCGTGGTGCCCAACCTACTCGTTGTGTTGCTCGTGCTTCCGAGCCTCGGCTCCTCCTAGGTCTTCTCCGACTACCTCGGGCGCGCTCTGCCACATCGCGGGCCTCAACAAGAACACCATCAGTTCAAGTGTTCGGTCCGTGTCAACCTTCGTTGGCTACTGTTCATGGCCCCTCCTATGGTTCACGGCTGGCTACTGTTCATGGCCCCCCTATGGTTCACGGCTGGCTCCGCCACTGGACCAGCTTTGTAATTACTAATTACGAAAGCATAAATCATTTTTTTTCGCTGCCTGCAATGCACATATGAACGACATTACAAGCAAAGGCTCTGATAATATATAAAGCATCAATCTGCAGAAATCAATTCTCTAGCATGGCAACGTACTTATCCTTTGTTTCTCAGAAGGAACAAACAAAAACGAGAACAAGGACAATGAAGATACAAATAGATACAGAAAGGACTTAAATGCCATGCGGCTTACATCAGGACACCAGCTGCATTATCTAGTGCCTTCTTGGCAATCTTGAATTTGCTGGCTAAGTCCTTGCTGGAGTCATTAGCAACCACATGTTGTTTGATGAACAGCACAATGCCCTCTCTCAATATCTCTAGCTCTGGAAGACCAGCAATACGGGTAAAGACATTCCACACCAGAGCATCCTTTTTGGCTAGTAAGGTCTCAAACAGCATCTGGAAATGTGTGATCTTTTGCGGGGTCATCTCCACTGGGTTTGCCAGGTTGACGACCTTTAAAGTTGCAAGGGATAGTGTGAAGTTTGCTAGCATCTCTGCAACTAGTTTTGCAAGGTTCATGGATCGACTCAACTCCATATTATCTAGCTCCTTAAAGTGATCCCAGATGCAGTACTGCAATAATGCCAGACCAAACCAGAGCACACATAATCAGAAACTTTACCTATACTATACTGAAAGCAAGACGCAAGTAGCCTACACATTATGGCTAGACAAAATATTTATGTTTTCAAGTACGCCTTAGTCCATGTGGGTTACCAGTCTATCAATGGTTATGTGGTGTTCAGTCCCAGTACAAAGATACGGACCTTGTGAATTAACACGAATCACGTTCTAGGAATGTCACAATAGAATGCAGATTTACCTTACTGTATAAATATTGTATCTGCTAAAACATAGATAACAAACAGGATAAAGAACAACAGTATACCTGTAAGCTGAACTTATGATTTTTCTCATGGCTGCATAGCTTGGAAGCAAGGACTATGTAATACTTATTGAACATCTTTTCATGCAGACAACAGTCAACAATGACCCTTATAATTTCTCGATCCTGCATATGAACAAAGGAAAAGGCATCATTCAATAAGTAATATTGTGATACACATACAGAATAACTCAATCTAAGAACATTGATGCATGCCTGCTTCCCAGAAAGACCCAGCCTCAATAGCTTCTCAAAAGCATCTACGTAGTCTTCAGCACTCATTATAATACAAAAGATTGCTCTTCTTATGTCCGTGTTCATCCGCTGAGCAACCGCAAGCTGAAGAAGCTTTTGTGTCTCTGCAACATCCTTGCTGATAACAGCTGCAACATCTTCAATAGTACCTGCTGTGGATGAAACATCTCCAGACAACCACCACTGACCTTTCTTATCAGGTTCCAAAAGCTTACTCCACGTTAGCCCACGCAAGAGGATATCTTCTGCCTTAAGCTGTCAGTATTTAGAAAAGGAACTAAAATCAGTGTCAACTGCATGCTGAAGTCAGAACTCAAACTCCAGATGATTAGCAAGTGGTTCCCGTACAAACCTTTTGAAGCCACTTTTTTATCCGAGTATGGTGTGACGGATCCTCTTTAGGCCTTTTCTTATTGTTTTTAATGTCGCATATTGTTTCAAGCATAAATTCCATCTGAGTGGCAAGTTAAAACCAGTCAGTGAATGATAAAACAAAGCTGGAAGGTCATGCTTCCTATAGGTGCACTGGACAAGGCAACCTACTCTTTTGCTGTGAATATCAGCTTTCCCATCTTGTCGAACAGCTGAATGCAATTTCAACTGATTTACAGAATTCTGAATACTAAGGATAAAATCTTTCATAGCACCAGGGTCATCTCCCCGCAGCTTCATTCCACAGCCTGTTCATCCAGATGAAAAATATCCTTAGACTCACTCAGAAAAAGAATAAGAGTGTGGTGCTTTACATAGGAATAGTAATGATGGTTCAATCAATGTGTAAGTTATGTTACTGTTGAAATAATATATTAAGTCATACACTGCAGAATGGTCAATACTGTAGACACATCCAACTCTGTCAAGCGCTTGCTCAAAACTGACAGAAGATTGTAGACAAGATCACTGCAATATCAGACACAAGGATCCACTAATCAAGATTAGTGGAATTCATCTTGAAGTGGCTTTACAAAACATGGTATCAAATCACAGACCTAGAGATGACGCCAAATATGCACAAATAGCAGAAGAGCAAGGTAAGATTTCTAAGAGAGAGGCCATCTTCTTTTGAGTACTCATCCTGCAGCAAGGAAAAAAGAAATAATGTCAACTTATCTAAACTCCACTTGGATCATTATACAAAACAAACTGATTCAAGTACCCTGCTAGTAAACAGATTAGATATAAGGGAAGGGAAAGGAGTTGGGAAAGAAGATACAGGTGGACAGAGATCATAACAAGTCATGTTTATCTATACTATAAAGATTCAAGGACCATCAAATTAAGTGTCACTCTCAAATCATCTACCCACCTCCTCATCCACCGTTGATCTCAACCCCCTCCCACCTCCTTAACCATTGATTAGCATCAGCCCCACACCGTGACGTGACAAAATACTTACATGACACAAAAAACAATTTGTATGTTCCTCTTTTCCCTGACTTTTTTCACCAACGATTTCTACCCGCCTCTCGATCCCGCCTGGTTTTTCCGCTAGCAATCGCGTCTTTCCATCTTCACATAGCTTTCCTTCCTCCCCTTGACTCCCGACGACCCCGCTGCCTCCGCCAGATCGAAAGCTGCCGCCTGCCGTGAATGGTTGTGGCCATCATCGACCCAAGGAGGGTGTTGCGGCCGCACCACCTTGCCATCATGGCGCGATCCCTTTCGCAACCCGCCGCCAGCTCCATAGAGCCCAGAGTCCACAGTGGCCATCCAATTCATGAAGGAATGCAGGCGATCGGCAAGGTTGTCCACGGCATCCCCCCTATCACTTCGTCTTGCGATCTGTTTTTATTGGATCTCTTTTTGCCGTCGCTTGTGAAGGTCGCGCCTATCAAGAAGCTCGTGCTTGTAAACCCCATGATGTGCAGTTCGTCCTGAAAGAGCCCATGCACATCTCGGCAACCAAGAATTCTGTAGCATGCATCCTCCAGGTTAAAATCTATCTCACTTGCACTATCGGTTCCTAATTAGCCTTGGTGATTTCAGTTACTATGGCCTTGGTGATTTCAGTTTCTATGGCTGTCCTAATTCTAATGCATTAGCCTTGGCGATTTCAGTTACTATGGCCTTGGTGATTTGATTTGGATGTTACCTGTGGTATTAAGATCCGCCTATGTTTGACATTCTCGCATTGCTGCAGGTGATGATTGCAGGATTCGTGTTTGATTGTAATAGGAAAACAAACAAGATAATTAAGTGACACCTAATTGTTGTTTGCACGCGTGATTCGTGTTTGATTGTAATAGGAAAACAAACAAGATAATTAAGAGACACCTAATTGTTGTTTGCACGTGTGTTATCGCAATTTTGATCTGCCTGTATGTTCTTTGCTAAACTGTTCATGACTTATGAGTTCTCTGAGCTGTAGGTGTCGGTTTCATTAATTTAGAAAATATTTCCTACTCATATGCAGGAGAAGACAAAGACTTTACTTCAGGAACACACGACACATAGCAGAAAAAATATCAGAAGGGCATAATAACTGTAAGGAAAGAGGTGTTTTCTCAGGACCATTTGTTACTTTGGTGATGAATTTTTTGGGGTCTTTGAATTACAAAAGTTTTGTACACATCTTGTCTATACTATCAACATGCCTGAGGTGAGGAATTCCGACCACTTTGATGATGTTAATTTTACCAGGAATGGTGAGGTCTCTTCTTAATGAAATGAGGCGCAGTTCTCCTGCGTTTTCGAGAAAAAAAAAACCAGGAATGGTGAGGCGTAGCTATGAGCTGCCGCCGAGCAATGTAAGAATGGGTGTCTACATAACTCTTTGTAAAGGTTACATGATATATATGGAAATTCCTTACTACACTATTACATGGTTAATTATATGCTTGAACTAGCTAGCTCTTTTTTAATAATATGTATGATGGCCATTTACCTTAATAGCCTGCATCTAATTAGTTATTCCTAGATAACTGCAGACTTGTTGAGAAGAAAAAACTATGTAAAGGCTAGCCAAACACGAGTGTTCCGAGATTCTATGTTGCTGAAGATTTTCAGAATACAAGAGAAAATACATTCTAGGAAGAGTTAAACAAGGTTATTTAAGCCAAAATTATTCCCTTACATTTCAAGTCATGATTGGAGTTCCAGAACAAGGTTCTGCATAAAAGACAGCAGTCTACCTGGATTGGCACCCTTTTTTTTAAGGCTAAAATGACTGGGAAAGTGTGTTGTCAGATTCTGCGTAGCTCATCACTTACAGGGAATCAAGAGCTACAAAATGCACCCTTAATTTGACATGTCATACTTCAATTTTATTTACTCAGACAGTATGTGATATGTATTATGTTTTCAACTTTGATGTAATAAACAATCTTACTTTTTATTTTGCTGATAAATTGTTGCACGTGCGTGTATACTAGTTAATCTAAACATCCATAAGAATAGGGGAAAAGATTATGTAGGTAGACAGAGACAATAAATAGTCATGCTTCTTAGTCAGAACAGCCATACCTCAAACGACCTAGCAAGAGAAGCAATGATCTTGGCACTGAAGTCAATACCAACCAAGCATGCCATGCCTGCAACAAAGGCTGCAAAAACAGCAGCATACCTGAAAAAAAAAAGAATATAAGTCTGGTGGTAGTAAACTATATTCCTATAGGGCTGCGGAACACCATAAAAAATGTAATTTGTGAGACATGTATATTCTCTTAACCAATCTAAAGAAAAGATATATGTGAGCAGTAAGGAAGATTATTAACTGTTCGTTGCCACGAGGACCTCGGGAACAACTAGCCAAAACTTCATCCCCGATTATCTGGGAGCCAACACTTCGCGGAACAGACTGCACGGATAAAACATAATCCCAGTGCCCATGAATAGGCCGAATAAAACACCTAAAAGACGTGAGGTAATACAAAATCAGAAGAAAAAACTAAGAAACAGTAGTCTAGGATCATACTCGAAAAAGTGCAGCGATTTCCTGTGTGATAGACTCTACATTTGACTCTGAAAGTCTGTTCAGAAGTCCTGATGCATAACAAATATTCGGTGAAATGAGGGAATACACTTCCAAACAAAAAAAAAAGGGTAGATAAATGTGATGCTCAACCAGATAAAAGATGGAATTTAGTGCCATACCTCTTACTCTGCGACGCATCTGAGTGATCTCTTCTGATTCTGAACTGGGAGCAGCACGTAAACTCGGAGGTACATACTTCCCTTTTGATTCTGTGGGCACTTCCAACACATTAGGCTCACCATCCTCAGATTCTGAAACTGCTTCATCATCATCTTGACCCATGTCAACACTCCGTCCATCTCCATCATCAGATTCGAAAACTACTTCATCATCCCCTTCACCTATGTCAACACTACCATTATCCGTTTCCTCCAACTCCATGGCATCCTTTTTTGCTTTCTTATTTTTCTTTTTGCTCTTTTTCTTTTTGCTCTTTTTCTTGTCTAGCTGAGCTCCATCCTCAGATTCAAAAGCTGATCCATCACTCTCTTCACCCATGTCAAGACCCCCATCATCCGATTCCTCCAACTCCATGGCGTCTTTATTTCCCTTCTTCTGTTTCTTTTTGCTCTTTTTCTGGTCTAGCTTAGCTTCATCCTCAGATTCAAAGAGTGATCCATCACTCTCTTCATCCATGTCAAGGTCCTCATCATCCGATTCCTCCAACTCCATGGTGTCTTTCTTCCCCTTCTTCTTGTCTAACTTAGTGCCACCAGCCATGTTCAAGTCATACATTTTTGTTTCATTGTCTGAACCAAAGTCGCCATCAAATCCAAGGCCTGCAAAAAGATCATCCATACCATCACCTCCTCCCAACTTTCCTTTCTTCACCTTGAGCTTTTTCGCAAGCCTCCTCTCCATCTCCAGATCCTCTTTTCTGCTCACAGCTCCGCCCATCTCCATCTCAAGAAATTCCTGGAAGTTCGACTTGGGCTTGCGCTTACCCTCTTGTTCCCTCTTTCTCTTCTTAGCAGTGGGCTCTTTATTTGGTTTCTTCTCTTCTACAAGACTAGGCTCTACCGCTGGCATTGCCGGTTTCTTCTTTTTACCACCCTAACTTGATAATTTTGCATCAGTATAAAAATCGTAAAGAAGGCAAAACAACCCCCATTTTTTTTCCTGTTCAAGAACTTGGTATATGCTGACCTGGTGCTGAACCCAAGAGAGAAACCGCAGTTTCTGCTTCTCTTGTCTCGCTTCCTTCCGCCTCTCTTTGCGGGATTTCTGCTCATCTTTCCCTGGAACAAGCACAAGTAACCATTAAGCAACATTGCTATCCCAGAATTCATGGCAGGAGATGATCCAGTTCACAGAACACAGAGGTGCAGCACTATTGGATAACAGGGAACAACAAGCTTACCCAGCATGACTCCTCCAGACGATACTGGCTCGTTCCCAACTGGAGCTGAAAAGACAGCGATGGAAGATTACTTGTATTCTATATATACAGGACTAATCAGTCTGATTCTAAAAAAAAAAAGGACTAATCAGTCTGACTAGATACCACGAACACAAATTAAAAGGCATCATTTGCGATACTATGCTAGCAAAAGTTTGAATGTCTCGCACATAAACTTGACAAGTTTCATTCTGCAAAGCAGTTTGACCATTTTATACATGAAGAAGATAAAACAATAGAATCAAACACACATCTCCAGCAAGTTCAATCACATAACGTACAAATCAACCAACAATCTAATTGATACAGCACCATTAATATGTACCCAAAAAAAAACAGAACACATGTTCCATCAAGAAACGACCTATGGTACTGGGCCTGAAGCTCAAAATCCGTTTATGCAAAAATGTTCCACCAAGAAACTTCAAATGTTCCATCACAAACAATAGAATGTTCCATCACAAACAATCGAATGTTCCATAACAAACAATCGAATGAAAAATCCAATGCTCCATAATCAAAAATCAGATGTCCCGTCAGCCAAACACAGACGTTCCTAATAAGGAAAAAAAAAAAGACTAGCACCACGCCGGAGCGCCGGCGAGCGCGGGCTACCGTCCTTCAGGATGAGGATGAGAACGCGGCCGCGGCCCATCTCCACGTCGGCGAGGCGCGACGCTATGGACCCTTCATGGCGGCGCGGCGGCCGTCCTCCGACGATGGGAGTCAGGGCGTCGACGGCGGCGGAGCTCTGGCGGCAGGTCGTCGTCGGCGGGGTGGGTGCGGGCACGCGGCGGGGCAGGAGCAAGATTTGTATGGGGTGGGTGCGGGCACGCGGCGGGTTGTGGTGAGCTCATCGATGTCGGGAGCGAGGAGGAAGAAGGACCAGGGGGGTGAGCGGACGACGGCTTCCGTCCTACTGGGGCGGAAGCGATGAATCCCCAATTCGGACGCCTCAACCAGAAGACAAAACTACCGGAGAGAGAGAGAGAGAGAGAGAGAGAGAGAGAGAGAGAGAGAGATTACTCGGAGGAGGGCGAAGACGGCGGCTGCCCGGCGCAGTCGGGGCGAGGGGCAAAGAGTGGCGAGCGCCGAGCGGGGGGAGGCGGAGGCGGCGCGGAGGCGGAGCTCGTCTGTCGGACAAGGTTTTTCGGGGGCCTCGTACCGCGCGCTACGTTTAGCTAGCTTGTAGCGCGGCCCACTGTGGCCTGCTAGAGAGAGGTGGACACGGCCCACCGTGCGGGAGCAAGCCAGGGAAGCAGCAACGAGCGCGGGATCTGGTCACTGGGCTGCCGCCAGGTTGCTCTGCCGGAGCGCGAGCGAGTGCCGCCGCAGCTGATCCGAATCGCTCCGCCGAATATCCACGACGCCCTCTTCGCTACTCACTCCCCAAAACAGTCCCGGCCGCTATCCATCCAATCTCTCTCCCTCTCCTCCTCTCGCAAGTGTCCCCCAGGCCTGTCGCGGAGCGGGGAGACTCATCCGAGCGCCTGTTCATCTCTTCCCTCGTTGGTAAGGAAGCCCTCCCTAGCTTGCTAGAACGGACTGCGCGTTCTGTTCTGCGGATTCTTCTTTTCTTTGCTAGCCCGTCCAGTTTGTTGCGGATGTTCTTGGGTGCCTGCTGCGCGGTGGAGTGGTAATAGAATCCTGTTTTCGCTGAAATCTACGGGGTGACTGAAGCCCGTCCCTGGACTGCGGGGAATCGGAGATGAATTTGTGTTTTTGATGGCGTAGGGTGGATACGTTGACTGTGGTAGAAGGGCGAGGGATGATGTGATATGACTGGGGAGGGTTATGTTTGCCGCATGCCGGCAGCTCGCACTGAATGGAGCTCGTCTTGTTCGTTTGAATGCAGGAAGGTGGTAGCTATTAGCGTATTTGGGTGAGGTGAGGGAGTGAGGACTGGCCATCGCCTGTCTGCATTTGAAAAGCCGTTTCTTCTAGGTACAGGCCAGCACAAAGATAGCGTATATTGGCTTTCATTTTTTTTTTTGTCTGTCCTTTTACTTTTGAAGATAAATTACAAAACATTTGGTACCACTTTATTCTAATGACGAAAAGATTTGGTGACGCTAGCACTAAACCAGATACATCTCTGTAATTGTGTGTATAAGTTGTTTCAGCTTTGCCATGAATTATGAAGTGCATGAACCTGCTGCCCTTCATTTATTCCCAGACTTTACCTACTATAGTGTTTTCTTCACCTACATAACGACAAACTTTTTTCTTCAGATCTGTGGTCACCATGTAGTGATATTCTATCTTACCGTTGCTTTGCCTTCCCCTTGGTTACTGATTCCTATTTTGTATCTGACAGCTTTGTAGTTCCTCTACGTTTTTGAACTGGAAGAGGGAGGATTATGAGAATGGCACATTTGGTAACTAACTGTAGTTTCAGCCCATCTCCTGCTGTTAAGGCACCCTCAGGATCAACTAGTTATTGCCGTAATGTTGTCTTACAAAGCTCAAAGTCTCTGTTCAGCAAATCCTGTTCCTTGAAACAAAGGAAGTCATATGTTACCCGTGCTAGTGCTGCCGTACAAGGACAAACACAAACACCTCTTACTAGTAGTCAGGAATCATCTGGGCATTCATCCTCCAAAGCTAAAAAGGTGATGGTTATCGGTGGAGATGGATACTGCGGGTGGGCAACAGCTCTTCATCTCTCCAACAAAGGTTACGAGGTTGCTATTGTTGACAATCTTGTTCGGCGTCTTTTTGATCACCAGCTTGGTCTTGATTCTCTTACTCCTATAACTTCCATCCAAGATCGAGTCCGTAGATGGAAGGCTCTCACTGGCAAGACAATTCAGCTCTACATTGGTGACATATGTGATTTCGAATTTCTCTCAGAAGGCTTCAAATCTTTTGAGCCAGATGCTGCTGTCCACTTTGGTGAGCAAAGATCGGCACCATACTCTATGATTGATCGTTCACGGGCAGTCTACACACAGCATAACAACGTTATTGGAACACTTAACGTCTTGTTTGCCATTAAGGAGTACTGTGAAGAGTGCCACCTGGTTAAGCTCGGAACTATGGGTGAGTATGGAACACCAAATATTGACATTGAAGAGGGTTTTATCACTATTACTCACAATGGAAGAACTGACACCTTGCCCTACCCAAAGCAAGCGAGCTCCTTCTACCATCTAAGCAAAGTTCATGACTCACATAACATAGCATTTACTTGCAAGGCTTGGGGTATAAGGGCTACAGATCTTAACCAAGGTGTGGTCTATGGACTCAGAACCGATGAAACTGCAATGCATGAAGAGCTATCGAACAGATTTGACTATGATGGCGTTTTTGGGACAGCACTAAACAGGTTCTGTGTTCAGGCTGCTGTAGGGCATCCACTTACAGTGTACGGAAAAGGTGGTCAGGTATGTGGAATTGCACATTTGAAGTTTGTCTTTTATGCAATCTGTTCTTTATTAAGGTTCTTTTCTCTTTTAAGAAATACTGCCTGTGGTTGAAATTGTTAGTATCCATCATAACATTTTCAAGTTAAAATGCTTGCAACCTTTTGTTAACTTAGGTCTAGAATGTGATATCAGAGTTTGCAATTTATCATAAATCTTGAGGAATCCAAACTGGATAGTGATTTGTGAATCATGTTGGGTGCAGCTCAGCTTAGCAAGTACTACAGCGAGTAGTTCATATGATTCGTTATCCTGATAGCTGCTTCAACCCGTTCCATTCATTTGACGACCTGTATTTAAAATATTTATGATTGTGCCACCCTGAAGATCATACATATGCAAACACTTTTTTTAAAAAAAAATTAAGAATGGCAAAAGAAACAGTCCGCCGTATAGAATGGCAAGTTTTCACTTTCAGTTACTGCTCGTAACTAATTTTAGATCAAAACTTTCCAGCTTAAATTTACTAATTAAACTTTTTTCCCCTGTACATCCAGACCCGTGGTTATCTGGACATTAGGGACACTGTGCAGTGTGTTGAGTTAGCAATAGCCAACCCTGCCAAACCAGGCGAGTTTAGAGTCTTCAACCAGTTCACCGAGCAGTTCTCCGTGAACGATCTAGCCAAGCTGGTCACTGCGGCCGGAGCAAAGCTTGGACTGGATGTGCAGACCAAGTCAGTGCCCAACCCGCGAGTCGAAGCTGAGGAGCACTACTACAATGCCAAGCACACAAAACTCATCGAGCTGGGCTTGGTGCCTCACCTGCTCTCGGACTCCCTTCTTGATTCGGTGCTCAACTTTGCCATTCAGTACAAGGACAGGGTTGACACAACACAGATCATGCCGAGCGTGTCATGGAAGAAGATTGGTGCCAAGCCGCGCACGGTCTCTGTTTAGAGGGAACCTTCCCATGGCATATAATGTCAACCATGACATTGACATTATAGATATATGTAATGTAATAAGTATGCATTAGTATAATGCACTAGGTAGTGAGGTAATTTACGTTGTTAGATTTCAATTTTTTTGCCCCACGACTGGAACATTTCATTGAAGAGCTTATATGTTGTGAATTTCGGTGATGCTCTACAGCTCTTAGATCTGCAAACGAGAGGTTATGGTATAGGTGCCGCATGCTGCCTCTTCGCCGTTTTCATTTTTAAGCCCTGCGCATGCTGCCTCTTCGCCGTTTTCATTTTTAAGCCCTGGTGAGACAAGTATAGATACTGGAATTTTTTGTAGTCATCTGTTGTTACTTGTGGCGGATGGCTTATGCAGCTCTTTTGGTCTAAAAATGGATGCTGGTCAATACAATCTTCAGACACTCCCGTACCTTTGATCCTGTTGAGCGAGAACCTCCCTGGTTTAGACTTTGGGGAGATGAAATTCATACAAAGATTTGCAAAGTCAATATTTTGTAAATTACGTCTTGAAGTTTTCTGGTGCCTGCAAGTATTTTCTAGTCGGGAAAACAAAGAAAAGTGTTAGCCAGTTGTTCGACCGAAACCGTGGTGATATTTCGGAGAATGTGGCAGTGCGCACTTGGCTATTTTCCGTGCAGTTATGTTGACATATCATCATCATCTACTAATTCCTCCATGGAGTTGAGGTACTTTGATTATCTGGAAGGCATTGGAGTCGAGGGCCCAAATTGGAACTCCGGTAGGGATCAAATGGACTTTTCCCATTTTACGCTCCAGGCATTTGGAAGACGGCCCATTTGACCTTCACTACCAGAAATCAGCTTTTCCCCGAGCGCCTAAACTTTCCCCGAGTGTAATTCATCGGGCACTCGGGGAAAGGCACTTGTACCGAGTGTCGGGATAAAATGCTCGGGGAAACACGGACACTCGGAGAAAATAACTTTTCCCGAGTGTATTTATCCGTGACACTCGGGAAATGTGTCGCCCGTGCTCGCGTCGAAGTGCGACCGTTATGTGTTGACGGCGGCAGGAGATTCCCCGAGTGTCTTGCATCTAGGCACTCGGGGAACGTGGTGATATATCCGTTGCGCGCGGTCGTCCTCCTCCACACACTCGCTCTCACTCCATTATTGTGCCTCCCGCGCCGCGCCCGCCGCCCTCCCCCGCCGCGCCCGCCGTCCTCCCTCGCCGCCCTCCCTCCGCCGCGCCCGCCTCCCTCCGCCGCGCCCGCCTCCCTCCCTCCTCCGCCGCGCCCGCCGCCGTCCCTCCCCCGCCGCACTCCCTCCCCCGCCTGTCGCCGTCGCAGCCCCGCTGCTCCCCGGCACCGGCTACCCGGCCACGTCGCGCCGCCCCTCGTCCACGACACCGGCGGCCCCGCCTCCTCCACGAGAGCGGCGCCCCCGCCGCACCGAGCTTCGCCGCCCCCGCCCCGACGAGGAAGACACCCGACGCCGGCGGCCTCCCCCCGGCCTCCCCCGACTCCGGCCCAGCTCGGCTCCACCTCCTCCGCCACCCCCAACTCCGGCCCCGCTCAGGTCCAGCTCGGGGCTCCCGACGCCAGCCTCCCCCGACCCGACGGCCAGCCACCCGAGGTGAGTTTCTTCTCTCTTTTCTTTCTCTTTTTTTTTCTGCCTTTTCCAATATACAAATTTTGCTTGGAATGAAATGTTTGGAATGAAATGGAATTGAATTGCTTTGTATGCATTTTGGAAAAATTGAATTGTATGAAATGGAATAGATTGTGGTGGTCAAAATTGAATTGCTTTGTATGCAAATTAAATTTGAATTGCTTTATATGCAAATTTTAGGTTAAATTGCATGTGAAAATGTATGGAAATGATGAATGTATATGTTGATAGTGGAGGCTTGCCTTGTTTGTTCAATTCTTTGTATGTTATGAAATGCTTGCAAAATGATGGATTTGCAATTTGCCCGGTAATTGACAATTTGCCCGAGGTGAGTTTCTTCTCTCTTTTCTTTCTCTTTTTTTTTCTGCCTTTTCCAATATACAAATTTTGCTTGGAATGAAATGTTTGGAATGAAATGGAATTGAATTGCTTTGTATGCATTTTGGAAAAAATGAATTGTATGAAATGGAATAGATTGTGGTGGTCAAAATTGAATTGCTTTGTATGCAAATTAAATTTGAATTGCTTTATATGCAAATTTTAGGTTAAATTGCATGTGAAAATGTATGGAAATGATGAATGTATATGTTGATAGTGGAGGCTTGCCTTGTTTGTTCAATTCTTTGTATGTTATGAAATGCTTGCAAAATGATGGATTTGCAATTTGCCCGGTAATTGACAAATGCTTGTATGTTGATAGTACTAGTTAGTTAGCTAATTTTACTTAGCAATTTTAGTTTCATATGTAGTTAGTTATCCAATTGAGTAAGATAATCAAGTTACATCAATCATGAAGATTTTATTCTAGTGACACATCAATCTTATTTTATGCAGGAGATGTCGGCGTCTTTCCACTACCCAAACCTCGTGTTATTTAATGAGCATGAGATAAACTACGTTGAGGCAAAAATTTTAGGCCTCGTAGTAGTTTTGAAGACCCATTCTCCATTTCTCATCGATAACCAACTGATACAGTCAGCCTTACACGAACAGACGGGTGTGCTCCTTCCGTTAAATCATATCTCCCAGTACCTTTGTGACTATGTGCTGATAACTGGCGACCCTAAACTGACCAGAAGGATCTTGCGTCACCCATTCATTAAACTTGAGCAACGGTACCTTTCGATGTTACCACTGACGCTCAATTATGGTTCCATTGAAGTAGAGATCGATAACACAGTTCCCCGCTCCCAGACCCAATCTAATTCAGGCCCACAGAATGTCGAAAACCGCCAATCACTGCTGCTGGTCGTAGCTGGACTGCCACCAGTCTTTTGGCACCAGGTCCATCTCATACCTACAATCTTCAGGAACATATGTGTAGTTAAAAATATCCGTGTCAATCCCGCTGATCTCGCATTCAGCATGGAAACATATGCATGCCCATCAACTATACCTCCGGTAATGCAAATTGGCATCCTCAAAAACGCTACTGCAATGCACATATGGAATATTTGGATTCGAGTACGACCATTTCCACCGACGTCGGATGCACATGCACCTCAGACCAACGGTAACTGAAGTTACAACATATGGTACCTCCGATAATGTTACATTGTTTCCTCTAACAATTGTCACTCTTACTGCAGACAACATCCCACGACTCCGCTAGAATTTATTTCCGCTAGAAGATGAGGACTGAGAGGGAACTTCTGAAGTAGGAGGTGCACTTGGACCATCTCATCAGCAAGCAGGTATGCTACAACCAGTCTATACATCGCCCCCTAACTACAAACTTGAGCACCTAGACAGTCCAACAACTGCACTACCTACCTTACGCGGATCCTCATGCATCAGGTTACTATATTGAAGCACCGGTTTCATCAAGCGATGATTCGATGCATATACCGGATACTGGTAGCACTGAAGTACCGGAGACACCATCAAACAAAGGTGACACCGAGATAATATCGGCTTCCAGTAGTCCCGCCCGCAATGAAGCTATCTCATCATGTCCTTTCTAAGGGTACATTTAGTTGAACTTCAATTCTTTTTTTTTTGACCTGAGTTGAACTTCAATCCTTATGTATACAACTATCGAATTAATTAAAACAATATTCTAGCCGTCTCTTTGCTAACACATCTCCTTTACAGCTAAATCCAGAGATGAGGAGATATGAGGAGACGCTCGAAGGGGCAAGTACTCAAGAAAAGCACACCGGAGACGCCGCGAGCTTGCTTCTGAACTGTTGTTGTGAACTTCTGTTCTGAACTTATGTTGTCAATATTGTGAACTTGAGATGTGAACTTCAGTTGTCATTGTTGTGAACTTGTACGTGATGTATTTGAACTTATGTACCGTTTTATTTCTATGTATTTGCTTATGTGGACTTGTGATATATTTGAACTTATGTGACATATTGGTGATATATGTGCGTATTGATGATATTTGTGTCATCAAATGGATGTATATTGTCATATAAATTAAATGCCTTGTGTTTGTCAATTGGATTTGTCGAAAAAAACAAAAAAAAATTGTTCTTAAAACTATCTTCCCCGAGTGTTTTGGCACAAAAACTCGGGGAAAGTGTTTAGCACAAAAACTTGCGGACAAGTCAGCGGACAAGTCTGGAAAACCCTGAGTCACGGACTAGTCCGACCCTAGCGGACAAGTCCGTTGCCAAGTCTCTGTGGTCCGTTAATAAGCGGACAAGCGCCCGGACAAGTCCGCATACCACGACACCCGGACTAGTCCGTCCCTGGCGGACTAGTCCGTTGCCAAGTCTCTGGAGTCCGCAAATAAGCGGACAAGTACCCGGACAAGTCCGGATGAGACGATATACGGACTAGTCCGGCTCCAGGCGGACTAGTCCGGCTCCCAAAGCCTGAAAACTGCCTGTTAGCCCTCTTGATGCAAAAGAAGTTAGAATTTTGAGCACTTAGACACATTCACAACTTTTTACGTCGTATCCCTCTTGATAGTTTTGAGGGAACATCAAACACGCATTTCCATCTTTTGCTGCACATAATCTGATTCAAAAATCATTAGACCTTTAATTGTTTGTCATCAATCGTCCAAAACCCACTAGGGGGCCTAGATGCACTTTCAATCTCCCCCTTTTTGGTGATTGATGACAACCAAATAAAGCTTTCATTGAGAGTGAAAAACTCCCCCTAAACATGTGCATTCAAGCCAACATAGTCTTACATAAATAGTTATAACGATTACAAGCCAACATCTAATTAAGCACAAAGAGTTTTTCAAATCACACCAAGTCCATGATCAGCTAGGATAGATAGATAGATAGATGGATAAAGCTTTTCTTCTCCCGCTTTGGCATCAAGACACCAAAAAGGAAGAGAAAAAGATCGAGATTGTCGATGTAGCCGCTATTCCCCCATGGAATGCTCATCACCTCCATCGCCGCCATCACTGCTCGCTTCATCATCATCAACATCATCATCATCTTCTTCAGCTTGAGATGCCGGAGCAGCTGCACTAGTGGACGGACCAGCGGTGAATTGATCAAAGAAATCACGCTCCTCGGGGGTGAAGGACTCGGAAGGATCCTCATACACAACCTCATCAATGTCTTCAGCTTCAGAGCCAGATGAGGAACGAGCTGGCAGAATGCCCTGTTCAGCATACAAGGCTTTGATGCATCGAGTGTCCTTCTTTCTAGCTGCCCTCTCCTTCTGAGCTCGAACGGAGTTGTCTCGGCAGATGGTGAAGATGGACTTCAACATTTTGAACAGACCTCCGGGATTGGGAGCGGGCTGAGATGTGGCTCTACCACTTCGGGTTGCCACAGGCTGAGATGGAGGAGGAGGAGCAGGTGTAGTTGAGTCTGGTGGAGCTTGAGGCTGAAGAGCTGTGTGAGTGACATCCTTGACAAACTCCAACTTGGTCACGGCCTCAATCATGCACATGATGTATGGAGCATAGCCACAAGCACGAGTGGGATTAGTGGCAATGTCATATATCTCCTCATAGATGAAGTCAAACACATCAAACTTGTCCTGGCCACGAATCCAACTCAGCAGGTTTCGCTCATAAGCGGGAATGCTGCCAGCATCACCTTCCCTTGGAGCCAAGGTGCTCCTCAAAATCCTGTGCAGCACACGATAGAAGGGAAGAAGACCGGTAGTCTTGGGAGGAATGTAAGTTCCGCTGGTGTTGTACATGAAGTCAATATCGTGAGTGCCAAGAGCATCAGCAGCATGAATCCTTGCCCCTTTACCAGTCTTGAACTTGAGAATGGCAGCAAACCTCTTAGGTGTGACTGAGTACTGCTCTTCATTTGTCATCCATGTGATCTTCTGATCTCCATCAGGCTTGAAGAAGACAGTGGAGTAGAACTGAACAATGACCTCATTGTTCCATGGGTAATCAAACTTCAGAATGTCTATGAGGCCATGATACTTGCAGGCTGCAATCACTTCCTCAAACACAGGAAGCTTTCTCTTTTCCATGTAGCCCCAATCAACAAACTTGCTTGGACACACGGGGGTAGTCAAAGGCAAGTAGACAGATGCATAGTAATCCTCATGGAAGTAACTCCAAAAACGTGGATCATATGCCGTCTTAGCAACAGAGTACACATCTTTCTTCCTTCTTGCCAAGGCTGCAGCTGCCTCATTTTTGTAGTTACGGCGGTCTCTTAGCATCGCCGGATCTTCTTTTGGTTCATGCAACTTTAAAGGACCAATGAGATTGGTGTTGTCATCCTCTTGTGCCCTTTCTTCTTCAGTCTCATAGATGCTTGAGGTGACAGTCTGAAGACGCACTCTGCGACTCCGTGGCTTGCCTCTCCCTCTTTTGGAGCTGCCCCCTTCATCGTGCCTATGCTTGGTGCGCTTCTTCCGGTTCCCGGCGTTACCACCATCATCCATGACTGCGGCTGACAGAAGCAACAAGCACTAGGAATTAAGAGATGAAGAGAAGAGACAAAGGTGTGAAGCAGAATCAACAATTCAGAGTTCTGGTTCATCAGAACACGGTCAAGTCCGGCATATCACGGACTAGTCCGGCTCCAGGCGGACTAGTCCGGCTACAGGCGGACTTGTCCGGGTTCTGTCGAACCCTAACCCTAAGTAATCAAGTAATGCAAATCGACACCAAATCCTAGCCATATTGCACAATGTACATCTATAGCATCCTAGCAAACATCTCCTCTACAGGGATTTTGGACTAAACCCTAGGGAACAAGGGGATTGAGCCGAAAAAGATGGGATACCTTGAGAGAACGGCTTAATACGGAAGGAAACGGACTAATCCGCGTCCCACAATTCCACTCCCCCAAAACTTGACTCCTTGATCGGTTGGGAAAAGAGATCGCCGGAGGATCGCCCTTGGTCGCCGGAGGAAGAGGAGAGAGAGTTTTGGTGGAGAATGAGGAAGATGAAAACGAAGAGGTAAGGTGTCCACGGTTAAAGGTGAAAAACACGATACCCGGACTTGTCCGGGTAACGCCGGACTAGTCCGGTACACACAGACTAGTCCGGGTACAGACGCACCCCACCCCCACCGCACTGCACTCCTCGCCGCGCCCCCACCCCCGCCTCCGCCGCGCCCCCACCCCCGCCTCCTCGCCGCGCCCCCACCCCCGCCCCCGCTGTGCACCCCGCTCGTCGCTGCCGCGGCCCGGAGCTCGCCGCCGCACCCCGCCCCCGCCTCCGCCGCGACCCGGCCACCCGACGCCGCCACGACCCGGCTACCCGACGCCGCCGCACCCCGCCCACGCCGCACCCCGCTCCTCACTGCCGCGGCCCGGAGCTCGGCCCCGCCCCCGCTGCTCCGGCCCCGGCCCCCGCCCCCGCAGGCGCCTCCGCCTCGCCTCCCCGGCAAAGTCCCGGCCACTCGACGCCGCCGCGACCCGGCCACCCGACGCCGTCGCGACTCCCCGCCCCTCCACCCCGGCCTCGCCCCCGCACTCGGCGGCCCTGGTGGCGGCGCGCCGCCTTGGCCCAGACCCGCAGCAGGAGACGCCTTCGCCGGCCCCCGGTCCCGGCTCCTCTCCTGCCAGTCCCCGGCCCCGACCCTCCTGCCTTCTCGCCGCCCGCTTCCCCGGCGTTCTTCTCCAACTCCGCAACGTGAGCAGACCGTGGCTCTCTTCTTTTTTTTTTTCAATTCAGTTTGTTTCGTGGGCAGTGAGCAATTAGTTCTAATTTTGTTCACTGATTCGTTGATAATTTGAAAATGAATGATATTTATTCTCTAAAATGTTTAAATATGAAATACGTGCTGTCCAAAATGACATGATTTAGTTGCAGGTTTTGGAAACCTCATCGTGTAGGGGAGGTGCTGCCAAATTTTACCAAATTGACACTATTATGTTCTATTTTTTTGCAGGGTGAGTTTGTTGCATCGTCCTTGAGTCCTCACTTTGCTGGATAGCTAGGTGAGACATAAAAGACTCTCTTTTTTTTATTAATGTTTGTAGGTCACGGAAAACCTAGTTAGATGTCTCCGGTTCGAAAGAGATACGGCTATAGATATGCAAAGAACTGCATATGTATAGACGTATCTGTTTCGAATTGTCCACGTTTTTTGGACAGCCCGAGGATGTGTAGATGAGTTAGTTTTCGTGCTCTATTCCTCTCCGAGACATAGTGTCGTCACCATCTCCCTGTTGTTCTCCGGATACACAATCTCCTTGTCAGGACGTGTATTTGGAGAACAGCGGGGAGGTGCTGTCGAAATTCCGTCTTGGATAGGAGTAGAGCATGAAAACTAACTTCATCTGCACATCCTCAGGTGGGATTAGGACCTACCTTCACCTATTAGACTGTATATTGATTTATCTATTACTCGGTGATATGTTAGAGGATGGATGACCGTGAGTGGATGTACACGGGCCGCCAAAGTCAGAGTTCGTAGACTAAGGAATGGATTAAAAAGACTCAATGTTTCATAAACAAAGCATTTGCCAATGTTAAAGGAAATCCTCCTCGGACTTTCTGTCCATGTAGTGAATGTGAAAACCGTAAGAAGCAAACAAGGAAGGAAATGGGTAAACATCTCATAAAGCATGGATTCATGGAGAACTATAAACGGTGGACCAGCCATGGTGAGGCTGATCGTGTGCGACACGAGGTCGTCAGACCACGCATCGACGAGGCTTTTGACGAGGATGACGGGGTAGCAGACATGTTGAATGACTATGCAGAGGCACACAACTTCGAGGAAGGGTGCAGGGAGGAGGAGCCAGAGCCAAGCGCAAAGGCGTATTATGATATGTTGGGTGCGGCACAGAGGCCCCTTCACGGCCATACCAAGGTTTCTCAACTGGATGCCATTGCGCGTCTGATGGCCGTAAAGTCCCAGTTTAGCCTGAGTCACCGTAATTTCGATGTCATGTTGGCAGTTATTGCCAGCATGCTTCCGGAAGGTGACATTCTGCCAAAGAACATGTATGAGTCACAGAAACTACTTCGTGCACTTAAGATGCCATATGAGAAGATACATGCTTGTCCGAAAGGATGCGTGTTATTCCGCAAAGAACATGCAGAAGCCTTGTACTGTCCAAAGTGCTCATCGTCACGGTACCTGGAGGTAGAATCAGGTGATGGTGAAAAGCGGCAGACGTCGGTCGCTGCGAGAATCCTACGGTACCTCCCGTTCATACCGAGGATCCAGCGTCTTTACATGACCGAAGAGACTGCGAAACAGATGACATGGCACAAAAAAGGAGTGCGATACCATCCCGATAATCTTGTACATCCGGCCGATGGTGAATCGTGGACACATTTTGATCGAATCCATCATAGGAAAGCAGATGAGCCTCGTAATGTACGTGTCGCACTGGCAACAGATGGGTTCAATCCTTATGGAATGGGGGCTGCCTCATACACTTGTTGGCCCGTGTTCGTTATACCCCTCAATCTCCCCCCCCCCCCCCGGCGTCCTCTTTCAACGACAGTTCATATTCTTGTCCTTGATAATTCCTGAACATCCGGGGAATAATATGAATGTGTTCATGGAGCCACTGATTGATGATTTGGAACGTGCTTGGAAAGAAGGGGTATTGACATACGACAAAGCAACAAAAACAAACTTCAAAATGCATGTTTGGTACCAGTATTCTCTGCATGACTTCTTGGCATATGGGATATTCTGTGGGTGGTGTGTTCACGGCAAGTTCCCATGCCCAGTATGCAAGTCAAAGCTGATGTTTCATTACTTGAAGAAGGGTGGCAAGTATTCTTCGTTCGACAAACACCGACAATTCCTCCCTCTTGACCATCCATTCAGAAGAGACATAAAGAACTTTACGAAAGGTGTCGAAGTTAACGACCCTGCACCACAGATCATGACATGTGCCGATGTTCGTGCCGAGTTAGATGCTCTCAAGGTCAATGAAAGTGGAGATGGTTTTGAGGGATATGGTGAGCTACATGCCTGGGTTCATATCTCGGGCTTGTATAGGCTTTCCTATATGGACGACATTCTTCTTCCACATAACATTGACCCAATGCACACAGAAAAAAATATTGGGGAGGCGTCTTTCTGTACGATCATGGCCTATGCTGATAAGTCAAGAGACAACGTTAAGCCAAGATTTGATCAAGCAACCTTATGCGACAGACCTAAGCTTGACATGGCGCCTCCTAAACCCGGCAACAAGAGATGGACAAAGCCTAAGGCTGATTTCGTCTTGACGAGGGCCCAAAGGAGGGAAGTACTTGAATGGTTTAAAACCTTAATGTTCCCTGATGGGTTTGCATCGAACCTGAGGAGGGGAGTGAACTTGGAAACTATGCGAAACACTGGGGTCAAGAGTCATGACTACCACGTGTGGCTTGAGCTGCTTCTCCCCTCAATGGTTCGAGGCTATGTCCCTGACCATGTATGGCAAGCGCTGGCAGAGTTGAGCTATTTCTTCCGACAACTTTGTGCTAAGGAGATACCAAAAAAGATGATTGTAGACATGGAAAAAATGGCTCCTATGTTGCTCTGTAAGTTGGAGAAAATCTTTCCACCCGGCTTCTTCACTTCGATGCAACATATGATTTTGCACCTCCCGTATGAGGCACGAATGGGTGGGCCTGTGCAGAACCGTTGGTGCTATTCCATTGAGAGATGTCTAAAGGTTCTCCGAACTAAATGTAAAAATAAATGCAAAATTGAAGCTTCCATGGCAGAGGCATACCTTCTCGAGGAGGTGTCAAACTTCACTACAAAGTACTATGCTGACAACCTTCCTAGCGTGCATAATCCACCCCCTCGTTACAATGTTGCCGAAAATGAGTCGAGCCTCAGCCTTTTCCAAGGGCAACTCGGAAGTGCAAGTGGTGCGACCAGCAAGTTCTTGGCATATGAAGAGTGGCGCACGATCATGCTATATGTGTTGACCAACCATAAGGAAACCATGTCGTACATAGAGTAAGTTCTCAACAAACATACTTTCGATTAGTCACTCTTCTGCATCAACCCTCTAATCTTGTTCCTCATTGGCATAGAGAATTTATTCATCAATTCTGGCGACGATCAAGGGATCCTACATCGAACGAAATTGACACCCTACTTAAACAGGGTGCGGGGAGTGGAAAACCCGATTTCATTTCTTGGTTAAAAAAAAAGGTACTGTGAAACCGATTTATCTCGTGTTTAGTTTGACATGCATTACGTTCCTCTTAAATGAGATGACCTATCCTGCTCTATCATGCAGGGCCAAACCGATGAGTGCATGAATGCCGAGTTGAGACAAGTTTCCAGTGGCTGTGACTATAGGGTTAGGTCATTTAACGGTTATGACGTCAACGGATATCGCTTTCACACAACAAGCTACGAGGAGAGTCGTCCCAATCGACGAACCACAAATACGGGAGTTTTTACGCCCGGCGATGATGGCGTCGAGTATTATGGAAGAATCGAAAAGATATACGAATTAGATTTTCCTGGTTGCAAACCTCTTAATCCTGTCATTTTCAAATGCCATTGGTTTGACCCTGAAGCAGTGAGACGGACTCCTAATCTTGGCCTAGTTGAAATTCGATAGTCAACCATCTTACCAGGGGACGATGTCTGTATCGTGGCTACTCAGGCCACGCAAGTTTATTATCTCTCATACCCGTGCCAAACCGACGAACGTCTCCGAGGTTGGGATGTTGTGTACAAGGTATCGCCACACGGTAAACTACCTGTCCCAAACGATGCTGATTACACTATAGACCCAAACACATATGAGGAAGATGACTTCTTTCAAGACAATGGGGTGGAAGGGAGTTTTGTGATAGACTTAACTGAAGTGTTCGAAATGGAAGTAGACAATGAGGACGTTGGAGATGAGGTTCATAATGCGCGGGACTTACAACTTCTTGAGCGATTACATCTGGACAGTGATGACGACATTCCTCCTTCGGAGAACCTGCATGATTATGTCGACATGCACGATATTGACGATGAGACTAATGATCCACCTATTATCGACGATGATGATTATTTCTGAATTTTGATACATGTATCATCCGTACTAATTAGATTTCGGTTATTATTTTACTTTATTTATAATACTTTGTTATCTTTTTTTAAAATATGCTGATTTGTTGACTTGTTTTAATTGCAGGTGATTGAAGAATGATGGTGGGCGGCGTAGGCAAAGCTGTGACTAAAGCTACGACGAGGTCCTTGTCCATCTTTTACCGTGGTGAGGGTAGTCGGCAGAGAGGAGCAAGCAAGGGTGGTGGGAGAGGTGGAGGGAGAGGTGGGAGAGGTGGAGGCAGAGGTGGAGAGAGAGGTCGCGGGAGAGGTGGAGCGAGGTCACCGTCGCCTGAGCACGAGGAGGAGCAACAGTTTGAGTCGTCTGGGGAGGAGGTGGAGGATCGCGAGGATGGGGAGGAGCGCGAGGACGGGGAGGGGGACGAGGAGGAGGGCGAGGGCGAGGAGGGGGAGCACGGCGAGGACGAGGGAGAGGACGGCCAGGCCAATGCACACCGGGTGCGTGGGTCGTCGACCTTGCCGAAGCGACCGATACCTTTGGACCGTCGTCCGATAGTTCGCCCTGTCCCTCCCCGGTAAGTTACTTTACATGTTACCAATACACTTTCATTTCATTTGTTTTAAATAACAATTGATACTAACACTTTATCTTAATGATTTTGGCAGGTCTTGGACTATTCCCGCTGGTGGTTCTCACAAACGCAAGGTCAACTGCATCTTGGGTACTTTGTGCAAGCAACACTACCCTGGATTGGTGCAGCTTCCGGAGGGATTAGAGATTGCCGACACTTTTGATCACTACGCCGCCGTTGACGACGTGGTTGATCGAGATGGCAGGAAGTTCAACAACAAGATGGAGCGGGTGATCAACAAACTGTGGGTAAGTCTTCCTCACTACATTGCTCAACACATAGCATTTTATTGATCATTCTTGAAATAATGGTTTGATACACCGCGTTTGTATGCAGGATTTCTACAGAATTGAAGAAGGATACGGGGACCTGGCGCGGCAGGTGGCATGTACAGCGTGTCAAAAACTTGTCAAGGACATGATGTACGAGGCGCGCGCCCAAGCCATCGTTGATTACCACGCTGTCAGGGATGTGAGGGTTGACAGGAAGGCCGCAGTAAAGATGACGCTGACGAAGGAATAATACTTGGAGGTAAATACAGAACAATCTTTAATGACATTAACTATGTTTCATTTGACCTTCTTATATGTGATATGCTTGATGACATGCAGGCGACTCCGTGGTGGATGGCAGCGCATAGCGAGTGCTGGAATGTCTTGGTGGGCAAGTGGTGCGCCCATGACTGGGCTTCGAGGCACGAGGCTTGCCGACAGCGTCGGTTGATGAGGCAAGGTCCATCACACCATCAGGGCAGTCTTAGCCTCAACGAATATGCGGCAAAATACGTATGTCAAATCATTTCTTCACTCTAACTCTCAATAATGCATAATTTCTAATCATGCTTCTTTCCTCAGTCAGCGGCTCATGGTGGTGAGCCTATCAACACATTCGTGGCTTTTGCTTTGTCCCACAAGGGCAAGGCGACGGCGGAGATCCACTACAACCCGGAGGACCCGCCCGAGGCGTACAGCAATCCGACCGCCTATAGCCGCCTCAGTTCGTACTCAGAGGTGGCAAAGGAGGTATATGGGCAAGACTACGATCCGATGTCACACGACCTCGATGGAGAAGTCGTGATGAGGGCGGGAAAAGGCAAGAAGCATGGGCGGTACGCACTCGGTGACAGCGTCATCGACACGGCGAGTACTCCCACGCTCTCCCAGATTCGAGCACGGACTGTTAGCGGTGGCCCGAGCATACGCGAACGACCGACTGCTACACAGGCCCTCCAGGTTATTACTGTTCTATTCCTTGTTCGTTTAATTTTCCCATTTCATTCAATATTGCACTATAGTTTAACATTTCATTGAATATTGCAGGCCCAGCTTGAGGAAGAGAGGGCCAGACGGGAGCACCTCGAGGCGAGTTTGGCGCAACAGGTGCAGGCGCAGGTGCAGGCGCAGGTGCAAGCGCAGACACAGGAGATGTTCTCCTACTTTCACGCTCAGTTCGCGGCGCTGGGTCACCAGCTGCCGCCACATCCGTCATTCACTCCTCGTCCTCTGATTTCTTCTCCGGTGAGTCTCTTGCCAACCTTACACAACTTACAGACTTAGAAAACAAAGACAAACTTAGAGACTTAGAAAACATATATAGACTTAGAAAATATAGACTTAGGAAACTTGGTTGTGCTATACACGTTGCATCACAAATGTTATGTCTTCCTTTATGCAGCCGATGCCTGGGTCAACGGGGTCGAATGTTGAGGCTGGGGTGCAAGATATGGATCTATCGGCAGCTCGTCCGCTTTTCCCACATGTACCCCCACCCGTTGATCCATGATTTGTGTTTTGTGGACTATATGTGTAGCTTGTGAGTGGTTATGAACTATTTATGGACTTGTAAGCGTTTGTGGACAATGTGTGCACTTGTGAACGTTTGTGGACTATATGTTGGATTGCGGACTATATGTGTATCTTAATTATTCAATTGTACACTATTTGATGATTTTGGTTATGGCTGTGGTTGTCAAAATAGATGCACATTGTCATATATATCAAATGCCTGAGTTTATCAATTGGATTAGTCGAAAATACAAACAAAAATGGTTCTGAAAAACATCTTCCCCGAGGGTAATAACACAAACACTCGGGGAAGTTGGACGGTTTCCCCGAGTGTTTGAACACAAACACCCGGGGACAACGACACACGGACTAGTCCGGCCTAAGCGGACTAGTCTGTTGCCAAGTCTCTGGAGTCCGCAACTAAACAGACAAGTATCCGGACTAGTCCGGATAACACGGTACCCGGACTAGTCCGGTTCCCCGAGTGTGTAACATCTAACACTCGGGGAAGGGTTCCGGTTTCCCCGAGAGTTTCCAGACAGAAACACTCGGGGAAGGTGGAACGCCGTTAAGGCATCGGCCGTTATTTTGTTCGCTTCCCCGAGAGCGATCTTGCACTCGGGGAAAGTTTTGCCGTGCGCTTATCGGTTGACACTCGGGGAAGGTTGTTTTCGCCGAGTAAACCTTCGCCGACTGACCTTCCCCGAGTGCGACACTCGGGAAAACTTTCCCCGAGTGTTTTTGCATGGTCCCCGAGTGCGTTAGACACTCGGGGATAGTCGCGATCCTGGTAGTGCTTGGCCTGGCCTGTGTCGGGAATGCACGGCCGGCCCCTCGGGGCATGCTGCCCGAGGTGAGGAGAGACGTGGCGCAAGGGACTCGCCAGATGGCGCCGAACATGCATTCAGTCGCCAGATGGCGGCGTTGAGTGTCAGATGACACCGTCGTCGGTCCATGCAGTACACTGTCCTACTTCACACAGTACGTAAATAACACGCAACTTACGGCAGCGCTGGGCACGGCAGATTCATGTGACGCAGTTCATCCGAAATGCAGCATTGCGATCACACGAAAATAAGCGGCGCGTCTACATTATTACTACCGGCGACATCACCATGGGCATCAACTAATGACTCACCCAAAAAAAGAAGAAGAAGAAGAAAAAGGAAAGAGGAATTTATCAGCCGACACATCAATGCAATTGAGGATAGCTACTTCTGATTTCAAACTAGTACAGATTACAGCTACCTAGTCAAGGCCTGTTATATATTACCCTGTACATTTCCTCCAGTAGCTTTGCTGCCGGATGCACGGCTCCATGCGCGCGCGGGCTCGGCATCGCACGCCACTGCCGCATGCCGCGCGCCTCTGCTTGCATGCTCATCAGGCTCAGCACAGCGGCGGGGACCCAGCAACGGCGCCATTACTCCCGAACGCCTCATAATCGAACGCGGCGGCCTTGCCGCCGGCGGGGCAGAAGGCGAGGGACGCCACCAGGAGCAGCATCACCACGGGGACGAGCAGCAGCTGCGCCGGCGGCGGCTGCAGCGGCGGCAGGACCAGCGGGAGCAGGAGCAGCAGCGCGGCCGCCGTCGCCAGCAGCGCCGCCAGCTTGCCGCCGTCGATCGCCGCCGCCGTCGTCGACACCGCCACGGCCTGATCCTGTGCCATCGGATGCGGAGTTCGGCGCACGGGAGTGAGGCGCTCTTCAGATATACTACCGGCGGCAGCGCTGCTAGTTGCCGCATTAGAGTATGGTTTTTCTGTGGGCGGGGCCCGTTCGTCAGCGAGGTGGCGTGCCGGCGTCCTGGATTTGGTCAGGCTGGCGCTCGATCGAAGCGGGCAAGCTGGCGCAGGCGGTGTGCGGCCTCGAGCCCGCGGTTTCGCGCGTGCGCGTACTGCGACGCCTGTGGTTACCAAACCGGGAATGTTCTAGGTTCACTGCACCTGATGAGAAAACGCCTTGCTGCCCGGATGCGGGATGGATGGCCTTCTTTTTCCAAAAAAATGCATGTTGGGTACCAGGAAAATCAAACCGCGCGCGGATAATCGGTGGGTAGCAGAGGATGACCGGAGACTTGGAGAGAGCAAGGCTCTGCGTGTCTGATGTTGAACTAGTAGCGAACAATCCTATATCTAGTCGCTCCTCACGGGTCCTTTTGGTACTGAGGATGTCGACTCAGTGGAGTGGTTCAAACGTACGAGAAACGACTGAGCAAGTATCTACGATATCTGCCCTTTTAGATTCATGCACGGCTATCATAAGTAGTTTATCATTTCAACTACCCAGTGATCAAAGGGGCAGAGAGACAAGTGGTGCAAATTACAGTAGGCACTAAATGAAAGTAGGTACGTACGTGTTTATGCTATGTTTTACTTGCAAGAAAATTCTTTTATGAGAAATGTTATGTCTAGTCAAACTAGAGTCTTGCTGCCATATATGCTTTGTCTCTCTTTACCAGCTACAAACTGGAAATGTGGACCATAATTCCGGTTCTGAAACAACCATGATATATAGTGTGTGAATAGTACATAAGTTTGCTACATATGCATATATGTTTATCGCAGCGAAAACAAATGAATCTAGCTAATTTTGACACCAGATACTATGTCGGGCCGAAACTATGTTTGGGCTTCTTCGCATCACTGTAGCTTATCATTGTCGCTTCGGTGTCGGCCTCCAGCCCCGGCAACCCGATATTCTCACCTTCCTCTCCCACACTCCGCACCCGGCACCCAGCATTTTCCGGCCAGTGCTCTGCCGTCCGCTGGTCCGCGCCTGCTCCTCTCGAGAAATGAGACATGGTAGGGACTGCTTTTGTAGGCTGAAAATCATGAGCGGGGCTGATGTTAGAGTTTGAATTGAAAGCTGAGCGAAGCGCATGACAACTTTTGAGTTTTACTTGCAGGATTCCTGTGGAAAAGAGCATGGAACGCGAGTAATCATGATGGCGTAATAAGTAGACTAAGGAGCCAATAATGTCACGCTGTATTGCTCAAGCGTTTTTCTTTCTGTGTTCGGGGTCTCGTTAGTGGTATCGTTTCATTTCTGGGCAGGAACAAGTTATTCCACTCCTGTCACTCAATCCATGTATTGAATTAATTCTCTGAATCAATCCTTTTGGTGAAAAAGCTGTTCGGCAGGCAAAGGCAAGGAATCAATCCTGGATGAGAACTTCAAGCAATTGATCACTTGCACAACAAGATTATACTACTGCAAAAATTTAGGCTCATCATAACTTATGTACTTAGGCAAGTGGATAACAGAGTTAGTCAGCCACAAAACTGAGCCTATGTAACCAATATTGGATCTGTTCAGCAGGCTGCAGCTGCGGCTGCGGCTGCAGGAAAATAAGGGGCTATTGCGTTTCTACCCCTACTTTGAATTCCAATTATGTTTTTACCCCTGCTTTTCACCGTTTGCGATTATACCCATGCTTTTTGAAATTGAAGCATCCGTTTACCTCTACTTTTAACTTCTGTTAGGCCAGCCCGAATTGAAGATTAAAAAAAGAAAAGAAAAATGATTCAGAAAATGGAAGAAGACTATAGTACCCTTGTCCCCAACTCCCTTACCCAGGCCAGCCCGACTCTCTCTCTCTCTCATTTGTTCTCTCTCCCGACTCGAGCTCTCTCTGTTCTCTCCCTTCCCAAAGCTTCCCAAACCCTAACCGCGCGAAGAATGGAGGTGGCACGGCCTGGGTAGGTGCTGTGCGACGCGTGAGGGCCGCGCGGGCGAGCGCAGGAAGGCCGCGGCGGCACAGGCGGCTCGAGGTGGGGGCGCAGCGGGTTGCAGCTGGAGGAGGGCCAGGGGACGGCGCGGCTCGACGATTTGAAGGGCGGCGGTTGTAGGAGGGCCAAGGGCGCGCGCAGATTGAAGAGAGACCAGGGGCGGCGCGGATTGATTGGACCCGGGGGCGTGCGCCTCTGATTCTCGGGCGTGGCTGGGTGATTCGACGACCCAGGCGCGGCTTAAGGACGACACCCTGCTGCTCTGTTGATTCGGGTGGAGCAGAGGAGGCTGACCAGCTACAATGCAAAGGTATAACCAGTTCATCCATTTTGTTGTGTCTTTTGTTAGGTTTATAGGACGAATGTAGGAGGTGTATATCTGAACATGTATGTGTTTTCCTATGAATTGTAGGCCATTTAACAGCGATTTGCAACTTGTTGCTAAAGTTCGGGCATATTTTGCTTTGCCGGATGAGCAACCAAAGACATATTGTGGCAGAAAAGTTTTGCCACCTCTTACTATTAACAAAGATGCCTTTGGGATCTTGCAATTGGTCGAGTACATAGGCGAGAAGTGCATATGGGGTTCAAAGCAATATATTACCATGTATCGTCCTTCTTCCAATGATAGATCAATTGAGATTAAAAATGATGCAGATCTTGTTGAGTGGTGTGAACTGAACTTAGAGAGTGGTGTTGTTCATATTGATGCTCAAATAAATGATTTTCATGGTCCATTACAATTTTCACCCACAAAACGATGTTGTCATCCCAAAGTGAGAAAGAGATTGTTAGAAACTCCGAGTACTCCACCTTTAAATGATGATCCTCTCATTGAGCCATCTCAGCCCACTCAAGACATGTCAAACTCCAGAAATGAGTGTGCTGCAAAATCTGATGCTAAGGCTACAAATAAAGGTAAAATTCCCAAAACAGTGTTTGCAGATGATGATGAGCTTAAGGTGCTAAGTGATAGTGATTATGACTCTGATTTGGCTGCCTCCTCTGAGTCAGAGAGTGATTCTGACACTGAGTTTGATCCTAGTGGGGAAATATTTGATGAGGATGATGAGGACGATGTGCCTCTAATTTCATATGATGTTGATGATCCATGTATTGATGTGGGTGTGGTATTCCCAGATACTGATTCATGCAAGTCAGCAGTAACCCATCATTGTGTCTTGAATGATCATGCATTCGAGATCGTGAAAAAAGACACTACAAGGTTCACGGCCAAATGCAAGAGAGTAGAAAAGGGTTGCAAATGGAGGTTTCATGCATCTACTGGCACTAAGTACATTGGTTGCAAGGTAATTTCAGATCTGTATGCATTTTAATTTCCTTTGTTTGTTCATATTTTTGTGCAGCAAGAAGCCCATACTAAATTGTCATTTGCATTCTTTTGTTGTAGGTTAAGACTTGTGGTCCAAAACACACTTGTGGTTCATTTAACAAGTGTGGTGAGACGATGGCCTCAAATAAATGGGTTGCAGACAGATCAGTGGAGTTGTTGAGAGATGATCCAACTATGGGCCCAACGGAGCTAAGTCTTGAGCTGAAGAAAAAGTACAAGATTGATGTTCCTTATTATAGGGTTTTTAGAGGCAAAGAGAAGGCGCTGGACATGATTAATGGGAAGTGGGATGATAGCTATGATTTGCTCCCTACTTACAAAGACCAGCTTCTAAAATCTGTTCCTCGTAGTGTTGTTGAGCTAGACACCGAAGAGCACAATGGAGGCATTTGTTTCAAAAGGTTCTTTGTGGCTCTTGGACCATGCATTGAGGGTTTTCTTTGCGGTTGTAGACCGTACATTGCTATGGACTCCACTCAGTTGACTGGTAGATCAAGGGGACAGTTGGCATCAGCTGTAGCAGTGGATGGCCATAACTAGTTGTATTCTGTGGCATATAGAGTTATTGAGACAGAGTCTAAGGGTGTGTTTGGTTGGGTTTTTTTTTGGCTTTGGCTTTCCAAAAAAGCCAAAAGCCCAACCAAACGGGTTGGCTGTCAAAAAAAGTCACAGGCAAAAGCAGCTTTTGTCTAGTTCATTTCTGAAAGCAGGTAGGAAGGTGCTTTTTTAGGCTTTGGCTTTCACAAGTATGAAGAAATTACCCATATACATGTATACATACATACATACATATGTACACATATACATATGAATATTTATAATATGCATAAAATATTTATAATATTTATATATACATAAAATATTTATAATATTAACATATATATGTGTATGTACATATAGTATTTGTAAAACATACATATACATTTACATATGTAGGTATAAATATTATATAAAAATGTACATATTTATTTATAATATTTATATAGACATAAAATATTTATAATATATACATATATATGTATATGTACATATAATATTTATAAAACATACATATACATTATGTATGTATATATAAATATTATATACAAGTGTGTACATTTATATACATATGAATATGTTATATATGTGTGTGTGTGTATACATATATATACATGACATGTAGTCAGTTTCCAAAAAGCCACAGCTGTTTCACCAAACGGCTTTTAACTTTCTCACAGCTTAAATCCCACAGCAGCTTTTTTCACAGCTCACAGCCCACAGCAGCTTTTTTGACAGCCACAGCTCAACCAAACACACCCTAAGGAGAGCTGGACATGGTTCATTCAAAACTTGAAGAAAGCTATTGGATTTCCTACAGGTTTTGTAGCACCCCACCTCAAATTAATGAGGGGTTTGGCTAACCAGGATCATAATCGGGGGATACTTGGCGAAGCAAGTATGCACATGACCACACACATAAGCATAAGTAAATTAATTTTACAACAAGCTTAGTTATTACATTGGTTCCATAATTAACCTAGGATACAAAGTTCGAAGTTTCGGTTATTATTACATAAAAGAGTTCGAAATTCGATTACACAAAAGCGAGCGGAAGCGAAACACACGACGATACATATCTACGAGGAAATCATGTCCGGCCTGTAGACACGATCTCACTCACCTTGCTCCTGGCTGGGAGAGGAGGGAACCCACTCAATAGACCAGTCCTTGGGCGGCTCACCCTCCCACACTACTTTGCCATAACAATCGCAGAAACTACAATTAGGAATACCTGCAGCAAAAATTTAAGCAACAAACCCTGAGCAACTAATACTCAGCAAGTCTTACCCGTCAAAATGATCTTCTAAGACCGACCTCTAGTATGCAGGGGGTTGACCAGGTTGCTGAAATTTAATTGCAAAGACAGCACTAATAATTGATCCTTATTTTCATATTTTAGCCAAATTAAAAGGGTTTTTGCATTAATATAGATATTAACCACCTACACTAAGCAATACATGGTTGCAATACAATTAATTGAAGTACAATAGCATATAAACATCATCATGTGCACTTCTTACTACGATGTAACACAGTGAACAAGTGGTACTCAATAACCGCGAGGGACGGCGATTCGAATCGATTTACACCTACAGGCGAAACCCGGAATACACGACGTACGCACACTCAAAAGAGTCACGCACGGCAACTTTTCACAAGACATCGTAAGGTCGAGCCGATTTCACCTCTCCCGGACACACGTCCTCCACGCGATACCCGCGCCAGGCAATCCGTGGTTAACCCGTGTGCCCTCCCTTCCTACACAAACCCGCAACCACCAGTCCATCTTCATCACCAAAAGAGATGGGGAGCACTGTCCAACACATACAACATCGAGCTACTCAGTTTACTAGTTCCCATTCTGCTAGCATGCATCCGGTACTGTTCAAACTTGCTCAACGGGGCCACAACGAACGGTCCTCAACCGACACAAACGGGGCTATGGCGAACAAAGCGAGCCTTGTCACCTCAATCTACACATGAAACTTCCCCGTTCGGTCTCAAATTCATTATCATCATCATGTGAGAACATAGAGTAAATACGACCCCACTTACACCGAGCGGTCTCCATACCACTCGATTTCCTATCGATGACTCGATATTAAGCATAGCAAAACTAACGAGCGGCTGTACCATCTGAACCAACCCATAGGAATAAGGATCTCTAGTGCATCTACGGTTTCATACAACTCCTAAAACTTAAATGCACAATTCATGACTCGAAAGACATGTGAGAAAATGTAAAACTTTGTAAAAATAGGAGTGCACCGGGGCTTGCCTTGGGGCTGGTGGTTAGCACACTCAAGCACGTTCAAGTCAGCGCCGGTCTCCTCAGCCTCGATCCCCACGTCCTCGGTTCCGGCGTCGTTCCCTAAATGAATGCAATCAAATGCACGAAGTCAAAGAGGGTTCATGGAACTTCCTTGACAAATATGCCATGATGATGTTATTATGCACAATGCAACATGCTTGCAGGGGGATTGACGTGATTTTGGTACTTAGGTGCTAAAAAACTTACATATAACGTTTCCGATTTAAACATTGTTTAGGCGTGTACAAAGAATCTTCTTCGAAAATTCATAAAAGGTTTCTGGAAGAGATATAATTACTTTTATATTTTTATTTAGCAACCTAATTCTAGGTACAGTAACATACCTAAAATTTGGTGCCAAAATATGCAGGAATAAAATGATAACAATGATTTGGTTAGAAATTTGAAACTGAAATTACTCCTAAAATATGGCGAATTTCAAGAAACTGTTTTGTGAGCAGTTCAGTGAACTCACAAGGAGTATGTGTGCCAAAAATCAGAATTTTTGCATGTATAGATCTTTTTATAAAAATGATTTCCTGATTCTCTTCTCTGAATTTTAGACAATTAACTAAGACGAATTCAGATGTTTATGTTGTACCACTGGATAGGTCTAGTCACAAGGAACCCAACAAACTTAGTTTCACATTTTTCTGAGTTGTATTTGAATTTCTATCGAATTTACAAGTTTGGTCAAATTTCTGAGAAAATAAAAAGAAAAAGAGCTCGCGGCACTGTAGCAGTGCCAGTGCATGGCGTGCGTGCGCTACAGGGTCGACGGCGAGGTCGCCGTTCCGGCTAAACGGCGGCGACTTTTACGTGAACGTCAGCAGCAGCGCGTAGAGGGCGTCGAGGCGGCTCTAGGGCGTGGTGGTGTGCACGTGCGCGAGCTGCGCGGTGACGTCGGCGGCGAGGACGGCGGCGGCGAGCGGCGGCGCACGGCGTTCCGGCGAAGTGAGGCGACGAGATGGCGAGATACAGGGAGCATGAGAATCACCTCGGTGAGGAGGAGCTCCCTGGGGTACGTGTGCACGTGGATGAAGGCCGTAGGCGGAGTTCGTCGGCGCGGTGGCGGCGGGTTCGGTGACCGGCGGAGAAGAACGGAATTCCGGCGAGCTAGCTGTGAGATGGACAACGGGACCACATCAGGGAGCTACGAAAGAGAAAGAGGAAGCTACCCACGAGAGGAATTGAAGTCTCGCTCACCGGAGAGGGAGTATTTTGCGACGGCGTCGAGGTGGGTTAACCGGCGGCCATGACTGAAATTCCGCGTCGATCTCTCTGCAGGGTGGGGGAGCTCGAAGTTCGTGCTGTGGATGGGGTAGAGTGACTCGTTGCGCACCCTTTCGCTGTTGGGGCCGAGCTCAGGGAGGCAATGGAGCAGCGGGGCGGCGTGGATGCGTCCCGGCGGCAATGGCGGCCGTTCGTGCGCGAGACGAGGAGGAAAGGAGAGCGCGAGACGATGACGACGACGACTTGACCGAAGGAGGAGGAGATAAGGGACGTTGAATCGTCGCCGGTGATGTGCCACGGTGACGCCGGCCACAGTCCGGCGGAATGGGCAGAGAGAGAGGCGAGGAAGAGGACGGTGACACCCGGCGCTACAGTAGAACTTTCGAATTTTTCAAATAAATTTGCACGTGCTGACTTGGATTGATTGAAACCAAACTCTACTGCGCTCCAAAAAATCTGATAAAATCATTTCTGGAAGGTTTCACCGAGATGAACAATTTTCCTTATTACAACTTTTCCTGATTCGAACTGGATTTTGAACTAAAATTCAGTCAAGACAGAATTTGAGTAAATGGTCTTTGATTTATCTGGGTACCTTCCATTTTGCAGAAAAATCTGCAAAATTCTCCAAAAATCTCTTTTTGCCCCTGGATGCCAAGGAAATTTTTAAAGGGGCCCACTTGTATACAAAATTTTGAAGTTCTAGTTCAAGCTCATATTTGACTATTTTCAAATGATTTGCCTTTAAATTAAATTCTCCAATGTGATCATTAGCATTTGTGATCAATGTGCACTAACAGAAGATTTAGACCATGATTAGGGTGGGATGTTACAGGTTTGGTTATCAGCACAGATGCTTGCAAAGGCCTAGAGCTGGCTGTACATGATGTATATCCAGGGGTGGAACATAGAGAATGCGTGAGGCACTTATGGAAGAACATGAAAAGGCAGTATCATGGTCTTTTGTTTTCTGAGCATATGTGGGCAGCAACAAAAACCTTCACAGTTGAGAAGTACAACTACCACATGGGGAAGATAGAAGAGAGGAAACCTGATGCCCTTGCATGGTTGGACCTAAACCATCCATTTGTGTGGACCAGAAGCAAATTCTCTGAGCACTCCAAGGTAGATTACATCAATAACAACCTTTCAGAATGCTTCAATAGTTGGGTGTCAAAAACCAAGGATCAACATATTGTGGATATGCATGACAAGATAAGGCAAATGATCATAGCTAAGTTTGTTCAGAGAAAGAAGATTGCTAGTGAAATGCAGGGCAAAATAATCCCTTCTATTGTTGAGGATCTCAATGCTAGCAGCAAGAATGTAAAGGATCATGAGGTCTTGATATGTGGGGGTGCAACTGCTGAAGTAAATGTGTCCACTGTTAGGCATGTTGTAAACTTGGAACACCATACTTGCAGTTGTAGGGCTTGGCAAGTGACTGGAAAGCCATGCAGCCATGCTTTAGCTGTCATTGCTAAGCTTAGTACTGAAGTACAAATGGATGATTTTGTCCATGAGTACTACTCTATTGAGAGGCTCCGAATGGCATATGCTGGTGTATTCAATCCAATGACATCTAAGCATCAATGGCTACGGGTTGACATAGGTTACAAAATTTGCAAGCCTAAATTGAGAAGGAAACCAGGGAGGCCAAGAGGTTCTAGGATCAAGTCATCAGATGAGGTTGGGTCTAAAAAGAAAAGAAGATGCACAGAATGTGATGAACCAGGACATATAGCCAAATATTGTCAAGGAGGCCCCACAGCGAAAGAAAAGAAGAGGAGGTTCTCATCTTCAGAAAATGCTTCAGGAGAGGGCAGCAATGAACCAAAGTAATGTTCAGTTTGCATTGCTGTTTTTTTTTTTCTCACCATTAACATGATTCTTAACTCGTTTATGCTTTTCAGATGTAGTGCAAGTGCAAGTGCAAGTGGGAGTGGGAGTGCAAGTGCAAAATGCAATTGGAAGTGCAAATGCTAGAGGAAGGGGAAGGGGAAGGGGAAGCCGGGGTGGAAGAAGAGGAGGGAGGCTTGCTAAATGGTTTGGATTTTGAGATGTAATTAGCTAGGTGTTCCTTTTGTTGGACATGTATGAGACTTTTGTTGGACTTATGGTGCTCTTTTGTTGGACTCGATTGTTCTTGTTGGACTTTTTAGATGCTTTCTAATGGACTTGTATAACGTGGTTGTCATATATGTGCTGATTATTATGTGTTGTCAAAATGCTGCTGAAATGTTGCTGAATTGTGTCAAAATGCTGCTGAAATTGTGTCAAAATGCTGCTGAATTGTTGCTGAAATTGTGTCAAAATGCTGCTGAAATGTTTCTGAAATTGTAACAAAAAAATGGTGCTGAAATGTTGCTGAAATAGGCAAAATGATGCATATTTTTTTTATAAAATGTTAATTTTCGAAATATTTTACTTGTCAAAAATATTTGCTATCCATAACACACTCATTCTTTCAAAAACAGGGGTAAAATCACAAACTGTTATCAAAAGGAGAGGCAAAATCGCAAGGGCATTTACGACTTTTCATCCCAGATTTAACACCATTAAGTGTCTCTAACGGACCAGTGGTAAACTGAAGCTTCATTTTCAAAAAAGTAGGGGTATAATCGCAAACAGTGAAAAGCAGGGGTAAAAACGCAATTGGAGTTCAAAGTAGGGGTAGAAACGCAATAGCCCCGAAAAATAACTGTGAACACTGTAGCTGCTGCTGAAACACTGTAGCTGCTGCTGAAGAAATAACTGCGAATACTGTAACTGCTGCTGCCTGCTGCAAAACATCCAAACGAACAGGCTGATTCTCATATGTAATAGTGCGATCAAGATGCTTCCTCTGTTTACGTCTCGCTCTCAAAAAAAAAAAGACAAATGAAGAGCTCTTGTAAAGAACCACTTCAGAACTAACCAACAAAAATATAAGCAAAGAGCGTTCCAGAGCATCAGGTCAAAGTAAAGATAAGGTTGCTTGCTCATGCATGACCGTAGTTTAGGTTCATGGTCGTGTACCATTTTACATTATGGCTGCTTGAGATCATGATCGTTTTCCATGCCTTTTCAGCACCCTCCTGCAATGATATAGCAGGAGCAATCGCCACTTCGGAAGCTTACAAAAACAGTTACAATGGCAATGAGAGAGTTATGTGTTGTATACAGAAGCAGTACAAAATTATGAGAAATTAAGCAAAACAGGACTTATGTTCCCAGGACAAGCATATGAGAAACTTATGTTGGCAGGACAAGCATATGAGAAAACAGGGCTTATGTTGACATGATTGAAAACAGGAAACCTCCAACAAAATGAATGGTAGTAGCATTGATTGCATCAGCCTGCCCATGTATGACAATCGTTCACTGACAGGACTGTTGATTTGTCTCACAATTCAATTGTTCGTCAAATGGATGACGAACATTAACAAGCATGCTTGAAATTCTTATTCTGAACATATGACAAATTCTTATTTCCGTTGCAGAAGCATTTTGTGTTGCAAGATGAGCACAAGATAAGGAGCTAAAGCATCACAATTTCAATAAAAACAAGTTACTAAACCTACAGTGTTATGTAAGTAGCAGGTTTAGCTATTGATGGATGATTCCTATTGATCAGACATTGAAACTAGTGCCATATCTGACAGTTACTCATCAGTGGATGACAAAACATCAACAACCAGAACTGGAACTCTTCCCTGAATGTATGTTACATTGGTAAAGTAACTCGTTTTCTGTAAAAGACAAGGAAGACAAGGAAGCTGCAATGTCTCAACTGCAGAGTTTGCTTAACATATCATGCAATTTTGATATGTTTTTCAGCAACAAAAACTATGCACACGTTGCTGAAATACATATCAAAATTGCTCATCAGTGGATGAACAAACAACAAAAGGCATGATTGTCTGACTGAAATACTTATCCAGAATGTCTAGGCAAATTCGTTTTCAGTACTCCAACCCGAACTGCAGTGTGCAGAGACTAGAGAGGCAAAATATTAAGAGCATAATATTTCCTCATTTAACAACTGGGCAACACAATGCTACTACACCATACTGAAGGCCTGTATGTAACACTACATGAGCGCAAGCAGATAGAGCCTAGTGCAGTCTGTCACTGAATTTGGGTCAGAAAACTTAACCCTGAAGGCAATGATTACGGGTAACTTGAACACATGATGCAGAGGATTCTGCAGCAGTACTATAGAGTGTGGATAGTGTGTCGTGATTTTAGATGTGAATTGAGCATCCTAATCGAGTATCCCAATCAACCAATCCCCCACCAAACGATTCACAAACTGTGCCAAATTAAACCGAGAAGCAATCTCAAGGAAGCGAAGGGGCGATTCACAGTAAAAATCTTCATCTTGCATAAACAGAATTTACAAAGCCATCAATGGCTACTGGTTGGAACAACTGAGAAAAGCGCAAGACAAGGATAGATATATATTAGGAATGGAAAAGTACCCGGTGCTGAACATATGGCCTAAAAATAGACTAACAGCTGTATGTGCAGTGGAGAAAAAAACTGCAGCAGGAAACAGAAACGGCTAATTCCTCTTCACAGTTTCAGTTGAAGAAAGAAAATGTGCAAGCTACCCATTGCACAGTATCGATAATAATAAATGGAATGATTACTGTGTCGTAAGCACATGCAAAAAAACTTGAGGAAAATACAGGGGCAACCTAAGGGAGGAGGATAACCTTTTACAAATACCCCTAATGTTTTTTTTCTTTCATGAAATGCATATGCAATGGAGCAAACGAGCTGATAAAACCTGTGTTCAAGTATACGCTACGTATGGTGCACTGCAAAGTTTACCACAGATAGCAACAATTAAAAGTGTTGGCCTTAGGTAAAATCCTGAAAACAGCGCTTACCTTTACACATAGACTTATATAAAACCAGCAAGCAACGCATGCAGTGCAATCCAATAAATCAAGACACCAAGTGTAGCATCCCGCCTCAAATCAATGAGGGGTTAGCTAACCAGGATCTTAATCGGGCAATACTTGGCGAAGCAAGTATGTATAGACCACACACATAAGCATACATAACATAACTTTACATTAAGTTCAGTTATTACATTGGTTCCATAATTAACATAAGATTTCCGTTTCGAAGTTCGATTTATTTTACATAAAAGGAGTTCGAAATTCGATTACAAACACGAGCGGAAGCGAAATACACGACGATACATATATACAATGAAACCATGTCCGGCCCGTAGACATGATCTCACTCCCCTTGCTCCTGGCGGGGAGAAGAGGGAACCCACTCAATGGACCAATCCTTGGGCGGTTCTCCCTCCCACACTACTTTTCCACAGCAACCGCAGAAGTTGCAATCAGGAATACCTGCAGTAAAGTTTTAAACATCGAAACCCTGAGCAACTAATACTCAGCAAGTCTTACCCGTCAAATTGGCCATCTAAGACCGACTTCTATTATGCAGGGGGTTGACCCGGGGGTAAAGTTTAATTGCAAAAACGGCACTAATAATTGATCCTTATTTTCATATTTTAGCCAAATAAAAAGGGTTCTTGCATAAATATAAATATTAGCAACCTAACTAAGCAATACATGGTTGCAATACAATTAATTGAAATACAACATCATATAACATCCTCAAGTGCACTTCTTACTACGATGTAACACAGTGAACAAGTGGTACTCAATAACCGCGAGGGACGGCGATTCGAATCGATTTACACCTGCAGGCGAAACCCGAGATACACGACGTACGCTACTCGAAGGAGTCACGCACGACAACCTTTTACAAGACATCATAAAGCCGGTCCGAGTGTCACCTCTCCCGAGTACACGTCTCCCCACGCGATAGCCACGCCGGGTCTAACCGTGGTTCGCCCGTGCACCCTCCCTTCAAACACATACCCGCAACCACCATACCATCTTCATCACCAAAAGAGAGGTGGGGCCCCGTCCAACAATATAACATCGAGCTACTAAGTTTACTAGTTCCCATTCTCCTAGCATGCATCCGGTACTGTTCAAACTTGCTCAGCGGGGCCACAACGAACGGTCCTCAACCGACACAAACGGGGCTATGGCGAACAAGGCAAGCCTTGTCACCCCAACCTACACATGAAACTTCCCCGTTCGGTCTCAAATTCATTATCATCATCATGTGAGAGCATAAAGTAAACCCACCTATATCGAGTAGTCTCCATACCACTCGATTTCCTACCGATGACTCGATATATTAAGCATAGCACAACTAACGAGTTGTTGAACATAACTTAACCAAACCCATAGGAATACCTGGGGATACATGCAACTAAGGTTTCAATCAAGTCCTATACGTAATGCACATTTCATGACTCGCATACATGTGAGAAAGTGAAAACTTTGCAAAAACATAGTTGTGCACCGGGGCTTGCCTTGGGGCTGGTGGTTAGTACACTCGAGTATGTTCAGGTCAGCGCCGGTCTCCTCGGCCACGATCTCCAAGTCCTCGAGTCCGGCGTCGGTTCCTAAATGAATGCCACAATATATACAAAATCAAAGATAGTTCATGGAACTTCCTTGACAAATATGACATGGTGATGCTATGATGCAAATGCAACATGCTGGCAGGGCCATTCATTAAGTTTTTGCAGTTTGGCCCCAAGTGATTCATACAATTACCTCGGACTTAGGAATTTCCTTACGCGCAATTAAGGGTTCCTCTTCTAAATTCTTTAAAAAGGGTTCTGGAAGATCTAAAATTACATTTGTATTTTTATTTAGCATCTTCATCCTAGGTACGGTAACATACCCAAAATTTGGTGCAAAAAGGTGCAGGAATAAAATCAATAAAAAGATTTTCCTAGCAACTGCAAAATGCAATTACTCCCAAAAGAAGATGTATTTCAAGATGCCACTTGGTGGGATGTTCAGGGAACCTATTAAGAGTGTGCATGCCAAAATTTAGAATTTTTGCACTTACAGATCTTTTTATAGAATTTATTTCCTGATTCTCTTCTTTGAATTTTATAAAAATAACTGAAAAGAATTCAGATGTTCATGTTGTACCACTGGATAGGTCTCACTTCAAGGATTCCAGAACACTTGAGTTTGCATTTTTACGATTTTTCTACGAATTTCTATCGACTTTAGAAGTTTGGCCAAAATCTGGAATAATTCAAATAAAAGAAAAGGGGGAACTGTGCCCATGCCGTCGCCGCGCACGACGCCGGCGTTGGCAACGAGGGTGTTCCGGCTAAACGGCGGCGAGTCCAGGTGCACACCAAGCAGGTCTCGAACCAGGGCAACTAGGCGACTCGGGATCACCTACGTGGGCACGTGCGCGCGGCCGGGAAGGTGGTCGGCGGCGAGCGGTGGCGCTACGCGTTCCGGCGAGAGGAGGCAGCGAGGGGAAAAGTTAGGGCGCGCACGAGCTTCACGGAGTGATGGAGGTGCTCACCGTAGCACGTATGCACGTGGAGGGAGGCCGGAGATGGGACTTCGTCGGAGGGGAGCGGAGGTCCGGTGAACGGCGGCGGGGAAGAAGTGGATTCCGGCGAGGTCTCTGCATAAGCAGCGTCGAGGTCACGCCGGTAAGTGCGTAGGGAGATGAGGTACTCGTGTGCGCGATTAATTGAGATTTGGCTCACCGAAGAGGAAGAAGTCGACGTCGACGTTGAACTTGCTCAAGCTCCGGCCATGGTCGATTTCCCGACGATTAACTCGCTAGGCTCGGAGAGGGGCTTCAGCGAGGGAAGCAGCAGCTTGAGGGGGCTCTTGCGCGCACTTTCGCTGCTGGCAACTAGACGCGGGAGTGGCTGGCACGGCGGCGAGGCAGCAAGCTCGCGACGACGGCGATGGCGGCTCGGGAAAATGGAGAAAGTGAGAGCGAGCTCGACGACTGGACCGAGGGAAAGAGAGGAGGAGATGAGGACGAGGTTAGGCCGGTCGTACGGGAAGGACGGCGAGCACAGTGGCCGGAATGGGCAGTGAGAGAGGAAGGCGTCGCCGGCGGCGACACATGGAGGCTACAGTGCCATTTTCGAATTTTCGAATTTCAGTGATTTTCCTCGGTTTGAACTGATTTGATTTAAATTCGATCTTCCCGAGCTCCAAAAATCACGAAAAACTCAGGTTTGGAATATTTCAGTGAGAGGATCAACTTTGTCAATTGGCACTTTTGCTAAATCGGCCTGGATTTCCAATTAAAATTCATTCAAAGTTAAAGTTTGAAAAAGGTTCATGCATTTAATTGACCCTTTAGATTTTTGCAGAAAAATCTCCAAAAATCTCCAAAATTCTATTTTAGCCCCTGGATGCTGAGGAATTTTTCATTTGGGTCCACTTGTATAGAAAATTTTAAAGTTGCAGTTCAAATGCTTGTTTGAAAGAAATTTCTCCAATTTGAAGTGATTTTGAATTCCTTTTCATTTAACTTTGATTTCTCTTGATCATTTTCACTAATTGAGGTTAGTAACTTTATTAGGGACCAAAATTGAGTGGGATGTTACAGCCCTCCCCCCTTAATAAAATCTCGTCCCGAGATTTGCAAAAGTGCGGAAAAGAGGGGGTAAAAGTTTGTTTGCTTTACCTCGATTGCGAAGCGAGAAAATCCGGAAACTTGGAGTTAAGAAAATCCTCTTGTTCCCATGTGGCTTCCTCGTCCGAATGATTGCTCCACTGAACCTTATAGAAGGTAATGGTCTTGTTGCGCGTAACGCGGTCTTTTTGATCGATCACTTTGACAGGATGCTCGGAATAAGTAAGATCATCTTGTAGCTCTTCGACATCTTCGAGCACCACGTCAATAGGGGGCTTCAAACATTTCTTGAGTTGAGATACATGGAATATATTGTGAACTCCGGATAACTTGTCGGGTAGTTCCAATCGGTAGGCGACGGGTCCACATTTCTCAATAATCTTGAATGGGCCAATGTAACGGGGAGCGAGCTTTCCCTTGACGCCGAAACGTTGAACGCCCTTTGTGGGTGAGACACGAAGATACACGTGGTCACCTTGCCGAAATTCCAAAGGACGGCGCCTCTTATCGGCGTAACTAGCTTGACGGGACTTTGCGGCTTTTAAATTTGCTTGAATGAGCCGCACTTTCTCTTCAGCCTCGGCAATTAAATCCGGTCCAAAATTTACTCGTTCTCCCGGTTCCGACCAGTTCAAGGGAGTACGGCATGAGCGACCATAAAGAGCTTCAAATGGAGACATTTTAATGCTCTCTTGATAGCTATTGTTGTATGCAAACTCTGCCAAAGGTAAATGTTCATCCCAATTACCACCTTCTGATAGAACACAGGCTCTTAACATGTCCTCAAGTATTTGATTTACCCTTTCTGTTTGTCCATCAGTTTGAGGGTGATATGCAGAGCTTCGAATTAACTTGGTTTTCAAAGAGGCATGCAACTGTTCCCAAAAACGAGCAACAAACTGAGGTCCTCTGTCAGAGATGATTGTTTTTGGTACTCCGTGCCAACACAGAATACGCGAGATATATAACTGAGCATATATCTTAGCAGAGTAAGTAGTCTTGACCGGAATAAAATGAGCTGACTTGGTCAATCGGTCCACTATGACCCAAATGGAATCATACTTTCGAGCAGTGAGTGGTAACCCGACAATGAAATCCATACTAATGTCCTCCCACTTCCACGACGGAATACTCAATGGTTGCAGCTGACCGGCTTTTCTTAAATGATCAGCCTTGATTCTCTGGCAAGTGTCACATTCAGCCACATAGCGTGCCACCTCGCGCTTCATGCGCGTCCACCAAAATTTGGTTTTCAAACCCTGGTACATTTTGTTGCTACCTGGATGAATAGAGTATTTGGACAAGTGAGCTTCATCTAAAATTTTCTTTCTCAGCTCCATATCTTTAGGCACGACAAGTCGGTCATTGAACCATAACACTCCATCCTCATCCTGTCGGAAACATTTGATGTCACCATTTTCTATTCTTCGCCGGATATGTTCCATCCCTTTATCTCTCTTTTGTGCAGCGATAATCTCCTCCCGCAGGGTAGGAATGAGAGCGAGATTATACAAAGCACCATGAGGAATAATCCTGAGGCTGGGTTCACTAGGGTCGCAACATACGGTATGATCCAATTTGCAAACCACCAGATTATTGCAATGTGACTTCCGACTCAAAGCATCGGCAACAACATTGGCTTTTCCGGGGTGCTAGTGGATTTCCAACTCGTAGTCTTTGATCAACTCAAGCCATCTTCTTTGCCTCATGTTCAGCTCTTGTTGTGTGAAAATGTACTTCAAACTTTTGTGATCGGTGTATAAGTGAACCAAATTTCCCAGCAAATAATGTCTCCATATCTTCAGAGCAAGAACAACTGCGGCCAATTCCAAATCATGAGTAGGATAATTTTGTTCATGCCTCCGAAGTTGTCGAGATGCATAGGCAATGACACGACCGTCTTGCATCAAGACACAACCCAAACCTGTGCCCGAGGCGTCACAATAAACATCAAATGGTTTAGTGACATCGGGTTGAGCTAACACCGGGGCGGTGGTTAAATGCTTCTTGAGAGTTTGAAAAGCTTTCTCACAAACATCACTCCACTGAAATTTGATAGCCTTTTTCAGCAGTTCCGTCATAGGCTTTGCAATTTTGGAGAAATTGGGGATGAATCTCCGATAATATCCTGCAAGCCCAAGAAAACTACGGATATCCTTGATACATGCAGGAGCCTTCCAATTCAGCACTTCTTGCACTTTACTTGGATCCACTGAAATACCTTCATCGGAAACAATGTGGCCCAAGAAAGGTACTTCTCTCAACCAGAACTCACACTTGCTGAATTTTGCATACAGCTTGTGATCACGGAGCCTCTGGAGTACAATACGGAGATGTTCTGTATGCTCTTCTTCTGACTTGGAGTAGATTAGGATGTCGTCAATGAATACCACCACAAACTTATCCAATTCCGGCATAAACACCGAGTTCATCAAGTACATGAAATAGGCCGGAGCATTTGTTAGTCCAAAAGACATAACAAGGTACTCATATAAACCATACCTCGTAGAAAAGGCTGTTTTTGGTATATCCTCCGCCCTTATCTTAATTTGATGATAGCCAGAGCGAAGATCAATTTTTGAAAAGACCTTGGCACCAACCAATTGATCAAACAAAATATCAATCCGCGGGAGAGGATATTTATTCTTGATGGTGACAGCATTCAGCGGTCGGTAATCCACACACAACCGCAGTGTCTCGTCTTTCTTCTTTACAAAGAGTGCTGAACAACCCCAGGGAGAAGAACTCGGGCGAATAAAACCCTTGTCCAAAAGATCATGCAGCTGTTTCTTTAATTCTGCCAACTCATTTGGCGCCATCTTGTATGGTTGTCGGGATATTGGGGCGGTTCCCGGCTGCAAGTCAATCCTAAATTCCACATCTCGGTCGGGCGGTAAACCCGGTAAGTCCTCTGGAAACACATCGGGTATTCACAAACCACTGGAATTTCTTCGAGACATTTACCGGTGGTGTTGTGAACTAGGGAGCTTCTAGTGGGTAATAAAGGCAACCTAAGTACGGCGGATCCATTGATCGGGGAGTCCAAATGGATTTCCCGCGAATCAATGTGCAGCACGGCTTTATGATACTTCATCCACTTCATACCCAATATCATATCTAAGCCTTGTCCATCCAAAATGATGAGGTTTGTCGGATAGGCCACACCCTCTAAAATAATTGGCAAGGCAAAAATCCGTGCGTGGCGAATATCTTTCCACCAGGCGAAGTAATTAAATACGGTGCTTTTAGGGTGGTAGGGGTGAGATGCAACCTTTTCACACATGCTCTGCTTATGAAATTATGCGTTGCACCGGAATCAAATAGCACAAGGACGGGGTGGCTGTGAGCGGAAAACGTACCCGCAAGCACTGGTTCTCCGTCCTGAATGTCCTCGGCCGTAGTATGGTTGACACGGCCACTCTTGGGATTGTTCACAGACGCCTGAGAGCTCTGCCTGCTGCTGTTGTTACTGCTGCTGCCCTGTGACTTCTTCGGGAATCGGCAATCCTTTGAAAAGTGACCAGGTGCGGCCACAATTGAAGCAAGTGTATGGATTTGTTGCCACCACTTGGGAACTCTGCTGCGACGGGCGAGAAGTAAAAGAGCGCTGCTGGCTGGAGCCCTGAGAAACACTCCTCTGCTGATTGGAGTGAGCACGGTGTCCACCACCATGTGGCATGGCGGCTCTGTACTGCTGTCCAGTGGGGGATGTGATAGCCAAACGGTACCGAGGAGGAGCGGAACCGGATGAATTCCCACCGACACGCTTTCTTTTCTTTTCCTCCTGATGGGCATGTGTAGCATCCTCCTGCACGATCGCGGCACTCACTAACTCATTGTAGGTGCAGTTAGAGAGAAGTGCCAGACGATCACGCAGCTTAGTGTTCAGTCCTCGGCGGAAACAATCCCTCTTCTTTGCATCAGTGTCCACATGGTAGGAGGCATATTGGGACAGATGGTTGAACTTCCGGGAATATTCATGCACATTGCTGTTGCCCTGTTTCAGATCCAGGAATTCACGAAGCTTCCTATCCATGAGACCTTGTGGAATATGGTGCTCACGAAAAGCTTGTACGAAACTCTGCCCATGGAACTTGATAGCCAGCTGGAAGAGTCTCCAAATAGTTCGCCCACCATGCGCCCGCGGACCCACGGAGTTGCTGGGCCGCGAACAGGGTCTTCTGGTACTCGGTGCAGCGAATGAGCCCAAACTTGGACTCGATGGTGCGAAGCCAGTGATCGGCCTCCAGCGGTTCACTTCCTTCGGTGAACACCGGGGGATGAGTAGCCAGAAAATCCGCAAAAGTTGTTTCCGGAGGTGGTCCATTTCGGCCCGCTTGGCGAGCGGTGTTCCCCAGTAGCAGACGGAGAAGATCGTTCTGAGTCGAGAGCAAGTGCTCCATGCTGCCCGGTAGTGGTGGAGGCGGTGGTGCTCCATCACGTTGGGCCGAAGTATCGCCCTCCTCCGTAGGAACCTGTCCGCTACGAGGGTCTGCCATCTGCCATAAAGCATTGCACCATTAAATACAAATTTAATGATCAATAAAATGCTGTAATAAAATTACAAGGCATGCATGGCATAATTTCAGAATTTAACCCACGTAGACAAACAACGATAAACAACCATTTCTACACAAGCACTTTCTTCCATTTGAAGCATATACTTTACAACGCAACCATCGGATGTTCCCAACTATGTTACATCACAAAAGGGCGGTATGCAGCTACCAAACACCGCACGGGACATCCATAAGTTACGCGAAGGTCTTGCAACGCACCGACCAGTCACCATTAGATTACAACACCGCTGGCAACGCTTTCCAAAATAACGAGCTGCGGGACTCGAAAAGTTCGGTCAACCGACAAGTTACTACTAACCTAAGTCATACACACTAGTTAGCTACTTCAAAGCCTACTCGAAGACCACTACTCGTGTGGCATATTGCTACCCGCATCGGAAAGCACGTCTTCATCATTAGGGTTAGCGGGTGGCTCGTAGTCCACACCCGACGCGCCCTGCACCACGTGCTGGTCATCCATGGCAAGTGGCTGGGGGTTGTGGTGCGCCACTTGGATCTGAATCAGCTCAACAAAAGCATCGTGAGCTGCATCAGCCTCGGCCTGCACGTGCTGAATCTGATCCTGGGCTTGAGCAAGGTTAGCCTGAGCGACGTGCAGCTGCGCCTGAAGGTGATTGACTTCCCCGTTATGTTCTGCTGCAATCTGGGCCTTCTCATCAGCGAGGTCCTTCACTAAACCATGGAAGTCATCCACATCCTCCTTCAACAGGTCGTTCTGCCGCTGCAACGCCATGCACCGCTGCTCGGACTCCATGAGCTGAGCCTCCAGCTCGGCGATGCGTGCAGCCATAGCGGCGTTTTCCGCCAGGATATCGTTGAACGCCATCTGCGGGGTCAAGTTTGATAAAGTCAAACCATAATGCCCAGCAGTAAAACATGTTAAGGAATTAACATATAGCATATTCAACGATTAACAATTGTTGAACTCAAACCATGGACTTCAAAAACTTGCAACACATAAGTAACCAAATCTGTCGAAAACTGGCAGTGATTACTAAAACGAAAACTGACATGTTTCTAAGCAGAAACAGAAAATTTGGTAGTTACGAAAGTTGTAGATAACTTCAAGAGCTTTCCAACAAGTACTCATTCACCTCAACCAGATCAGTATAGAGGAAGTTATGCTATTTCAAAGTTCGACCTTTGTCTGCTGAATTTCTGTTCTGGACAGACTGAACTCGATTTACTAACTACCAAATTTCGTCAGGTTCCAGGGCGAATCACAGAAAAAGTTACATACCAAACTTGTAGAGAATTCTGAGATCTTTCCATAGAGTGCTTAAACACGACAATTGGATTTAAAACGGAAGAGTTATGGCTTGTTGAAGTTGACTGAAAATTTCGACCGGCGGCAGATTTGGACTTGCTTCATTTGAATGTTTTCAAATTCGTTTGAATGGATTGTTTCATTACAATTTCCGATATTAACGAACGCAACCAGGTTTCTTTGCATCTTAAGTTCATGAACATGCTAAATGCAAATGCAATGCAACCATTTTTATTAACCTAGTTAATTCGTTCCTCACCAAAAGAAAAGGGTGCCATTATATCGGCAATTTCGTTTCGGTGGCAAAACGTCTCTCAACCGTGTTAGTCTAGCAAACGGTGTGACCTCTAACGTGGTTGGTACCTGCAGAAGATTCACAAACAACAAAATAAAGCATAAACAACAAAAAGGTCATGAGATCAACGATCCATGCCTACAAATCAATACAGCACCAAGGCCATGCGGTCATCGACCCATGCCAAACCACAAACCTTACCTTTTCATCTCGCCGACATTTCAGAAAAGAAATAGAAAACAATCAACCTATTCAAGCAAGACTCGCTAATTGCCACCTTAAACCACTAACATCCTTATATAGGGCCGACTAAACCGTACCTCACCGTAAGCGTGGTTTTCGAAAATAATGCTCATTAGTGTGGTACAACCCGACTTTGCTCTGATACCAGCTGTAGCATCCCGCCTCAAATCAATGAGGGGTTAGCTAACCAGGATCTTAATCGGGAAATACTTGGCGAAGCAAGTATGCATAGACCACACACATAAGCATAAATAAAATAATTTTACATTAAGTTCAGTTATTACATTGGTTCCATAATTAACATAAGATTTCCATTTCGAAGTTCGATTTATTTTACATAAAAGGAGTTCGAAATTCGATTACAAACACGAGCGGAAGCGAAACACACGACGATACATATATACAATGAAACCATGTCCGGCCCGTAGACATGATCTCACTCACCTTGCTCCTGTCGGGGAGAAGAGGGAACCCACTCAATGGACCAATCCTTGGGCGGTTCTCCCTCCCACACTACTTTACCAGCAACACCCGCAGAAGTTGCAATCAGGAATACCTGCAGTAAAGTTTTAAACATCGAAACCCTGAGCAACTAATACTCAGCAAGTCTTACCCGTCAAATTGGCCATCTAAGACCGACTTCTAATATGCAGGGGGTTGACCAGGGGTTGAAATTTAATTGCAAAAACGGCGCTAATATTTGATCCTTATTTTCATGTTTTAGCCAAAATTAAAAGGGTTCTTGCATAAATATAAATATTAGCAATCTAACTAAGCAATACATGGTTGCAATACAATTAATTGAAATACAACATCATATAAACATCATCAAGTGCACTTCTTACTACGATGTGACACAGTGAACAAGTGGTACTCAATAACCGCGAGGGACGGCGATTCGAATCGATTTACACCTGCAGGCGAAACCCGAGATACACGACGTACGCTACTCGAAAGAGTCACGCACGGCAACCTTTTACAAGATACCATAAAGTCGAGCCGCTTAACACCTCTCCCGAGTACACGTCTCCCCACGCGATAGCCATGCCTGGTCTAACCGTGGTTCACCCGGGCACCCTCCCTTCAAACACGGTCCCAAATTCCACCATAACCATCTTCATCACCAAAAGAGAGGTGGGTTCACGTCCAACAATATAGCATCGAGCTACTAGGTTTACTAGTTCCCATTCTCCTAGCATGCATCCGGTACTGTTCAAACTTGCTCAGCGGTACCACAACGAACGGTCCTCAACCGACACAAACGGGGCTATGGCGAACAAGGCGAGCCTTGTCACCTCCACCTACACATGAACTTCCCCGTTCGGTCTCAAATTCATTACCATCATCATGTGAGAACATAAAGTAAATCCAACCCCAATTACCGAGCGGTCTCCATACCACTCGATATTCTACCGACAACACTACTTTATTAAGCATAGCAAACTAACGAGTGGTAGAACTTAAACTAACCAAACCCATAGGAATATCTGGAGATACATGCAACTAGGTTTTCAATCAAGTCCTATACGTAATGCACATTTCACGACTCGCAGTACATGTGAGAAAGTATAAAACTTTGTAAATATGGGAGTGCACCGGGGCTTGCCTTGGGGCTGGTGGTTAGCACACTCAAGCACGTTCAGGTCAGCGCCGGTCTCCTCGGCCACGATCTCCAAGTCCTCGAGTCCGGCGTCGGTTCCTAAATGAATGCAACAATATATACAAAATCAAAGATAGTTCATGGAACTTCCTTGACAAATATGACATGGTGATGCTATGATGCAAATGCAACATGCTGGCAGGGCCATTCATTAGGTTTTTGCAGTTTGGTCCCAAGTGATTTATACAATTACTTGGATTTAGGAATTTCCTTACGCGCAATAAGAGATCCTCTTCTAAATTCTTTAAAAAGGGTTCTGGAAGATCTAAAATTACATTTGTATTTTTATTTAGCATCTTCATCCTAGGTACAGTAACATACCCAAAATTTGGTGCAAAAAGGTGCAGGAATAAAATCAATAAAAAGATTTTCCTAGCAACTGCAAAATGCAATTACTCCTAAAAGAAGATGCATTTCAAGATGCCACTTGGTGGGATGTTCAGGGAACCTATTAGGAGTGTGCATGCCAAAATTTAGGATTTTTGCACTTACAGATCTTTTTATAGAATTTATTTCCTGATTCTCTTCTTTGAATTTTATAAAAATAACTGAAAAGAATTCAGATGTTCATGTTGTACCACTGGATAGGTCTCACTTCAAGGATTCCAGAACACTTGAGTTTGCATTTTTACGATTTTTCTACGAATTTCTATCGAATTTACAAGTTTGGCCAAAATCTGGAATAATTCAAATAAAAGGAAAGGGGGAACTGTGCCCATGCCGTCGCCGCGCACGACGCCGGCGTTGGCAACGAGAGCGTTCCGGCTAAACGGCGGCGAATCCAGGTGCACACCAAGCGGGTCTCGAACCAGGGCAACTAGGCGACTCGGGATCACCTACGTGGGCACGTGCGCGCGGCCGGGAAGGTGGTCGGCGGCGAGCGGTGGCGCTACGCGTTCCGGCGAGAGGAGGCAGCGAGGGGAAAAGTTAGGGCGCGCACGAGCTTCACGGAGTGATGGAGGTGCTCACCGTAGCACGTATGCACGTGGAGGGAGGCCGGAGATGGGACTTCGTCGGAGGGGAGCGGAGGTCCGGTGAACGGCGGCGGGGAAGAAGTGGATTCCGGCGAGGTCTCTGCATAAGCAGCGTCGAGGTCACGCCGGTAAGTGCGTAGGGAGATGAGGTACTCGTGTGCGCGATTAATTGAGATTTGGCTCACCGAAGAGGAAGAAGTCGACGTCGACGTTGAACTTGCTCAAGCTCCGGCCATGGTCGATTTCCCGACGATTAACTCGCTAGGCTCGGAGAGGGGCTTCAGCGAGGGAAGCAGCAGCTTGAGGGGGCTCTTGCGCGCACTTTCGCTGCTGGCAACTAGACGCGGGAGTGGCTGGCACGGCGGCGAGGCAGCAAGCTCGCGACGACGGCGATGGCGGCTCGGGAAAATGGAGAAAGTGAGAGCGAGCTCGACGACTGGACCGAGGGAAAGAGAGGAGGAGATGAGGACGAGGTTAGGCCGGTCGTACGGGAAGGACGGCGAGCACAGTGGCCGGAATGGGCAGTGAGAGAGGAAGGCGTCGCCGGCGGCGACACATGGAGGCTACAGTGCCATTTTCGAATTTTCGAATTTCAGTGATTTTCCTCGGTTTGAACTGATTTGATTTAAATTCGATCTTCCCGAGCTCCACAAATCACGAAAAACTCAGGTTTGGAAGATTTCAGTGAGAGGATCAACTTTGTCAATTGGCACTTTTGCTAAATCGGCCTGGATTTCCAATTAAAATTCATTCAAAGTTAAAGTTTGAAAAAAGTTCATGCATTTAATTGACCCTTTAGATTTTTGCAGAAAAATCTCCAAAAATCTCCAAAATTCTATTTTAGCCCCTGGATGCTGAGGAATTTTTCATTTGGGTCCACTTGTATAGAAAATTTTAAAGTTGTACTTCAAATGCTTGTTTGAAAGAAAATTTCTCCAATTTGAAGTGATTTTGAATTCCTTTTCATTTAACTTTGATTTCTCTTGATCATTTTTACTAATTGAGATTAGTAACTTGATCAGGGACTAAATTTGAGTGGGATGTTACAGCCCTCCCCCCTTAAGAAAATCTCGTCCCGAGATTTGCAAAAGTGCGGAAAAGAGGGGGAAAAAGTTTGCTTGCTTTACCTTGATTGTGAAGCGAGAAAATCCGGAAACTTGGAGTTAAGAAAATCCTCTTGTTCCCATGTGGCTTCCTCGTCCGAATGATTGCTCCACTGAACCTTATAGAAGGTGATGGTCTTGTTGCGCGTAACGCGGTCTTTTTGATCAATCACCTTGACGGGATGTTCGGAATAAGTAAGATCATCCTGTAGCCCTTCGACATCTTCGAGCACTATAGTCAATAGGAGGCTTCAAACATCGCTTGAGTTGAGATACATGGAAAATATTGTGAACTCCGGATAACTTGTCGGGTAGTTCCAATCGGTAGGCGACGGGTCCACATTTCTCAATAATCTTGAACGGGCCAATGTAACGGGGAGCGAGCTTCCCTTGACGCCGAACGTTGAACGCCCTTGGTGGGTGAGACACGAAGATACACGTGGTCATCCTTGCCGAAATTCCAAAGGACGGCGCCTCTTATCGGCGTAACTAGCTTGACGGGACTTTGCGGCCTTTAAGTTTGCTTGAATGAGCCGCACTTTCTCTTCAGCCTCGGCAATTAAATCCGGTCCAAAATTTACTCATTCTCCCGGTTCCGACCAGTTCAAGGGAGTACGGCATGAGCGACCATAAAGAGCTTCAAATGGAGACATTTTAATGCTCTCTTGATAGCTATTGTTGTATGCAAACTCTGCCAAGGTAAATGTTCATCCCAATTACCACCTTCTGATAGAACACAGGCTCTTAACATGTCCTCAAGTATTTGATTTACCCTTTCTGTTTGTCCATCAGTTTGAGGGTGATATGCAGAGCTTCGAATTAACTTGGTTTTCAATGAGGCATGCAACTGTTCCCAAAACGAGCAACAAACTGAGGTCCTCTGTCAGAGATGATTGTTTTTGGTACTCCGTGCCAACACAGAATACGCGAGATATATAACTGAGCATATATCTTAGCAGAGTAAGTAGTCTTGACCGGAATAAAATGAGCTGACTTGGTCAATCGGTCCACTATGACCCAAATGGAATCATACTTTCGAGCAGTGAGTGGTAACCCGACAATGAAATCCATACTAATGTCCTCCCACTTCCACGACGGAATACTCAATGGTTGCAGCTGACCGGCTTTTCTTAAATGATCAGCCTTGATTCTCTGGCAAGTGTCACATTCAGCCACATATCGTGCCACTTCGCGCTTCATGCGCGTCCACCAAAATTTGGTTTTCAGACCTTGGTACATTTTGTTGCTACCCGGATGAATAGAGTATTTGGACAAGTGAGCTTCATCTAAAATTTTCTTTCTCAGCTCCATATCTTTAGGCACAACAAGTCGGTCATTGAACCATAACACTCCATCCTCATCCTGTCGGAAACATTTGATGTCACCATTTTCTATTCTTCGCCGGATATGTTCCATCCCTTTATCTCTCTTTTGTGCAGCGATAATCTCCTCCCGCAGGGTAGGGAATGAGAGCGAGATTATACAAAGCACCATGAGGAATAATCCTGAGGCTGGGTTCACTAGGGTCGCAACATACGGTATGATCCAATTTGCAAACCACCAGATTATTGCAATGTGACTTCCGACTCAAAGCATCGGCAACAACATTGGCTTTTCCGGGGTGGTAATGGATTTCCAACTCGTAGTCTTTGATCAACTCAAGCCATCTTCTTTGCCTCATGTTCAGCTCTTGTTGTGTGAAAATGTACTTCAAACTTTTGTGATCGGTGTATAAGTGAACCAAATTTCCCAGCAAATAATGTCTCCATATCTTCAGAGCAAGAACCACTGCGGCCAATTCCAAATCATGAGTAGGATAATTTTGTTCATGCCTCCGAAGTTGTCGAGATGCATAGGCAATGACACGACCGTCTTGCATTAAGACACAACCCAAACCTGTGCCAGAGGCGTCACAATAAACATCAAATGGTTTAGTGACATCGGGTTGAGCTAACACCGGGGCGGTGGTTAAATGCTTCTTGAGAGTTTGAAAAGCTTTCTCACAAACATCACTCCACTGAAATTTGATAGCCTTTTTCAGCAGTTCCGTCATAGGCTTTGCAATTTTGGAGAAATTGGGGATGAATCTCCGATAATATCCTGCAAGCCCAAGAAAACTACGGATATCCTTGATACATGCAGGAGCCTTCCAATTCAGCACTTCTTGCACTTTACTTGGATCCACTGAAATACCTTCATCGGAAACAATGTGGCCCAAGAAAGGTACTTCTCTCAACCAGAACTCACACTTGCTGAATTTTGCATACAGCTTGTGATCACGGAGCCTCTGGAGTACAATACGGAGATGTTCCGTATGCTCTTCTTCTGACTTGGAGTAGATTAGGATGTCGTCAATGAATACCACCACAAACTTATCCAATTCCGGCATAAACACCGAGTTCATCAAGTACATGAAATAGGCCGGAGCATTTGTTAGTCCAAAAGACATAACAAGGTACTCATATAGACCATACCTCGTAGAAAAGGCTGTTTTTGGTATATCCTCCGCCCTTATCTTAATTTGATGATAGCCAGAGCGAAGATCAATTTTTGAAAAGACCTTGGCACCAACCAATTGATCAAACAAAATATCAATCCGCGGGAGAGGATATTTATTCTTGATGGTGACAGCATTCAGCGGTCGGTAATCCACACACAACCGCAGTGTCTCGTCTTTCTTCTTTACAAAGAGTGCTGAACAACCCCAGGGAGAAGAACTCGGGCGAATAAAACCCTTGTCCAAAAGATCATGCAGCTGTTTCTTTAATTCTGCCAACTCATTTGGCGCCATCTTGTATGGTTGTCGGGATATTGGGGCGGTTCCCGGCTGCAAATCAATTCTAAATTGCACATCCCGGTCGGGCGGTAAACCCGGTAATTCCTCTGGAAATACATCGGGATATTCACAAACCACTGGAATTTCTTCGAGACATTTTCCGGTGGTGAGGTGGACTTGGGGTGTAGAACTTGGTGGGGGTGCCAAATGTATGATGGTAGGACCGTTGAGAGGAGAATCCAGATGAATTTCCCGAGAATCAATATGTAGCACTGCTCTGTGACTTTTCATCCACTTCATACCCAAAATGACATCTATGCCTAGTCTTTCTAGCATTATGAGTTGTGTCGGAAAAGCAATTTCCTCTAACAAGAGAGGTGTCGACAAAACCCCTTGTGTGGCAAATATTTTTCCACCCGGAGATGTAATGATATACGGTGCTTTTAGAGTGGTGGTAGTGAGATGTAATCTTTCCACACATGCCATGCTTATAAAATTATGCGTTGCACCGGAATCAAATAGCACAAGGACGGGATGGCTGTGAATGGAAAACATACCCGCAAGCACTGGTTCTCCGTCCTGAATGTCCTCGGCCGTAGTATGGTTGACACGGCCACTCTTGGGATTGTTCACAGACGCCTGAGAGCTCTGCCTGCTGCTGTTGTTACTGCTGCTGCCCTGTGACTTCTTCGGGAATCGGCAATCCTTTGAAAAGTGACCAGTGCGGCCACAATTGAAGCAAGTGTATGGATTTGTTGCCACCACTTGGGAACTCTGCTGCGACGGGCGAGAAGTAAAAGAGCGCTGCTGGCTGGAGCCCTGAGAAACACTCCTCTGCTGATTGGAGTGAGCACGGTGTCCACCACCATGTGGCATGGCGGCTCTGTACTGCTGTCCAGTGGGGGATGTGATAGCCAAACGGTACCGAGGAGGAGCGGAACCGGATGAATTCCCACCGACACGCTTTCTTTTCTTTTCCTCCTGATGGGCATGTGTAGCATCCTCCTGCACGATCGCGGCACTCACTAACTCATTGTAAGTGCAGTTAGAGAGAAGTGCCAGACGATCACGCAACTTGGTGTTCAGTCCTCGGCGGAAACAATCCCTCTTCTTTGCATCAGTGTCCACATGGTAGGAGGCATATTGGGACAGATGGTTGAACTTCCGGGAATATTCATGCACATTGCTGTTGCCCTGTTTCAGATCCAGGAATTCACGAAGCTTTCTATCCATGAGACCTTGTGGAATATGGTGCTCACGAAAAGTTGTACGAAACTCTGCCCATGGAACTTGGTAGCCAGCTGGGAGAGTCTCCAAATAGTTCGCCCACCATGCGCCCGCGGACCCACGGAGTTGCTGGGCCGCGAACAGGGTCTTCTGATACTCGGTGCAGCGAATGAGCCCAAACTTGGACTCGATGGTGCGAAGCCAGTGATCGGCCTCCAGCGGTTCACTTCCTTCGGTGAACACCGGGGGATGAGTAGCCAGAAAATCCGCAAAAGTTGTTTCCGGAGGTGGTCCATTTCGGCCCGCTTGGCGAGTGGTGTTCCCCAGTAGCAGACGGAGAAGATCGTTCTGAGTCGAGAGCAAGTGCTCCATGCTGCCCGGTAGTGGTGGAGGCGGTGGTGCTCCATCACGTTGGGCCGAAGTATCGCCCTCCTCCGTAGGAACCTGTCCGCTACGAGGGTCTGCCATCTGCCATAAAGCATTGCACCATTAAATACAAATTTAATGATCAATAAAATGCTGTAATTAAAATTACAAGCATGCATGGCATAATTTCAGAATTTAACCCACGTAGACAAACAACGATAAACAACCATTTCTACACAAGCACTTTCTTCCATTAGAAGCATATACTTTACAACGCAACCATCGGATGTTCCCCACTAGGTTACATCACAAAAGGGCGGTATGCAGCTACCAAACACCGCACGGGACATCCATAAGTTACGCGAAGGTCTTGCAACGCACCGACCAGTCACCATTAGATTACAACACCGCTGGCAACGCTTTCCAAAATAACGAGCTGCGGGACTCGAAGAGTTCGGTCAACCGACAAGTTACTACTAACCTAAGTCATACACACTAGTTAGCTACTTCAAAGCCTACTCGAAGACCACTACTCGTGGGGCATATTGCTACCCGCATCGGAAAGCACGTCTTCATCATTAGGGTTAGCAGGTGGCTCGTAGTCCACACCCGACGCGCCCTGCACCACGTGCTGGTCATCCATGGCAAGTGGCTGAGGATTGTGGTGCGCCACTTGGATCTGGATCAGCTCAACAAAAGCATTGTGAGCTGCATCAGCCTCGGCCTGCACGTGCTGAATCTGATCCTGGGCTTGAGCAAGGTTAGCCTGAGCGACGTGCAGCTGCGCCTGAAGGTGATTGACTTCCCCGTTATGTTCTGCTGCAATCTGGGCCTTCTCATCAGCAAGGTCCTTTACTAACCCATGGAAGTCCTCCACATCTCCTTCAACAGCTCATTCTGCCGCTGCAATGCCATGCACCGCTGCTCGGACTCCATGAGCTGAGCCTCCAGCTCGGCGATGCGTGCAGCCATAGCGGCGTTTTCCGCCAGGATATCGTTGAACGCCATCTGCGGGGTCAAGTTTGATAAAGTCAAACCATAATGCCCAGCAGTAAAACATGTTAAGGAATTAACATATAGCATATTCAACGATTAACAATTGTGGAATTCAAACCATGGACTTCAAAACTTGCAACACATAAGTAACCAAATCTGTCGAAAACTGGCAGTGATTACTAAAACGAAAACTGACATGTTTCTAAGGCAGAAGCAGAAAATTTGGTAGTTACGAAAGTTGTAGATAACTTCAAGAGCTTTCCAACAAGTACTCATTCACCTCAACCAGATCAGTATAGAGGAAGTTATAATATTTCAAAGTTCGACCTTTGTCTGCTGAATTTCTGTTCTGGACAGACTGAACTCGATTTACTAACTACCGAATTTCGTCAGGTTCCAGGAGAATCACAGAAAAAGTTACATACCAAACTTGTAGAGAATTCTGAGATCTTTCCATAGAGTGCTCAAACACGACAATTGGATTTAAAACGAAGGAGTTACGGCTTGTTGAAGTTGACTGAAAACTTCGACCGGCGGCAGATTTGGACTTCTTCATTTGAATGTTTTCAAATTCGTTTGAATGGATTGTTTCATTACAATTTCCGATATTAACGAACGCAACCAGGTTTCTTTGCAACTTGAGTTCATGAACATGCTAAATGCAAATGCAATGCAATCATTTTTATTAACCTAGTTTATTCGTTCCTTACCAAAATAAAAGGGTGCCATTATATCGGCATTCGGGACTCAGTGACGAAATCGTCTCTCAACCGTGTTAGACTAGCAAACGGTGTGACCTCTAACGTGGTTAGAATACCTGCAGAAGATCCACAAACAACGAAACGGCCATTAAGTCAAATGACTCATGCCTCAGCAAAACAACCAAAACGGTCATGCGATCAACGATCCATGCCTCACCATCAAAACAACAAAACGGCCATGCGGTCAACGACCCATGCCTCCACATACATTACCTTTTCATCTCGCCGACATTTCAGAAAAGAAAGTAAAACAATCAACCTATTCAAGCAAGACTCGCTAATTGCCACCTTAAACCACTAACATCCTTATATAGGGCCGACTAAACCGTACCTCACCGTAAGCGTGGTTTTCGAAAATAATGCTCATTAGTGTGGTACAACCCGACTTTGCTCTGGTACCAGCTGTAGCATCCCGCCTCAAATCAATGAGGGGTTAGCTAACCAGGATCTTAATCGGGAAATACTTGGCGAAGCAAGTATGTATAGACCACACACATAAGCATACATAAAATAATTTTACATTAAGTTCAGTTATTACATTGGTTCCATAATTAACATAAGATTTCCGTTTCGAAGTTCGATTTATTTTACATAAAAGGAGTTCGAAATTCGATTACAAACACGAGCGGAAGCGAAATACACGACGATACATATATACAATGAAACCATGTCCGGCCCGTAGACATGATCTCACTCCCCTTGCTCCTGGCGGGGAGAAGAGGGAACCCACTCAATGGACCAATCCTTGGGCGGTTCTCCCTCCCACACTACTTTTCCACAGCAACCGCAGAAGTTGCAATCAGGAATACCTGCAGTAAAGTTTTAAACATCGAAACCCTGAGCAACTAATACTCAGCAAGTCTTACCCGTCAAATTGGCCATCTAAGACCGACTTCTATTATGCAGGGGGTTGACCCGGGGGTAAAGTTTAATTGCAAAAACGGCACTAATAATTGATCCTTATTTTCATATTTTAGCCAAATAAAAAGGGTTCTTGCATAAATATAAATATTAGCAACCTAACTAAGCAATACATGGTTGCAATACAATTAATTGAAATACAACATCATATAACATCCTCAAGTGCACTTCTTACTACGATGTGACACAGTGAACAAGTGGTACTCAATAACCGCGAGGGACGGCGATTCGAATCGATTTACACCTGCAGGCGAAACCCGAGATACACGACGTACGCTACTCGAAGGAGTCACGCACGGCAACCTTTTACAAGACATCATAAAGCCGGTCCGAGTGTCACCTCTCCCGAGTACACGTCTCCCCACGCGATAGCCACGCCGGGTCTAACCGTGGTTCGCCCGTGCACCCTCCCTTCAAACACATACCCGCAACCACCATACCATCTTCATCACCAAAAGAGAGGTGGGGCCCCGTCCAACAATATAACATCGAGCTACTAAGTTTACTAGTTCCCATTCTCCTAGCATGCATCCGGTACTGTTCAAACTTGCTCAGCGGGGCCACAACGAACGGTCCTCAACCGACACAAACGGGGCTATGGCGAACAAGGCAAGCCTTGTCACCCCAACCTACACATGAACTTCCCCGTTCGGTCTCAAATTCATTATCATCATCATGTGAGAGCATAAAGTAAACCCACCTATATCGAGTAGTCTCCATACCACTCGATTTCCTACCGATGACTCGATATATTAAGCATAGCACAACTAACGAGTTGTTGAACATAACTTAACCAAACCCATAGGAATACCTGGGGATACATGCAACTAAGGTTTCAATCAAGTCCTATACGTAATGCACATTTCATGACTCGCATACATGTGAGAAAGTGAAAACTTTGCAAAAACATAGTTGTGCACCGGGGCTTGCCTTGGGGCTGGTGGTTAGTACACTCGAGTATGTTCAGGTCAGCGCCGGTCTCCTCGGCCACGATCTCCAAGTCCTCGAGTCCGGCGTCGGTTCCTAAATGAATGCCACAATATATACAAAATCAAAGATAGTTCATGGAACTTCCTTGACAAATATGACATGGTGATGCTATGATGCAAATGCAACATGCTGGCAGGGCCATTCATTAAGTTTTTGCAGTTTGGCCCCAAGTGATTCATACAATTACCTCGGACTTAGGAATTTCCTTACGCGCAATTAAGGGTTCCTCTTCTAAATTCTTTAAAAAGGGTTCTGGAAGATCTAAAATTACATTTGTATTTTTATTTAGCATCTTCATCCTAGGTACGGTAACATACCCAAAATTTGGTGCAAAAAGGTGCAGGAATAAAATCAATAAAAAGATTTTCCTAGCAACTGCAAAATGCAATTACTCCCAAAAGAAGATGTATTTCAAGATGCCACTTGGTGGGATGTTCAGGGAACCTATTAAGAGTGTGCATGCCAAAATTTAGAATTTTTGCACTTACAGATCTTTTTATAGAATTTATTTCCTGATTCTCTTCTTTGAATTTTATAAAAATAACTGAAAAGAATTCAGATGTTCATGTTGTACCACTGGATAGGTCTCACTTCAAGGATTCCAGAACACTTGAGTTTGCATTTTTACGATTTTTCTACGGATTTCTATCGACTTTAGAAGTTTGGCCAAAATCTGGAATAATTCAAATAAAAGAAAAGGGGGAACTGTGCCCATGCCGTCGCCGCGCACGACGCCGGCGTTGGCAACGAGGGTGTTCCGGCTAAACGGCGGCGAGTCCAGGTGCACACCAAGCAGGTCTCGAACCAGGGCAACTAGGCGACTCGGGATCACCTACGTGGGCACGTGCGCGCGGCCGGGAAGGTGGTCGGCGGCGAGCGGTGGCGCTACGCGTTCCGGCGAGAGGAGGCAGCGAGGGGAAAAGTTAGGGCGCGCACGAGCTTCACGGAGTGATGGAGGTGCTCACCGTAGCACGTATGCACGTGGAGGGAGGCCGGAGATGGGACTTCGTCGGAGGGGAGCGGAGGTCCGGTGAACGGCGGCGGGGAAGAAGTGGATTCCGGCGAGGTCTCTGCATAAGCAGCGTCGAGGTCACGCCGGTAAGTGCGTAGGGAGATGAGGTACTCGTGTGCGCGATTAATTGAGATTTGGCTCACCGAAGAGGAAGAAGTCGACGTCGACGTTGAACTTGCTCAAGCTCCGGCCATGGTCGATTTCCCGACGATTAACTCGCTAGGCTCGGAGAGGGGCTTCAGCGAGGGAAGCAGCAGCTTGAGGGGGCTCTTGCGCGCACTTTCGCTGCTGGCAACTAGACGCGGGAGTGGCTGGCACGGCGGCGAGGCAGCAAGCTCGCGACGACGGCGATGGCGGCTCGGGAAAATGGAGAAAGTGAGAGCGAGCTCGACGACTGGACCGAGGGAAAGAGAGGAGGAGATGAGGACGAGGTTAGGCCGGTCGTACGGGAAGGACGGCGAGCACAGTGGCCGGAATGGGCAGTGAGAGAGGAAGGCGTCGCCGGCGGCGACACATGGAGGCTACAGTGCCATTTTCGAATTTTCGAATTTCAGTGATTTTCCTCGGTTTGAACTGATTTGATTTAAATTCGATCTTCCCGAGCTCCAAAAATCACGAAAAACTCAGGTTTGGAATATTTCAGTGAGAGGATCAACTTTGTCAATTGGCACTTTTGCTAAATCGGCCTGGATTTCCAATTAAAATTCATTCAAAGTTAAAGTTTGAAAAAGGTTCATGCATTTAATTGACCCTTTAGATTTTTGCAGAAAAATCTCCAAAAATCTCCAAAATTCTATTTTAGCCCCTGGATGCTGAGGAATTTTTCATTTGGGTCCACTTGTATAGAAAATTTTAAAGTTGCAGTTCAAATGCTTGTTTGAAAGAAATTTCTCCAATTTGAAGTGATTTTGAATTCCTTTTCATTTAACTTTGATTTCTCTTGATCATTTTCACTAATTGAGGTTAGTAACTTTATTAGGGACCAAAATTGAGTGGGATGTTACAGCCCTCCCCCCTTAATAAAATCTCGTCCCGAGATTTGCAAAAGTGCGGAAAAGAGGGGGTAAAAGTTTGTTTGCTTTACCTCGATTGCGAAGCGAGAAAATCCGGAAACTTGGAGTTAAGAAAATCCTCTTGTTCCCATGTGGCTTCCTCGTCCGAATGATTGCTCCACTGAACCTTATAGAAGGTAATGGTCTTGTTGCGCGTAACGCGGTCTTTTTGATCGATCACTTTGACAGGATGCTCGGAATAAGTAAGATCATCTTGTAGCTCTTCGACATCTTCGAGCACCACGTCAATAGGGGGCTTCAAACATTTCTTGAGTTGAGATACATGGAATATATTGTGAACTCCGGATAACTTGTCGGGTAGTTCCAATCGGTAGGCGACGGGTCCACATTTCTCAATAATCTTGAATGGGCCAATGTAACGGGGAGCGAGCTTTCCCTTGACGCCGAAACGTTGAACGCCCTTTGTGGGTGAGACACGAAGATACACGTGGTCACCTTGCCGAAATTCCAAAGGACGGCGCCTCTTATCGGCGTAACTAGCTTGACGGGACTTTGCGGCTTTTAAATTTGCTTGAATGAGCCGCACTTTCTCTTCAGCCTCGGCAATTAAATCCGGTCCAAAATTTACTCGTTCTCCCGGTTCCGACCAGTTCAAGGGAGTACGGCATGAGCGACCATAAAGAGCTTCAAATGGAGACATTTTAATGCTCTCTTGATAGCTATTGTTGTATGCAAACTCTGCCAAAGGTAAATGTTCATCCCAATTACCACCTTCTGATAGAACACAGGCTCTTAACATGTCCTCAAGTATTTGATTTACCCTTTCTGTTTGTCCATCAGTTTGAGGGTGATATGCAGAGCTTCGAATTAACTTGGTTTTCAAAGAGGCATGCAACTGTTCCCAAAAACGAGCAACAAACTGAGGTCCTCTGTCAGAGATGATTGTTTTTGGTACTCCGTGCCAACACAGAATACGCGAGATATATAACTGAGCATATATCTTAGCAGAGTAAGTAGTCTTGACCGGAATAAAATGAGCTGACTTGGTCAATCGGTCCACTATGACCCAAATGGAATCATACTTTCGAGCAGTGAGTGGTAACCCGACAATGAAATCCATACTAATGTCCTCCCACTTCCACGACGGAATACTCAATGGTTGCAGCTGACCGGCTTTTCTTAAATGATCAGCCTTGATTCTCTGGCAAGTGTCACATTCAGCCACATAGCGTGCCACCTCGCGCTTCATGCGCGTCCACCAAAATTTGGTTTTCAAACCCTGGTACATTTTGTTGCTACCTGGATGAATAGAGTATTTGGACAAGTGAGCTTCATCTAAAATTTTCTTTCTCAGCTCCATATCTTTAGGCACGACAAGTCGGTCATTGAACCATAACACTCCATCCTCATCCTGTCGGAAACATTTGATGTCACCATTTTCTATTCTTCGCCGGATATGTTCCATCCCTTTATCTCTCTTTTGTGCAGCGATAATCTCCTCCCGCAGGGTAGGAATGAGAGCGAGATTATACAAAGCACCATGAGGAATAATCCTGAGGCTGGGTTCACTAGGGTCGCAACATACGGTATGATCCAATTTGCAAACCACCAGATTATTGCAATGTGACTTCCGACTCAAAGCATCGGCAACAACATTGGCTTTTCCGGGGTGCTAGTGGATTTCCAACTCGTAGTCTTTGATCAACTCAAGCCATCTTCTTTGCCTCATGTTCAGCTCTTGTTGTGTGAAAATGTACTTCAAACTTTTGTGATCGGTGTATAAGTGAACCAAATTTCCCAGCAAATAATGTCTCCATATCTTCAGAGCAAGAACAACTGCGGCCAATTCCAAATCATGAGTAGGATAATTTTGTTCATGCCTCCGAAGTTGTCGAGATGCATAGGCAATGACACGACCGTCTTGCATCAAGACACAACCCAAACCTGTGCCCGAGGCGTCACAATAAACATCAAATGGTTTAGTGACATCGGGTTGAGCTAACACCGGGGCGGTGGTTAAATGCTTCTTGAGAGTTTGAAAAGCTTTCTCACAAACATCACTCCACTGAAATTTGATAGCCTTTTTCAGCAGTTCCGTCATAGGCTTTGCAATTTTGGAGAAATTGGGGATGAATCTCCGATAATATCCTGCAAGCCCAAGAAAACTACGGATATCCTTGATACATGCAGGAGCCTTCCAATTCAGCACTTCTTGCACTTTACTTGGATCCACTGAAATACCTTCATCGGAAACAATGTGGCCCAAGAAAGGTACTTCTCTCAACCAGAACTCACACTTGCTGAATTTTGCATACAGCTTGTGATCACGGAGCCTCTGGAGTACAATACGGAGATGTTCTGTATGCTCTTCTTCTGACTTGGAGTAGATTAGGATGTCGTCAATGAATACCACCACAAACTTATCCAATTCCGGCATAAACACCGAGTTCATCAAGTACATGAAATAGGCCGGAGCATTTGTTAGTCCAAAAGACATAACAAGGTACTCATATAAACCATACCTCGTAGAAAAGGCTGTTTTTGGTATATCCTCCGCCCTTATCTTAATTTGATGATAGCCAGAGCGAAGATCAATTTTTGAAAAGACCTTGGCACCAACCAATTGATCAAACAAAATATCAATCCGCGGGAGAGGATATTTATTCTTGATGGTGACAGCATTCAGCGGTCGGTAATCCACACACAACCGCAGTGTCTCGTCTTTCTTCTTTACAAAGAGTGCTGAACAACCCCAGGGAGAAGAACTCGGGCGAATAAAACCCTTGTCCAAAAGATCATGCAGCTGTTTCTTTAATTCTGCCAACTCATTTGGCGCCATCTTGTATGGTTGTCGGGATATTGGGGCGGTTCCCGGCTGCAAGTCAATCCTAAATTCCACATCCCGGTCGGGCGGCAAACCCGGTAATTCCTCTGGAAATACATCGGGATATTCACAAACCACTGGAATTTCTTCGAGACATTTTCCGGTGGTGAGGTGGACTTGGGGTGTAGAACTTGGTGGGGGTGCCAAATGTATGATGGTAGGACCGTTGAGAGGAGAATCCAGATGAATTTCCCGAGAATCAATATGTAGCACTGCTCTGTGACTTTTCATCCACTTCATACCCAAAATGACATCTATGCCTAGTCTTTCTAGCATTATGAGTTGTGTCGGAAAAGCAATTTCCTCTAACAAGAGAGGTGTCGACAAAACCCCTTGTGTGGCAAATATTTTTCCACCCGGAGATGTAATGATATACGGTGCTTTTAGAGTGGTGGTAGTGAGATGTAATCTTTCCACACATGCCATGCTTATAAAATTATGCGTTGCACCGGAATCAAATAGCACAAGGACGGGATGGCTGTGAATGGAAAACATACCCGCAAGCACTGGTTCTCCGTCCTGAATGTCCTCGGCCGTAGTATGGTTGACACGGCCACTCTTGGGATTGTTCACAGACGCCTGAGAGCTCTGCCTGCTGCTGTTGTTACTGCTGCTGCCCTGTGACTTTTTCGGGAATCGGCAATCCTTTGAAAAGTGACCAGTGCGGCCACAATTGAAGCAAGTGTATGGATTTGTTGCCACCACTTGGGAACTCTGCTGCGACGGGCGAGAAGTAAAAGAGCGCTGCTGGCTGGAGCCCTGAGAAACACTCCTCTGCTGATTGGAGTGAGCACGGTGTCCACCACCATGTGGCATGGCGGCTCTGTACTGCTGTCCAGTGGGGGATGTGATAGCCAAACGGTACCGAGGAGGAGCGGAACCGGATGAATTCCCACCGACACGCTTTCTTTTCTTTTCCTCCTGATGGGCATGTGTAGCATCCTCCTGCACGATCGCGGCGCTCACTAACTCATTGTAAGTGCAGTTAGAGAGAAGTGCCAGACGATCACGCAACATGGTGTTCAGTCCTCGGCGGAAACAATCCCTCTTCTTTGCATCAGTGTCCACATGGTAGGAGGCATATTGGGACAGATGGTTGAACTTCCGGGAATATTCATGCACATTGCTGTTGCCCTGTTTCAGATCCAGGAATTCACGAAGCTTTCTATCCATGAGACCTTGTGGAATATGGTGCTCACGAAAAGTTGTACGAAACTCTGCCCATGGAACTTGGTAGCCAGCTGGGAGAGTCTCCAAATAGTTCGCCCACCATGCGCCCGCGGACCCACGGAGTTGCTGGGCCGCGAACAGGGTCTTCTGATACTCGGTGCAGCGAATGAGCCCAAACTTGGACTCGATGGTGCGAAGCCAGTGATCGGCCTCCAGCGGTTCACTTCCCTCGGTGAACACCGGGGGATGAGTAGCCAGAAAATCCGCAAAAGTTGTTTCCGGAGGTGGTCCATTTCGGCCCGCTTGGCGAGCGGTGTTCCCCAGTAGCAGACGGAGAAGATCGTTCTGAGTCGAGAGCAAGTGCTCCATGCTGCCCGGTAGTGGTGGAGGCGGTGGTGCTCCATCACGTTGGGCCGAAGTATCGCCCTCCTCCGTAGGAACCTGTCCGCTACGAGGGTCTGCCATCTGCCATAAAGCATTGCACCATTAAATACAAATTTAATGATCAATAAAATGCTGTAATTAAAATTACAAGGCATGCATGGCATAATTTCAGAATTTAACCCACGTAGACAAACAACGATAAACAACCATTTCTACACAACCACTTTCTTCCATTAGAAGCATATACTTTACAACGCAACCATCGGATGTTCCCCACTATGTTACATCACAAAAGGGCGGTATGCAGCTACCAAACACCGCACGGGACATCCATAAGTTACGCGAAGGTCTTGCAACGCACCGACCAGTCACCATTAGATTACAACACCGCTGGCAACGCTTTCCAAAATAACGAGCTGCGGGACTCGAAGAGTTCGGTCAACCGACAAGTTACTACTAACCTAAGTCATACACACTAGTTAGCTACTTCAAAGCCTACTCGAAGACCACTACTCGTGGGGCATATTGCTACCCGCATCGGAAAGCACGTCTTCATCATTAGGGTTAGCGGGTGGCTCGTAGTCCACACCCGACGCGCCCTGCACCACGTGCTGGTCATCCATGGCAAGCGGCTGGGGGTTGTGGTGCGCCACTTGGATCTGAATCAGCTCAACAAAAGCATCGTGAGCTGCATCAGCCTCGGCCTGCACGTGCTGAATCTGATCCTGGGCTTGAGCAAGGTTAGCCTGAGCGACGTGCAGCTGCGCCTGAAGGTGATTGACTTCCCCGTTATGTTCTGCTGCAATCTGGGCCTTCTCATCAGCGAGGTCCTTCACTAACCCATGGAAGTCATCCACATCCTCCTTCAACAGCTCGTTCTGCTGCTGCAACGCCATGCATCGCTGCTCGGACTCCATGAGCTGAGCCTCCAGCTCGGCGATGCGTGCAGCCATAGCGGCGTTTTCCGCCAGGATATCATTGAACGCCATCTGCGGGGTCAAGTTTGATAAAGTCAAACCATAATGCCCAGCAGTAAAACATGTTAAGGAATTAACATATAGCATATTCAACGATTAACAATTGTGGAATTCAAACCATGGACCTCAAAAACTTGCAACACATAAGTAACCAAATCTGTCGAAAACTGGCAGTGATTACTAAAACGAAAGCTGGCAAGTTTCTAAGCAGAAACAGAAAATTTGGTAGTTACGAAAGTTGTAGATAACTTCAAAAGCTTTCCAACAAGTACTCATTCACCTCAACCAGATCAGTATAGAGGAAGTTATGCTATTTCAAAGTTGGACCTTTGTCTGCTGAATTTCTGTTCTGGACAGACTGAACTCGATTTACTAACTACCAGATTTCGTCAGGTTCCAGGGCGAATCACCGAAAAAGTTACATACCAAACTTGTAGAGAATTCTGAGATATTTCCATAGAGTGCTCAAACACGACAATTGGATTTAAAACGGAGGAGGTATGGCTTGTTGAAGTTGACTGAAAACCTCGACCGGCGGCAGATTTGGACTTCTTCATTTGAATGTTTTCAAATTCGTTTGAATGGATTGTTTCATTACAATTTCCGATATTAACGAACGCAACCAGGTTTCTTTGCATCTTAGTTTCATGAACATGCCAAATGCAAATGCAATGCAACCATTTTTATTAACCTAGTTTATTCGTTCCTCACCAAAAGAAAAGGGTGCCATTATATCGGCATTCGGGACTCGGTGACGAAATCGTCTCTCAACCGTGTTAGACTAGCAAACGGTGTGACCTCTAACGTGGTTAGAATACCTGCAGAAGATCCACAAACAACGAAACGGCCATTAAGTCAAATGACTCATGCCTCAGCAAAACAACCAAAACGGTCATGCGATCAACGATCCATGCCTCACCATCAAAACAACAAAACGGCCATGCGGTCAACGACCCATGCCTCCACATACATTACCTTTTCATCTCGCCGACATTTCAGAAAAGAAAGTAAAACAATCAACCTATTCAAGCAAGACTCGCTAATTGCCACCTTAAACCACTAACATCCTTATATAGGGCCGACTAAACCGTACCTCACCGTAAGCGCGGTTTTCGAAAATAATGCTCATTCGTGTGGTACAACCCCGACTTAGCTCTGATACCAGCTGTAGCATCCCGCCTCAAATCAATGAGGGGTTAGCTAACCAGGATCTTAATCGGGCAATACTTGGCGAAGCAAGTATGTATAGACCACACACATAAGCATACATAACATAACTTTACATTAAGTTCAGTTATTACATTGGTTCCATAATTAACATAAGATTTCCGTTTCGAAGTTCGATTTATTTTACATAAAAGGAGTTCGAAATTCGATTACAAACACGAGCGGAAGCGAAATACACGACGATACATATATACAATGAAACCATGTCCGGCCCGTAGACATGATCTCACTCCCCTTGCTCCTGGCGGGGAGAAGAGGGAACCCACTCAATGGACCAATCCTCGGGCGGTTCTCCCTCCCACACTACTTTTCCACAGCAACCGCAGAAGTTGCAATCAGGAATACCTGCAGTAAAGTTTTAAACATCGAAACCCTGAGCAACTAATACTCAGCAAGTCTTACCCGTCAAATTGGCCATCTAAGACCGACTTCTATTATGCAGGGGGTTGACCCGGGGGTAAAGTTTAATTGCAAAAACGGCACTAATAATTGATCCTTATTTTCATATTTTAGCCAAATAAAAAGGGTTCTTGCATAAATATAAATATTAGCAACCTAACTAAGCAATACATGGTTGCAATACAATTAATTGAAATACAACATCATATAACATCCTCAAGTGCACTTCTTACTACGATGTGACACAGTGAACAAGTGGTACTCAATAACCGCGAGGGACGGCGATTCGAATCGATTTACACCTGCAGGCGAAACCCGAGATACACGACGTACGCTACTCGAAGGAGTCACGCACGGCAACCTTTTACAAGACATCATAAAGCCGGTCCGAGTGTCACCTCTCCCGAGTACACGTCTCCCCACGCGATAGCCACGCCGGGTCTAACCGTGGTTCGCCCGTGCACCCTCCCTTCAAACACATACCCGCAACCACCATACCATCTTCATCACCAAAAGAGAGGTGGGGCCCCGTCCAACAATATAACATCGAGCTACTAAGTTTACTAGTTCCCATTCTCCTAGCATGCATCCGGTACTGTTCAAACTTGCTCAGCGGGGCCACAACGAACGGTCCTCAACCGACACAAACGGGGCTATGGCGAACAAGGCAAGCCTTGTCACCCCAACCTACACATGAAACTTCCCCGTTCGGTCTCAAATTCATTATCATCATCATGTGAGAGCATAAAGTAAACCCACCTATATCGAGTAGTCTCCATACCACTCGATTTCCTACCGATGACTCGATATATTAAGCATAGCACAACTAACGAGTTGTTGAACATAACTTAACCAAACCCATAGGAATACCTGGGGATACATGCAACTAAGGTTTCAATCAAGTCCTATACGTAATGCACATTTCATGACTCGCATACATGTGAGAAAGTGAAAACTTTGCAAAAACATAGTTGTGCACCGGGGCTTGCCTTGGGGCTGGTGGTTAGTACACTCGAGTATGTTCAGGTCAGTGCCGGTCTCCTCGGCCACGATCTCCAAGTCCTCGAGTCCGGCGTCGGTTCCTAAATGAATGCCACAATATATACAAAATCAAAGATAGTTCATGGAACTTCCTTGACAAATATGACATGGTGATGCTATGATGCAAATGCAACATGCTGGCAGGGCCATTCATTAAGTTTTTGCAGTTTGGCCCCAAGTGATTCATACAATTACCTCGGACTTAGGAATTTCCTTACGCGCAATTAAGGGTTCCTCTTCTAAATTCTTTAAAAAGGGTTCTGGAAGATCTAAAATTACATTTGTATTTTTATTTAGCATCTTCATCCTAGGTACGGTAACATACCCAAAATTTGGTGCAAAAAGGTGCAGGAATAAAATCAATAAAAAGATTTTCCTAGCAACTGCAAAATGCAATTACTCCCAAAAGAAGATGTATTTCAAGATGCCACTTGGTGGGATGTTCAGGGAACCTATTAAGAGTGTGCATGCCAAAATTTAGAATTTTTGCACTTACAGATCTTTTTATAGAATTTATTTCCTGATTCTCTTCTTTGAATTTTATAAAAATAACTGAAAAGAATTCAGATGTTCATGTTGTACCACTGGATAGGTCTCACTTCAAGGATTCCAGAACACTTGAGTTTGCATTTTTACGATTTTTCTACGGATTTCTATCGACTTTAGAAGTTTGGCCAAAATCTGGAATAATTCAAATAAAAGAAAAGGGGGAACTGTGCCCATGCCGTCGCCGCGCACGACGCCGGCGTTGGCAACGAGGGTGTTCCGGCTAAACGGCGGCGAGTCCAGGTGCACACCAAGCAGGTCTCGAACCAGGGCAACTAGGCGACTCGGGATCACCTACGTGGGCACGTGCGCGCGGCCGGGAAGGTGGTCGGCGGCGAGCGGTGGCGCTACGCGTTCCGGCGAGAGGAGGCAGCGAGGGGAAAAGTTAGGGCGCGCACGAGCTTCACGGAGTGATGGAGGTGCTCACCGTAGCACGTATGCACGTGGAGGGAGGCCGGAGATGGGACTTCGTCGGAGGGGAGCGGAGGTCCGGTGAACGGCGGCGGGGAAGAAGTGGATTCCGGCGAGGTCTCTGCATAAGCAGCGTCGAGGTCACGCCGGTAAGTGCGTAGGGAGATGAGGTACTCGTGTGCGCGATTAATTGAGATTTGGCTCACCGAAGAGGAAGAAGTCGACGTCGACGTTGAACTTGCTCAAGCTCCGGCCATGGTCGATTTCCCGACGATTAACTCGCTAGGCTCGGAGAGGGGCTTCAGCGAGGGAAGCAGCAGCTTGAGGGGGCTCTTGCGCGCACTTTCGCTGCTGGCAACTAGACGCGGGAGTGGCTGGCACGGCGGCGAGGCAGCAAGCTCGCGACGACGGCGATGGCGGCTCGGGAAAATGGAGAAAGTGAGAGCGAGCTCGACGACTGGACCGAGGGAAAGAGAGGAGGAGATGAGGACGAGGTTAGGCCGGTCGTACGGGAAGGACGGCGAGCACAGTGGCCGGAATGGGCAGTGAGAGAGGAAGGCGTCGCCGGCGGCGACACATGGAGGCTACAGTGCCATTTTCGAATTTTCGAATTTCAGTGATTTTCCTCGGTTTGAACTGATTTGATTTAAATTCGATCTTCCCGAGCTCCAAAAATCACGAAAAACTCAGGTTTGGAATATTTCAGTGAGAGGATCAACTTTGTCAATTGGCACTTTTGCTAAATCGGCCTGGATTTCCAATTAAAATTCATTCAAAGTTAAAGTTTGAAAAAGGTTCATGCATTTAATTGATTTAATTGACCCTTTAGATTTTTGCAGAAAAATCTCCAAAAATCTCCAAAATTCTATTTTAGCCCCTGGATGCTGAGGAATTTTTCATTTGGGTCCACTTGTATAGAAAATTTTAAAGTTGCAGTTCAAATGCTTGTTTGAAAGAAATTTCTCCAATTTGAAGTGATTTTGAATTCCTTTTCATTTAACTTTGATTTCTCTTGATCATTTTCACTAATTGAGGTTAGTAACTTTATTAGGGACCAAAATTGAGTGGGATGTTACACCAAGTCTTAAGGTCGGTTGTCTCATGAGCAATCTATCACCAGATACCCTGTCAAATAATAAAACAGAAAATAAGCGACTCTTGCAAAACATCGTTGATCATTAAAATAACAAGTGAAATTGTTGTTACCACATCCCATCAATTCTGTCTGATACAGGTCGAGTGAACTTAGAAACAAATTGTGACATAGTCAGTGATTTGAAACCATGCGCTGCAAAAAAATTTGTGAGATCAACCATAGCACAGACAACCAGTAAAAGTCTTTATATCAAAGCATGGAGAACGTCTGTTTCACCTTTATCATCATCTTCATCTAATGGCTTATCCTCCTCCATGTCCACATCAATAGCAACTTGGTCATTATTGACTTTTCATGCACCTTGAATTTGAGTCACAGCTACAGCTGAACTTACTTTGTCATTCTGCATCCGGATTGAATTATGCAAGTAAGCATAAACAACTTAATTCAATAAACAATAGATAATAAATTTGTATTATCCAGTCTGTATAATTCATAGAAAAAGGATATAATTACCATCTGCTCAATCTCTGAAGTGCCTGGCAAGTATATGGATCTGCTTGGTTGATTGGATGTGTTGTCCCGGCGAAGCAAACCTATCTGAGAATCCTTTTGGCTCAAAGAAACTTCTAGAGCTTCTAATTTACGCAACAACTCTTCCGTTTTGGCCCTCTCAACCTGTAGCGAAAAATCTTTGTTTTGGGCTTTAACTCTTAAATCATCTGATTCAACTATAAGAGAAGCTATTTTGTTGTCCAACATATCCATATATACAGGAACTTGAGTGCAATCATAATCATCAATACTCTTGCAATGCATACCAAACCGCAACAGTGTTTTTTCTAACCATTTAATGAAATCATTAATCTGAGATAAGTACTTTTTGTTGCTCTCTTCGGTTGTTAGCAGTTCATTGGTACTTCTTGTAACTTCCTGCCGCAAAAAAGAGATATCTGCATGTTAGACATATATGTCTAGTACAGCCGTACATAGCCTGGTTAGTTATAGTCTTCCTTGTATAGGATATACACTTCCTTGTATAGGATATACCTTTCCTACTTTAGGAGATTGTGTACTTGTACTCCAAGCCACATTGGCTATATATATGAGAGGTCACCCCCCCACATTGGGCGTGTGGTGTTTCCCCCAATTCTATCTCTCTACACTGCATCTCTTTCTTGCAATTGTGTCTGAAGGTTTTCCACTTCTGCAAGAAGGCTTTCAGACAAACTATGCAACTCATCAAACTTCTCAACAGTCATTGCAAGTTTTGCTAGAGCTTTAGTCCTCGAAACTTCTAAACTCTTCAAAGTAAATTCTTTTTCTTGCAGCAGTTGATCCAAGTGGTTACTTTTATTCTCCAAGACTTCAAGTTCTTTTTCTTCTTCATCAAGTGCTTGCATCAAACTATCAATTTCTGCACCACATACCAAAAACATATAAGCAAACATAGGAACAATCTTCGAAGATTTGAAAACATGTAGAAATGGATAACAAAACAGAAGTAAACGAACCAAACCAAATCATGAAGTTCTAACAGCTCACCTTGGTCTTTTCTGCTTAGTTCATTAGTCAATTCCTTTATTCTCCCATCTTTACTGTTCTGAGACGCAACTAACTGGTCAACAATTAATTTTATACATTCTTCATAGCTCCGGTTACCAGGGCATACATCAGACATCGCTTCAATCTTAGCAACTGAGCTAGTACATGTTTCATACAGCAAGCTCATATTCCTCTGCATGGATATAATTTCCTTGTCTTTCTCTTTCATCTCTGATTGTAGGCCAGAAAGTTTTTCTCTCAAAGTTTCAACCACATTATGTTGAGAGGTGAACTTATTCTGCAAGTTGGACATAACATCAAATAGCTCGGTTGCTTTCTGTTCAACTGAAAAGCCATGCTCATCAATGCTCCTTTTAATATCATTACAATCCTTTATACAATCAGATAAAGTATATGCAACAGCAAGATCGGTGTGAGCCACCTTGATTTCCAAAGGAGCATTTGGAATATGAGCCTTCTGTAAAGAGCAATTTAAGAACAGTTAGAAAGATATAAACGAAGTAGCATGAGCTTACAGGTCTCCTAATAAAGAATTTTTTACACTAAGGATCTCAATTAGAGGGCTATATGGGGACTTACAAGTATGACATTGATTTAATTTTTTTTTTTCGAAAATTTATCCACACATCATAGCAAAAGAAGAGCCAAACCTTGATATCTGAGTCAGCAACAACATATTGCTTCAGCAGTTTATCACCAAACGCTTGAGAAACAGCAAGGACGCCACCAACACGCCATGTCCCTACAAATTTTAATAGTCAAAAAGTATTAATAGACGTAAATGGTGTACAAAAAGAGAAAAGAGATACATTCTTAGAGGAATCATGATGAGTACCAACCCACATCACAAAGCCCCAGGCATCCTAAACCCTTTGTCTCTCCTCGGACAGATCAGGTTTGTGATCCTTTGAAACCACAATAGCTGTATATCAAGATAGGAAAGAGCATCATGCAACTGTCTAGTGTATGTGGAATAAGGCTAGTGATTTTCTAATGTAATTTATCCATCCAAACATGGACATACATGAGCAGGGAAAGACACAGCATGCGGTCAATCAAATCTTTAAAATACAAGCACACAGGAGGATACTGAAATATGTTAAGAGATAGTAACCTTACCCTCTCCTCCTTTACAAATAATGGCTCTAGAATCTCCAACATTTGCAATAATCAAATGGTCACCCATAATAATAGCTGTTGAGGCAGACAAGCCAGCATCTTGAGTTTGACTACTATCAGCTTTCAGAAATTCCAAATCTGTGTGGCTGTATGTTTCAGCTTCAGAAAAAGAAAAAAATCAGGATGACAATCAACCTATCCATGTGTTCATGTATTTAGTCCACCATAGTTGATGTTGCATACCGATAGCAGACTTAGTATCACTGATGAACTTTGGGTGTTTGATTAAATTGGTGAAAAAGTTCTGCTTGACATATTCAGCAGCTCTAGCTCCACCATGACCTAGGAAAAAATGAAGCCAGAGTCAGCAACTACAAATGTCAACATGATCAAGGAGTTCTGACATTGCAAGCACGGAAAAGGAAAATTGCTACTTTTAGTGGCTCTAGACAACTCATACATACCATCATATACACTGAATAATCCAACAGTCTCTCCTGATTCACTTTGGTATGTTTTTGTCTCATAAAAGTCCTCCATAGATGGTCTTTTCCCAGGAGAACTCGCAAATCCATAACTAAACCGTCCATCAGCACTGTCATTGCAAAGGGAAATGTTCTGTCAATTAACTGAGAATTCGAACCTACAGAATGGGCACAAAGAATTTCCTGGAGGCTCAATACATCATCTACTATATTTAGCTACTGCAGTAATCACTTCATTACATAATGGTTTGCAACTTTGCATGCTCTGCTTTTTTTTTACATAAATTAAGAAGAGAATTTAGTGTACCATGAATCATTGTTTTTTCTTATGATTATTTCATGAAATCTCCTACCATAGTGATCAGTTTCAACTGTGTATTGTAGTCAGATAGCATTTACACAATGGTTTATGTGAGAGTGAGAGGGTCACCTGCGGCCTAGACAAGGAATCGATTCACAGCTAAAGGGAAGAGATCAAGGCGTCACCTGCGGCCTCCGCAGGCCAGCGAATTTTCCCCGGCGGTCTCCATGAGGCCCCTCCGCGTCCTCCCGGCACCAGCAGCAGGACGCCCGGCTCGCGAGCGACAGGAGCTGCACCAAGAACAGCAGGACCCCCGTCGTCGAAGCCCGCTCCGCCGCCCGCAGCCCTTGTTCACGTCGGGCCCTGCTTCATCAGCTTCTGCAGAGCATCCGACTCGCCGCCGCCGACGGCAACGGCTTCTGCTGCTCAGTCTGCACTGCCTGATGCCTAAATCGAACTACGAATCGAAATTGCGACCGATTTGTCCACCAATTGGGGGCGGAGCTCAGACCACGGGGTCGACTCGGTCGGAGCAGTTGGGGGCGGAAGGAGGAATTGGGGTGGGCGTGCGGAGCGGAGGCGCGCGAGAGAACGAGATCCTCTGACGTCGGCTTTGGCAACGTCAGATCGAAGTAGTTGGAATCCACCGTCCACGTAAATCCAACGCCCGACCGGGAATCGTCGCCTCAGCCCACCGCAACAAGAAACCGCTCTCCGCCTACCCCCCACGCGCTGCTCCAATTCAGCCCAATCGGCCCAATCCTCGCCCGACGCCGGCCTCCACCGCCGAGCGACGCGCCGCTGCAGCCTCGTCGAGTCGATGCTGGACCCGCGCGCCGCCGCGCCGCGCGTCCCCCGCCTGCCCCGTCGCCCAGGCAGCCACGCCCGTGACGTGCCGCCGGCGTCCAACCCTTCTCCGCGCCTGGCCACCCCTGCTCGCCGCCCCGGACGTGACCTGCCTCTGGAACATGCCAGTTCTTCACCTGGAACATCCTATTTCTTCGTCTGGAACAATGTTCCGGTAGCTTAGAACAAATGTTCCGGTAGGTTGAAACATTTGTTCCGGTGCGGAGGTGGAGACGGAAGTAGAAGAAGGTGGTTGCTCCGGCGGCGTTCGGGTGAACCGCGTCGGCGCGACTGCTCGACGGTGCAAGGCGGAGCAGCGATGGAGCGTCAAGGCGAGTGGAGCAGCGAGGGAGCGTCGAGGCCTCGAGGAAGCTGGAGGTTGACGACGCGGCGCTGTTGGGCTGGCAACGAGCCTTGCTGGGTCGATTGGGCCGTGTGCCCAGCTCGAAGGGGGTGGGCGGAGAATTTTTTTTATTTTTAATCGATTTTTTTATTATATTTTTATTAATAGTCGCACGTTTTAAAAATTTGCAAGACTAGTCGCCCAATCGCCCGTCCATAGGGCGATTAGGGCTTATAGCCCGGCCAAAGGGCGAGAAGAAGCCTAGTCGCCCTGCGGGTGGGCGACAGAACCCTTGTCGCCCGGCAGTTGGGCGACATGCACTGTAGCGGCTCTTGTCGCCCTACTGTTGGGCGACAGGGGTACTGTAGTATTTTTTATTTTTCGAATTTTTCCGCATTAACCGTTAAGCCTTCTAAAGACTAAATTAAAAATACTTTTACACATCTAAAGACAATGATAATTTTAATGGTGGTGAATAATATGTTGATGCAACCATTTTAACACAGAACAACCCAAAAGTTGTTGGTAGTTTTAAACTAAAAATCCCTGAATCAAGCTAGCTGTTAAGCGCTAATTGAATTTTTAGACCATCTTAATCTTATGTAAAAATTAAGAAAAAATTACCTAAATTCATTGCATCCTTAGTAGTACCAATATAATTTTTTTAGTGTTAGGTTCCATATAAAATATTTGGATTATTTGAATTTAATTTGAATTTGAATTCAAAGTACAAATGATATTGGTACGGAACCTAATGCTAAAAAAAATTATATTGGTACTACTAAGGATGCAATGAATTTAGGTAATTTTTTCTTAATTTTTAGAGAAGACTAAGATGGACTAAAAATTCAATTAGCGCTTAACAGCTAGCTTGATTCAGGGATTTTTAGTTTAAGACTACCAACAATTTTTGGGCTGTTCTGTGTTAAAATGGTTGCATCAACATATTATTCACCACCATTAAAATCACCATTGTCTTTAGATGTGTAAAAGTATTTTTAATTTAGTCTTTGGGAGGCTTAACTGTTAATGCAGAAAAAATTAAAAAAAAAACGCTACAGTACCCTATCGCCCTACAGTAGGGCGACAAGAGCCGCTACAGTGCCTGTCGCCCAAATGCCGGGCGACAAGGGTCCTGTCGCCCGCCCGCAGGGCGACTAGGCCCCATCGCGCTTCTTCTTGCCTGTTGGCCGGGCGATAAGTCCTAATCGCCCTATGAACGGGCGATTGGGCGGCTAGTCTTGCAAATTTTTAAAACGTGCGACTATTAATAAAAATATAATAAAAAAATCGATTAAAAATAATAAAAATTCGGTGGGCGGAGGATGATTTTCTGTTGAATAGGTCGGAGGCGAGAGCGTCCCACGCCCAACAGAGCACGCAGCCTTCCCTGGACGGACTCCAGCTCCTATTAGAGTTTGCTTCTAGGCCTATCAGGCCCAATAAACCATAAAAAAAAAAAGACCCAATAAACAGGACGAGCTCTCGCCGTCCGTAAGAGCGAGGTCGTCGGCGAGGCATCTTCGCGACGTCCATGGCGAGACCACCTCCGCCCACTCTCCCTCTCCGGAATTGCCAGGAGGGTGGCCTTCGCGCCTCCCAAGACGACCCTCCTGCTCGTGCATCGCTGCTCGCCCACTCAATTTCGCCATGGAAGATGAGGTCTCGCCACCGTGGACGCAAAACAAGCTGGCCGCGTCGCAACGGTGTAATTGGTTTGAAATTTGAACCTTCGGTTTGTAGTCTATGCATTTTTTAAACAACGAAGACGTTTCAAAAGGTTGTGGGCCCGGCTATGACAGGGTGAGTGGGAGCGAGATGCTAGACGGGGGAGGTTTCGTGGGGCCAGCGTCAGGTGTAGAATCCGTGAGAAGCTCGAATTTGCGGCTTCTGCTCCCACGTTGAAACAAAAAACGGATTTTCGGAAGCTTTGTTCTCAGAATATGTTTCTCGGGATACCATTTGGCAAATCAAAGAGAGAAGCAGAAGCAGAAGTCGATAGAGAATCTGTGCCAAAGAGGCCCTGAGTCGAGTGGAATGACGGTTGATACACAGGCACTCTCGCTCCGGCGAGCGATGGGTTGGGGAGGATTCTGGGAGGCGCCACCATCCTCTCTTTCACCGTGCGCTGGCAGCCTTTGGTTTGCCGTGCGTCAGAAAGAAAAAGACCCACTCATTGATTGATTTAGAAGTCTTTTTTTTTTACTAGCAAATTGCGACGTGTGTTGTTACGTGAGCCAACAAAGCAAGTAATGAATTTAGATAGAATCAAGTAATGAATTTAGTAAACAATATTTGTATGCCTATGCATTGAAATATGAACAAAACCGAATTCAACAACCCTAATGTCATGTATAGCAAAATAAAGTAGAACATATTTCAGAAAAATAAAATAAAGTAGAACATCACGTTGAGAGACCAATTTTATCAAGCCCACAACGAGAAATAATATTCCGTTGAAGCAACGTATAAAAGAGGATTTTTTTTACGAAAATAATATTATTTTCCTCTTGAAGAATACTTAAATCGGAGAAATTATAAATAACACATTGTTGTATGTTGGTTGCACGAAAGATCAATTTTCGTATGTTAGTCGCACAACTATTAGTGGTTACGTTTGGGACTATTCTAATAAGCATGTATTAGACGGCTGCTAGCTTAAAAAATATTATTTTAACATGGATTCATGTCAACAAGCCTCCATCGCAGTATTCTTACGTTCAACCTACAAAAATTAGTGAATTATTTTTTTTTTAATTTTTTGCATTTGTTCTGGATAGATTACCAGTTATGTGGGGTAAAGTGTTGTTGCTCGCGCCATGAATTGATCCACAACGGAAAAAAATTCTCTACGGACGGTTTGCAAACCTGCTCTGTGCGGCCCTGCTCCCGATTCGCTCCACGTGGACTAAGTCATGTCATCCGACGTCTGTAGTAGCTCCCGCACAACTCCAGCCAGGCTTCCTTCTCGGCTCATCAAATTGCCAAGCCGTCCTCCAATTTAGCCGAGCAAGCCATAGCGGACGCTTCGTCCACGAAACGCCGCCATAGACGCCCTAATTTCCTACGGCGGCGAAGCGTACCATGGACAAATCAGGCCCAGCTGAAGCGAGATCCGGCGGGATCATGCCGTCAAAGATAGCTAGGGCCTCCACTGTGAATGTCAGGCCCCGGCTGCTTCTGCAATCGTCCAACCTCACGGTCGCCGTAAGACATGAGTACAACATTGCCGTCGAGCAAGAGGAAAATTAATGTAGCTGCCGGGCACGGGGACGATCGATGAGGTCGACCTGGTAGCCGGCGCCGGGGGATTGTTCTAGTTTAAGTGTACTTCGAGTCCAGTTCGATTTGTGTGTTTGACAATCTTTCGAAGCACGAACTTTGATGAATTTCTATCAAGCAATGATACACCGTATCACATCAGACTTTCATTCTACAAAACAAGCAAGCACCTCAAGGACCCGGGTTAAATCTTGGATGCGAACCGAAGGTCTGCGTGAGCTGCAGCCGAGGCGGACCCCTCCCCTGCGTCGGCCAGAAAGAAATTAGAAGACCGGCTGGCGACGGCGGCAGCGGTATAGCGGAGGGAGGCGGAGGGAGAAACAAACGAGGCGAGCCTTGCCCTCGTTTGCCAGCACCGAGCCGAGTGGAGGAAAGCTGCCGCGAGGGAGCCGAGCTGGGAGCCATGTGCCGCAACGCCTGCGAGGCCGTAGAAGAGCCGAGCAGTACAGGCGTCGGATGGCATGACGAGTCCACGCGGCAGCAATCTAGAATGGGTCCGCAAAGCAGCCCTTTGCGGACGGGCCGCACACAATTTTCTTCCATCAACACAAGGATGCAATCGATGTTTTAACGTTTCCAAGCGTACGCGCGCCGGCGGATGATGAATCGACCACCGTACGTATGCCGGTACGCGCGCCGAGGGCGAGCCGGCCGGATAACCACCCCATCGCAACGGCCGTGGCGCGCAAGCAGTTCGTACGCCCACGCGCGCTTGCCGGCCGGCACGCGCCCGACCGACACCCACACCACACGCCGCGGCCGCGCTGCCCACACTCTCGCTTCGGTCTCGGCCTCCGGCCCCGGCAACCGGAGCTTTACGACGTCCTTCTCTCCCACACTCCGCGCCCGGGTCCGTGCTTTTTCCGTCTATATTAGTGCTCCGCCGTCCGCGCCTGTTGTTCCTCTCGAGAAATGAGACGTGCCGTCTCAAAAGGCACGCGAGCGACATGGTCGGAGCCGCTTTTTGTAGTATAGGCCGGAAAGCGTGCGAGCTGAGCTGACGTTGGAGTTTGAATTGAAAGGCGAGCGAAGCGCATGAGAACTTTTGAGTTTTACTAGCAGGATATTCCTGTCGAAAAGGGAATAGAACTCGAGTAATCATGAGGGCGAAGTAGTAGACGACAGGTATGGTTACATGTACGAGAGTTTGTCAAACTTGTCCCGTCGGAGTTTTGACTTTTGGCGGTAAAGGCATGCATGATGAGGGGAGCAATGGGTATGCATTGCATGCACCACAGTACTACACGCGTTGTTTGCTCGCCTATAGAGCGTATGGTAGACAGCAGCACGAACAGTTTGGTGAACTCTCCACTTTTCTTTCCTTTTTTGTTCCTCCTTTGGCTATTGTGAAGCTAGTCTGGCAGAGCCAATGTCTGCTTGTGAATTAATTGGGCTGCACTCTGTTAAGCCATATTAAGGACAACTAATTGAGCTTTACTTTTTAATTTGAGACTGAGACCGGCATCATTCCACTATGGAATTAAGTGCGACCAGCCAACTATGGGTTGCAAATACGCGTGCTTAATTCCTCACTCATCAGGAGCCACAATGTGCTAAGAGATGTGGATATATATCCTATTCGATGGCGTTAATTGAGGAGCATGATGTGTTGACGATAGTGGAGGCGCTCGTACAACTCGTGATCCATAGTTTTGTGTGGGAGTGACAACGTATATAATTTTTTGTTGTCTTAATAATATCGTGTAGCATCCTAGCCTAGCCTTTAATTAGTCTGATATATTATATTGGAACCGATAACCTAATCGGTCGTGCTAGCGATAAGTTCCAGTTGGAACAATGTGGTTCGATCATCGGCAGCTAGCCTTCTCCAGGGAATGCACGGTGATAGATGGAGCCAATCCTAAATCTTTCAGATCCTTGGCGCATGATATTGCTACAAGGTATTGCTCCAGCATTTTTCTTTCTGCGTTCGGGTCTCGCTTGTCGTTTCATTTCGGTTAAGCTTCCACTAGGCATGCATGCATGGATCAGCTCAACTACCGGCATGTTCCATAGACAAAAAATGTGTGGATCGTGATGGACAGTCGCCACAGGCCTTGGCCACTGCACCGCTGCTGTGGATCGTGGTGGGCGCCTTCAACAAACATTGACGTCTCATGGCACCAGAGCTGGATTAAGATGGAGGGAAGCTCTTAAAAAAAGAAAGAAAAGGGCGAGCTAGATCATGTATGTGGACTCGTAACAAGCAACAATTTGACCGGCCAACACGAAACATTTATTAAATCCCTTGAAGTTATGCATGTACTCTGAACTTTTACAATAACTAACATCATTTATATTACCAAACCTTAAAGCTTCTATATATAGTATGCATTGCCGCAAAAACAAAATAATTAGACAACTATCTCAAATTTTCTAACTTAACTGTCCCAATTTTTCTAACTTATATCTCGCGACATTAATACTCAATCAAAAGATATGCCTCATAGTGAAGCAGCAATTCTGATATAACTACAACTGACGCAAGGGTTCAGAGTTCATCTTAGATGACAACAAGTTCTCAAAAGTATCACAAATTCTAGTTCACAACCAGAATATGATAGAAACATAGCCACACATTCTTAAAATTTTCACGATTCCTTTTCTGTATTTTCTTCCTTCAATCACCGAAGCACAATCGCACAAGGCTGGGATGATGGCGACATGCATATGTTTGCAATGTGCTCGTAATCACATCCTTGTTGTATGTTTTCCCCAAGATTCATTCCCGAGTGCGGGGCCTCTACACCATAAAGAAGTAAGCAACACATTAGCTCATAGTAGTACCTCGATGCCATGACACTCTCAAATGTTTTGCGTCTTTGTCTCTTGCTGCCCTATGAACTAGCTCACCTACGATCTTCATGGACCATAGTAGGCACTGCTGCATTGGATCGAGCCACTTGCCACAAAAATCAATGTTCTTGTCCCTAAATCGAGTTTCTTGCCTTCAACCAACATCATCTCCAGCTCCAAATCGTTCTCACTCACCTGATGACATCACAATGCATTTGAATGAAATCGAGGTACAAGCTCCTCTCAGCCAGGTAGTGCTATCCATGGACTGATTTAGTAAGGTAGGAGTAGCAGATGCGAGAGACACATAGAACTAGCTCGCTATGGGCTATGGGACGGGGTTGCTTGTGCTATAATGGAGCCCCACGAGGTGGTGAACTAGCAGCCGGATACAAAGAGAGATATGGAGAGGAGCAAGACGAACGAGAAGGAGGCGACAGAGAGAAAGGCCGCTCAACACAGTCATTAAACATTCATTGGTACAGTTCGACAGGGATTGGATGACCCAGAGCGGCACAGAGTGGTTATGATTTGTCGGGTCCACCTATCACACAAAGTGGTTATGATTTGTCAGGTCCACCTATCAGAGGGTCCTTGTGGAGGAGTTGCACTGGGTGGACGACGACAAATATCAGGACTCACCATCTCGCATTTTTAAGGTAGTAAAGGTCATCTAAACATTTTGTTCCTAAATATATGTCATTTTTAGTCATGTAATCTTCGTTAATCTCATTTGATTTACTCTTTTCCATTACATAACTAATTTGATCCAAATTCAAATCTGTATTTAATTATATATCTTTCAACTTTGCATAGCTTTTTGTGCAAACTCTAATTTTTTATGGGCGCGGCGTAGCGCAACGACCTCCCTAGTACCATATTATTTCTACTAGAGGCGACGTATTGGAACGATTACTAAGTTTGCCCATCGAAAAACTTATAGAAGTCTTGTGTGAGTATTCTTGTTCTTGCATGTATTTTACGCACCTCTATTTTCAGTTCAGGTTAGTCGCTGCATTGTTGCCACATAGCATTATATGAACCCATATTTTTGCATTTACTTTTCTAGAATCATCTTCCACGAGTGTCGAAACTGTCTTTGCGAGTGAATTTTCCAAGTGTTTTTTTTTCTGCCAAGGACCTTATATCTAGTAATAGTGACAGAAAAAATTCACTGCATCTCCGAATAGATGGGAGACTTCTGAAGCAAGGGAGAAACACCGGGCGCCATTGACGGCTGCATTGACGGCAGCGGGCTGCACAATAGTGCCACGGCGCCATGCATTTTCAGCAGCACCGAGCCAGCTGATACAGCACCGTACGTCATATGTGCGTACGTCACATTTTCAGTACTCTCTTTTTTTTTCTAAAACTTGAAATTGAAGGCACGGTTTCATATGTCTTGATTTCGGATGTTTCAAGGCCATCTTGTCGCCTGGATTCTTAGGCCAGTCTCAATGGGGCATTTCATTTGCATTCTATGTTATATGTGCATCTTTTACTAATTTGGCAAGTTAATTATGATGAGAGAGAGGAGAAATTTTCATATTTTGTGAGAGGTCTTTCATCAAAATGAAAGGAAGCCAGCTTCCTTTCCTAAAACTAGTCTTGGAAAATATGCAATGAAAAACTCCATTGAGACTGGCCTTACAGGCTTGTATTGTCGTTTGAAAGGCGAAAGACAAAGGGCCTGATCGCTTCAAATTTTTATCAGTTGCGCCTGCGGCTTCCCACTGTAGCAACAAAGCCTTGGTTGCTATCCGTAGCGGCAGCTGCAACCAAGGCTACCGATCAGGCCCAAATAAAATGTAAGCTTTTCTCCACCTGCCTTTTCTTTTTTTTTTTTATCACAAAAAAATTAGCCTAAAAAAGCATGACAATAATGTATTGCATGTTAAATGGGAAGAACTATTTGTTTATACAACAATGAACAACGATTATTAAAAGTTGTGATCCATAATTTGCAGGCTGTTGCTTATGCCTTCTTGATTGATTCCAGAATAGAATATTAAGATGAACGCATCAGCTAGTTTGACCTCCCGTGCGTTGTTGGACATGTTTATTCATTTACATTTTTTTCCCAAAGGTACGAATTCAAAAACATGTCTCTATGGGTGGTGCCCAACTAACAACTTCGCTCTTCAGTAATGGACACAGTTGCGACAGGCCTTCTCGTGGAAAACACATGCAGAACACAGTTGCGACAGGCCTTTGCAGCCGCAGGGCCACTGTTTCTCTGCACTGAAGCACGATGGGCGTCTCAATGCATCAAACTGGGTTACGAGAAGAGTTCGTTGCAAACAATAGAAAAACAAATTGGCTACATCTGATGAGGTGATCGAGCCAAGTAGTTGTCCATGGAATGAACTCGTAACGAGTAAACAAAGCAACAGTTTGACCGGCCAATACAAAAAAAAAAATCCTCGATTTTCTCCATGAGCAGTCTGAGTTCTGAAGTCAACGAAGTAAGATCATGGAAAGCCTTTGGAGTTCTCAATCGAAGCTGCAGGACGTCACCTGTTCCCGTTACAATCGTACGTCACCAACACTAAAATACTTCACCTCGAGTGGAAACTCGATAACAACTGAAGCTTCTGTCAGTTGTCTGGAGCCACAAGGCGTACGAGTAATTAAAGAGTATCTGGTACGTAATTTGATTGCAGAAACAGATCGGATTAGCTGTATGACGTGGTCACGTGAAACGGAATCCCCTCATCGAACACAAAGTACAGAGATTCCTTTCGTGCCGGCTACCCCCATCCCCACTCGGAAAAGGAGTAGGCTTAAAACAAGCTGAACACCCGCCCTTTTTCACCTTTTCCACTCATGTCACTAGCAGTACTCCTACATGTTTTGATTTGTGGCAGATGAATCTGAACTACCGGTTCGGTTGCTGTCACATGCGGCACCATGCCGGCACTAAGATCACGACCGAATTAACTAGTGCTAGTAGTGTATCATTTAAGACAAAAACAAAAACAGTGATGCTTTAATCTGCTGCTGAGATGCAGGTCTTAAAAATGGGTCGATACAGCGACATTCTGCGGAGCACGATGGTGCGCCGGTTTGTTAAGCGTAAACTAATAGCGGGGGCGACGTGTCGCTCGCTAACTCCACAATCTGCATTTAGTATGCGATAGCAAGGCGGTCACGGGCCTTTTGCAATTCGTTCAATTTTGGTGCAGTGAAGAGTTCATAGCTGGTCATAGGAGGGAAAGATCTCAGCGCGGAAGAACACAAGCAAGAAGAGATCAACGCGGTGCGGATCGTTAAAAAAAAAAAAAACGCGGCGCGGAACAAAAAGAGCAGCATCTGTGACGAAGAACGGGAAGGAACAAAGATATCGTGCCAGTCTCTCCTGCCTGCCACCCCACGGTCCGGTGACTCCGGTCCCCCTCTTTTCGTGATGATGATGCGCACGTATCTACCTGTCCGAGAGTGCCGCTGCGTAGGACGGACCCGACACGCCGTAAAACGCTTTCTCCGACGAGCCCCACCGCCCACCACGCCCTCGAAGAAAAAGCGACGTGGAATTATCCAATCAACCACCGTTTCGCAGTGCCGCCGCCCAGCGACTCCCGAAAACGATTTCACTCGACGCAACGGAGTCCATCGCCGTCCCGCTTCAAAATTCCCCCCGGAAGGAAAATTTTACCGCCGCCCCGTGACTGCGCACCGTGGCAGGTCCCGTCCCCGATTGGCGTCGCACGGGCAACACCAAACGAACGCCCCACGAAAACCACCCAAAAAACGCAAAGCCCAGGCAAGCAAGCGTTTCGCGGTGCCGGTTCCAGTCTCCCATTCGGATCCCCTTTTCCCCCCATCTCCCTCCTCCTCCCACTACTCCCCCGGCCGGCCGGCCGGCAGCGGCGCGCGACGGCTCAGCCGCACTCGTCCGTGGCGGCGCTCCCTGCGGAATGGGGTACCTCTCCTGCCGAGCGGACTCGTCCGTGGCGACGTGCCGCTCCATCACGGCAATCTCGCCGCTCCCCATCTCGCGCCGCTCCTCCTCGGGGGCGTCCGGCTCCAGGGCCCCCGCGCCGGCGCTGCCGCCGGCGGCCACCATCGAGCGGTTCGCGTACGCGGAGCTGGAGGCTGCCACCTCCCACTTCGCGGACGCGGCGCTGCTGGGCAGGGGCAGCCACGGGGCCGTCTACAAGGCGGTGCTCCCCTCGGGCCGCGCCGTCGCCGTCAAGCGCCCCTCCCCGCGCCGCGCCGAGGTGGACAACGAGATCCGCATCCTCTCCTCCGTGCGCGGCCCGCGCCTCGTCAACCTCCTCGGCTACTCCGACCCCGGCCCCGCCCCCGCCGCCGCGGGGCGCCTCCTCGTCGTCGAGTACATGCCCAACGGCACGCTCTACGACCTGCTCCACTCCAGCCCGCGCCCGCCGGGGTGGCCGCGCCGCCTCCGCCTCGCGCTCCAGACCGCCCGCGCGCTCCGCGCGCTCCACGACGCCGACCCGCCCGTCATCCACCGCGACGTCAAGTCCGCCAACGTCCTCCTCGACGCCAACCTCGACGCCCGACTCGGCGACTTCGGCCTCGCGCTCCGCGTGCCCAAGCGCCTGCCCGGGGACGCCTCCAGCGCCGCCGCCACGCCCGCGCCCGCCGGCACGCTCGGCTACCTCGACCCGGCATACGTCACGCCCGAGAGCCTCAGCACCAAGACCGACGTCTTCAGCTTCGGCATCCTTCTGCTCGAGATCATGAGCGGCCGCAAGGCCATCGACGTCCAGCACTCGCCGCCGTCCGTGGTCGAGTGGGCGGTCCCCCTCTTACGGAGAGGGAAGGTGGCCTCGCTGTTCGACCCGCGAGTGCCGCCCCCGCGCGACCCGGCCACTCGCAAGGACCTGGCCGCTCTGGCGGCCAGCTGCGTGCGCTCCTGCAGGGAGCGGCGGCCGTCCATGGCCGACATCGTCGAGCGGCTCGTGGTCCTCAGCAAAGCGGTGTCTGCCAAGGTATGGAACGGGCTTGCCGACGGCCTTGCGGTGGTGGGGAACCCTTGCGCGGTTGTTGATGTCCAGAGGACCATCTCGAAGCGAGCTGCTGCCGCCAGCAGTAGAGCTGAATCGGAGCGGGAGTCGACTTCGGTAATTGCATTTGATGACGACGATAAGGAAGAAGAGGAGGAGGCAGTTGAGCAGGCCATGGAGGATCAGGTGCCATTGGTGGGTGTCAAGAAGCCACCCCGGCCATTGAAGAATGGAATTGTGTTAGCTGAGGCTGGGGCTCGGGAGAGGAGAAATCTCTTGGAGCTCATGGCTAGGATTGATGGCGTTGCTGGCCAAAGATTCGGCATTACTAGAGCAAGAACGGTGCGTGCTACTAGCGAGCTTATTGAAAAGGATGCGGTGTTGCTCCTGCGGAGGAATCAAACGGTGAAAGTTGTTGGATCAGAAGTGCTGCCAAGATCTGAAAGGCTTTCTCGTTTTGAAGTGAAGATCAAACACAAACAGGGGAAAGAGCAAGAGAAGGCGGCCAATGTCCCAGACAAGGAGGTAGAAATCCAAGAGAAAGTAGAGAAAACCCAAGAGAATGGAAGTCAAATCCAAGAAAGATCCACGGAAACACTAGGCAAAGCAGATCAATTGCGTGAAAGGACAGAGCAAAACCTATGCAGGGACCAGAGGATTCAAGAGAAGACAGGGAAAAATCTTGAAAAAATGAAGAATGTTCAAGAGAATGAAGGGAAAATCCAAGGCACGGCAGAGAAGATCCAAGGAAATGCAGGGGAAATCCAGGACAAAATAGAGAAAATCCATTTCAAGAGCAAGGGGAGCTAAATTTTTTGTTCTTGAGGCCGACTTAATCTATTACTGCCTTGGCAGTGGATCTCAAGGACAAATGTCATGAGATACCAAACTCATTCTCCAAGTTGAAATGGTAACTGGAAGTTCTACCAAAGAATTTCCTTGTCACGGCGATTCACCGATAAGGCCTTGAATTAAGGTCCAGGCAATGTTTGAAATGCCAGTAACGCCACTTCAATTGAATATTTGGTGATAGCCAATGCAATGAACTGCTGAACCCTGCGATCGGAGCAACAAAGTGCAGTAGACTTCAGATGGTAGAGAATTCATATCCCAATTAGGCAACTGGCAATCATTTCGTTGCTTCGAACCAAATCAGGCGGAGCTTCAAAATGATCGCTAGTTAAAGTAGATGGTTGTTGTATTCCTTCTTTGATTATTTTTCTTGCCTGCGTACAAGAGTCATCAACTGTTTGAATTGATTTGTATGTAGGCATGACAGTAGCTAGTTGAAGCGGTTGTTGAGAAAATTTATTTTGGCATTTCTACCTTGAGATGGTATATAAAGAGGTCATGTTCTCGTACAACGCTCTTATATCCATTTAGTTGTATACTTTTTTACTGCATGTATTGAATCAATACCTCCATTAAAATGTGCAGCTGCCCATTTTCTTTATTTTGAAGCTGCGAGTTGGTATATCTGCTCTTTAAAGTTTCACATGAAAGTTACACCAAAACTGCGATCATATTTGGAAAACATTTTCAGTTTGGATTTAATTATCCATGGTGCTGTAGTAACTACTCAGAAGTCCTCCCTTCATAAAAACTATATGGTATATACTCTAACACTGTTGCTTTGCTCAAATTAGGTACAACGTTTTATTCTGTAAAGGGCGTCAATGTATTAGGATCGCAACAAATGATCTGCAGTTGAGTAGTCTTATCCACTTCTCTCAATAGATTTTGATTGGGCGACTGCAATAGTGCACCATTCTTGTTACTTAAATGGTGCATTCATTACTAACATATTCATCACATGAACTGTATGGAGCAACTCAGAGCAAATGCAGATTTCCGTCCATCTGGTTGGATCGCCCAACAGTCAGCTTTATCGTGTGACTTTAATTCATTCTTCAAGATCTTGTGGTACATATCAAAGGCCTGACTTTTCAAACAAATATGTTTCTAAAAATGGAATAAAAACAATTGAAAAGAAGAAATGTTTATTCCACGTTCATTTGCGCATAGGATGGTTCATCGAAGATGTATTTTTTATGCTCGTTTTGATGCCGAGGAAAACAGGGGTATTGCCTTGTCTACATGACCGGAGAGAAAAAGATGATGTCGAATGTTGATTTGTCATGGCACATGCTAGTAGTATGATTTGTTATTACACATCGACATCACATAATTGTCAAATCCGCGTGTATTTTGCTGTGAAAAGTACATGCATGCAGGAATCAAAGTTAGGAGTATGGTCCAGTAGTAGGTGAGACTGAACATGGGTGGTGTGACTTCAGAACATAATCAAGTTACTCTGTATGATAGATGATATATCTGAAAAGTACGTTCCGAAGTTCAAGCAAGCAGTATCGATCTCATCAGAGAGGCGCCCTGCGACTTTGCTATTTTGGCAACTAGTAGAACTGAGGTATAGCAAGACCAGAGGTATTTTAGAAGACAAGAATTTTGTTGGAAATGGAGGAAACTCCCGTATTCAAAAGAAATCAAAACAGTTATCTTGTTGCATCCTATATATTATGTAGCGTCCCGCCTCTCCGAGGCCGGGCCCGCACACCTGGCAGCTCTCTAGGAATCAAAACTTTCCTCACAGACCAACACATGTCTTTTCTGCGCACTTTGTCCTCACTCGTACGCACCCGGGAAGGACTTCCCGGTCGGTCACCCATCCCAAATTTGCTCCAGACCAAGCACGCTTAACCTTGGAGTTCTTTCGAGATGAGCTTCCGGAAAAGAAGTTGCAACTTGTTGATATGAGTATTCTATCAATCCTATTAAGCCTTGGGCCGGGATGTCACATACTCACCCCCTTAGAAGATCGACGTCCTCGTCGATCAACCCCAATCCAGGAACGTCCCCTCTTGGCCACGTCCGTGCGTCCAGTGCCAGCGTATGTGCCATGCTGTGTGACCACTCTGGGCCCACACCAGCCATGCGCATCATGCCTGCGCAACTGCGCCCACACGCGCCCGTGAAACCGCGAGGGTCGGCTCTGATACCACTGTAGCGCCCCGCCTCCCCGAGGCCGGGCCCGCACACCTGGCAGCTCTCTAGGAATCAAGACTTTCCTCACAGACCAACACATGTCTTTTCTGCGCACTTTGTCCTCACTCGTACGCACCCGGGAAGTCCGGTCACCCATCCCAAATTTGCTCCAGACCAAGCACGCTTAACCTTGGAGTTCTTTCGAGATGAGCTTCCGGAAAAGAAGTTGCAACTTGTTGATATGAGTATTCTATCAATCCTATTAAACTTTGAGCCGGGATGTCACATATTATATTGATCTTGGTTATGAGCCAAGTCAGCATCAGGAAGGGACTTCTAGATAGCTAGCCGGTTAAACAAGCATTTGCCACATCCAAGAGCCCATATTTTGCGCGAAGGGGCTCACTAGTGACAACAACACTCGCTGGACCAGACCTTGTATGATCGACTAAACAGTGTACCTGAAAGCTACTGATACAATCATACGTACGTGACGAAATAAGGGGCATTTTCATTGAAAACTAGAACGTGATTACCTATCTCTTCAGGATTTGATGAGGCACATTCAACTTTTGCCCGGGGACATAAAAAGGAAATTGCCAACGTCTAGGTGAAGTAATCAAGCCATCATACAAGTGATTGAAACAGTGAACTGTACAGCTTGATGATTAGAAGATTGACGATTCTTCCACAGATATCAGAAAAAGAGCGAGTAGCTACCATTACAAAAGAGCTGGGAAAAGGGACATGCTTATAATATGCCTCTTAGGACCTAATTTCTTTTTAATGATAATATCTTTTCAATCGCGATATTAACTACCTCATGCGATCAGAAACCGGTCATACTCTTCAATTCTCCTACCACTTCAGTCCATCTACTAGCCAACAAGCATCAATAATCCTAAACTTTTTACACTCTCTTTTCTTCCCCTGTACCCTGGTATTTGTGCAGCTTACTTTCTTCTCCACTCACTAGCTATAGCTTCAATAGTTCTAAATAATATTCTTGGTACTTTCACCTGTTCTTTTTGTGCTCAGCTGCTGCCAGTCTGATAAAAAGGATTATTTCCCAAAATTCTCCAACAAAATGGCTGGTGGAATTCACCTGTCTACGACATGGGGAACCGACACCTTCCGTAATATTTGCATTGGGACTTGGCAGCAATCTGTTGTTTTCCTCTTGGCAGGCCAGAACCTCTGTATTCTTGCTAATGGTTGTGGGGGAGGACGCTGAGCATGGTTGCATTTGGTTCTTGTACTATATGACTATCTGAAACCGTGAATGACCAGTGCATTGGGGAAAACAGCATGTTGGAAGCCTGGACCGGGCCGTCGTATGCTGTGTGGCAGTATCTTAGTTGAGCAGCATCAGTGTCTGATCGTTCTGGTAAGTACACTACTTGTGTCAGCAATTATATATTCTTGGTAAAAATAATATATCATGGGACATGGGTTGTGTCAACTTTTCCTCACTTGTCTTCACTTACAAAGTAGGTGGTGATATGCCAGTATGCTTCCTTGACAAGAGTCGGAGTTGGAATATGCATGCCATCACTGTTACTGTTTCTTTTCGTTTCTGCTAATTTATTTGGGTTCACGTATTGTTATGGTAGCACGGACCCTTGGCCGTCCGAACAGATGAGACTACTGAGAACAGTTGGGAACTTTGTATTCTCATATTTTATCTATCATCACAGCACAAGTGGCTGCTAGGTTCTGTGTGTACCGCCGTTGAAGCTAACCGAATTAAGAAAAACTTGTTTATTATAGAAGAAGACATAAATCTCACAGGATTTTGTTATGATACTTGCCACCAAAGATTTCAAAATTAGGTAAGCATGTAAATCTGTCATTTTCAACATATATAGGGTTCTACCTGACTAGTCTAATAAACTTTTGTAGAATAGTCAATGCAATAGCTCCCTTTCAACTTCTGATGAAATGGAAGTGTTACCATCTTACAGTTGAGCTAAAAATTTTATCAATTCAGAAAGTTTGGCTCTTTCTGTGCGGCGGGAAGTCCTTTTCGCTGTTCAGTGAAATCTGAAGTAACGACGAGTAACTATGAGTTAATTAAGCGCAATGGGAGGACACAACATTCTACAATGGGACGTTGCCCGGCAACTATGTGGTTGATGGAAAATGATGCCATGGTCGAGTCATCTATGTGATGATATGCCAACTTAACCAAAGCTAATCCAATTGGAATAGACATTGAGAAGACCACTGTATTTTTCCTCTTCCAGCCTGTTCGCCTCGCTGCGAAGCAGCCGTTTTACTGTAGCAGCTGCAGAAGAAATAACTGCGAACACTGTAACGGCTGTCAAAGAAATAACTGTGAACACTGTAGCTGCTGCAAAACAGCGAGGCGAACAGGTTGGAATTCATTTTAGGCTTTTTAGCTACCTCATCGAGGTCATGTATTGCTCTGGTGGTTTGGAACCTTTACCAATCGAAATAGTTGGAATGTTTGATATGTATGTTCCTCACAATTTCCTAGCGCAGTTTTGTCACCACACATTTATCATTCTATTTGGGGAAAAAAATTGTCTGATGGGAAGACTTACGTAGTTACATCTCCAGCACCAGTAGTTGTGTCATTAGGTTAAATGTGTGATTGTTTACTTACCCAACCGATATAATGTTCTCTTTAGAGGAGTGCAGGTATATTAACATAATCATTCATAAACGACAAATCAAAGAACACTTTATGGATTTTTACATAATATTTTGTCAGAACAGCAATTAAACAACTGCATAATAATGGTTTAAGCATAGGCTGGTAAGACATCATCAGAAAAATCGAAATGTTCCAGATGGGCTTGCATTAAAAATTCCATGCGTTCCAATCAGGTCATGAATCCCTCCCAGATACTACACAAATGCATTAGGGTGCCTGCATGGATAATTTATAACCTGCCACTTTACAATGACTGGGTAACCCATCAAAAGAAAATTCTGAAGTTCCTTTGAGCAACTTGAAGAGTTTCTTGTTAAGGATGTTGACCAGGTAGCCGGGAGAAGAATGTAGGTAGGACCATTTCATTTACCACCACACCATACTTTTTGAAGTAAACACCATTAACCATACTTTCCAGGTCCAGCACGTCATCCATGGACATTGCGATGTACTCGTTAAGGTTATTGGTGGTTCCATCTGTAACAGGCAGAAGAAAGCATAAAAAGAATGAGCTACTATATGTTATACAAGCAACAGTAAGAATGAGGCATGTGCTATGGATAATCTCTTCTACAAGCAAGGAAACAAGTTGAACTTTCAAGAAGCCTTTTTGTACTGTACTCGATTTCAAATTATCTTTTAGCATTTTAGGCATCCGCTCTAAGATGGTGCAGGTAATCGGTTTTTCAAAACAAAATGAAATATAGATAGTGCGATAAAGATTGTCTAAAATTTTATGACGATTATACATAAATCTGATACCTTCAGCCACAATGGGTTCGTATTTTGGGGGTAGCTGCATCCAATTCCCCGTGGCATCCTTCATGTGGCTTCTATCTGATGCAAATGATCGAAGAAACATAGGAGCATGAACCACACGGAAAAGCCTGTTCCAGTGTATGGAGGAACATTAGTAAGCCATTTGGAACAATGAAACGAAAAAAATATAACAAAGCACGGTTACCATCATAAAAAGAAGGGAGAGGGGGGAGGGAGTAGACATATATTACAAGGTATCACCAAAATTAAGAGCATTATAAATTGTTTAAAGCATGGTTCCTTCTAACTGCTTCACATAATTGCATCATAAATTGTTCTTTGTGAAATAAACTAAATGATGAATTACACTGGTAGCACAAAAAGTAATAGAGGATTTACCTTCTATATCTAGAGTCACCAAATGATAGTGGCCGAATAGCATTAGAAATGTATTGGAGAAATGGTGAAGGGAAAGGAAGATTGGAGTCCAAGTCCCAGACAAGATCAAAAGCTTCTCCTTTGTTTCGCCTAGACTTCCATATGCACATCAAAGAATTAGGTGAAATGCTAAATAACAACATTTTATGTCAGTAGGACATACAAAACTAAATCAAAATAACACAATAATATAATTTGGCTTTACCTGGATGCAGATCACATGATAATCCCAGCAGATAAATCCATCATCAGAATGACTTGCTTTCTGATGCCAGAGAGGAACCTGGCAAAGTAAACGAAATGTTACATACACCCAGAAGATTGATCTACAGCATGGAGGAAAGGGCAACCCTAACTAAGAGAAAAGGAGGTCTACAATAAGAAAAAAAATGTACAATAAATCACCTGTTTTCCCTCGTTTGATATGAAAACAACGTACAGGTCAGTGCCCCCAGGATCTGCCACTCCAGTTCTAATCAATTCCTTACATAGCATGTAAATGTTTTCTTCGCTACATGGTGGAATAAAACTCATTTGTTAATCTGTGAATAAAAACAGAAAAATAGTCTGCATTCCAACTGATTAATTAATGATCACAAAAGAATAGTAATATAAAATATACTGAAGTAAGGGGAGGAAAAGCAACCACTGAAACATAATGAATCAACAAAAGATAATTTAAATATGTTACACCCTACAACACGTAACAGATTAGTATATGTGCTTTTATGCAATATACGAAAAAATAATAACTCTGGCTGGAGGGATCTTGCATGCTAAATCATAATGTCTGTTGCATAAAACTCAGACATATTAACTAAAGAAAATGGATCTAATTCGGGAGGTAAAGAACAAGTCAATTGAACTAACATTTAAACAACAAGTATTTGGTGGTAGATGATAATCAACTGAAGCTCAACATGCTGAATCTGTTAGAAGCCTTCTACATTGTTTTTTTACTTTTCTCTTGACTTGGAAACAACTAGAACCCACTAAATCAAGGTAGAAGCAAAGTCAGTTTCTACCGCCATAATGCTACACAGAATAGAATCAGGCCACAACATAGCAGAACCCAGAAACGAATAGAGCACTATAGTTTGGATTTAGAAGTCAGCAGATATTATTACCGTAGGGCTGTAAGTGGTAGGTTGTTACATACTATGTCTCAAAACCCTTTATATACATGAACAATATAGACTGATACATGCAGTAGCAGTAGAAAGCAAAGTTGCAGACATGTAGCCGTTCTACTAGCACATTTTTCCATGTACGGTAGATAAAAACATATGTTACTTCCCACATTGCTAACTAAAATCTACTAAACAACATACCACAAAGTTGATCAGCGATGTAAACAGAGATCTGTTGGCTTTACTTGCTTCTATCACAACCAAATAATTCTACAGCCACTGCTGATAAATCTTTCATGATGGTGATTAGCATACAAGTTGGAAGCTATATGCCCTATAACCGATGCATCATAACTTCACGAGTCTGTATGAATCTTGTATATCCATCCCCATTACACCAAAGCACGAAAATGCAGCTGTATCAACCTCAAATCTTTGCAGTCTATTACAGAAACAAAGCACCTCATCAAGTTGCGTAATGAGGTAATGCAACTGAATTCCCAAATTACTATCTTAATTTCAAAATTGTACTCAATTTATTATCACAGAACTAAATCGATATATACTACAATGACTGCCGATTTCCTCAGCAAAAGAAATATATGACACACAAAATGCTAGTTTTATTCTAGGCCAGGCCAAGGGACAGGGGTCGCATTGTAGTTTCAATTCTCATCAAACGTATTATGTATCCACTCTCAGTTTCAGATCAGATGCCATCGCCTCTAGTCAGTACCATACCATAGGCAAACAAGTGGGCAGGAAAGAGTGGCCCTTCCAAGTTCTACCAAACAGCTCTAAGTACGGCAAAGTATCACCTCCTATTCATAATTATTCTATCATTTGATCCCGCACAGATAAAGGAAATCCAGGCGGGAACCACTGAATTTGAAGCGAAGCTGAGAATAACTACGGATCAAGGGGCAAAGGGGTCGGTTACCACTTACCAATAGCAGGGCGTGTGGGTGAACGAGGAGGCATCGACAGGTGGATGGCTCGGCGCCGCGGAACGGGGAGAAGGAGTAAGGGGAGAAGGGTCTCCGCCGGCAGCCGCTCGGTCGTCGGCCATGGAGACGCGGATGGAGAGCTCGGCGACGGCGACGGATGGTGTGGAGGCTGGGAGGAGTTGATGGCATTGGCTGAGCTGGGCTTGTATTCTTCACTTTTGGCCCAAGAGCATTATTGGGCTGCAGTAAGGCCATTGAAAAAACTTCCAAATTACAAGAAGAAAAAAAAAAAACGTACTATGAGTGAGTCCATTAAGCTATATGTCATACAATTAAATTTGAAAATAGAGGTCAACTCCTGTACACTCATGATTTTTTCGTGGCCTGATATGTTGTAGCTTTAGCAAACATGTCGAGGAGTTTGTAGACTTTTATCATTTCCCTTGTCCACCACTGCATAATGATGCCCTGAAACTACATTTGCACCTGTCCAAATTTCACTCGCTTTGCTTGTACAGTTAGGTGCTTATCTGAAACACAACGGCGGCATGCTCACGCATTAGTGATTAGCCTGTTTGCCTCGCTGCGATGCAGCTGTTTTATTGTAGCGACTGCTGAAGAAATAACTGTGAATACTGTAGCGGCTGCTGAAGAAATAACTGGAACACTGTAGCTGCTGCAAAACAGCTGCTGCAGCGAGGCGAACAGGCTGGATGTTTTTTACGTGCCGTATATGGGTCTCTTTGTCACGGTAACATAGACCACTCGTAGTGGTCGAGTGACACAGTGATGTTATCTGGTGTTAGTGATCAAATAGGTCATGTAACATGTGTCTGGCATATCATCCGCGATGTCTTGTCCATCTCATCCCAGGCGCCACGCATCATATTCCACTCAGGTCTCAGGACAGGAAAGCGCAAGCTGCTGGCAATGATGTATAACGAGCTAGGCCAGTGCATTAGATCCGATCATCAAGATCGTTAGATTTCTGAACGAATTCAGTCGAATATTGACAGGAAAAATAAGGACCATTTTGTGTAGATAAAGGGAGTAGGACAGCGTGTCGACGTACCCGTTGTCTGCGAAGTAGGTAGTCACTGCGTGGTGGACCCGCTACCGTAACCCCCCACGGGCCGACACGCGTCGGAGGAATCGCGTCCCGCATCGTCTCCGTGCTTCTACAAAGACCAGGCCCACCTGTCAGCGCCGTCACAGCCCGCGGCCGAACACCCCCGTGGCCAACGCATAACCGGACAGCGCGGGCGGTGGCGCTACCGCGGCTCAATCTCCGCAGTCCCGGGCGAGCACAAGTACCGGAGCTAATCTATCGGCGGGAGGAAGAGTTCGAAACGGCGCGGCGAAGGTGAAGGACTGCGGCTGGATTGCGCGGCCATGTCCGCTGACGACGAGCTCGCCGCGGCGGCGGAGGTACGCGCGCTTTGAGATACCTCAGACGATTTTCCTTTTTTTTTTCCGTCCCTGTATGTGGTTTGCAATTGGACCCCTCGAGAATTCGGGGCGTTTTTTTGTTTTTGGGGAGAAATTGGTTGGTATGGGCACTGGGTATGGGTGATCCGTGGAGCTGTAATGGCGCACGGAATTGCGGTGATTCTTGTCCATTCTGGGTCGCCGTGGCGTCGCGCGGTGAATTTTGATGGAGATCTCCGTTCAGTTTGGGCAATGCGGTAATCTCAGGTGTCACGCGGTGCTGCTGTTCCAAGTTCCAACGTTGCTGCTATGCAGGTTTGAAACAGAGCAAGGGGCTGGTCAAAATTTTTAATTATATTTTCCGACGAAAAAGTTTACTTACTGTTAGTCAGGGGAGTTTAGCGTTAATATAGGATAATAATGCGTGGTACAACAATATTGGTTTACATTTGCTATGGGCACACTGGCTGATGCACTGCAGCGAGTTTGCATCAAAAAGCATGGAGGCAACTGGCAATTGCCTTACTGCCTTATCACATTGCACAACATTGTTACTGTTCCCTATAACTAAAATTTGTACTGACTTATACTGTGGCTAAATATGCCCTCTATTTTTCCATAATCTTCTGCTTTGCATGTACTTGCCAAACACTGAAATACTTGGTTAACTAAAATTTTTTCTCCATGCAACTGAAGTGTTTCTCACGGCCAGCTGATGATGATAATTTCAAATTTTTACAATGACACCCATAATCCATGGAACACCTGCCACTAAATGCTTGAATTTTGATTGTAATATGATGATTTTGAATAGCCCGAAAAGTCAATCCTCTTGTTCCTGTTACCTTAACGATGTTTATTCTATCGCAGGTTTGTGATGAGAGAATAAACCTCAGTGTGGCTACCTCACATCAAACTGAAAATGGACCCACCACCACATTTAGTGCTGTGGAATCAGAGAAAGCTGCTTATGCCTTTATTCCTCAAACTCCAATCAGATCGACTGATGCACACCTCTTTGAGTTCTCTGAAGCGATGAGAAGTAATAATGCAAATGCTTTGTGGCATAATTTGAAGTATGACACTACTGTGTATGTATGGTACTAATATGGCTTGCACTTTGCAAATGGAAGCTGTTGCTAAAACATTGCGACGAGTTGTGGAAGGGAAAGCTGCTGCACAAGCTGAAGCAGCTGAATGGAAGCGCAAGTATGAGTTAGAGATGGAAGCAAAGGAAAACAAACATCATGATGTAATTAAAGGTATGTTTCACACAATCAGAGCTCCTGTAAATTTATTTTTCGAAAGTAGTTATCAAACATAATTCATACTGTTAGCTTAGCAGGATATAGTAATGTAGAAACAATTGGATTTAACGCACAAAATATTTTTGTACGTGAGCCTGGGCACACTTCAAAGTTTGGACCTATTGGAGAAACAGTAGGATGTACTCCCCTTGGCCCTTACATCTAGTCTTTTATAACAGTATCAAGAGCAGAAGTATAGTGATTTTATACCTTCTAATGTTCAGTACATGAAAATACCATGACCATCATCTTCAATAAATAAATAAAGTGAGCTATAGTCATGTACCTTCATGCTCTGTAGCCATGAATCATATGAGCTAAATGTTCCAACTGCTCACATGAGGTCAATCCTGTAATTCTAGTGCAAACCATTTGATCTTGGTCTTGGTATTGATGTTGTTGCGTTTTTTTTTAAAAAAAAAACTTAATTCTTGTCGTGACCAGCTTGTATCCCTGGGTGGAAGGACGACCTAGTGAGAAAGGCAGTGCAGGAATTATTGTTGTAGCCTGATACTAATCTACAACTTTCCTTGAGAGACTCAAATGTATATCATGTGATGATGGAAAGCGTTGACATTTTGTGCTCAAAGTAGTACCGAAGCTTTACATTCTCGTGCATAATGTTCAATTAATATGTCACAAGAAGCTGCCTAATGTGGCAGCATAATTTAAGGACCCACGCGAATAAAACTTCCAAATTACATTTAATACATGGCCACATTTGTGGAGATGCATTACAAATCTTCGTCAGAACGTTAACAGACTGATCTCGTACAATACATTTGAATCTTCTATAGAAATAGGGGACCTTGAACTAAAATAGCAACATGTGCAGGCTGCAGTAACTATGGAAAGGATAACTTAGAGCATCTGGCAAGTCAACTGACAATGGAGACTCCATCGGTTAATCAAACAGGTTGTTGTGGAAACCATGGGATCTGTTCACATCAAATACTCCAAGACGAATGTCCTGGACCTAACCGGAAAGTGGATGAAAGTATTGTTGGAAGAAAGGTACCTTTAGGGCAATAAAGTCCTTCAGAATTTTTGGACAGATACTTATGACCTTACTGATGCCTCTCTTGTTTATGTAACATCGTTAGTTGCTAAATCTGCCTCATTTTTTTTTCCACCGTGCTATGAGTACGTTCTGAAGAAGCCCCATGATAAGCACAACCTGTTGTATTTTATATTTTGTTTTTGGCACATAACCCAGGAGTGCGATTTAAAATTTTATGCAGTTGGAAGAAATAATACTTTTGTAGTTAAACATTAAAAATGCTTTTATCTTGTTTGTGCAGGCACCATTTAGACTTTCATGGGGATGTGATGGGGACAAAAATGGTCAGTACAAGCATGATTTTGTGTCCTTTGAAAAAGGTGATATAAAAACAGCAGAGCGTAGCAAAAAGCAGGTAGTCATCTATGTTCAGTGCGATCCTTTTAAACAGGATTTCCTGTTTGTTTCCACTACCTAAGTGATCTTTTTTAGATAATATAATTGATGCTGCATTATTTATGCTAACCAATACCGTGCTTTCAGATTTTGCTAAAATGGGAATCACCTCCGCAAACAGTTCTTTTTGTTACTAAACCCAATTCCAACTCTGTGCATGCCCTCTGTGCCAAAATGGTTAGGTATGTTCCTTCCATGCCTTGCCAGAAAGATTGTAACTTGTATCAATTATCTGGAGTTCTCCATTACATACAGCAATGTTTCATTTTTTCTGTATTCTCCAGTCTATTATGTTACGAAATTTATTGCTAAACATATTTGTATTACCTACGATAATTGTTATGTGCATTTTCTGCAGATGGTTGAAAGAGCACAATAATATGAATGTATTTGTAGAGCCACGAGTTAGCAAGGAGCTACTTGCTGAAGACTCATACTTCAACTTTATCCAGACATGGGATAATGGTACATACCCTTTTGTGTATAATGGCATTTTGTGTGTTCTGTTCAGAATTTACATTCTAATGTTAGGATGTAAGATGAATAGTGTATATATTTATGTTAATAGAACTGTATATATTTTGTGTTAAGAGAAAAAAAAAAAGCTTGGAAACTAAATAAGACCCTTGTAAGCACGACAAGTGCCTGCCTGAGCCAGAACCATTGTTTAGGCTAGATTGCGGTTGGATAGAGTGCCTAAACAAAATTTTCTTGGTTATGTGTATTTGATCAAATTACCTTTCGCACTTGATTCCCTCCCCTCTGTAACAAATTTTGTTGATGTTATTTAGTATGATCTAAGCTATTTAAGATGCAAAAAACAAAGTGCACTAGCTGTTAGCATGTGCTTACAATTGTTACCAACTTGCTGTTAATGCTTTAGTTGCAACTATCAAGCACTCACTTTCTGTTGATGATTAAATCTACTGAAGTTCATTCAGTTCCTTTCTTCAAGGTTTATAATATTATTTTTTTTACTTTCAATGATTTATGATATTCTTTATGTACTTATGTATTGTGTTGTACCATTTCCTTGTGGTGTCAAACTAATCTGAGTATTTCGACAGATCAGGAAATAAAGGCATTGCACACAAAAATTGATCTAGTTGTAACTCTTGGTGGTGATGGAACTGTTTTATGGGTATGATGTTTCAGTTATGTGAAAATTTACTGAATGTCGATATTTGTGGTTAGTTCGAGTATTCTACACAATAAGCCCATTTGGTCTGTGCAATATTCAGTGAAATAAATTGGCATTATTCCTTCTCTTGAAATAAAATAAAAATATTATAATTTGTGCAAAGTGTGATAATTCCTATGTGCACAAAAATTTAATAGGTAGGTTTTGCTGAACTCTAATTGAAAAAATTGGTTTGACCCTGTTTTACATTTTCTTTGGTTTGACATTCAAACGACAAGGGCTGGTCTGTAACCTTACTCACAGTAAAAGTTGGAAAATATCCTCATTTTGTTGTTCACGTCAATTTTCAGTACTTGTACCTTGTTTTAATAATCTGCTCAAGCTAGACAATTGATTAAACATCTCTTAACAGGCTGCATCGTTGTTCAAAGGGCCAGTTCCCCCTGTTGTGGCATTCTCTCTTGGATCATTGGGCTTCATGACTCCCTTCCGTATCCTTCATCATTTCTGTTCAATGCTTGTAACTAGATTGCTCAAATGTATACCCGGGGATGGTACGAAGTCCCTATCTGGGAGGAAACCTACGCATAGAACAATGAGTAAATCTTTAGAGATGGACGCTTTTTTGTTCTTTGGATCTTGTTTCTTGCATTATCTTTGGTATGCAACCCGTATCTAACTTCATAAATGATAAGGGGATGTGATTTCTTCTTTTAACATAAATGTATTTGTAATCAACAAATCTGCACACTTAAGTATGCAGCTTTGGTCTTTTTATTCATATCATATATATTGTTGCATATCCCTGTGCGTACAGTGTTTGGTACTTTAGATTTTAGTGCCTGGGACACATACATGTTGTGTGCCACTGCATTTAATACTTTGAACTTCGGCATTTGTTTTACTGGAAGGAGCCTTTTTGTTCAGTGCTCACCCATCGTAACAATATTTTATCCTTAACTTGAGTTAAGCAAGCGAGCAGTATCGTGAATGTTTGAGCAATGTGCTAAAGGGACCGTTTAGCATCACACTGAGGAGCCGTCTACAGTGTCATGTAATCCGTGACGCGGCTAAGGACGAAGTTGAGACTGAGGAACCGATTCTAGTACTAAATGAAGTAACAATTGACCGTGGAATGTCATCGTATCTCACCTATCTAGAATGCTACTGTGACAGTTCTTTTGTTACATGTGTACAAGGAGATGGGCTAATAATATCGACAACATCTGGAAGCACAGCATATTCATTGGCAGCTGGAGGATCAATGGTTCACCCGCAGGTAGACCCATGTTTTTCATGTTTTCTGGATTTTCATCAGCATAACAAAGTTGTGATAAAGTAGCTCGAAATTTATGTAGACTATTCATTTCTATGTTCTACGTTATGTGTTGAGGTGGACTCCGAACATCCGGGTTACTAGTTCATTTCTGAAGAATTGCTGTCTTCTGCACAATGCATCATGTGCATGTAATTTTGCCTAAGTACTTGTGCAAATGCGTTACAAAGCTCATGTGTCTGATCAAATTTAATTTAAGAAGAACCAAACCGAGTTCTGTGAGATTGTCTGAGAATTACATAAATTTAGTTTTTTCGTTTTTGTTCGATGACTGATTTTCAAAGCACATGCCCTGATGCCCCTTTTGTTAATCTTGATTATTAAATGAGCAAGAGTCATTTCTTTTTATGGTTTTTGAAGTTAAGTTGTTTATGTTGGCATTTTGATGCTACCTTTTGCTGGTATATGCAGGTCCCAGGGATCCTTTTCACACCAATATGCCCCCATTCACTGTCATTCAGGCCCTTGATCCTACCGGAATATGTAACTTTGCGCGTCCAAGTACCATTTAACAGTAGAGGGCAAGCTTGGGCATCCTTTGATGGCAAGGGTAGGATTCAGCTAGGACCAGGTGACGCGCTCATCTGCAGTATTTCCCCATGGCCTTTACCCACGGCTTGTCTAGCTGACTCCACTACTGACTTCTTGCGAAGCATCCATGATGGTCTCCACTGGAACTTAAGGAAGAGTCAATCGTTTGATGGCCCATCTGCGTGATCTTTTTTAATCTGGTGACGGGATTTGAGTTGGATGGTATAATGGTAGATGTGATATTTATAAGCATCTCCTCACTGTTCAGAGAGAGAGAGAGAAAGAGAGGGAGGGGGAAGAAAAAGAAGGAACAGACTTGCATATACTAGTTTGGTCTTTGACCTGAGCACTTCCATCCTATACATGTACAACTTTGTTATATCGTATTTAGATATACGCCTATTAACAGTCAAAACATGATCCTGACTTTCTTGAGCAGTTTCATGCGTGTATAAGTTATATGCAGTGAAATGAAGAATAAGTTGCAGTTTATTTTGTCGGATCCTGAGCAGTTTCACACCTCACTGTTTATTTTTAAAATCAAATCAGTATAATCTTCTCATATTCCCAAAGCGCTTGCAAGGTGAAAATGTCCACGTCACTGACATAACATATGGCAGAAAATGTGGACCAATTGTTTCATAATGGCAATGATGGATAATTTTAAAATTATTAGGGGTATTATAGACTAATTTTTTCATAATTGCAGTCTGGATAATTTACCTTTTTTTTGTCCGACTAATAGCATCTTTCTAGCTAGAAGTTGTAAGGTATGCAATAAAGGCTCTCTTGCCACGTATAAATAGCAGCCGGAAAGTAGGCAATAAAAGTTCTCGTCTTTCACCTATGAAATTTGGCAGGTATAAATAAACATTCTCTTACGTACCAGTGATAGCTGTGAGTTGGATTGTAAGCGAAAATTTATTGCATTTCTTCCAACTTCCAGCTAAACAATGGCATCCAAAACAAGTAATGCTAAAAAATCCTTTTATGCATACTTATGCCATCGGATTCTTTTCTTGTTATGCGCATTCGCTAAAAATTTGCTAAAATTCTTTTTATCACAATATGACATCAAAAACTCTTATGCACATTTGCTAAAAAAATTGTAAATGAAATGCTATGGTTTTCCATCATTCATGCAATTTACCAATAGTCATTTATAAAAGAATACCTTTTTTTCAATATATATAGCATGGTATCTACTTTTTTTTCGCTGTTTTTCATTGGGAATAATTCAGTTAAAATATAGCAACATTCCTGATAGTGATAATTTTAAGCAATTAACATATAGGTTATGGTAAGGGGGATGCAATAGCCATTTCACCCTTATAAAGTAGTATGTTTGTCGTTTATCGAGATGTTTTCATTTTTTTCGCTGGGCCATGATGTCATGACATTATTAGAGAGACACTAACGGATGGTAATCCTTGTTCGAGTTTATTGAAATAATGTGTTTAACCGATAATTTGATTCCTCGGTGTATTATACTACCTTGATGTCATTAGCTATGAGTTACGAGTTTGCAATAATTTTAAGTTTGCTATATATAGATAGATAACAATAGAGTAGTGAGATAATGATTTCTTTATGACCAGAAATTATTATCTATTTGTTGGATATAAATATGTTTTTCTTCTCGAGCTAGATTGTTGTTATATTGTTGTAATTTTGCTATACATTACTTGTTTGCATTAATTTTAAGTATGTGACATATATAGGTAACATAAGATCGGTTAACTAACGGTACTTTTCACACTTATTTACACTCAATTTACTTGTCAGATACAAAGTCCCTTTCTTCGTTGAGCTAGATTGTGGTGACATTGCCGGGATATTCTACGTGTTACTAGTTTGCAATAATTAGATAGAAATCATAGATTGATAGCAACCAAGCAATGGAGTGTAACGGTTTGTTGCACGTAACCTATCTGTTGGATACGAAGGTATTCTTTGAGCTAGATTGTTGTGATATTATTTTGAAATGTCACTATGCGTTACTACATGTCGTTACGTTACTGATTTGCAATACACGTTGATGCGTTTCTTCTATTATTGCACCTAATCTATTTGTTGGACACGAATGTATTTTCTTCTTGGAGCTAGATTGTCATGATATTGTCGGAATGTTGCTATGCGTTACTACATGTCACTACGTTACTAGTTTGCAATATTTTGAGGTGTGCTCTTTATTGCACTAAATCGAATTGCCGGACACGAAGGTATTTTCTTCTCTGAGTGGTTGTCGCGAGATTGTCGGAGTGTCACTATGCGTTACTAGACGTGTCTCCATGCGTTACTAGTTTGCAATATTTTGATGTGTATCATTGATTGATAGCGACAAAGTAATAGAATATCTGTTCTTTCACTATTGCAGTTGACCTAGCTATTCGTTCAATTTTAACTCTTCGTGCTGAACATAATTCTTATACAAATACACCAACCTTACTGGTTGCAAATCTTAGCACTGAATATAATTCTTGATACATTGTACATTGTAATTCTAGAAGCTTCCTCCCAACAATTAATAAGACGAAAAATAAATCAGATGCCACTTTTGGAATCTATGGCATAAAACATAGCATGAATCAATCCCTGCCTTGATGCTCAACTTTAGCAGAAATTGAAACCATCCAAAAAATCTCCCTTGGATGCCTCCTTGAATGAAAACGTAAAACTGCAACTGAAATTCAGAACCCTGGTACTCCCCTATATAAAGGGCCCTCGATACCCGTCCCAATCATCAAATTCGCATTCTAGTTCCAAATTGAGCTGTGCTCCTCTCCTCCTACTCACAAACCAGCTCTCTTTCCACTACGCGCCTTGTTAGAAAGACATGGCTGCTTCACCTGTGAACCAGCTCAACGCTCATATTTCCAACATGTTAGCCACCGTAAGTTGGTCGACCTACATATATATGCTCTTGCTCTTGTACTTTTCGATGCGGAATTCCTCTAGATGCTTACTTGTAGCGCTTTATATATGCAGGGTTTGTTGGACGAGCACTTCACGGCGCTACGGAGGCTGCAGGACGCGGAATCGCCCGACTTCGTCGATGGTTTGGTGACGAACTTCCTCAATGACGGTGACCGCATCTTCGGCAAACTCGCCCAGCTGCTGTAAGCTAGTGTGCTGCTCGCTTCCTTTTAACGTCACGTGACTGGATTAGACTATTGCGTTGGGGCGGTTGGATTGACTCTCTCTCTCTCTCTCTTGTGTTTGATCTCGTGATTGTGTTTCTGTGTAGGGAGAGGCCGTTCGTGGATCTTGACGTGGTGTCCAATCACCTAATGAAGCTCAAGGGATCCAGTGCAAGGTGATGCCTTGTTCCCACAATCTGTTCATCTGTACATATTGTGATGTACGTGGTTAGGAATTATTTTTTTCACATGCGCAATCTTATGTTTTCGCAGTGTGGGTGCTCGGCATGTAAGGCTTGCATGTATTCAGCTCTTGCAGCTCACCAGTCAGCAGAAGAATAGGGACGAGTAAGTACCTATTGTACATAGTTTGCAATTGCCAGATTTGCTCATTTCATGCGTTTTTCATTTATAAGTAGATGCACAAGTTAATGATGCTATTTTCCTTGCCAGGTGGATCAGCACACTGGCCAGAGGGAGGGCTGCATTCGATGAGGTGCGCAGAGAGTTTCAGACTATGGTTCAGGTACTACATTTTATTCTGAGTGATCCTACCGTATTCCATATATAGATGATGGAGCATCCTTTCAATCTTAACTTTGCCTTTGGTTCTACAATGCAGCTGGAGCGCCAGATCTAGGGCTTCTAATGCCGAGTGGAAGAGGGGTGCTGCATGTTCAGATAGAAGAACCCACCTTTGATGGCTTAGAACATGCTCAATGAGCTCCAAATGATTCAGCTTCTTGGAAGCTTGTAATAGTTTAGCACCGCCGTAGTTAACATTCATATCGATCGACTTTGGTTTTCCGTACTCTCGTCATAGTAAGTTTCTGCAATTAGTGGTCAGTCACCTGCAAGCGTCTGCAGGTTATCTGGTCACTCATTGCAGTAGTTCTCGGTTTCTTATGAACTTAATAGTTCGTGGTGGTGCTATGTCGTGCAGAGACAAAATAATTTTATCGTTAATAATGCTACTGGATTTAATACTGTGTATGCTGTTTGGCAATGCGTGCCCTGTGATGTATCTGACGTGAACATGATGACCTGTTACTGGGTTATGGTAAGTTTATTTTTTGAAAGAAAGTTGTTGCAGAATTTCAAGTTGGCGAAGGAAGATGATGAAAGAGCTAGCTGAACCAGGTCGTGGAGCTGATCAGGAGACCGGAGACGATGGATGCTGGATGGAAGAAACAAGTAGAGGACCTAGAAGAAGGAAACTATAGAAATAGCTAGAATTGTAATAGTGTTTCAGAAATCCTATGGGAGGTGATGTGCTGGAGGCACAAGCTTGTAATTTCTGAAAGAAATGCTTGGTCCGCTCATTTGAGTTAGACATGATCAATAAAACTTCTCTTTAATTCTTGGAAAAAAAGGTTACGAGAAATTAAGTAGATAGAGGTTTCAGTCCACAACAAACAAAACAGTCGAGCCTGAGACGTGGCCCATTTCCAGCTCTGCTCTTGGCATGTTCCTGCGCCAATGGTTCGTTCTGGCCCGGTCATTTGCACGTATGCATTATGCCGAAGGTTGGGAGAAGGTGTCAAGTGTCATCTAATCGCAGTCCTCGGGACGTGTCGAGGTTTCAAGGCCTCGATAGATTTTAACTGGGGGCGAAGGAACCAAGAATACGATGGTGAACACAAAGACAAGAGATTTAGACAGGTTCGGGTCTCCCGGAGAATAAAAACCCTACGTCCTGTATGAGGTGGTCTGTATTGCGTATGTTTGAGAGGGGATTCCTGTCCGCCTTTTATAGTCAAAGGTACAAGGTTACATGAAAAGTATTCTAGTCGGTTACAACATGAAAATACTTGGAGTACAAGCCAAGAAGCCCTTCTAGGTCAGGCCGAGTAGTAGAACCTTCCATCTTGCGTCGTGGGCTACTCGGTCTCTTTTGGACTGGTCCGACTACCCTTGTCAGGTTACTCGGCCCTTTGGACTTGAGGGTACCCGGGGATCATGGTAACGACAGTAGCCTCCCATGTGCTTTTTGATTGATCCAGTGGGTTACTTCCGACTAGTCTTCTCTCCATGTAGGAATTGATCTCAAGTGATATTGAGAAATTAAAAAGGACTTGACCTAAATCAAGTTAAAATAGTGTTGAGGTGCTTGACCTCGGGTGGACCAAGGCTAACAAGGCTTTGAATTAGGCATGCTGTCAGTAAGCACCCAACTCTGAATGATGTCAGAAAATTAGATGAATGCTTGTTGAAGCCAATTTGTATGAAAATGCTGTGTAGAAAACATCACTTAACTCTCAGAGTTGATTATGTCCATAGAGAAGGTTTGAATAAAGTCAGTATCCGAGTCTGTCAGCTAGGGCTTGTAAGCATACTATGTTGATAGTACCCAACTGACTGAGTCGGCCTAGATTGAAAAGCATGCCTACGAATTTGAAAATTATGAATGCACGATCAATGCATCATACTGATCTAGTCCCCGAGTTACTGTATAATTCGTAGAATTGTATAGTAACTCAAAGTAAGCCTGAATTAGGAAATACGATCATAATCTTTTTGAAAAAATGCACGAACAATGCATCATACTGATGTAGCCCCCGAGTTATTGTGTAATTCATAGAATTGTATAGTAACTCAAAGTAAGCCTAAACCAAGAAATACGATCTTGATCCGAGTGAATGAATGTACAATCAGTGCATCATACTGACGTGTTGAAAAGTAACATCCATCATATAAGGAACCCACGTTTTCCTGCGCACAAAGCAATTAGAACAGGAAAGCACAGTGAGTCTCAGCCAGGAACTTCTCATTCCGGACTGGTGTCTAGGTCCATCCAGCTTAAAACAGCCAGGGATGATTACAAACCATAGCCCCCAAGCTGCTTCTCAGCGAAAACAATTGATAAGCAGATGAGGATAAATTCTAGGTACTATTCGACTTAAACAGTCAAGGATATAAGGAAACCCGTGTGCCTGGCAAGTCTGCCAAATAAATAGTGGAACTCACACAAGTGAGTCCATGTGGACTAGCCCCCCGAGTCTGTGGATAATCAGTATGATTATGTGCAGACTCAAAAGAGACAAGAATCCGAGTAATGAGAACTTCGATAAGCTCAATTGTAAAATTATGGAAAATTTATGGAACTCACGCAAGTGAGTCCATATGGACCAGCCCCCGAGTATACAAATAATCAGAATGATTAAGTGTAGACTCAATGATTTCATTTTCAGGAGCATCGATCCGAGTAGTTCGTCCTTATCCACCGAGTCACATGGTTACTGTGCAAGTTTTGTCTTCTCTAAAATGGAATCCGATCAGTTTCTTTTCAGGTCTGAAGCTCAGGCGTCAGGTCTGCTGTCCTTTCAGATTCTTCATATTTGTCTTTATAAGTGGCCACTCTGCCTCAGCAAGCGATTCACCCTCATCACCATGGCTGGTCCGAAGAACTCCAAGCGTGGAGCACCCTCATCACCAGCGCCTCCAGCACCAGCGCCACAAGCACCAGCACCACCAGCCCCTGCTCCAGCTCTGGAGCTGATGGAGATCCATGACGAGCCACCTCTTGCGGTGGTCCATCCTCCACCAGAGACCCTTGCGCTGCCTGAGCTGATCGCCATCTCCTCTGGAGAAGAAGATGAAGGTGAGCCGCGCAGGAGGTACCTGCCGGGACGTAACGATCTGCGCGCCAAGCCCTCCTGCGTTGCACACAGGACCCGCAGCCGCCGTGGTGGGTAGATTCTAGTTGCGTGGAGTGCTAGAGCAGAGTGATGCTCGGTTGAGTCTCTTGTAATGCATATCATGGTTGTCTTGTAATGTTGTCTGCATCATCACCCTTGGGTGATTTATCTTGTCTGCATTGTCCTTCATTATGTCATCAGTGGAATAAAGATACTCTTTGTGTCAATGTTTAATCCGACTGATATAGCGAAGTTCCGAGTAAAGTAACAACTTTCTGACATTGTTTTGTCAAAAACACCACAACTTGGCCAAGTGATTCAGCCGAGTGGATTTTAGGGCACCAAATTTCCCGCCCGTTAGCAAGCCTAAGGTGGCTCCGTGCGGAGGAAGCTAAACGGTTAGAGAAATCTAGGCCGCAGAAAAATCGTTAGTGAATCTGAACCATTCATCCTGATATTTTGGCTATAAAACCAGATCTCTTTGCAGCCGGAGTTCTCTTCGCATTCCCTCACTTTCATTCCCGTTCACCAAATCCCTAACTCATGATCTTCAATCCTTGCGACACCATGGCCGACGAGGGAGATCAGAGAGAGATGGAGGTTGTTGCGGCTGCCGAAAAGCAGGCATTTGATGCTTCAGCCGGAGCGAGCTCTTCCCGGGGACCAGCGGCTGTTGAAGGCGTGGGAAACAATCCCGCAAGCTCAAGTGTCCTCACATTCGTTGCGGATGCGGCTGAAGGAGAAGAGGCCAATCCATGGCCGATCTCGATCTGCTCCGAGACCAGGTTGGAGTATCTGGTCAAGATGGATTGGTTGCCTCCCAAAGAAGTCATTGGATGGCGGTCAGCAGAAGGGGAGACATTTCCCTCTCCCGGACCAGGTGAAATTGTTGTGTTTGAATCATTCTTCCGCCGTGGATTTGGATTGCCCACTCATCGATTCCTCAGATCCCTCTTGCATTTTTACAAGATTCAGCTGACTGATCTGAATCCGAATGGGATTTTGCATCTTTCCATGTTCATCACTCTTTGCGAGTCATTTTTAGGGATTGAACCCCACTTTGATTTGTCCCGAGACTTATTTTTCCTCAAGCCTCAGCCATCAGCCGACAAACCGCAGCTCATCGGGGGTGCTGGGATTCAGCTTCGCAGGAAGAACAAGTACTTTGATTGCCGACTGACCACCTCCAACAAAGGCTGGCACTCGGAATGGTTTTATATTGAGAATGTTCTCCCTGCTTTGCCCAAGTTTGAGAACAGATATCCAATATACGAGGATATTTGAAGAGTAGACCAAGCCCGACGGTGGCAACGGAGCTGAAGGAGTTGCACGAGCTGATTGCTGCTGTGAAGGAGCTGAGTAAAGGAGTTCTCGGTCCAGCCATAGCTCTGAATTTCTGCTTGAGAAAGTTCCAGCCTTTGAAGTCCAGAGAGTTTCCTGCTTGGTTGTGGAAAGGGCCCAGAGATCCTAACCAAGAGCCAATCCCCGGAGGATATCGTGAAGTTAGGAAGCTCCAAGTTGCTGCCCCCAGGAATGACTTCTTTTTGTCAAAGAGTGACATTACTCTGCTCAAACCTTCAGGACAATTCCAGTGGTTTGGGTACTGGAAGAATGATCCTCGTGCTGAGGTGTGTGTCTTTGTTTACCAATACTGTAATTACCTTTTAATGCTAATTTGCTGAAATGTCTAGCTTGCCGAGTAATCAGAGTTGTTCTCTTTGTCAGGGCCATGACGCCTACAGAAGCCCTAGTCCTGACCCTCCAGTTATTGAAGATGTCAACTTCAGAGTTGTCCCGGTCAGAGAACAGAACATCGAGCTGGTTGCCGATGAAGAGGTGACTGACCAGGAGCTGGAGGCCTTATTTCAGGGTTCTGTCTGGGACAATGACGAAGAAGCAGCTGCTCAAAGTGAAGATGCAGCAGCTCAAGACGAAGAAGTAGATCCTCAGGGTGAAGATGAGGATGATGACCCCTTAGCCACCAGCAGTGAGGAAGGAGAGAAATCTCCAGGTCAGGGTGATGTTGAGCCCCCAGTTACATCTTCTCCAGTCGGTGGTGAGTCACTTTTTCATCGTGAAAGGCGAAGTAAAGCCAACCAAGATCGTGACGCACGCCGACTAGGCTTGGAACATGCTGCAGGTAACATTGGAGGTGAGCCTGTCCTTGGGAGGACAAAACGTAAGCGAAGTGGCTTGGTGGTCATCTCTAGTTCTGAAGAGGAGGAGGAGGAAGAGGTTCCGAGTGGTACCGAGAGCGAAGCCCCCAAGTCTACTGACCCTGGAGTCAAGAAGACTAAGAGGACTAAAGCTCAGGTCCGAAACCCTTCCCTATTTGCTCTGATGCTTAGACAGGTACTATCTTTTTAAAGTAATGGACTTTCTCAGCTTGAACCTCCCTAAAGCTTGGGTTTCAATTTTCCCAGGAGAAGGATGTGGCCGAGAAAGGGTCCAGCTCCCAATTAGTGAGCGCTAATGTGGTTAGAACTCAGACTGACGGCAAGGACTCTGATGCCGAGTCTATGAAGATCAGCACTGCGGTCGCCACTATAGACAAGGAGTTGGCTGCCATGGAGACTCTCACTGGCGAGGAGAAGGATGCTCGGGCTAATCTTGATGCCGACTCAGTGAATAACCCAGCTTCTGGTGAGAAGCCTCCTCCGACTGGTGAGACTTCTAAAGAGGTGATCAAGGAGGTTACTTCACCTGTCAACCCAGCCATAGGTCCGACTGAAACTCCTAGTAGGAGGAGATCAAAACCCCTTAAGCGGCTCCGGATTTCTAAGAGGTGAGTGACATTCCCTGTTTCATATCTTAACTAACTGCTTTAATCTACTGGTCATAATATCTGTTTCTTTGCTTCTTGGCAGTCTGCCAACAGATGAGGTGCCAGTGATGACTGCTGAGGACTCTGCTCCTGCTAAAGGAGATGTTGACGCAGAGGCAGCCACAACGAAGGTTACTGCTGTGGAGTCCATACTTGCAGGGGGTGACAGTGGTGGGGAGAGATCAGCCAGAGCTGCTCAGGAAGTTGCCGAGTCACATACTCTGGTATCTCATGCTCCTTTAGAGTCAGTTGTGGAGACTCAGATGATGAGTCAGGAGGACCCCTTAGTGACTCCGGCTGAGAACCTGGGTGGAGCCGGCTCTTCTGGACCTCAGACTGAAATTGAAAACCTCTCTCCTCCCCAAATTGAGTTCAACCCGGCATTGTTTGAATTTCGTCAGAGAAAGAAACAAGCCGGATCCTTCTCCTTTGAGTTTGGGGGAGAAAAGGTGACGATCGATGAGCGGCAGGATGAAGCCGAGTTTCTCTTGGGTGAGAACCAGCTAATTGACCTGATCGACACCCAACACGTATTACCATATATCTCAGTATTTGTTTCTGCAGCCTGTTCAGGTGACTGACATAACAGTTTTGCTTGCAGAAAATAATAACCAAGAGTAGGGAAAAGACTCGGTTCTTCAAGGTCCTGAAAATTGCCGCTGATTCTCTTCATGATGACCTAGCTGCCAAGAACCTGATGATCCAAAGGCAGCTGGAGGAATTAGAGAAACTGAAGGCTGAGTTATCAGCTACCAAGAAGGAGAAGGCTGATCTTGAAGTTGCTGTCTCAGGTGAGATCTTTGGATCAGAGTGCTTTTGAACATTCTGAATTCAGTGACTTATTGTAATTATTTCTCCCTGCAGCCTAGCCTAAGGTGACCAAGGAAGACTTGGAGGAGCTGGAACTGCTGAGAAGAGATGTCCCTTTGTTAAGGGATAATTTAGCTAAAGTGACCCTTGAAGCTGAAGGGAAGACAAAGGCTTTGTCGGCAGCTATCCAAGAGAAAAGCTCTTTGTTGGAAGATCTTGAGGCAGCAAAGGAAGACTCACAAGCTCTTCTTTTTGAAAAATAAGAGGTTCAGAGTAAGTCCTCTGAAGCCATGTGTGTTTGGTTATTTCTTGGGAATTTATAACCACATTGTTGTTTCCTAGGCCAATGTATCGCCCTGAAGGCTGAGCATACTTCCCTGCTGGAGAGTGCGCGAGTTGTATGTCAGTATGTATGGCCGATTCCTGAGGAGATGCCTGAAGGTCCTCTGCATAGCGTGTTGGCGCAGGCGCCTGAAGCCTTGAGGGCACACTGTAAGTCTGTGGCTGAGTATGCTTCTCGTCACACCTTGAGTGTGGTGAAGTCCTTGTACCCCAAAGTGAGCCTGTCGGCTTGTCAGATGGGGAATGCTAAAGGCACTACTGTGGAGCAGGCGACTCAGCTCATGTCAGAGGCCACTAGCTGCGGTGAAGAGCTGGCGAAGGATGTTCCTTTGTCTCCATAATTTCATCTATGGGGCATTCCTGTAAAGAAACGATTAAGTAGTCATACATGTAATGACAAGTACTTTTGATTTTATTTTGCAAGAAATTGTCTTGTAATAAAAAGCCTTTTGATAGTTTTAATCCTGCCGACAATTGTCTTATGTTTATATGCTCTTAGTTGTTCCTGTCGTATGAGACCGAGGGTCGGCACACATGTAGGAGTTGGCGTTAGAGTTTCACAATCAGAGCAATTATGACAGTACAAGTTGTATGTGCATTAGGCAAGGGCGAGCGTCTGTCGGTCGGGGTTTCCTTAGACTGTTTTCAGAGACCAGTTGCCGCCTTATGTTTATGCACTCTCAGTCGGAGCTTCACAATCAGGGCAGCCAAGGCTTACTTAGTCGGCCAGAAGGCACCCAAGACGTATTACTCGGTGATGGTTAAGTAGCCCCCTGGTTCTGTTGTGAGTAAGATCATTACTCGCCACAGAGCCAAATATGAAGTAAGCAGAGAAAAATTGCGTTTTATTCATACGGGAAAAAATACATGATTGTGGTAGAAATAAAAGGAAAACTAAACATAGAAGCGACGTAGCTGAGAGATGTTATGTGTGTGCGGAAGCAGATGTCCGTTCTCTCGTCGTAGTTTGTAGGATCCAGGTCGGGCGACTTCATGAATAATGAAGGGTCCTTCCCAGACAGGTGACAGCTTATGTCGGCCTTCAGTGGCTTGAATCTTCTTGAGGACTAAGTCACCGACAACAAAGGCTCGGTCTCTGACACGGCGTTGATGGTAGCGTCGGAGCTTCTGTTGGTAATGCGCCGACTGTCGAGAGGCATCGTCTCTCTGTTCTTCTAGCTGGTCTACGGATAGCGCTCGTTGTTCTTCAGATAACTCCTCCTGGTAGTTAGAAACTCTTAGAGAACCAAATTCTAACTCAGAAGGGAGTACTGCTTCTGCGCCGTAGACCAGAAACAAAGGTGACTGCCCCATGGGACGAGTCGGGGTCATTCGAAGTGCCCAAAGGACTGAGGGCAGCTTGTTGACCCATCTGGAAGCATAGGACTTCAGTCGATTATACAAGCGAGGTTTGAGCCCTTGGAGGACCATGCCATTGGCTCGTTCGACTTGTCCGTTGCTCTCTGGGTGGTAAGTTGACGCGTGGCATAGTTTGATGCCGACATCCTCGCAGAAAGCATCGAACTCTTTATTATTGAAATTGGTGTCATTGTCGGTGATGATTCTGTTTGGAACGCCAAATCGGAAGATTATGTCTCTGACAAAATCAACCGTCCGAGAGGCTCTGAGATCACGGATTGGTACCGCTTCTATCCACTTGGTGAACTTATCCACCATGACGAGTAAATGAGTGAACCCGCCAGGAGCTTTCTTCATGGGTCCGACCATGTCCAGCCCCGAGACCGCAAAGGGCCATGTTGGGGGTATTGTTTGCAAAGCCTGAGCCGGCATGTGGATCTGTTGGGCGTAGAATTGACATCCTTCACACTTTTGGACGAGGCGTATGGCGTCCGAGACCGCGGTGGGCCAGTAGAAGCCTTGCATGTAAGCCTTGCCGACTAAGGTTCGAGATCCTGCGTGGTTGCCGCAAACTCCCGAATGAATGTCTTGGAGAATTTGTTGGCCATCTTTCCGGGTAACGCACTTCATGTAGACGCCGAGTCCTTCAGTGTCTCGCCTGTCGGCGCTTTTCCGGAGTAGCTCACCATTAATCACTTTGTATGACTTGCTCTTCCGAAAGAGAGGTTCATATTCCTCTTTTTGGTCAGGGTGTTTACCATGCAAGATAAAGTTGATGTATGGGAGTCGCCAATCTTCTTCTTCCGAGTTCCCGGTGTTGTCTACAGCCATGGTTTCTTGAACGTCAGGCTGCGGCTGCAGTGATTCTGTCGGCGGTGGTGTGCCCGAGTCTTTTTTGATGGAAGATGTGGTAATGACTTCCAAGAAGACACCCGGGGGAACTTGTTCTCGACCTGAGCCGATGTTGGCTAGTCTGTCCGCCTTTTTGTTATGGTCACGATGCACGTGAACATAGTCCAAGCCTTCAAATTTGTCCTCAAATTTGCCGACAGCTTGGACATAGGAGATCATGTCTTCATGTATGCAGGACCATAACCTCTTGAGCTAGTTGATGACGAGGAGTGAGTCCCCTCTAACTTCGAGGTATTGGATGCCGAGTGATGTGGCAATACGTAGGCCATGCAGGACGGCTTCGTATTCAGCTGCATTATTTGACACCTTGAAGCGTAATTGGAGGGCGTAACTCAGCTCATCCCTGCTTGGGGAAACAAACAAGATGCATGCGCCACCACCCGAGAGTTGAAGGGAGCCGTCAAAGTACATGACCCACTCCTCGATTTTCTCGGGTTTGGGAGGGACTTGTGTTTCTGTATAGTCGGCTACGAAGTCGGCGAGAGCTTTGCCTTTGATAGCCATTAGAGGCTTGTACTTGAGGTCGTATGTACTCAGCTCAATAGCCCACTTCGCGATCTTGCCGGTGGATTGCTTGTTTTTGAGAACGTCCCCGACACCATATGATGTTATCATGGTGATAGGGTGATCTTGGAAATAATGTATCAGTTTCCGGAAAGCCATCAGCAATCCATAGGTGATTTTATGGACATGGGAGTACCTGACCTTTGAGTCGGACAGGACTTCACTGACGAAATAAACCGGTCTCTGAACTTTCTGGACTTGTCTAGGTTCCTCGCGTTCCACCACCAGGGCCGCGCTTACCACATGGGTTGTTGCAGCAACGTAGAGGAGCAGAGGTTCACGAGGGTTTGGAGGCACTAAAGTAGGAGGTGAACTCAGAAACTCTTTGAGCTGAACAAAGGCATTTTGAGCTTCCTCGTCCCAAACAAACTTGTCTTGCTTCTTCAGGAGTTTAAAGAATGGCAAGCCTTTCTCTCCGAGTCGCGAAATGAATCGGCTGAGGGCTGCCATGCATCTTGATAGCTTCTGTACGTCTTTTTGACACTCTGGGATTGGCATCTTGAGTATCGCCTGGACTTTCTCGGGGTTAGCCTCAATGCCGCGGTGGGTGAGGATGTATCCGAGTAGTTTCCCCGATGGGACGCCAAAAACGCACTTGTCGGGGTTGAGCTTCATCTTGAACTCTCGCAAGCAGTCGAAGGTAGCTCGTATATCTTCTATGAGGTTATCTTTGTTCTTAGTCTTGATGACTACATCGTCGATATATGCCTCGACTTTGCGCTTCTCAAGTAGGCGGGCCAGGCATTTCTGGATGCAACGTTGATAAGTTTCTGCCGCATTCTTGAGGCCGAAAGGCATTGTTAAATAACAATAAGCGCCAAAGGGAGTAATAAAAGACGTTTTGAGACAATCCTCCTCTTTGAGTCGGATTTGGTGGTAGCGAGAGTAACAATCAAGGAAAGTTAATAACTGACAACCAGCTATGGAGTCTACAACTTGATCTATCCTAGGGAGTCTGAAAGGATCTTTAGGGCAAAACCTATTAAGATCAGTGTAATCGACGCACATGCGCCATTGTTTATTCTTTTTCCTAACTAAGACAGGATTAGCCAGCCAGTCGGGGTGGAACACCTCCTTGATGAAGCCGGCTGCTAAAAGCTTTGTGACATCGTTCCTAATAGCTTCTCTTCGATCTGGAGTGAAGCGTCGTAGGCATTGCTTGATGGGTTTGGCTGTCGGATCGACGTGGAGAGCGTGCTCGGCAATTTCCCTTGGGACTCCTGGCATGTCAGAAGGTTTCCAGGCGAAGATGTCGATGTTTTCCTGCAGGAAACTGACGAGCGCGAGTTCCTATTTGTCGTCCATTGTTGTGCCGATGTTCGCCGTCTTGGTGGGGTCACTCGGACCGAGGACGAATCGCTTGGACTCAGGCTCGATGGGTTGAACACCGGATTTGGAAGCCTTCTTGGAAGGGACCGAGTCGTCGGTGTTGTTGGCGTCTACTTCGAGGCTGAGCATTGTCTTGCCAAGTTCTGCCTCTTGAGTTGCAGCTAGCTGGAGTGACTCGGCTTCGCAAGCATAGGAAAGCTTGACATCAAAGCGGAGTGTGATGACTTCTTTTGGGGCTGGCATCTTCAGAACAAGATAAGTGTAGTTCGGAATAGCCATGAACTTGGCCAGAGCTGGCCTGCCAATGATGGCGTGGTAGGCCGACTCGAAGTCAGCTACTTGGAAGCAGATGTGCTCTTTCCTATAATTGCCGGGACTGCCGAACTGAACAGGAAGGGTTATCTGTCCTAGTGGTAGGGCTGAAGTGCCTGGGAGGATTCCATGGAAAGGGGAGTTACTAGGTTGGATGTTGGATCTTGGGATCTTCATATTGTCGAGCGTTTTGACAAATAGGATGTCAAGAGCACTCCCTCCATCTATGAAAACTTTACTCAGCTGGACACCATCGATGATCGGGGAAAGGATCAAAGGATATCTGCCCGGCTTGGGAATATGATCTGGGTGATCGCGTCGGTCAAAGGTGATGGGCACTTCGGACCACCGGAGGTAGTGGGGTGCATCAACTAAGACCGTGTTGACGGCTCGGCTTGTGAGCTTCTGTTTGCGTTTGGACTCATATGCTTGGGTTCTTGGTAACCATCTTGGTCATCGCCATCCCCAGCCTTTGGATCCGCCTCGGTCTTCTTGTTGGTGTAGGTCATGAGCCCCTTAAGCTTCATGCAGTCGCGGAGCTTGTGAGAGCTCTTCAGGCCACCATGGAAGATGCATGGTTCCTCGAGGAATTGCTCGTAGTTGGTGGGTTCTCTCGGCCCGCGCGGTTGCTTGTTGTACTTGGCTTTGTCGGCGACTGCGACTAAGTCGTCCCCTTTGCGCTTCTTATCCTTTGACCCGGAGGCTTCGGATTTGTCCGACTTGTTCTTGCCGTCCTGGCGTCTCCGGTAAGAGTCTTTGTCGCGCTCAGCGCATAACTCGTTCCCTGCGGCGTATGAGTCGGCTAAAGCCAGCATCTCTCTGACAGAGCCGGGATAGCTTTGACCCATCTTATGGAGCAAGGGTTGGTCGGTGCATCTGTCTACAAAGGCTGAGATAACCTCTGTCTCGGTGATGCTTGGGATCTCATTCTTCTTCTGTGAGAAACGTTGAATGAAGTCCCGAAGGGACTCGCCCTCCTTCTGCTTGACCATCTTGAGGTCTCTGCTCTTGGCAGGTCTTTGGGCTGTGGGCCGGTAAGTATCGATGACTATGCGGCGGAGCTCGTCCCAAGAGTTAATTGACCCGGGAGGCAGGTTAGCCGGCCAACGTCTGAGTGGCGGAGCTAGCATGATGGGCGGCTAACAAGCCATGACAGCCTTATTTCCACCAGCGATGTGTATGGCGAGGGAGTAGGTATTTAACCACTCGGCCGGATCTCCTTTCCCGTCGTATTTCTCAACACCTAGCAAGCGCATTGACTCGGGAAAATGTGCCGAGTTGCTGAGCCAACGAGTGAGAGCTTGTAGACCGTCGATGTCGGCCGAGTCGTCGTCTGAGTAACGATTGTTGTCCCGGGGGGAGTTGTCGCGTTGCGGGGGTGTGACTTGTCGTTCTTCTTCTCGGCGCTGTCTGTCGTAATCGCGGTCGTGGTTGCGGTGGCGATTATCACGGTGCCGGTTATCGTCATGGTGACCTCTGTCTTGGTCACCATCTTCTCGATGGCGACCGTCCCGACGTCGGCCGTTATCTCGGCGATCCTCTCGGCGCCGATTGTCTCGGCGCCTGGCCTCGTCGCGGTGGCGGTCGTCACGACGTTCGTCGTGTTGATTGCGATCTTCCTCCTGTCGGCGGTGTTCCCGTCGGGGGGCCTCATGAGGAGGGGTTTCCCTAGGTGGAGTCCTCCTTGGTGGTGATCGCGCTGGTGGTGTTGGGGATCGATCAGCGGAGCGACGTGGTGGTGAACGAGATCGTCTAGGTGACTGTCGTCTGGGTGACCGCCCGATTCCGAAGCGATCATAGTCATCCTGTCGGGCACGTTCTCGGTCTTCCGACCTCTGTCGGCGTATGGCATTGATGTCTTGGCGAGCATCAAACCCGGGTCGAGCTACCACCTGGCGGTGAAGATTCGGCTGGGTAGGTGCGTCTACGGCTGTCGGGGTTCGTTGTCGGTCAGCACTCGGATTTTCCAGGAGCCTGCGCCTTCTGTTGGATGATGAAGAGCTGGGGGCCCGAGAAGAAGTTTGACTCTTCAGCAGGGCGGCAGCTTCGGCGTAGCACTTGGCCTTGTCGAGCAGGGGCGTGAGGGCTGCTGGCGAGAAGTTTGGGTCATGTATGGCCGCCTCGACTTGGTCGAGGATGGTCCTGTTGGCAACCATGTTCTGCTCTGGTGTCCGAATGGCTTGATGACCATTGACGTCGACGAAGAGTGAACGTTGGAGATCACGGGATCTGCCATTGTTCCTCCTTCTAGGAGAACGAGCGTAATCGTTAGGATTTTTGTCTTCTTCAGGTACCGTGCCGAGGGCACCTTGATTGTTGAGTCGGGGTTGGTGAGCCCGTGCTGCAGCTGCAGCAGAGGACTCGGCGTTTTGGCCGGGGGTTCCCGTCATCGCTGCTAGGGCCGCCGCGGCTGCTTCATCAGCTGGAGTCGTGGCTGCCGGGGCAGGAACGACGATGTTTGCTGCTGGTGGTGGTCCTCCTGGTGGGGGATAGGGTAAGCCAGCCCCGTTTCCGTCTTGAGCGGTCAGATCGCCAATGACGGCGAAGCACTCGTAAGGCATAGGTGAGGATGAATCACCAGAGCTGTAGCCGGTGTTGGGTTCTTGATCCATGGTTTGATACATGGAATCCCAGATTGATGTGTCATAGGTGTCCATGTGCTCTTCCTAGATGCAAGCAACCAGGTTGAACGACATGTCCCCTTCTGCGGCTAGCAGATCCTGCACATCTCCTCGAAGAATTGTGTCAGCAGAATTGCGCAAACCGAAGGGAAACGTACCATAACGCTGAGCCAGATAGTAAGTCAGGCTCGGCCGATTGATGTAGAAGCGAGTGTACTCCAAGGCAGCCTTGATCTCGGCTGGCGAGTAGTCCGAGTAAGGCCTGACCCGAAGCCTGGAGAAGCCGGACTCCAACTCGGAGAGAGAGGAGTCCGACTCGATCTCGATCCCGGAACTCGGCGAGTTTGCGGGGGCGAGGTTGCCGGTGCTGTCGGCGACGAACTCCAAGCTACCGAAGGTGAGCCGGTCGCCTGGAGCGAAGTTGTTGATGAAGCGATCCATCGTACTCGACGGAGAGGATCCCGACGCACCCCCTACCTGGCGCGCCACTGTCGAGGTTTTAGGGCCTCGATAGATTTTAACTGGGGGCGAAGGAACCAAGAATACGATGGTGAACACGAGACAAGAGATTTAGACAGGTTCGGGCCTCCCGGAGGATAAAAACCCTACGTCCTGTATAAGGTGGTCTGTATTGCGTATGTTTGAGAGGGGATCCCTGCCCGCCTTATATAATCAGGGGTAAAAGGTTACATGGAAAGTATTCTAGTCGGTTACAACATGGAAATAATTGGAGTACAAGCCAAGAAGCCCCTTCTAGGTCACGCCGAGTAGTAGAACCTTCCATCTTGCGTCGTGGGCTACTCGGTCTCTTTTGGACTAGTCCGACTACCCTTGTCAGGTTACTCGACCCTTTGGACTTGAGGGTATCCGGTGGTCATGGTAACGACAGAACGCCAATGAATGATGGGAACTTGGGCAATTTTCTTAGTGACTATGTTATGTGATTGCTAGGAGTACTTGCAAATGAATATAGGTGTGATTTGCAAAGCGTGTGCAGCGCTTGCAATGTGCTGCTGCCACAGAACAGAACGCGACCTTGGCGGACCCCAAGAACGCTGGCGCGAATCTAACAGGAGATCAGAGGCCGTCGTGGAGCAGGGCGAGCAGCGCGAATGCATCCTGACGCCAGCTCATGCGAAGCAACCCAAAAGATACTCGAAATACAAATCCATTTAAAAGCTCATATTATAGACTTCATCATGCATTAAAAGCTCATCAAGACCCTAAAATTGCCAAACAAAAGAAAACATACGAGGTACAAGTTCTAATCAGGACAACAAATCAGATCTTGAATATAACTATTGCTAAATGCCAACGTAAAGGAACACAATTTGACAGCCAATGATCGCACCTAAAATTGCTTTTGCATATTCATTCCTTTCAGACTGTCGTGGCTTTCGAGCACCGCAGAGTAGTGAACTGATCTGGCAGCCCTCTGCACAGCTCCCTCAGATATCCAATGGCAACCTATAACTGTCAAAGACTCTAATTTCTGTGACCGTACCAGCTCAGCCATTCCCTTATTTGACACACGATTGCATTTTCGGAGAGTGAGACTCGTCAAGCATGGAGCATGTGTTATGAAACTAATCCCAGCATCAGTTATCCTCTCGCAATCCACAAGCTCAAGTCTTTCTAAGAACTGCGCAGATGAGAGGCCCTTCATCCCCTCATCATAAAAAATGTTGGCACCATTTAGCATGACAGCACGAATTGGACAAGACTGAATCAGCTTTATAATACCCTCCTGCGTGAAGCCTATTTCTGTTGGCCAGTCAGACGAACAAAATGTAAAGGTGAACTCAACAACCTGAAGCATAGGGCAATAGAGGGACAGAGCCTTAAGGCTATCATCAGTCAATGGGGTACTGAAACGAAAATCAACACCATGCCTAGGAATGAGCCGAAGTGAGATGCTTCTAAGGTTGCCACAGTTTTGGAAAAGTTCAATCATCTCCCTCTCATCTAAACCAATAACATACTCAAGGCAAAGTTTCTCCAATGCTTTACACTTCCTCAAGAGAAAACGAAGACCAATCTCTGGCTCAGTTATAATCTTGGCCAACCTCAAATCCTTCATGTTCTCACAGCAGATGTCATACTTATAAGGGTTGCGAGCATTGTATGCGAGATCACGGATCCCTGATAAACAATAATAATTGTTATCGATGTCAAAGTCAAACTTTTCAAGCTTCATCCATCCTGGACCAAATTTTAGGAGGTCATACTGGCTGATTCCCTTGCAATCCTTCACAACAAGCTCTACCAATGATCCCGACTTTCCAAGGTACTCCAGCCACTCCACGCCAGTGTTACCAGGGCACCAGAGTTCTAATCTTGGCTGAGTCTCATACCACCTGCCGGCCCGCTTGAACTCCTCTTGGGCTAACACTGTTTCCACACTGCTTACATTCATGCAGTTGGTAAGATGGAGAGTAGATAAACTCTTGCACCCAATTGCCACCGATAAAAGCCCACTTGAGCTTATTGCTGGTGCAGAGTTTAGCCTCAGGGCCATGAGCTTCTTGCAATTTGCCAGATAAGCAAGACCAGAGTCATCAATGTATGAGCAGAAGCTTAAAGTCAGATCTGTTAGTGAGGGACAGTGAGATGAAAGTACATGAAGACCCTGGTTGTCTAACTGATTCCCTTGGTCAGATGACCAACCAGAGTAATTGATCTCTACTTTCCACAAGTTAAGGAACCGGGAGCACAGTGATGACAAGGCTTCTATTGCAGGGTTAAGGCCACATCCAACACAGATAATACCCCTTTCATCTGCCTCAACTTTGTGCAGCCGCTTCGACACAAGGGAGAGAGAATTAAGATCACCTGTCCTGGTAATCCTCTTGATGATCTCTGCAAGCAGTGGCTCTGGGAGATCCTCCATCGATCAGGTATTCAGTGTGCTCGACTGAAACTGGTGAATTAGAATAGAGCATACCGAGTTAATCAGACAGCAGTAGCGAAACTTATTACATTTCCAAAAGAAAAGATACATCTTCACACAGAACATTAAGGAAAAACGTAAATCATGCTTGTCAGAATAATAAGAAGTGTCACACTACTTTCACCACCGTTTGTAGGTAACTGAATTCAGAACAATATCCGTGCGCTACCTAACCTACAAGTGTGATGGAATCAATCACTGCTTAGGGGAGCTAAGGATCTAGATTTAACCACACAGGAACCACAACAACCAAGAACCTGGCTTTTTGAGTCACAGATTAACCACAGCGACCAACAATCTAAGAAGGGGAGTAGGAGCCAAGGTCTGACCTTAAAGAGTCACGGACGCGACGACTGAACTTGCGGTGGAACTCGGCACATTCCCCTACTTTCTAGGGTTTGGTGGCGATGGAGGTAACGATAGAGGAATTGGGAGGCGCCGCGGCGGCTGCAACGTCTGAACCGGCGTCGCTTCCAAACAGCACGCCTGCGCGAGGATGACGAGAGAGGGCTTTGGGCCTTCGGCTTTGCGAATGTTTGAGAAACAGGGGGGCCGCTTCACTGGGCCAAGATGTATAGGCCAGGCCAGTTTTTCCCCCACTTCAGATTTCATAGCTTGTTCCGTGCAAGAAAATGTCCGTGCGCGTGCTTGAAACCAAAGCAAAAAAAAAAAAAGAGCGAGAGAGAGAATGTATAGGAGTTTCCCCAAAAAAAAAAGTTCGAAGGCATGAGCTGAAGTGAGATGCTTGGCTTGCTGCAGCTCCTCGCATGGACAATGCCTCATTTCTTCCACAGGACCACACTCAACAAGGCCAGATGAGGCATCTCATCATTTTTTTTTTTTTTGAACAGAAACCGGCACGAGATTGTGCCGTTTCATTAATTATAGGAGAGCATCTCATCATTAATCCTTCTAAAACTGAAGCAAACACAATGTTCTTTATTTTAAAGAAGAAATACAACATGCATGGGCATCAGAGAGAAACGAGAGGAGACAGAGGCCACCATGCATAAGAAGCTTGACTACCACCTAAAAAGCTGATCAAGTAAAACAGAGCATAGTAAGCACCTCTTCTAGTTCCTATCCAAACGTGAGAGCATCAAGCCAATCTGATGGCTAATTATCAGTAAGAGCATTATTTCTTGGCTTGAATTATTCGTTTTCTCGAACACACAGGAGAACTGCACGTCATTGTATTAAGAAGAAGAAATGTTTAAGTACAACGTCATGCTCTGGCCGAGGCTTGTTTTTGAGTTACATTCGCGCCTTTTCCCTTGCTATTTCTACCTCTCTATGAAGAAGCTAGGCTTACATGAGCTGCCTCAGCCTCCTTGCACCCGCCAACATCCACATATTGGCTTCCTCCTTAATCACCCGGAGCAAGCTTGAATTACTCGTGATCATACTTCAAGAGCAATGCGTTTGTTTTTAGACAAAAGGTTGGAACTATGCTGAACAGGTTGGGTTTAATTTCGTGTATATCCATCATTCCTGTTTTTTTTTTAACAAAAGGTTGCCCCTTTTTTATTGAAAACAGAGTGGTTTAATTAGGGCAAGTTTTTAGACAAGTCTTACACACAAAACAGACACTCTCTTCTATGTATAAACAACAACAAAAACCATATAGCAGGAATTTTCACGTTCCTTGGCAAAGCATCAACGCGATCTGGGCTTGACGCTTTCACGTTCTCATCATTTATAAAGTTGCCATGTCTCTTGGCCCCGCACAAAGCGCAGCAACCAACGCCCGACTCTGTTGATCATGCGCCCGACATCGTAGACCACTCTGTGGCCCGCCCCACTGGCGCTTGAACTCCAGCCACGCCGGCTCGACGACGGCGTTGCCAAGTTATTCCGCCGACACCACCTCGCACCGCCCGGGGCAGCCGGTGTCCAGCTAGCCTGCTCTCCTTCGCGCAGTCACTCCGTAAACCGAGCCCCAGTCCATGGCCTCCCTGCAGCACCAGCCCCGCCCTGGGGTAGAACGCGTGCCCGCGCAGAGACGCGTACGCCGCCGCCAGCGGCGGCGCGTCAACCCGGGTGCCAGCGCTGTGCTGTGCTGCGGCGCGTCAACCCAGCTCGCCGGAGAAGTTGCTCACCTTCGCGAATCATCGGAAATTTGAGGTCTAAGGGGGCGTTCGTTTCCGCCCCTCTAAATTTTAGACTTCTAAAATAAAAGAGAATTTTGTCATTTAGGAGCATTAAATAAAATTTAAAGACAAAACTTTTTTGACAGATGAATGCTCATTTCGAGACGAATCTAATAAGCCTAATTAATCTATATTTTGTTACAGTGATGCTACAGTAACTATCATCTAATCACGGCTTAATTACCCTCATTAGATTCGTCTCGCGAACTAGACCCGGGGTTCTGCAGTTAGTTTTGTAATTAAATTTTATTTAATACTTCTAAATAACAAAAAAAAATTTGATGTGATCCCTCTAAAATTTAGACCCTTAAGAACCGAACACCCCCTGAAATGATACGGGACCACGGGCAACGGTAATTGAGCCCATTCAGCGGAGGAGAAATAGCACCAACAATGGCCCAACAGCAACAGCCCAAGGGCGTGGCAGAAGTGGCAGCCCAAATGACCCAACCCAGCCGACGGCAGAGCAGGTGATTCCATATCCTCTACCATAATCATGGTGAAAGGATCTCAGGGATGTAAGCAGGTTACCAACTCTGTTCTTTCTGAACGTTAGACAAAGTTAGACAAACCGTACCTTGTCACCAAATGTGCGTTGTGCGGCAACAAATTCTGACTATCGAAAAGATCTTTTCACCTTGCTTCGTCTATCATGTTGGCAATTAGTCTGGTGAAAAGATTTACACATCACTCCGCCAGTATCAACACCTTGGAATATCAAAAAACATAGCAACATTGTTAGTTATTACGGGTGTTCATCCACGGGTTCTTCAAACCGGCTATGCACCAAGAACGGCGCTATTCATCCTGTACAAACACTGATCATCTACAACTCTCTGTATAGTACCGGTTTCCTGTGGTCGGTTTATTACAACCCGGACTGAACAAAACAGTTAGAGTGAATTGTGCAAAACTATAACTATTTGTGTCAAGGTTTTAGAAAACTACAACTTTTAAAATTTATTTCAGAGAACTATAACTATTTTGACCATGTGTTTAAGAAAACTACAAGTTTTATGTATGGTCCCACATGTCAGCCTCACAAGTGGCGGTATTCTCAATCTGAGATTGACATGTAGGGCCAGATGTAAAAGTGTAGTTTTTTGAAACTCGTAGTTAAAATAGTTGTAGTTTTTTAAAATATGTCTCAAAAATTGTAGTTTTTTGAAACCTTGACATCAATAGTTATAATTTTTTGTAATTCACTCTATTAGTTATGGCTGCGTCGGGATCATAACGCCATAGTTGACCCACTTGTATCTAACGACACAATGTCTCTTTTATGCCCCCCCCCCCCCCCCCCAAATCGTCCTCCGACATGTTTTGCTTTAAACAGGGATAACAATGTTCCTATCATAAGTCACGACTTCATGAGATACTAGTGAAACCCTTTTATATTGATATTTTGTCAATTTTTTCTTTGCAACATGTGATACGGTGGCACATGTATCTGTGTATGCAGAATTGCTCAAAGGAGTTTGCAAGATGGGATACACCATTGATCGGGTGTATAGCTCAAAATACACATTGAAAGTTGAAACTAAAGAAACGTACAATTAATCATATACTATTAATTGATATTTAAATATGTCTTATCTTTTTGCGGTGTCCCGGATAATTAAATTACCCGAAACTCCGTGTTTACCGTACTTGCCCCAGGATCAATGACAAGTACACACGGCAATCACAGTGGAACCATAGCCATATTAAAATTCAACTATCAGGTTTATTTGAAATTTACAAAATATTGGCTCGACGGCCGACGAAGTACCTTAAGAAATAAACACAGCGGAAACATAAAGGAATTCAAATCTCCAGCGTGTGTCCCGTGTTCATCCCACAGGCAATTGACTAGAGGTTGAACTCCTAGAAAGAACGGCGTCGTTCCTCACCGAGATCCATTTAATTTCTGAAACAAAGTTATCGGAGGCAAGCATGCATGTGAATATCAACAAAAATTTTAATTATAATGAAGGAAGGAATAATATGGTATATTTGCGTAAATGAGCATATGGAAATCTAAACTTGTATAATGAAATAATTACTAAATTGAATTGCTTGAATATAAATTGCATAAATGTAAGCACAAGTAAAATATCATATGAATAAAAGGTGATACTTGACTTCCATGTCAAGTTCCTACAAAATCATCATCTATACCATTTCATATGTCATTAACCACAATAATCATGATCAATTTTAATCCCAACCATTTCCTAAACAAAGACCTATCATTAAGGAGCTTGAGACCGCAAGCACGGCCATTCGAATGGATTATTACTCTACAGAGTTTGTATGCTGTACCCATGGACAGTGAGTGACCGTCTGTGGTGTAGCTAGCATCGTGCACTCACGAAGTGTGCACATCGGTATCACGCATGATGTTTTCACTAGTTGTTTGTTAACCTTGCCCTCCCTAAATTGCAAAAGAACCCTCTGAACCTGACCACTAACATCCCAGAGGTACAATTTTCCCCTCCTTCATATATGGATAGTTAGGTAGGAAAAGGTATAATTTATTGTATTGGTAAACCTTGAGTCCAAGACCGAAGTAATGGAGGTCCCTCTGAATAACCCAGTACATCGAAAATTATCCATACATTCTCTACTTCTAGAAGGCAAGGCAACATTCAACTAATTACTTAGCCATGGCCGTCCCATACTAGCATCCATGGTCGCACGTTGTTTCCTTAAATCAAGATACAAATGTATCGGTCCTTATGTGATGTGATGGGTCTTCAAAATCATCATTATCAAACAATCATTAATCCATTTATCATTATCACATCAAACCCGTCAACATCTAGGTTTCCAACATATATTATCAACAATAATTCCCATCAACATAATCCGTAAATTTAATGAATATACATGTGCTTCCATTTATACAAAATATAGTCCCTCATTTTAACAAGCTTAATTAGCAATTAATTATATCATGAAGCATATGGTATATGACCAATGTGACAAACCACCCTATGGTTACAAGGGATTATAATAAGGTCCAATAAATGGATAAAACCAATAGGTAGTATCTACCATTCCCCAAGTGAACATTTTTTGTGTAAATTTAATGAATATACATGTGCTTCCATTTATACAAAATATAGTCCCTCATTTTAACAAGCTTAATTAGCAATTAATTATATCATGAAGCATATGGTATATGACCAATGTGACAAACCACCCTATGGTTACAAGAGATTATAATAAGGTCCAATAAATGGATAAAACCAATAGGTAGTATCTACCATTCCCCAAGTGAACATTTTTTGTGATATAAATTATGCACAAATTATTCCTATAAATTAAGCATTTAAATGCACTTGCAAAACATAGGATTAAAATGATCAAGGGGTGTGCTTGCCTCGCACCTTTATATACATAGTTCGTATGATGATCTTCAAATGTCGATCTTCCAGCGATGTAGTCCTTCGACGATTCACTCACGTGCGCATCATTCCGCGATCGATAAACATCGAGAGATTCAAATAAAGCCACCCAAGAAGATCCAATAAAATCTACAATAATAAACAGAATATTTCGAATAAAAACCAAATAGCATGATCATGGAGTGCATTCTATGAAAATAAATAAATATATATACGGAGCTCGTATAAATGGGGCTACACATGAACGAGGTTCTATCGATAAATAATTAGAAAAGAGGACAAACAAGGTTTACGTGGTTCCATTTATTCTACGATGATCTTTCGATAGGAGGTATACTCCGGGCCTTATAATGGCCATATTCACCTAGACAAATTATTTATACATTATTTCTTCTTAAAGAAAGCAAGGGGTAAGATTATGCATGAAACTTTATTCACAAACTCCTATAGTGCAAATGATGATATGCATATGTTTTATTGATGGTAATTGCGTGCATATCTATTATATGAAATCCATAATTATTTCTACTAATAAACATGACATTGTTTAAACAAACATGAATAAATAAACTAAATTTACGTAGCAATTATTCCTAAAATAATTTACATGTAAAATGAAGTTACATGCTTCTAATGCATATGGAAACATTCGTATGTATTAATATCTTAACTTATCTTCTATAAGTATTTATATGCCTTTATGCCTATATATGACATGGTTAAAGAAGTGTTTCTTTTTTAAACAAAATTATTTACATATGAGATGTTCTAAGGATTTATTTTACATGATTTAGATTTCATGAATATGGCACTATATGCCTATGTAACCTTTAAGTAAAGCAAGAGTGCATGGAAAATATATATGTTGTATATGCATATTTTTTAACTAGATATAGTTATTATTGTTTCATCATTCTTTATTAAATTACTTATGTAGGGCTACATGTATGACTATGATGTGCAACATATATCCATGAACATAGGATGTAAATAAACTTATATGCACATGCATAAATAATATGTTCATTTATTTGAGTTAATCAATTTAACATTTAAAGTAAGTCTTGGACAACAACTAGTATGTTAGTAACTATGTATGAGGAGTATGGTGAGACCTACATGTATATTTTACTTTTAGCAATTGCATGCATCACCATTATGTACATATCCAAATTATTTCTAGTAAGAGAAAATATGCAATGTTCATGAAAAGCATGTATGCATCAAGTCAGATATGTATCTAGTAATAAATAAAAGAGTGAAAAAGCCCTTAAATACGTTAAGAAACAATCTAATAGTTATATATATATATATATATATATATGTATGGGACTTTATTTATATAATAAGTGCAATTCAAAGTTCTATGATATATGAGTTATATTTATTTTCTATTTCAAATGCATAGGAAAAATGCCTTAGATATATTCATGCACATGTCTGGTATTTTGAAAGGAGGTATAGAATTTTTATTTATGTGAGAAGGTGCAAGTAAAGCTTTTAGCAAATAAAAGGGAAATGTTTTCCTAGTAAATCAATTAACATGGGCAAAACTAACTATTTATTTCCTAGCACATTTTTCCTATAATTAGTTTCTGATGAGCAGTGCCAATTGGTCCTAAAAATGATAAGGAAATTTTCTAACATTTTTACCAAAATTTTTACCTATTATTTTCCTATTGATTTCGAGTTGAAAACGTTTAAATGAATTCTGGCCAATCGGGAGGTGCCACGTATCGGCTCAGGGTGAGTTTAGTTTAAATCACTCGCGTGCACAGTGCAGCAGTGACTGAGCGGCTCGCCGGCGGCGAACTAAGGGCAGACGACGTTGATGGTGGGCAATATGTGGTGCGCGAGCTCAAGGGCTACCGCCCGGTAGTCGCCTCGTCGTCAGGGGCGACCGATAGCAGTGGCGCAGCGGCGGATAGGGCGGCGCGGCGGAGCTGCTACGCAGATGAGCACGGCGGAAGCGGAAGTGTCGAGTTTGGTGCTACTTTAAAGCTTCTACGAGATACAAGGGAGCTCACCGAACAAGTAGTAGAGGCTGCGGTGGCCGGAGACGGTCGGATGACGTACTAAGGCGGCGAAGCAGAGGACGTCCTCGTCGGGACGAAGCAACGACCCATTTCTGCGAAAGAGAATGGATCACAACGATTCAGTGGGTGATGGAGGTCGTTGAACATAGAGTAATTTGACCCTAACTCACTGGAGGAGCTCCAGCTCCGGCAATGGCGCCGGCGGTCGAAGATGGGGAAAAGCATGAAATTCTCTGTACTCAAGCCATGGTTGTGGTCACAAATAGTCTCTAGAAGATCACAGAAGCGAGAGGAAGAAGTGGGAAGGCTCCAATTGAGGTTTTTATAGACATGTGAGGCGGTGCTCGGAGATCTTTTCCCGGCGGCCTCGGTTGTCAGTGAGAGAGGGAAAGGAAGGGGACGGTAGGGCTTTCAGCGCGGCGCGGCGCGAGAGGGTTCGAGGGAGGTCATGTGTGCCGTGTGGCTTCGCAACAGGGCGGCACAGGGCAGCGTGCATTCGTGGCGGGGCGTCGATGGCCGGGCGGCGCAGCGACGTTGACGAAGGAGACGACGACGCGACGATGGCGGTTCGCGCTTGGGCCGGGCTGGGCTGCATCACAGCTGGGCTGAGGTGGGCTGCGCAGGCCGGTAGGTAAGCTCTTTTCTTTTCTATTTTCTTTCATTTTCTAAATGGGCCGAATTACCAATTGAGCCCATGAAGTATTGTATGGTTTTGATTATTTTTGAAGGACAGTGAACATCTACGAATTTTGTACCTATTCAAACGTGCTTCGAAAATTATGAAAAAATCCTCGAAATTTATTTACTGTCAAACCTACTTATGGTGAATTGTTGGGAATTTTTGGTCATTCCAATTTCCTATGAAAAATCAGGAAAATTCCTGTGTGCATTCAAATGACATGTATGCATGAATTTGAAAATTCAAAAGAACTCGAATTTGAAATTCAAACAGAACCCATTTTTATTTAGGGTTTATCTATTGCATTTCAGGCTTCTAATTTTTGGGATGTGACACTTTTTCATCAAAGTACAATTATTATTTTGCAACATAAGCTAACTATTTCACGGCTAAAGAAGCTAAGGGAGATTACAATAGGGAGGGTGAAGCCCCCACAAACAATATGAAGCTTGCATGCCTTATATACTACTACTACGGATCCTTAATTCAAGGAATCACCTACCTCCTGTGGTATTTACTTCAAGCTTGCAATTCAGAATTAGTAAGGCTCGTGGAGCGCAGGTGCAATTTTAATCCTTGTTGGAGCCTGGAGGCTATCTATCGGTACTTCACCCTCACCGTACCAGATCCAAATGTTTGAAAGAGTTTTTGTCAACAAAAGAATGGAAACTCGTTAAATTTGCATTATATTAGATTTGGTTGATGGGGATCTCAAGAATAATTATCTACTTAGGGTTAGATTGTTGGCCGTGCTAATTGACAGGTGCAGAGTGCCTGTCAAAACGCTTCTCTTATCTCATGAAAAGATTGTGAAGTTGATAATGGTGTTGGCATTGAGGGAAGCATGATCAAAGGACATGGAAACAAAAAGGTTAGCAGCCAACACTGGTACAATAGACGCCTTTGGTGGCGGACGAAATGGGGTTGCGGTGGCGGACGAACCGTCCGCCGCTGTGCTCACGCCACTGCAACAAAAAAATACCAGTGACGGACGTCCCCGTCCGCCACTGGTGAGGCAATAGAAAAACAAAAAAAAGGATGGGGCCCACGGCCACCGCACAGCGCTCGGGCCGGGCCCGGCCCACAGCCGCATCGCCGGCGCCGCCGCTTTTCCACAGATCCGTCGTGACCCGGAGCATGATACGCCCGAGGTTGACGCCGCGCCGTGCCCCGGATCTGGCCGTCGTGCCGTGCTCGTCGCCGCGCCGCTCGTCGATGGAGGACGACGCGTCGCTCCGCTAGTCGATGGAGGACGCCGCGCCGCTCGTCGCCGCTGGGCTCCCCGCCAGATCCGCGACGCGCGTGGAAGTGGAAGGTCGCCCCGCATGGAGAAGAGCTAGGGTTGCGGCCGCGCCGTGGAGCCCGTCGTCGGGGAAGGGCAGGGACGCCACGCCTCGTCGGATCCTCCTGCCGTGGAGCTTGTCGTCGGGGAAGGGGAGGGAGCCGCCAGATCTGCCGCGCCGTGGTCGCATCCGGAGCCGCCGCCTCGTCTGCCCCGCCGCGACAACACATGGAAGGGGAGAGGGAGCCGGGCGACCCGCCGCACATGGAAACGGAGCTCGCCGCGACGTGCGGGGAAGGGGAGGGGAGGGCAGGGAAGGCGATTGAGGTGGAGGAGGCGCCGGCGCGGTGGGGAATGGGGAGGGAAGGCGGCGGCGCGGTGGGAGACGGGAGAAGCCGGCGCGGGGGAGAAGGGAGGAGAAATTGGGGAGAAGGGATTTGGCGGCGGGGTCGAGTGAGACTGAGAGGCTGATGCTAGGGTTGTAGTATTTATACTCGGTGGACATTTGGGCTGAAATGGGCTGCGACGGGCCCGACCGCCATTGTATTATTGATTGCATCACCATGCCAGCCACTGGTAAATAAATTGCAATGGCGGCATGTGCTGACCTCAGTTTCGTCCGCCACTGCTAGCACTCCAACTGATGACATCAGCAGTGTTCGCCACTTTTAGCTGCTACAGTATTCGCACCAAGCTTGCAGTGACTGAAGGAAGGGCGTCCGCCACTAAATTTTTTTGCCTTGCGTCACTGCAGGCTCTTATTGTACTAGTGCAAGATTGTAGAGCATATGATAATTTATTAGAGTCAAAAGGGGAGGCAAATTGTTTGATGATATGTCAGGGTCTTCTGATTATCAAAGGGCATGTGCCCCCACCCCCTATCACGTGTGAATACAAATGCCTGACGAGCTTGTAGTCGAAGGTCTGGCTTGTCCACAAGGAGATGTGCTTTTATTTCGCTCATCACTAGCATATCTAGACAACTTGAGGAGTTGTGAGTCTATATACTGGTGCGGATCTGATTTCTCAAATTGTTGTCTAGACCAATTAGAATGTAAGGAAAACCAAACAGGCTCGCTACAAGGTGATCTTTTATTTTTAACCAATACTATGAGACCTAAAATTGTGTTACATTATGATGGCTTCTCAGTATCTGAGACTGGCCCACCTTAGGTCCCAGCAATATTTGTAGAAAAGTTTTTTTTTTTTCAAAGGACAGCAAAATTAGAAGTTTGGGACTAGGACTGTAGCTGAAACTTGGATCATGGATCATCACAAGGAGAAGTACATCGTTGAAGTTCTCAAAGGCCATCTTTGGAATAGGATGAAGGGGCGTTTGGGACGCAGGTTCTTCACGGGGAACCAGAACCCCGACACCCCGTTAAAAACGGACTCGTGGCATACGTGCTCGGTCACAACAGCTGCATCTCCGGAACTCAGAAGACGCCTCCGGCAACTGCCAATGGGTCTATTCCAGACTTGATCGAGAGCGACTGCGTCGTTGTAGCTCCTTCAGCGGTGCCGCTCGTGAACAAAGCTTTCACGTGCACCATGCGTGGCATTATCAATTTATTATCATACCGAATTGTGAGCCCAAGGTCGTTCTCCTGAAAGCATAGTTAGCTACACGCGCTTCATCGGCATCACACGAAATCGTGGCCGAAATTAACGAGCGACTCGCAACTCCTCGACTCGGACCAGGAAAAATGATCGCGGATAAGCTCGATCCCCATCGATTCACCCGAATCCAAAGCACAAAATCTCGCCAGGCAGTGAAAAAGATCCACTCGTCACCCTGTCCGTTGTAGCACAACCAAAGGATTTGAAAACCAAAGCAAGACATGACAAGCAACGAGATAGTAGCCGTCGTCGTACCGGCAATTCTAGCACAACCAAGGCTTTGAAAACCAAGCAACACACGACAAACAACGAAATACTCCAGTTGGGAGCAGCCGTGGTCGTACCGGAAGTCCAGAAGCTGCGGCGGTGCACACGGCTCGCTCGCGACCACACACCGTTTCGCTCGCCCGTTCCCAAGTCCCAACACGCGAACCGCGGCCACACACCTGTCCCCGCGGCCCACACCCCTCGGCACCGCGCTCGGGCCCGAGCCAAATCAGATAAAATCAGGGCGTCCCTCCAGTTCCCACGCGTCTCGGCCGACCCAACCACGGTGCTCTCCCGCCGCGAGCGCGGACCAGCCGCCACGGGGGCTGCTGCTGGGCCGAGCCAAACCGGCAGATTTCAGATATGCCGACGCGGCCGAGCCAAACCAGGGCGCGTTTCCGCGCGCCGCGGCCGCGCCACCCCGTCGCGCTTTCCACCAGGCCACGACGCAGCCCTATCCATCCGGTGCGCGGCCGCAGCAGTGGCAAGCCCAGCTATAACCCGCGCCCGCGCTGCTGCCACTTCGGCTTCTCTTTCTATCCCTCCAACACTCCCTCTTATCTGCTCCGTCCACCTCCCCCTTCCGTCCCTTGCCTCCCTCCCGCCCCACCACCATGGCCATGGCCACCGCCGCGGCCTCCGCCTCCTCCTCCCTTCTAGCGCCCGCGGCCGCGACGAGCACGGCGGCGGGGTCGGCGCACAACGCCGTGCTCTTCCCGTCCACCGTGCCGTCGCTGCGCGCCTACCCGCGGCTGCTCCTCGCTTTCCGCCGCCCCGCCGCGGCCGCCGTCGCCGACCCGCAGGGCGCCGTGCTCGACGAGGAGGAGGTCGTGATCGACCAGGGCGGCCGCTACGACGACGACGGCGACGGCTACGGCGGCCGCGGCCCCGCGTTCACGCCCCCCACCAAGCCGCGCACCGGCAAGGCCGCCCTCCCGCTCAAGCGCGACCGCGTACGCCAATCCATCCCCCCCCCCCCCCCCCCCCCTCCTACATCTGTTTCGCGATTCGCTTGATAGCCTTTTATAGCCTTTTCTTCTTCTTCTCCCGAATGGTCGATGATGCTGTGCTGATTTTTTCGACGCTTGGTGTGCAGACGAGGTCCAAGCGGTTCCTCGAGATACAGAAGCTGCGGGAGAGCAAGAAGGAGTACGACGTGCCCACCGCCGTCACGCTGATGAAGCAGATGTCCAGCGCCAAATTCGTCGAGTCGGCGGAGGCGCACTTCCGAATGAACCTCGACCCCAAGTACAATGACCAGCAGCTCCGTGCCACGGTATCATCCCCTCCCTTCTGTCGTTCTGTTCTGTTTACTCTTGTTTCATCCTTTTGCGTTGTTGGTTGATCTGGGTTTGTGTTGGTATTGCTGAGCGCAGGTGAATTTGCCCAAAGGGACGGGGCAGACCGTGAAGATTGCAGTTCTCACACAAGGTGGGTGGTGCTTCAAAATGTTGTTTGGATTAGTCGCTAGTACTGGATCCATGTCAATTACATTCTATGATGCGTGATTTGATTGGATCACTCTGTTAGTTCCTCTGTTTGACAATACCTAGTTCCTCGATGCAAGGCGCTTGATTTAATTGGAGGCATGCTTATCTGTATTATCGCATAATGGTGTTAGGGACTAAGCTATTTGATTGCATCAACCTGATCGTTCCATCTGGTAGTTTTTCTTTCAAGTTTTCTTACTCTTCTTTGAGAGCTCAAACTCAGTAATTTACGAGAATAATGATCGGTACAAAATGTTGTGCTGGAGGAAACAGTTGTCTTTAAGAACCTATAAGAAGAATATTTTTATTATGTTTATGATGTTCCTCCATTTTTTTTTTCATATGCTAAGAAGCTTGTGCTACTGTTTGTGGTGGTAATGGAGCTCATCCTTGTTGAATGAAAGGAATTTGTCTTTCACATTCACTTGTGTAAAATAGTCATGCTTTTCTTCTTGTGCTTACAAAGCTGGAGGCCGGTAAGTAGGCCAAGGAATTATGACTATTATGCATTAAGTAATTATTTGATATCCTTTCAGGTGAGAAGATAGATGAAGCAAGAGCTGCGGGAGCTGATATTGTTGGCGGAGATGAATTGATTGAACAAATAAAAGGAGGATTTATGGAGTTCGATAAATTGATTGCATCACCTGATATGATGCCTAAGGTATGAACCATTATGTGGCTTTGGGATTCATTGTTGAAATATTTGCGACTTGCATGCTTGATGAAGATAATCTGTCACATGCAATTTGCGGGTGTTTAGCTAAGGTTTGGTCAAAGACTTATTATGCGCCTTGTACCTATACAAAATTTTTATATTTTGAGTGTTTCTAGGAACAATATGATGTGGCCTTGTTTGGTTCGACATGTATTTTTAACATATAAAAATTTACTGTCTTTTCCTCACCCTGTAAAGGTTCTGCTAGTAGTCTACTTCAAGCTGGAGGCAAGCACAGAGTTCGAGTACAAATAGTTGAGGCATTTCTACTGTAGGTCTTATGTGAATTAAGTATTAACAATCAAATATATATTTTTTTTGTTTGGTAAATAGATTATCTATAACAAACAATAAAAAAATCTTCCAGGTAAAGTTGATTTCTATACCAAATAAAATTATAAATACAGGAATACATGTGAGAGGTGTTGCATTCTTGAAAAATCAGGGCTGAAATAAATGTTGGCGATGCATTAGTTGTCACACTCATGGAACCTTTCAACATTTATTTTGGCTTTTACTTCTTTTTTTTGTTGTTGTTGTTGCATTTCACTTTCTTTTAAACTAGCTTCCTCTCTTTTGCTTCCTTTGTTAGTTCTTGTGAGTTTCATCTCTAGCCTACTGCAACTTGCTTGGGATTTAAAGGCTTCGTTGTTGTTGTTGTGTGGAACCTTTCAACATGTGTTCTGCACTTCTCTCAAGTTGATTTATTTTTATTTACTTTTCAGGTAGCTAGCTTGGGTAAGATTCTAGGACCAAGAGGACTTATGCCTAACCCCAAAGCTGGTACTGTTTCTCCAAACATTACTCAGGTATTGAGGAAATGAAACAAGTTAGTTCCCCAGGATTTCAGCAACATTGACTGTGAATCGTTTATTCTCGTTTTGCTTGGATTGGGTATCTTGACAAGAGTGAAAAGTTAACAGTGCTGTCAGTGCGCAGGTGCACTTGCAGGATTCGCATATTGATATCATTCTGCCTTCTGTCAGATGTCTCTATATACAATAATTGAAGGCGCATTAGTTAGAACAAATGCTTGCAGTATAATTATGCCTAGCGAAAGGTTTAGGAAGTTGAAAAAGCTGCTCCCACTGACTGAACTAGAGTAATCTTAATTGTGTGGATTTAATGAGGATGTGAAGAGCTATTGGTCTAGGGTAGCAAACTGGTAAATTTCTGACCCAAAAGATTACACCTTGGTAATAGTTGCACAACGCTCGGTAACAACAATAATTAGAGCAGTGGGGCAGTTGATAAAATCGACAATGACTGAAAATCTAGCCCAATGTACATTCTTTGTTATTTTGAGAAGCAAGGCTCAAAGTACCAAAAAATTCGTTTTAAGGACTACTGACTATGCATGTAATTGTTTTTGGACAGTTGTTACTGAGCACATGAAATGCTTTATGCATGCCTCCTTGCATGTGCGGCAGGAATAAAAATTGCTAACCCTAATCAGTGGATCTGATACCTTGTTATGAATATGACTTGTATAGATAATAGCCCCCTATAGGGGGCAATATATATGGGTTGCATGACTCAATACTAGACTAGGATAAGGAGTCTACAATTAGAGTCCTATACTATTACTATACCCTTAACAGCAAAGACTTTGGACTTTATGTTTTTCATTAATCAATGCAGTACCGGGCTACAAATCTAAACTTGATACATAATGTGGTTTTGAACATCTATAAAACCTCATGGTAAACAATCCATAACTGAACGATTAAACAACAAATGTTGTCGCTATAAAGTTACTGGTTCCACGATATTGCTAAATCATCACCTAGTTTGCATCATGTGCTCATGGTTGCATCAGGAGTAAGTCGTGGCTTTCATCGTAAGGAAAAAGAAGTCATGGCATGCAAAATATCAGACTCCGCTCTCAAATTCCAACTAAAAGCCATGCTAGAATGTGACTTTTATCACCGTATGATAGAAATGGCTTAATGACAGTTGAAGTGGGATCTGATATAATTTTGTTGTTGGGCATGGTGTTAATGAATATGTAAATAATGTATCAGCGCAGACCATTTCATTAATGCTTGTAGCTGTAAATGGTCAACCGAGATAAATGAGCTAGAGTATGCTAACTGTGCAAATGGTTCCAGGCTATCGAAGAGTTCAAGAAAGGTAAAGTCGAATTCAGAGTTGATAAAACAGGGATTGTTCATATTCCTTTTGGCAAGGTTGACTTTCCTGAGGAAGATCTTATTGCAAACTTCATGGCTGTTGTTGTAAGTTATCTATTCCTATAAGCATCTCCATTCGTATTACTGAGAATTTATGTTGACTTCTCACCGTCCCTTTCAGCGCTCTGTTGAAAGGAACAAGCCATCTGGTGCAAAGGGTATTTACTGGAAAACAGCTTACTTGTGCTCATCTATGGGACCTTCGATCAAGCTAAATATTAAAGAAATGCTTGACTATGGCACAGATTCATCTAACTAGGTGTCAAACACAAGCACCTGTCAAGTCATCTGGCATTGCTATCACGTTCGCAGATTTTAATATCTGTGCGACAAATGAGCAGAGAAACATATGGTTCTGGAGTAAGGCAGGGAGGTCTTTAGGTACAGTTTTTTCAGTTTTTAACGGTCACTCAACCAGAGCACTTATACTATACCCAGATCGACAAATAGGTGCTCTTGTTGGCCATGTATTTATGAGCACATTGTGCATGGATTCATAGATGCCTTTCAAAGATGTTTGTTGTAATGTTCAATATTTTTTTTTGTCAATAGTCATCCTCGAGCTTAAAGCAGCAACTTATTCTCACATGATATTACCATGCATGTGATGCAATGCAACCGTAGTATCATGAGCCGTGTCGATCTGACGTAGAGAGGCAGAGGTGACCTTGATGTGCAGAGAGACGAAGATTGCTGGCGGCACCGTATGGATCTCGTGGATGACGATCTCAGGCCACTGGCCTCGATGTGGACGATCTCACATCGATGGGCCATCAAGAGATCAATTCAGGATGATCTCACGTCGACAATCGCTAGAGTTAGCTGTTACACTTTACATCCAAGGATAGAGCAGAATCGCAAACAATGAAATGCAGCTAAGAGAGAAATATTAGAACAAAGGATTTGGCGATAGGATAGGTTTACTGCTACTGATAATTTGGATCCGATACATTAGAAGTGTAGGTTGAGAAAGAGAGAAATATGGGGTATTGAGAGGAGTTTGGGGATAAATCAGCAACAGAATTCATCAAGCTGCCCTCCTCCTCACGGCACTTGGTTACATATAGCCGGCGCGCAGGCACGACGAGCAAATGGATCACGCTTCGTCCTCCGGCCCAAGGCCCATGGGATTTGGCGCCAAGGTTCCCGTCAACTCCCCTGGAAGGCTGGACCGCACCGTCTTGCTCGGCTTCGCTTCAGAAGCCTTGTAGCTCGTCGCGTTGTTGTCGACAGCCGCGACATTAGCAAGGAGGAGGGAAAAGAAGGAAACAAATACGGAGAAGAGAGCAATCAATCACGTATGCAAAATGTTAGACAAGAGCAAGGAAATGAAGGAAACACGATTGACCATTCCCCACCTCTAAGAGAACCATTCCCTAAAGGGTGCTTCAAGATCATACTAAAGTGGTACACCATAGGAAACAAACATGATGTTCGGACCAGTTTCCCACTAAGATCAAAAACAAAAAATTTACAAGCTGAGAGAACCATTCCCCACTGATACCAAACAGATATGGTGTTTGCATTACAGGATAGTTCAGGTGAATCAATACAAAAATCAGGACAAGAAGAAAGATGTCCTCAAGATGATGCTGAACCAGTGGACCAAAATTGCTGAGTGCATGAAAAAAGATGAATCATTTTTCTGAATTGATGACGAGAGCATCAAGGGGCAGAATATACTGAGATTGTGATGTCAGATAAACACGAGTTTCCCAATGTTCTTGAGTAGACCAGGAAATTGGATGCTCTTAGATCCTATGTGTAAATCTGTGCCCCTTCGTTTACTTTGCCTTTTTTATAAGAGTTGATGTGCGGAATTCAGCATCATCCTTAATGAAACTCCACCAGAGATATGTCAGAGGAATGGTGCTCGCATGCCATAATGAATGGGCATCAGCATAACCCATGTACGGAGGAAAGTCATAAAGTTCAAGAAGCATAGCTAGCGCACCTCCAAAAACAACAATCCAAAGCTTCAATCGTGATGGATGTCTCGTTACACCAGCCCAAATTGCCCATGTCAGAAGTTGAACCACGGCCATCACCACACAAACTTTCATGTTCCATCCTGATAAAACATTAGTCAGATAAGCAGTGAAACAGCATACAAAGATATGTTTATGCAGCCATAAAAACAATAGTGCAAAAGAAACAACACTTTGTTGTAGGTAAAAGAGGCAAGCATGGTTGGTGTTATTTTGAGTGTCTGGAAACAAACATAGTTGGAGGTAAAAGAGGCATGCACAATTGTTGTAATAGAAAAAGACTTGTAAAATGAGAAGTATCATCATCTAAGCCTAGTACTAACATGCAATTGATATAAATTAGATTCATGTTGCACAAAGATGCCAAAAGCTGTATCAATAAGTAAAGTTACCTACCATAATCAAGCTCATAGAAGTTAAGATACAAGATGTGCGTTGTGACGAATGCCAAAATAGGAGCAGCAAACATCACCCTGGTAGCCTCATCCTTGACATTGAAAGTCCTTATCAATGAAAGGATTAAGGAGTAGCCAAGTAGCGCCACAGCTGCAGAGTAGTCCAGTTTCTCGGTCAAGTCGATATCTCTGTGGAACAAATATTGAATTAGATATCCCAGATTAACGTTTAAAATTGATCAAATGCACTGAGCAACTTCATACCTAGTGTGGAATATGGTGCTCCAGAACCATGCATTCATCGATAACATTGCATAGATATGCCATAAACTAGTATACTCGTAGTAGGTTCTCCTTGTCTGGGGTCTAAGAGGCAATTTGTTTTTCACTAGAAGGAAAAATGAAAGCCAACTAGTGAAGTGCATCAATAGGTTGATAGCAGATAGTGCAGCTGAAAGAGGTTCCTGACAACGGGATAAAAGATTAATTGAGATGTCAAGAAGTAATGAAGACAAATATAGTTCGTCTGTAACATGTCAGCAAAACACATACCTGGAAGACAGAAACATGTAAGAATGGCCACTTTCCATGATATTTAACAGGGTTGAGACCAAGTGACTCCCGTTCCCCTTCTATCTGCATCATGCAGAAGTATCGGCAGTCTGCCTTACATTTCAGTTGCTTCCACTGCTCCTGGGTGTACCAAGAACCTCCGCCAGATGTGTCATTCTGATTCTCCTGGGACTTGCAATGGCTGATGATATTTTCCCCAATAACCCCAGTAGTCTGACATTCCTCCACGCAAGTTCTGAAGTTTAACAAGCAGAAAATAAAATAATTAGAAATCAGAAACTCCTGAAGAGTGCAAATGTAGATTCATCACAGTAAAGGTTAATAGTGTCAGCATGACACCACCTAGGATGGAGATAGACAAATGATGCTGATGTTCAGCGCACTATTTATTAAAGGAAACAGGAAGCCAAATAAAAACAGTATTTCATGAAACCCAATATTGTGAATACTGACTGCAAAGTCTAGCATGACTGGTGGTGCATATGCAATGAAAGGAGCCTACAAGATATACATACTACAAATGTGCAATTAGGAGTAACCATAAAAGGCAACAGGCTAGAGTCGTTACATAAATCTAAACAATGTACTGATAAACTTCCAAAAAAATAAAGAAAAGAATTTGCTATAGGCCTGGTTTAGATAGAAAAATATTAGAAGTCTAAAGAATTATTTAATAGTTAGAAAGAATAATCAGCAGTGGAAATATATTACAAGTAACAAAATTGCACAAATATAAAAATTACAAAACATGCATCCTTAATGGCACAATCAAAAGACATGTCAGTAAATGTTCCTACTCGCAGCACCCAATGAATAGTTGCCATCCTAACTGTTCTGTGGTGCAAGTCTTACTGTTGCAGCGACATCCACACAAGCCGCACGCACGATATAAGTGTGATTCACGAAAACCAGTTCCATGATGGGCCAGATTAGAGACTTCAATCCTAAGCATTCCTGGTTTATTTATTTGTTTTTATTTTGGGGGTTTGTTTGGATTATAATATATCCTCAGAGACAGTTCCATCAGGAAGCCCTATGATGCATTATTTACATTAGCAAAGACACTGAAACCCCATCTACAGCAATCTGTCTGACACTTTCCTAGTGCTGGCACCAAGATGCCAACACGGCACCGGGGTTCCATAGAAACAAAGCCTCGCACTCCTATGAACCCAGCTAGGCTATAACCGCTACTTCATGCCTATGCAGTATGCTGCTTAAATATTGTTTTAGGACTTTCAGGAATAGATATATCCAACATGCTAAATTTAGACAATTTAATCAATTATAACGCAAGTCATAGATATGGCACAAAACAAATACAACCAATATAAGAAAAGAACAGAATCTATGCCATCATTAAGCATTCACATCATCATCTGCTTCAGCTAGAATGATTTGAATCTTTACAAACTTATGGCCAAGCATAAATTATCCTGCAAATAGGAATAATATGTATATGGAACAAAGTTGGTGCAGTATGTCCGCAGCATGAGACAATCTCGATGAAAGTTTCAGTCGCTATGCCATGACGCTAAGAATATGAAGAAATACAACTGCTAACATGTTATTCACTCCTACCCCCTGGAGACACCATTGCTTGTGTAAACAAAACTATGGGGAAAAAAGGTTCCCTAGGATACTACCATATTGAAATATTTAATAATTACTGAGTACTTATACCTCAAAAGGAAGGAAACTGCAAAACATGCCAATTGCACAAATGTGAAATTTGACCCCCTTTAAAAGTAAACTATCACTTTTAGCTAAACTAAGTTCACCTATTCACTTGAAGAAACCAGTGCAAAAAAGTGGTTTGAACAAGACAGTATATCTGCATTGCATGGCAAAGTGAATTGCAAGAAAAGGACCAAAATAAAGAGAAACAGATGTATGTAAACATGATAAAATCTGACACCACCAGTAAATAAGAAATCATTTAGCACAAGCTTCTTGCTTCCAAGGAATCATTTTACTGTTTGATAGCTGTTAGATAGTACGGGTTCACTCTCACAATTCTTGGCATCGAATCAAATTCCAGTGTAAAGCAATGAATAACTTCCAGCCACGGGCAATTTCTAATTTTGCACAAAACTGTATGAATTTCTAAGTCTGCTCCTCCAATAAAGCCCTAGATCAAGCTGGATTTGTCGAACGTCCTAAACAATCCATGAGATTTACGACCGTGAGAAACAAATTAATAACTAGACAGCGGTGCTTCTCACCTGTACTGAGGATCAACATCCCCGAGGCTGGCATCAACGGAGGCGAGCACCAGCCCGAGCGCAAGAAGCGAAGCCAGGCGAACCAGCCAGACCCTCCCACCCATCCTGGAGGACACGCCCTAGGTCCTGTGAACCCAATGAATCAGTGACACAACTTCCGAATCAACCAAAGGCGGACCGAGCAATAGGGAGAGCTAACGCCAGCAGAGCAGAGAGACCCCTCTCCTCCTTCTCCTCCCAATCCCTATATCATCCCCGATTGGGATGCAGGGATCGACCCATCGCCAGCATGTCCAGCCTAAATGTCGAATACAAAAGGAAGGGGGGAGATTTTCTAGAGGACGGGGAAGGAGATCACTTGGGGACGGAGGGGGGCGCGCCGCCGGAGAGCTGGTCTCGCTCCTCGAGCAAGAGGAACGGGAAGGGGGAACGAGATCATCTGAGGTTTTGTTCTTTACGTCAGATCTCTGTCGCCGCTGTGGCACCTAGTGATGTCGAAAGGGGCCGGGCCAAGCGGCCTGGCACTGCGCACGAATTTTTTGTCCGACCCAAGCACGGCACGGTACGATTAATTTAGGGCCGTGCCGGCTCGTTAGCCCGTGCGTGCCGTGCCATGGGATGAGGGTCTAGCACGACGGGCGGCACGGACACGGCACGAAATTAGGATGGTCCGTCTAGCCCGATTTTAGCCCGTGTAGCTCGATAGCAACCCGAGAAGACACGGCCCGTTAGAAGCCTGTCATAACCTTTTAGCAAAAGTTTTTGCTTGTAATATGTTTCCTTTAGGTCATTCTAGTGGTGTTTTTGGATGGTTGAAGTTTTGTTTCAATTCAAGTGGTTCTATTTGCGAACTTGTGTGAATTTTGGTCTTAAGTCTAGTGTTAAAATAATTTTTGTGCTATTAAGGCACGAAAATAATTTATAAGTACGAAAAGAATTTAGGGCCTTTTAACCCGGCACGGCATATTTAACCCATTGCGTGCCGTACCGTGGGTCGAGAGTCGAGCACGACGGGCGGCACGACACGGCACGAAATTAATAGCGTGCTGTGCCGGCACGAAATTAAACGGGCCGTGCCTTTTAGAGCCCGGGCTGTGCCGTGCCGTGCCGCCCGTTTGGACATCACTAGTGGCACCGTCCATCTGCCATCCCATCGCGCTGCCAAGTCCCAAGCCGGCCCACTTTGGCCCAACATCACAACGCGGTTTCTGTAGAGGGAAGAAGCAGAGGAAACAGAGCAGTCTGCTCATGTTTTGGCGCGGGAAACAGAGATGTGGGGGAAACGGAGCAGTTTGCTCATGTTTTGGCGCGCACTGCCGGACAGAGCCGGAAAAAAAGGGCGATTTTTGAGAGAAATCAGAGATCTTGTTGGCAAATCCAGAGCATCATGACAGCAATAAGTAAGTGAATCATCAACCTTGTTTTGCCCCCATTGACATGAGATAAATGCTGAGTTGTTCCTTGAGATGGTTGTTGCTTCTTTTTTTTCCCCCTTCAGGGCCTGTTTGTTTTTTTGATTAAAATTTTAACTTTGTAAAATCTTGTCATTTAAAAATATTAAATAAAGTTTAATTACAAAACTAATTGCAGAACCCTGTGCTAATTCACAAGATGAAACTAATAAAGGTAATTAAGCCGTGATTAGAAGATGGTTACTGTAGCATCACTGTAGCAAAACATAGATTAATTAGGCTCGTTAGATTCGTCTCGTAAATTAACACCCATCTGTAAAAAGATTTTGTAATTATACTTTATTTCACAAATGTATTTTGCTCATGAGAAAACTTGTTGCCCCGTCTAGTACCTCAAGTTGGCATGACGTTTGGAAATCCAGAAGAAGCATGGAAGTTTTGGTTAGCTTTATGGCTTTGAAGTGAGAAAAAAGTACATCAGTATAAGAAAACCTGATGGTAAGATTACATCATGCAGAGATGTTTGTGCAAATGAAGATCATCGAGGTAAAGACAAAAGAGATTGTAAAACAAAATATCCCCGAGCTGAAACTAGAATCGATTGTGAAGTTCGTATGGGTATTTCATTTTATAAAAGAGACAAATGGTTACAAAGTGTCTAATATGATTATGGAACACATGACGACCTTCATTTGCTTGAAACCTTTCACTTGATGGTGTTACAAAGGAAAATTTCAGATTTGCAAGCTCTTGAAATTGAAACAATTGATGATTCAAGAATAGGTCCAAAAGGTACAATGCAGTTCATGTGAATTTTTCAAAGACACATAGGAAATGCTAGATGGAATGTTAAGTAAATGCTAGGTGTGCAACCAAGAGCCGCAGAAGACGTTGCAGATGTTTCTTTCACGATTGGGAGCGCGAGTAGGCGGCGGAAAAATGGTTAGCGAGCCCGCCTCGATTAGGAGTGCCGGAAAAATTGAGAGCGTGGTTGGGAGCTGTTGGAGAGGCTGTTTTTTCCTTTGTTCTCGAAACAAAACTTTTAGAAATGGGTATTGGGAATTGTTGAAGATGCTCTAAGCTTGCAAAATAAAGAAGCCCTTTGGGAGTACGTACCGCCATTCTGGCTTCATGGTTCCCAGCTGGCCAGTTGCCGGCAAGGAACTCGGTGCTCAGTTTGATCTGCCCCTCGTGTGTGGACGGCGTTGCGCGCAAACCGTCGATCTCTCATAAAAGAAAAAAGCAAGTTCCTCGCGGGCGAGGCCAACCTGTCTTCCATTTCCCGGCCTGCCTTGTTTGCCCTCTTGTTCAGTTGCTGCAAGTGACACGACTTTTGCATGAGTACCGAACAAAACAGCGTGTGCGAGTACCAAAGTGAGCACACGACAGATGAGCCTTACACATGTGGTTTGGGATGACTGCTAGCAACGATTGCATGCTCATCAAGTATATATAGAACACTTTCATGCAACCTCTATCAAAGCGATCCATCATCTATGACCATGACCGAGCTCCAAACTTGCTTTTTGTTTCAGGCTTTAGATCAATGCATAGGGGCTGGCACCAACAGGACTGAGCTGTGAAGTATTGGAGGAAACCAACATGTTGTGGTGCGGCTTCCCTGTCTCCAATTCCTGTGCCGATCGGTGTCTCCTAACACGTGGAAGGCATCCGTTTGCTCCCGTCCTAGAGCCCCACACGTAAGAAAACGGAACCGTCAGACCGTAAGGCATCTGTTGTGGTGGCCAGCGGGGATCTCAGTTTGGGCTGCATGAAGATCTATGTTGGGGAGTCAACTTGTTCAAGGGGATCATCGGGAAGTCTGTGACTGAGCTGTGGGCTGAGTACAAATCTGTGTACGCAACATAGATCATCATCATATATATATAAGCACCGAAAAGTAAAGGGACATGGCTGTCAGTGGGGTACTATTAGAATAAAAACGATGTCACCCTGTCATGGTATATGTTACGTGTAATGAATCTTGCACTGTAACTGAGCTTTGAATGATAATATGATATTATATTCTATTTACAAGTTCGGCAAAAGATGAGTTATGGGGAAACGGGAGTTTGAGGAGGGATCAAGTTGGGGAAATGCAAAGCCGAAGGTGCCTGCCCGGGAAGGCATCTTCCTTTCACCCTTTGATTTGCTTCTTGATGCGTGCAAATGGGACCTAGTTGAGTGGGTGAGGAGTGAGAGCCGGTGATCAGTTTGATGTTTGGTGATGGATGTGCCTTCCACAATTGGAAATTTCACTCTCATCAAGTTGGACTTTTATTGCTATCGTTGGGAATTAAAACGGAGAATTGGACTAAGAGTTTTCTCCATTGGTTAGTTCGTTTGGCAATACAAAGTCAAACAAAGTGGGTGCCTCACCCAATCCAACGTCGGCAGCAAGCCGGAGGAGGAAGGGAGGGGCCGAATCTGGCCGGCAACGGGAAAGCAAGAGGTGTTTTACTGTTGGGACTTTGGGAGGAAAAAGGCTCGAGAAAGAGTTGTATTAGTTGATATAGGAAATGACCTTCGCACATCAGATTTCAAAATCCTAAATAAGCAGCATTTTTTTTGGGTTTTGTGAATTAATCCTCTTTCAAATGTTATAAATAGAAAATTGTTCTAACTTCAAGAAAAGAATGTTCCAGAGGCGCATTCAATTTGTTTAATAAGAAGTGATCACTAAATATGCAATATTCTAAGTCACTGAAAAACTAAAGTATCTCAGCTTCAATTAGATAAATGTTCCAGCTTGAAACAATAAATGCTTCACATATGAATGCTATTCAACACCCTAGGTGTAGAATAGTTACTAAACCGAGTGTACGACGATGTTAGAAATGTTCTGTAATTGATGTTTCGTGATCGCGTTCAGTAAAAATCATGAAATTTTGTTCAATAATTTTAACAATTACTGACTATTTGTTCAGTAATTACTAGTTAGGCCCCTAGGTGCAGAGTAGCACTACCGATGCTTCACATATGTTTTATTTATTCTAAAATGTGACCGAGCATGAGAACGAGCAAATCTCCTAAAATAAAGATCAAGAATTCAAAACATACATTGCCTCAAACCGGAGATATATTTTGGTTTACACATGGAGCTTGTAATGTAGCTAGAGGGCAGCTTTTTGTTTTTTGTGGACTTCTGTTGGAGAAAAGTTGTATTTGTTGATGTGTGGTGTTCTCGTATGTTCCGAACGATACATGCAACTCGATAACTGGACCCTAAAATATGTCATGGAAGAAGTTCTATGACAGAAACAACCTTTGTTGTGGAACTGGCATCACAGTAAGTTTACTATGACGAAAGAGCTAGTTTATTGGCTTTGCTGCCATTAAATTTTTATTATAGTGTGATTTTGCAAAAAAAAATCATAGATGTAAAATGTGCATTAAATTCAATGTTAGTAAAAAAAAGTTTACTCTCAGAAATGTTTACAAACTATCTGTATCTTCTGTACTATAAAGATCGAGTTGAGATGTGATGTGTACCAACAAATCAATCTACCCACCTCTAATCTGCCCTTGATCTAATCTCCCTCCTATCTTCCTAACTGTTGGATTAACACCGGACCCACTTGCTGACCAAAAAGTTTACACTTTGTAAGGTATTAAACACCGATTTGCGTTTGTATCTGCCGGCCCTTTCGCATTTTTTTTCACCGATGGATCTTGATACCCACCCGCAAAACCCACCTGCCAATGTCCCTGTCGTTTCCCTTCATTTGCTCCCACCATAACTATTGTTTCCTAATTCGTTTTCCATCCACAGATCACGCGGCGTCTGTCAGCATTCCCGGTGCTCGCTCTTTCATTGGCCATCGCCTCCGCTTCACGTAAACCATCGACGAGACCAGCGAGGCGCCCAATCCCAGGGTTTGTGCCAACAACAATGCCGACCAAGCACAGATGACAGCTCCATAGATAGATTGACTTTTATTGTTTCCAACGTCACAAGTTGTCACTAGTCGTGGCTCGTGGGACTGAATTTAGATCCAAATCCAAATAGCAAAGTCCAAATCAAGTTCAGTTAAGAAGAATCCTAATCCAGTCTAAATCCAGTTGAGAAGTCCCGTCGTCTAGTTCAGTACAAGTCTATTCCACTATCTATGGACCAACGAAGCTCATACCTGCAGCATGTCGCCCGCAAGGGATCGAGGTAGATCGCAATTTAATCTAGGCTTATTAAGTTGCACAAAGTAACTGACCGTCGTACTGATTCACCACTAAAAATTTCAGTTAATTTTGACAATAAATTAAGGTGTGAACGCAAAGTTTTAGTTTTAAGGTCCGGCTCTTGACGTGGGTCCCACATATATATAGTTGTACAGATTTACACAGAGTAGCTAACCGTCATGCTGAGCCATCTCTAAAAAATTCAGTCGATTTCAATGAAATTTTTAGGTGTGAACGTGAAGTTTTAGTTTTAGAGTCCAACTCTTGACGTGGGTCCCATGTAGATATTGTTGCACCGATTTATATTAAGCAGATGATTGTCATAGTGAATTTGTCTAAACAAATTTTAATCGATTTCGAAGAAAAGATATGGTGTGAACACGAAGTTTTTAATTTTAGTGTCCAACTTTTGACGTGGATTCATAAAGATAGAGAGGATCCAATGTTAATTTAAGGGACAATGTCGGAGCTAAACTTGGAGCTTGGGAGGGGCCAAGCAAGTTGGGGGGGGGGGGGGGGGGGGGCATGGCCCCTGCCAGCCCTCCCTTGCCTCCGCCCCTGCCAAAAACTAAAAATCGATCAAACTATTTGTTTCTCACTCCAACAACACGAGAAGTTATTAAAATAAGTACTGGGATACTGTAGTGTGCTGGACAATAAACATGATCATTATGGATAGCTTCTACTAGTTCTATTTGTGTCGTCAATGAAGGTGTTCCAGTTCAAAAAAAAGTTTTTTTTTTTCGAGAATGTGTGGAGCACGCAATTTATTAAAAAGAAAAAGAGAATGGAGGAAGAGATGCTAACTTTAAGCCCAACAAATTAGACCACAAGTCCAACACTTTGGGAGCCATTGATCTTGGCTAGAAACGGATGGCTCATGGCTATGTGTATTGAGAAGTAGAATCAAAATAATAGTCATAACAATACCAAGATAACATTACTATATGCATGATTTCTTCAAAAGATGTTACTACTGGTTGCCCTTCCTCCCTTTTAAGACGGGCACTTTGGAGTCATTTTCTGTTTGAAAGAACTTGTATGCAAATCACAATGGTACTTTTAGGGCGTGATTGGTTGTTGTAGGAACGCTGCCTGGCTTGCTTCTGGGGAGCCAGGTCCCAGCTGGCCTGCAGCGCACGGGCCTGGCCCGGGAGAAACGAATTCCAGTTTCGTTTCCCCGGAGCCTGGCCGAGGCTGCTTTTTGCATCGTGCGAGTCAGGGTTGGCTTATTCAAGCAGTCAACCAATCAACCGTATTTACATGCACATAGCCTAGCTAGAGTTGGTTCACTCAACCAATCAAATGATGGCTGCACGCGCAGGGCCTGGACGGGGCAAAAACACCCAACCAATCACCCCCTTAGCGTATATAGATAGAAAAAGGATCAACGAAAGCTTTTCCAGCTTTAACGAAAGTTTTGGAGGCGGAATCTTATTTTCCCTTTAAGTAGGCGTAATGTAGAATTTGATACTCTCACGCTGTTTTCATTTGCGATTCAAACACGAGATGGGTTCCCGGATGAAAATGAGTTACAGTAAATAGACTCGAAGTACTGGAAAAAGAGATCTAAAAAAAAAAAGTACTGGAAAAAGTGTTAAGGCGGGACCCGCCTGTCAGTCGTCCCTTACCCGCCGCAGTGCCAACATGGCAGCCAAGCCACCAATTTCAGGGTCCAGTGTGCTCGCGGTCGCGGTCGCGCGCGATCCCACCACACCAACCCCCGCCCCCGCCCCGGTCCACGCCCCGCCCCACTCCCCAACCCAAAGACCCACCGGGCACTGGCCGCCTTCCGCCACTCCATCCGCCGCAGCCAGAGCGCCTTCTCGCCTCCCGTGCCATGGCCTTCTCTCCGCACATCTCCCTCTCCTCGTCCCTCCCTTCCACGCTCACCCCCGTCCACCTCCGCCTCCCGCCGCTTCCCACCCCGCTGCTCCCCGCCGCGCTCCCCTTCCCGCGCGCCCTCCCGCTTCACCTCTCCTCCCTCCGCCTCACCCGCCCCCACCTCCCTCCCCTCCCGCTCGCCTCCTCCGGCAGCGGCGACCTCGGCGGCGGCACTGGCGACGACGACCTTCCCCCGAACGGCGGCGGCGGCGACGGCGGCGACGGAGGCGACGGCGATGGCGGGAGCGCGGACGGGGACGGGGACGACGACGCGTCGGTCAACAGGAAGGAGGCGCTGTTCGTGCTGGCGCAGCTGGGGCGGAAGCTCGAGAGCCTGCCCGCGGACCTCGCCGCTGCCGTGCAGGCCGGCCGCGTGCCCGGCGAGATCGTGCGGCGCTTCGCGGACCTGGAGGCGTCGCCCGTGTTCAGGTGGCTCCTCCAGTTCGGCGGCTTCAAGGAGCGCCTCCTCGCCGACGACCTCTTTCTCACCAAGGTCGCCTTCGAGTGCGGCATCGGCATCTTCACCAAGGTTTTTTCCAGAAAATTTCTTCCACATTTTTTTTGTTTATTATTTTTCTGTGGTTTGTGATTCAGATCATCAGATGTGATTTGATTGACTCTAGTGTCTAGCATTTTGTGACCTGGACTTAGATGCCGACCGGTGTCTTTTGGACTCCGGGGGCTCGGGTCTGATGGTGACTCCTGCCTGCGTGCCCTAATCTGACAGTCTCTTCTCAGTCAAAATGTTCGGGGTGCTTGGGCTTGATTGGCTTTATTTATTTGTTTTGGCGTTTCGATGAGGGAGAGGGTAGGAATATTGTGAAGGCCAAATACTGTTGTTCGCTAAATCAGGAATAATCCAGTTGGGATCTTGATGCTTTTCTACCAAAAAGGGAAGGGAATGTTGGTTAATAAATAATCAGGAGAATAAAAGAACCTTTACACATTGTTTTAGTACTCTACTGCTGACAATATATACCTTTCTGCGAATTACTGGAGTAGCAGCGTTTGCTCACTTCACTGTTATTTAGTAGAGTATGTCTTATGTGGTCCACTTGCCAATGTGCTGTAGTGGCCTTCTATTGGCTTTATGCGTGGTCCTATCTGTCAAAAAACAAGCACTTTTGCCACTGCATGGCAACTCTTTGGCGCTCACATTTGTAGCGAATATATGGTATGGAGAACATCTCTCCATCTGTTCTAAGCGAAGAGAGTGCATGCAGCACAGTTGGTCGTTTCGCTTGACAGCATTGTTGTTAACACATAAATATTTTGCCTTTGATGCCCCTTGCGCAACACCTCTCTGTTCTTTTTATATGCTTTGTAGCATAATGCCTGATACAATGAGATGATTCTGTGTTCTAGTTTGCAAAGTATATACACAACTTTTGTGCAGCTAATCTGATTCAACTCCTTTGGTTTTGCCAGACTGCAGCAGAGTATGAGAAAAGGAAGGACAAATTTATGAAAGAACTTGACTTTGTTATTTGTGATGTGGTATGCTTTCTTAAGCCTTTTGCTTTCCTATTATAATCAGCTAGGCATTTTCCTTCAATACCGTAAAAGTAGGAATTTGTTACTGTTGGTTTGCCATACTGCCATCATTGTTATTTGAGAGCTAAGAATTATTCTCATTTTTCTTAGTTTACTCCGCCAAAGATGGATGATCATTCATGTTCATGTGCATGCTTTTTTTAGTAATTGAAGAATTATTCTTATTTTTTAGTGTCTACTCCACCGAAGGTAGATGCGCATTCATATTCATGTGAATACTATTTTTAGATAATTGAGCGATGCTCATGCCTGATTTCTGCTCTCCGTGGTCAATCTAACACACCATAAGTGATCAAAATGACCATCCAATGTCTAATTTACAAAAAAAAAAGAGAGAAGAAAATGTGAAATTTACAGCGTTCATGTATAACCCCTGTAGTTGCAGGTGTAAAACCAATTTTTATAAATATAAAAAAGGGGATAAAAGAATAGTAGCCCTTGAAGTCTTCTACAATCTATAATTTAATGTCAACATAAACGTGAGTTACTGTGGATTATGCTTTATTTTTTTTGTTTGCTCTCCCCCCTTTTGTCTATTTATGATTGTTCAGGTACCCTATTCTTGAATATATGACATTTAGGACAACAAATCTAGTTCAATTTGAACTGTATTAGCTGTCCCAAACGTCATATATTTAAGAATGGAGGTATTGTTTTTTATCTCGGCATAAGTTGCGTTTCAACGAGGTGTATAATTATTTTGGACATCTTTGAGGACTAGCCTGGACTAACATGGCTAGCTTGTTTTAGCATGAGTTAACATTCCTTTCCTTGCAATTGAATCTGTCACAACTTCGCTCTACCTGGTATTCAAGTTTCAGTATTCTCTGCTCTGTATCTAGACATTACATAATCATGCCTATAAATTATTGTCCACTTGGAGTCTTACTTGACACACTGCCATCCGTGCTGTTGAAAAAGAACTTTGCACGAGTCAGGCAGTTCAAAACTTAAGATTGGACCGTGCCTGCTATTTCACCACTGGTGGTATGCCAAACGAAGACTGCCACACTGTGCCCTACTGGTGGTTAGTGTGGCGTTCCTGCCACTCCACTGTTGTCAAGTAGCAGGGCTAGGTCATTTTGAATAAGCTACAGATAACTTCTTACTTGGAATATTATCTGGAAATGTTAAGAAGTTGATTTCCCTTATTTGTGCAGTGTATCTTGTGCAATTAAGATTATGCCGGGAAAGACGATCATGGAATTTCTGATTTCTGGAATAGTATTAATCAATGGTAGTGCATTGCCTTTGTTTTCCGTCTTGCTAGTGAAAAAAACATTACTACCATGGTTTTGGTAGTTCAACTGTAATAGGATCATCATTTTTGGTGTAAATTTCTCCTAATAGTTAAACTTGGTTTTAAACCTTGCCCAACAGTTTTTTTTTAGCTCTAAAAAGCTTCCTGAATTCTGCCTCTCAATTAAATGTTAATTGGTGTTGAGAACAATACCAAATGGAATGGAAGAAATGTTTCAACCATTCATGGCTGCTTATTCGGAAAACAATTATGTGCATATGCTGTTAGCAATATCTCTCTTTATTCAATGGTTCCCTTTACCGAGTTCTTAATCTGTAGCTCACAAAACTTTCCAGGTCATGGCAATAATTGCAGATTTCATGCTTGTATGGCTTCCTGCTCCAACTGTGTCTTTGAAACCATCAATAGCGGGCAATGCTGGAGCTATAGCTAAATTCTTCTACAACTGCCCAGATAATGCCTTCCAGGTATCATGATCTTAATGTCTCACTGGATCAGATAAAGTTCTTAAACTTTATCCCTTCTTCTTTTGGCATGAAAATTTTTCTTTTATACATGAAGTTGAACTTATCACTTATGCAAAATTTCTGCTGTAGGTTGCTTTGGCTGGGTCATCATATTCATTTTTGCAGAGAATAGGAGCTATTGTGGTAAAGTTGAACTTTCCGTTCTGTTGCTCAAGATTAATAATTTGACATTGTGTAGCTTTGCGTTCATTACAATCTAACATTTTGGCTTCTTTCAGAGGAATGGTGCGAAGCTTTTTGCAGTGGGTACTAGTGCCTCTCTGGTAAGCTACTCCTAACACGGTTGTAATGTCTTTGACAAGTGTGATTGGCATTCTGTGTTGATTATTTACTCTTAAATGGAAGCAGTAGACATTTCATTTCCATTGTGAACTTATTTGACCTGAGTAGAAAGTAGTAACAAGAAACGTTATGCAATGAAGTTAGGAAATGCTCAGACCAGCTATGTCTTTCTAATGTTTATAAGCATGGACATTATGGATGGTCAAATTGTCCACTGAAAAAACCCTGAGGCCTAAAGTGTACAAACTTAGTAATCCGTTAAGCTGTTAGACTGAGCTCCAAGCTTCTATGTCAGATATTTGTAGCTGTAAGAAAGAGGACCAATATAGCGTCCATTGCACAAAACTTTTATCGTCATATTGCACTAGATTTTAGCGCTTTGTGTGCTGAGTAGCATGGAGAGGCCTTAGACCCACATGACAGCTACACAAAGAAAGTCCAGGCAGTTTGATTGCTCGATTTTCGACATAATTAGTAGAAATTTCCAATTATAGCTAGATTTTAATCAGATTACTTGCCAAATAATGGTTTCAATCAATTTGGTGGCGTTAGATTGAAAGAGATGGCAAAGTGCATCGACAAGAAGTGGGGTTACCAATGCAAGCAGGGTGATTACATAATCAATTTATTCAGAGAAATCACATAATCAATTTATGAGAAATTGGATACCAAGCGGGACTAAAAAAAAAAACCGAAACACCATCAGAACATGAAAGTTGGTGACTACATAATTTGGTTTCATGTAGCCAGATACCTCTTTTTACATTGCTAATGGAACACAAGACCCCCATGATTGTTTTGAAACATTATCATTGGTCAATTTCTTTTTCAGGTCGGCACTGGTGTGACCAATGCATTGATAAAAGCAAGAAAGGCTGTCACCGAGGATTCTGCTGGTGAAGTTGAGAATATTCCAATTGTAGAAACTAGTGTTGCTTATGGTGTATACATGGCAGTATCTAGTAACCTCAGGTATTGATCTTCTTCTCAAATGATTGTTTTAATATTTTTTTTGTCAAGTGATTACATTGATGAACTCCGCTCAATGATTATGTATGTAATAAGTATGTTTAATTTCCCTGTTGATAGTGGCTGCTTCCGCTCTGATTAGCACATTAGGTGCTTTGGACACATGATGCACTAGGTGTCTAGGATAATGCACACTTGCATGATTGTGGAGATAAATACAGTAGCATGTGGAATATATCAAAAAGGTTAGTGGAGCGAAAATACACAGAAGAGAGGATGACCTGAACCTTCTCTTTTTTTTTTTTGTGCCTATCCCAAATAGACCTTTATGTTGTTGAACCGGAATGTACATGGCATATCCCACACACACGATTAGTCCTTTTTTGGGATTATTGAACCTTTTGTCATGACCTAACTGATATTGTGGGAGGGGTTTCCACAAGGGTAAAAAGTCGGTGTCACAATACATGTAACTGAGATCCAACCCCCCCGCCCCCCACCCCCCCACACACACACCCTTCTTTCCATGAAAATGTCTCCATCTTCTTCATTGTCCAATCCTGATTCTTTTTGTTAGTAAGCTGCAACAAATCTTGTGCAATTTCTGATTGTATGTGTGTAACCATTGCATGTCCATGTCCTTTTTCTAGTTACGGTGAAATCATTCTGTTCTTGAACTTCTTTCAACAGATACCAGATTTTGGCTGGAGTGATTGAACAGCGGATGCTCGAGCCATTGTTGCACCGCCACAAAGTAGCATTGGGCGCTCTATGTTTTGCTGTTCGGACAGGCAACACGTTTTTGGGTTCTCTACTGTGAGTATATCTGTGTCCTCTGTAGATCAACACTGCTGTCTATGGTGATCAGATTACTTACCGATTAAACTTCTTCCTGTGCAGGTGGGTCGACTATGCCAGGTGGGTAGGCGTACAGTAGGCCCAAATATGCAGAGATAAAATTGCACAAAGCATTAGTAGTATCGATTCTTCAAGACTTGTACTACCTTGCTTCTTACAATCGGGGTACACGCTGCTCTTCTGCTTCACACGAGAAGCCTCACAAACACGTGAGAGATGGTAATTTGTCGAAGTCAAGCAAACAAATGGCTGAGTTTTTTATTTTTTTCTTATAAGTTTGCATTCTGTGGTGTTCATTCGACACGATTTAGATGGTTTATGTCGTTTCTGTGCAAATTCCTGTGATTTGCAATTTTTGTAATAGTGTTGGGATCCCGAATACAAAATATTGCCTAAAATATGGAATCTGATAGCCTGCAACATATATTTCGCTAACTACAGCATGTTTTCTTTGCAAAACATGGAGAAACAGATTCTCAGGCCAGATCTGAGGCATGATTGGCCATGGATTAGTTTCATTTTTTTTGGAATTTTTTTTTATTTTTAATCGATTTTTTATTATATTGTTATTAATAATCGCATGTTTTAAAAATTTGCAAGACTAGTCGCCCAATCGCCCGTCCATAGGGCGATTAGGGCTTATCGCCCGGCCAACGGGGGAGAAGAAGCGCGATGGGGCCTAGTCGCCCTGCGGGTGGGCGACAGGTTACTGTAGCAATTTTTTATTTTTCGAATTTTTCTGCATTAACAGTTAAGCCTCCCAATGTTTTTCTGCAATTTTTTATTTTTCGAATTTTTCTGCATCGACAGGTTACAGTGCTTGTCGCCCAATTGCCGGGCGACAAGAGTCCTGTCGCCCAACCGCAGGGCGATTAGGCCCCATCGCGCTTCTTCTCACCCTTTCATCGGGCGATAAGCCTTAATCGCCCTATGGGTGGGCGATTGAGTGACTAGTCTTGCAAAATTTTAAAACATGCGACTATTAATAAAAATATAATAAAAAATTGATTAAAAATAAAACAAATTCATTTTTTTTGGGTCCGCCCACCGCAACAAAAAACCTCTCTCCGCCCACCCCGTAGGCACAGGCCGAGCTTCTCCGCAGTGCAGCCCACGGCCTGCTAAGGCTGGCGTCCTCGCAAGTCACAACGCGGCAGCTCGTCTTTAGACTCATTTTTTATTCCGCCTGTTAATGCTGCAGAGAGAGCCACACGTAGCAGACTGTTTCGATTTTTCTTATCACACGACAAGAAGATTTCTTTAGTCCACGCAAACTGTGGGCAGGAGTGAAGGACTCTTCCACTTTTTCGAGAACGTAATGGTCGTCTTGATTTGCCACAGACATTTTTTTTACTTTTGTTTCTCGCGTATGAATACACTTCTATGTTGGGGTTTTTCACATATATATTTTGTATATACTCAATATTTAGAATCACTAGATTCAGCATTTTTTAAAGTATAAGTGAACAATTTTAGAATATTAATTAAAATCTTTTATCAAAAAATTATTTATTCCATTAGTGGAAACCACTTGTTGAAGTAGAGCAAAGCATTTGTTCCAGTAGTACATATAATTTGTTTCCAGTAGTGTACCCATTTGTTTCAGCGGTACATTTCATATGTTCTAGTATCAATATTTATTTGTTCCTTAAGAACCAACCATTTGTTCATAGCAACAAAAGAATTGTTCAATTTATCTTTGTTCCAGTACTAATTTCATGTGTTCCAATAGTGCATTTCATTTGTTCCAGAGTTGTTCCAGTAATAAAAATTATTTGTTCTAGCGGTATCAATCATTTGTTCTAGGAGTACAAATCATTTGTTCCAATAGTACAAATCATTTGTTCCAGAGTACAAATCATTTGAGTTTCTATCATGATTTTGTTCCAGAAAAGATACATCGAATGTCAAACATTTGTAGCTGTTGTTTGTATGAAATTATACTAAAAACTTGAAGATATTTTGACTAATATTCTGTAATGATTATAATGTATGTAATGATCGTTTGACAAATTTTCAGAGGCAATGAACAAGACTGCAATGTACTATATTGGTTAACGTATATGTTTGGCGCATTTTCCTTGTATTTCCATTCGTGCAAAAAAAAAGAATTTTTAAAACTAGAACAATTGATTTGCACAACTGGAACAATTAATTCTTCAAACGGGAACAATTGATTCCTAAGGCTGGAACAATCGATTTGCATACCTGGAACAAGTGACTCTTGTAACTGGAACAATTGTTTTCTAAGTCTGGAACAATTTTTTTCTAAGGTTGGAACAATTGATTTTAGTATTAGGGAAAACTGATTTTTAATTCTGGAATATTTGATTTACATGCTTAGAAAATTTTATTCAAGGATCAGACAATTTTATTCAAACAATTTGTACTTTTCATTCCAATATTTCAACATTATCAATATTTTTTTTTCACAAATGTTGACGTTACATATTAAAAATGATGAACTAGTTACTTTGAGATGTTGAATCTTATTGTTTACAATGTTGAATCTGTTTGGACAAAAAAGATTGAATAGTTATTGCAAGATTTTTTTAAGCTGAATCAATTATCCCAGAAAAAAAATTCTGTGAAACATATTGCATGTAAAAACATTCCGAAAGAACGTTGCTTTGCAATAAGAAAAAAAACATTCTGAATGGGTGCAAATGGGTAGTGGTCGGCATGAGTCTCTTCGGGGCACGTGCATGAATAAAAGCTTCCGACTTTGCAGAAAAGTCTGCTCACGCGCAGGTAAAGATGGTGGGCCGCGCGCCCGTCTTCTGCTAGCAGGCCGTCGGGAACAAATTGGTCCAACCATCGGGAACAACCCACCAGCTTGACAACCTCGCGCTACGTGGGGCTGGTTTCCTCTGTTGGGCATGCTGGGCCGAAAGCTCCACAGAAGGGGGGGTGGGCGGAGACTGAACGCGCGTTGCTCAGGGCGGAAGCGACGGGCTCCCGCGGGGGGGGGGGGGGGGGGGGGGGGGGGCTATAAAAAGGTGGAAGCTTAGAGATTTTTATTCCCTCATGCTTGAAGGATCGCAAAACCAGAATTCTTGAAGCAAAGGCTCAAATTGAGCCCAGGTACGTACTCGAAAAAAAAATCATATTGATGGTAAGAGTAAATTCGGCCCAACAAACAAATACGAGAGCCAATTCGTGCCGTGCGGGTGCGGCTGGTGCACGGCCGTCCCGCACACGATACAAAACTCTCGTCACATCTTGGGACGCAACCCACGCTCGCGAACACCATGCATCATATATTCCTCGCGGCTTAAACGCGCAGGCCATACGCATCGAAATCTCTCCAACAAGACAGGGAAGAAGAGTTCTGCTCCGCCGGCGCCAGTCAGGATCGTCCCAATTCCCAAGTGCTTCAAATCCGCTCCATCCACCAATGGCGCGCGGGTTCATGAAGCTGTGCGGCGCGGTGCTGATCTTCGCCGCGGGGTGGAAGGCGAAGGAGAAGACGGACGACGTGTTCAGCGTGCCGAAGCCAGCCTCCGTCCTGGCGACGATCTCGAAGTACCTGGACGACTTCTCTCTGGGCGGCGTCATGGACAAGCCGCTGACGACGAAGGAAGAGTCGCTCCGCCGGGCCGAACGGGCCGAAGCGGAGCTGCACAGGGAGAGGGAGATGCGGAAGCAAGACGCGCAGGTCCTCGCGGAGCTCATCGACGAGATGAAGACATGGCGCGAGGCCCAGCAGGGCGGCGGCACCTCGTCGCGGCCGCCGCAGTCTTCGAGCTCGGCTCGACGCGTTAATTAATTAGCTCGATCGCGCGCATGCATGCGCTGAGATGGTGATTATTAATTACTTCGTGCATGCGTGTTTAAGTGCTTTGATATACTTGATACGGTCCTAATTATGATCAGTATTGATCGCATCTGCTACTTTTGTATTGATTAATTACTTGCCGTAACGTACGTTCTATCGTGCATGCATTGTGACCGTTGGGTGTGTCACGAGAAGCATGCGTAGCTATCGAGCACGCGTTGCCCGCCAGCAGTAACTAACATCTGCAATGACGACTCTGAATCTTTGTTTTCGTCGTGCCGTGGCTCGTTCTGATCCGACGCACATGCGTCGTGTTCCCTAGCCATGATTTTGTCGATAAATTATTTGAGGCTTGATTTGTCTGTGTCTCTAGTTGTGTCTAGGGTTTTTGGGTTAACTTTGAAGATTTATATTACTAGCAATTGTTTTTCAGTGGCAAGAAACTTGAGAAAATCTATTAGTTATTGTTCGCCGTGTGTAATTAATTTGATATTTGATATCAAAGATGATTTCAAATATGATCTTTACATGCTTACATTACAACTCTTATGTGTTATATACATGAGCCGTTACTTTCTAATATGTTGAATTATTGCATACTCAATAGTGAGTGTCAAAACCTGGCAAATTAATTTGATTAATGACGACAACAATTTAAGAACGAGGAAATACATGTTAAAAAGTTGACGAAGTTGTAGCCACCGATTCATCCTCGATCGGGGAATCAAATAGGAGCTCGACGATTTGGAGGGAGGACTGTGGTTAGAATTTGCTCAAATCTTGGCCGTTCGATTGCAAATGAATGGTTCACATGGTAACAATCCCCGTAAACATTAAAAACACAGGCACAAGACACCGATAGGACGGATCCAGTGGGGCTGGCAAGGGCCATATGCCCCCCCCCCCCCCCCCCCCTCTCCTTCAACTTTGAGAAAATTTAAAAAGTAAGCTTGATTCCATATGATTGTTTTTAAAGTTGTACATATTTGGGCCCGTCAAATCAAACTCAGTGTTTTTGTACCATTAGTCCCTCTTAGAATTTTTTTCTAGCTCCGTTACTGGACATTGATTTTTTGTTGATACACTCATGTGTTACAACACGCTAAGCTTGTCTCACAGAACACTATATCGGTTGATACATTCCTGTGCACTAATGCATGACATACTGCCCATAGTTTTCTTGTGGCTGTGCGAGGCTACTATGATCTAACAGCATGTTTGGTTTGAGGATTCATCTCATCCCGCATGAGTCGGTCCGGCATGCAGTCGTCCGTTACTTTTTGGAGGAATGAGTCGGTTCCAGCCGCTGGCTTACGCGAACTACTGCACGGGACAAGTTGGTGACGGACGACGTCGTTCCATTCCGCAAACCAAACGTGGACACAGGTTCGGATACAGGATCGGATGATCCGAGAACCATGTCGTGACGCAAACCAAACATGCTGTAAATACATTGATTAATGATCTTGTAGGAGTAGTAAGATTGCACGGACCGTGTGTGCCGTGTCGTACTCTCTGTTCCGCACTAGGGTCTGTTTGGATGCTGCCTGGCAGGCAGCTGCCTGGGCCAGGCAGCGATCCAAGCCGCAGGCAGAGGAAATCCTACGCCTGGCGCACCTGCCTGGGAGGCCACCTGCCTGGGAGGATTCCAAGCAAACAGACCTACAGTCCCGTTGTAGCGTCGCGGCAACATGACAGATGTTTAGGGACGCCCGGACAGAAACGAACGACGCTCGCAACGCGCCATGTCGTACTCTCTGTCTCGGCGAGAAACGAACGAGCTCGGGAACCTTTTGTTAGGTTATCGGCGGAACGACGGCACGTAGATCACGACAGATAACAAAAAGTAAAACTGGAATAGAGGAGACGAAATTCTTTATTGCGAAATTCTGATGTCAGGGTACACAGGGGGGGTCTCCTCAACTATTTATAGGGGTGGAACCCTAACTTCGTGTTGGGCTCCAATGCGATAAAGTAGCCCACATGGACCAGGACAGCTTCTTCTAGAAGTTGGGCCTGGCCCATTAAGAGTTTTACAACACTCCCCCTTGGGCTCTTTATCGTGATAAGTATGCCTCATAAAAACTCCTAAAAACCCAGTGGGAAAAATTGGAGAAAAGAGCACATATTACCACCACTTGTATGCACACATTGTCTCGTTAAAAACCTTATTGAGAAAACTTCATGTGAAAAACTCATAAGGGAAAAAGAGTGCAATGTTTTTAATCTTCATGATTAATGTTTATCAATCTTCATGACTGATATGAATTATCTTCGAGATAACTCATTTAGTTCGGGAATGTGATGTACTTAGGGAAGTTCTCCCCCTGTTCCAAGCACTTCTCTAAGTCTTCTCATGCCAATACCACGCCGACACTCTTCGAGAGTGCGGGAAGGTAAGGCCTTTGTGAACATATCTGCAAGATTGTCACAAGATCGGACATGTGTTACTAAAATCTCTCCCTGCTCTTGCATTTCATGTGTGTGGAAGAATTTAGGTAACATATGCTTTGTCCTGTTCGACTTTACGTATCCCGATTGTACTTGTGCAATACAAGCTTTATTATCTTCATAGATAATTGTAGGGGATGGAGTATACGCCACTCCACTGGTCTTCATTATATGGCTTGTCATCCTCCTGAGCCAGGCGCACTCCTTTGCAGCTTCAAACAATGCGATGATCTCCGAGTAATTTGTCGATGTAGCAACTAATGTTTGCTTCGTTGACTTCCAAGAAATTGCAGTTCCTCCAAATAAAAATACATATCCCGTCTGAGATATTGATTTATGTGGATCAGATAAATATCCAGCATCAACATAACCCACAAGAGTTAATTCCCCATTCTTCTTGAAAAATAATCCAAGGTCTTCAGTTCCTCTCAAATATCGGAGGATTTGCTTGATGCCATTCCAATGCCTTCGAGTTGGTGCTGAGCTATATCTTGCAAGTAGATTAACAGCAAAAGCTATGTCGGGCCTTGTACCATTCGCAAGGTACATCAAGGCTCCAATGGCACTGAGGTATGGATATTGAGGTCCCAATAATTCCTCATCTTCCTGCTTCGGTCTAAAAGGATCTTGATCTATATCAAGGGATCTCACCACCATAGGTGATCGGAGTGGATATGCTTCGTGCATATTAAATCTCTCTAATACCTTCTTGGTATAGTTTGATTGGTGCAAGAGTACCCCTTCAGGAGTATGTTCAAGTTGCAAACCTAAACAATATGTAGTCTTGCCCAGGTCCTTCATTTCAAATTCAGTCTTCAAGTATGAGCAAGTCTCTTCAATTTCATTGGTAGTACCAATGATGTTCAAGTCATCAACATAAACAGAGATTATGCAAAAGCCTTTCTCTGATTTCTTTATGAATACACAAGGACAATCTTCATTCTTCACAAATCCCTTTTGCAAGAGAAATGTACTGAGCTTGTTGTACCACATTCTCCCTGATTGTTTCAAACCATATAGTGACTTCTGTAATTTGACACTATATAATTTGCGGTCATCTTCATTTGGGACTTTTATACCTTCTGGAACTTTCATATAGATTTCTGTATCTAATGTTCCATATAGATATGCTGTGACCACATCCATAAGTCGCATCTGCAAATTCATATTCACCGCCATTGAGATCAAATACCGGAATGTGATTCCATCCATTACGGGAGAGTAGGTTTCTTCGTAGTCAATGCCAGGTCTCTGCGTGAAACCTTGCGCCACGAGTCTCGCCTTGTATCTAGTCACTTCATTTTGAGCATTTCTCTTCCGGACAAATACCCATTTGTGACCCACTGGTTTAATGCCAGTTGGTGTAAGGTTTACACTACCAAACACTTCTCTTTTCTTCAGCGAGTTTAACTCTGCACAGATTGCATCTTTCCACTTTGGCCAATCAGGACGCTTCTTGCATTCCTTCATTGATTTTGGTTCAGATTCCAAATCAATTTGTGTTGCAATCGTTTCAGCAAAGTATGTATTGACTTCAAGCGTCTTTCTATTATATACCACTCCCGTCTCAACATAATTCGTTGAGTTTTCATTTCCTTGATCCTCATTATCGATAGATACATTGAGGTCAGGAATTTCCGGTACCCCCTCATGAGATTCATGTGCAATCTCATTTGGGTTTAATTCTTCAAGTCTCACAACTTCATGTGGATCACTTTCACCTTCTTTGGTTTTCTTTTGAGCAGTTTGCTTAGGCTTCTTCTCCGCAGGACGTCTCCTAGGAGCTTTAGCTTGAGCTTGTACTCTAGGCTTCTTAGGTGCCCTTGTAACCGGTTCACTCCCCCTCTTCCTAGCATTCGTTGCTTTTATGGAAGATGGTTGGAATTCCATATATTCATCCTCTTCAAATGGGATTTCTATTCTTTCAGGAGCATTTACAGCCGGTATATGAGACTTCACAATGTCTCTTGTATTGGTGAAAGCTTCAGGCAATTCATTAGCAACTCTCTGCAAGTGGAGTATATTCTGAACTTCGAGTTCAGCTTCTTTAGTGCGAGGATCCATTCCTAGTATTCCTTTAGCGTCCCAATCTATTTGCCGGCATTCTTCTCTAGAGAGATACTTTCCTCCCCCTAATGCCGGGAAATGATCTTCATTAAAGATACAATCAGCAAACCTTGCAGTATGCAAATCTCCAGTGGAGGGTTCTAAGTACTTAATTATGGACGGACTTTCATAGCCAACGTAAACTGCGAGTTTCCGTTGTGCGCCCATAGCAGTTCGCTGAGGTGGAGGTATTGGAATGTATACAGCACATCCAAATCTCCGTAAATGGGAAACATTTGGTATTCTACCACGCACCAATGCTAATGGTGATTCTTCATGTGTAGCAGATGGTCGTAATTGGATAAGTGCTGCTGCATGCAACACAGCATGCCCCCAACAAGAGGTAGGCAATAAGCAATTCTGTAACAATGGTCGAGCGATCAATTTGATCCTCTTGATTAATGATTCTGCAAGACCATTTTGTGTATGCACGTGTGGTACGGAGTGTTCCACTTTGATGCCCATACTCATACAATAATCATCAAATACCTTCGATTTAAATTCTCCAGCATTATCCATTCGAATGGATTTGATTCTATGATCTGGAAAATGTGTCTTCAATTGTATGATCTGGGCAGTCAATCGTGCAAATGCATGGTTTCTAGTAGATAATAGACATACATGGCTCCACTTCGAGGAAGCGTCTATTAACACCATGAAATAGCGGAAAGGCCCTGATAAGGGACTAATTGGTCCGCATATATCACCTTGAATTCGTTCAAGAAATGACATAGATTCTGCTTGAATCTTAAGCTGCGAGGGGCGAGTAATAAGTTTCCCTTTTGCGCATGCAATGCACAAGAAATCTGCTTGATTTGGGAAATCTTTTGTCTTCAAGTTATGCCCCGTTGCATTCTTCGTAATTCTCTGCATCATATTAAGGCCAGGGTGACCAAGACGGTCATGCCATAATCTATATGCTTCTTGATTTGTAAAGATAGTCTTGAACGTAGCAAAGTCTTTGTTTGGCTTAATGTACGTATAGTACAAGCCTTCTTTGACTGACGGACAACTTTCAATAGTGGTCTTGTTATTGCCTTCTTTCTTGGTTATGATAAGACGTTCTTCACCTCCATCATCATTGGTTTCTACGTGAAACCCATTTCTTCGGATATCCTTAAAGCTTAACAATGTCCGGGTTGAATCCGGATAAAGTAATGCTTCTTGGATTGTTAATTGCGTACCATTTGGTAGGACAAATGTGGCCCTTCCTGTGCTAACAATCTTATTGTTATTGCCAATAACAGTAAGAATATTCCCAGTATACTTTCGAAGTGTCTGGAAATAGCAAGTGTCCCTTAGAATAGTAGCAGTGGTGCAACTGTCTACGAGACAGAGCTCCTCATCCATAGTCATTTTGCTCCACAATGCTGTAATTCATACATAAGAAATGTATAAACAAAGAGAGTAATCAATGACAAACTTCACAAACTGATTTATTCAAAGCAAATGTCTTCTCTTCGAGAGATTACATAAACGAACTAATTCCTTCGAGGAATTTAAACTTATTTCACTCCTATTACAAATAGATAACTAAATAATTCTTAATAGTCTTCATGACTACGCAGAATCTCCATGCACATCTTCCTCTTCATCCATGAGATCATTATCCAACTCCAGGTCAGAGGATTTGCTTGGTGTTGCATGGTCCATTGGTGCCTTTGTTGTTGGCTGCGTGCCTTCAACAAAGTTAGCCTCATGCTGCGCGAGCTTCTTTTTGAGGTCTTTGTACATGTCAACATACTTCTGTGGTGTTTCACATATTTTGGACCAATGGCCATGCATACCACACCTATAGCAATCCTGATCCTGTTCACCATACGCTCCCCCTGAAGGTGTCTTCTTTGACTTCCCTTTTGCGTTCTTCTTGAAAGCATTAGGTTTGTTTTGGACCTTCGGGGGTGCATTTGGTGTAGCTTTGGGAGCACCTTTACCCTTGTTATTCTTGTTCTTCTTCTTCTTATTGAAGGAGACGGCATTCGCTTCATGCGGTGCCAATGAGCCAGTAGGACGATTCTTATGATTCTCCATGATCAATTCGTCCTCCCCCTGATCTTGCTGCAATGCATTACTCAGGGCGACATAGGTTTCATAATTCTCCTTCTTGTACTGGCGGCTCACGTAAGTGAACTTAGGGTGAAAGGTGGAGAGGGTCTTGTTAATAAGATCCTTTTGCGTAAGCTCTTTGCCACAAAGCTTCATGCGTGTGACAATCCCATAAAGCTTGGTGTTGTAATCCTCCACAGTCTTGTAGTCTTGGTAGCGTAGGTTTTGCCATTCACGCTCAACCTTGGGGAGTAAGACATTTTCAATCTGCTCAAAGCGTTTCTTCAATGAGTCCCACAAGACTTTTGGATCACGTTCTGTCATGTATTCACTCTTCAGAGTAGCACTTAAGTGGTGGCGCAAGAAATGCAATGCCTGCGCCTTCTCCACGTCTGTTGCGGCAGTGTCTCCCGCCTTAGGCAGAACGGTCTTCAAAAGATCTTTGCTGCTTAGGAGGATCTCCGCATCAAGTGCCCATGACAGGTAGTTGCTTCCATGAGGAGTCAAGACTTCAAAATCTCTCTTCACGAGGTCAGACATCTGCATGATGTCAATGTGCAAGGATTAATTCATGTATCCAAGTAATAGAGAGCATAAGTATAACAAAAACTGCGTGTTTAAGTTATAATATTGGTGTTTTATATAAAATCACCAAAATCTGGGGTGTTATATGCAAAAATAACACAATCCAGCAATTTTCGGATTATCCATGTCAATTTTCGTAATTAACAGGATTTTTCCGTAATTTTCAGATATTCCAGGGATATTCTGGTAATTTTCAGATGTTCCGAGGATATTTTCATAATATTCTGATACTCCGAGGGCTTCTTCATAATTTTCAGAAATATCTGAACAGCCCGAGGATGTCTTCGTAATTTTCAAAAAATTCCAAGGACTTTGTCTTGGTTTTCAGAACTGCGGGAGGACTTCGTCGCGATTTCTGAAAACTGTGAGGGCTTTTTTGTAAAAATCCGAGATGAGTAGATAAGAAGAGCCGAAACCCTAGCTTGTTCACTCTCTCTTCACTTCTCTCAGCCGCCAGCCACCTTATCTTCTTTCTTTTCTTCTTCACTTCTACATCTGGCCCAGGGCCATGGCTTGGCGGCTCGCCGAGCGGCGCGGCAGCAGGACTTCGCGGCACGCGCGCATGGCGCGGAGGCCGGAGCCCGTTGTCGGGGGCGGCGCGGCGGCATGCCCCCGGCGGCACGCGGCCTAGGCCGGGACCCGCGCGGCGTACCCGATGGCCTTTGTGCGGCGCGGAGGTCAGGCGCGAGGTCCGAGCAGGCGGCGCGGAACCCGCGGCTCGCCCCCGGTTGCTTGGCGTCGCGCAGATGCCGAAGCATGGCGCGGGGCGCGCGGTGGCCGTGGGCCTCGGTGCGGGCCGGGACGGCTTGGGGCCCGGGGTCCGGTGCGGTGGTGGGCCTCGGATCCGGCATGCGCAGGCCGGGACCGGACCGTTGCAGCGCCTCGTGACGTCGCGGCGAGTCTGGCCGGAGCCGGACCGACGCGTGCGGTGGTCGGGTGCCGGAGCTGAGTCCAGCGCGCACGACGGCGCCCTGTTTTTGCGAGCGGTGGTGGGCCGGGTGTCTCGCGGCCGTGGCACGCGGTGAAGGCTGCGCCGGAGTCGGGCCGGCGCACACAGAGGCGTCTTCTTTTTTTTTTTTTCTTGTTTCATTGATTGCGTCAGATGCTTGATCTTGTGGTGTAGATTCCAATCTAGGGTTCTTCATGAACCCGTTAGATCTCGATCTGGTTTTCTGCAGTTGCTATTTCAGATCTAGGGTTAGGGTTTGAGGCCCGTAGCCCTTTGTTGCTTCTGTTGTCATTCGACGATTGCCTGTACCGGACTTCGTGCCGGGTAGGTTAGGGTTAGGGTTCTTCGTGAACCACTGTAGATCTCGATCCGAGGATGAACTAGGGTTAGGTTAAATAACCTTGTTCCCTTTTGTTTCTGTTTGTTTCTGGATCTTGATCTAAGGTGTAGATCTAGTTTAGATCTAAGGAGCTCGACGCTCTGGTGTCGTTGCACCAGATGCGCAAGGGCCTGGCGATGTTGCGCCCACCTTGTTTTTCTCGATTTTTGTATCTCGATCTAGGGTTAGAGAATGAAACTCTTAGCCCTTTTGCTTCTTTGTATTGCTTGCAGATCTCGATCTAGGGTTAGGGAATGAAACCCTTAGCCCTGTTGCTTGCTGGACAGATCTTGGCTGCAACGAGTCAAGATAGCAAAAATCATACGCTGAACAAGAACGTACCGTAGCTCACCGATCTGCTGGGCGAATTTCTCGTAGAGCGTGCTGATAACGTGTTAGGTTATCGGCGGAACGACGGCACGTAGATCACGACAGATAACAAAAAGTAAAACTGGAATAGAGGAGACGAAATTCTTTATTGCGAAATTCTGATGTCAGGGTACACAGGGGGGGTCTCCTCAACTATTTATAGGGGTGGAACCCTAACTTCGTGTTGGGCTCCAATGCGATAAAGTAGCCCACATGGACCAGGACAGCTTCTTCTAGAAGTTAGGCCTGCCCATTAAGAGTTTTACAACACCTTTCTCGAGAAACGCACCGTTGCCGCTCGCGGAAACGACGACGGACGGAGCCGGCCGGATCCGATCCGCTCGTGCCATGCCATTGTCCCTTGCCGGGCCCGCACCTCTGCCTAACCTGTCCGGACCTCAACTCCCATCTCGCTTCCCGGGCTCGGCGGCTTTCGCGTTCCCATCGCATCGCTCAACTCATCAATGCACCGCATCCTCGGATACCCCTGCCGAACCCTGGCCCCTGTCCCCTCCGCGCCCCGGCCCACTGGGCTCCACGCGTCCCTGTCGAGTGGGATGGATGACATCCGCGAAACGCGAGCCCGACCGCGTTTCAAATCCCACCACCACGCCGCCTCCCCCAAACGGTCACCCGTTGCGCTACGCACCTCTCCCTTTCCTCCTCGGCACTGCTCGGCTCCGCCATCGATCGATCGATCCGGCGGCGGAGAGCGGGGAGCCATGGCCTCCTCCTCCCCCAACCCCGACGCGGCGCCGCTGAAGCCAGAGGCCGTGGCGGCGGGGGGAGGCGAGGGGCAGCAGCCGTCGTTCGGCGCGGCGGCGGGGGAGCAGCAGCAGCAGCATCAAGCGCCCAGGAGGGCCCTGGCGGTGCGGAAGGAGCGCGCGTGCACGGCCAAGGAGCGCATCAGCCGCATGCCGCCCTGCGCCGCCGGGAAGCGGAGCTCCATCTACCGCGGGGTCACCCGGTACGCGCCGCTCCCTGCCCTGCCCTGCCCTGCCCCACTACCATCCCCTTCTTCGCCGTCTCCGTGCTACTGATCGAGAGCTTAGAACGTTCTGCGCGCGCTTCGATTGGATCCTCGGTTTGATACCCTAGTGTCAAATCTGTTCGTCTGACGCTTGTCACGCTGTTTCCGCGATTCGGGATCTGCAATTTGTTTGCGGCTTCGGAAACTTTGCGGATGGAGCGAGTGATCGTGGCTCGAGTGATTGCGACAGACGGTTCAATGGAAAAGGACGGAACAGATGTTTATCGCCGGTGGATGTCTAGTGTGTGGTTGAAAATGAGGATCTCATGTTGTCCAGTAGCTTAGCTTGGTTAATTTGTTTATGTACTACTACAACAGTACAAGCTCGCTTGACAGCGTTGACCTTGGATCGTAGTGGGTAGTAGGTATCGAATCTATTTTGGCAACCGTTGGCACATTGGATTTGGTGTGTTAGACTCAAATATACTTAGCCCCTGTTTGTTTTCCACCTAGATTATATAATCTGGCTCATATAATCTATAAGCTGAAACAAACAGGTCTCGGATGATAACCAGATGATAGCAAGTCACAGGTCAGATTATCATAATCTCATAAGCTGCTCTCTCCCAGCTTATAGATTATATAAGCTGGATTATATAATCTGAGGGGGAAACAAACAGGGCCTTACCTACTAGTGTCTATTGTTCATATGCACAGGGTTCCTTACTTAGGGATCCAGTTTTAATATCGGTCGACATGGGATGTGACAAAATGTGATGATATTTATATGCTTGTGAGGTATAAAATTGATCTGCCACTATGCTGTTCTAGACGAGTGGGTACCTAGCTGATTATCATCAGAACGTTTGGATTATTCGGAGACATTTTCAGTTAATATGTCTTCCATCCCACTATGCTCCATTTTTTAAGATGTATTTTCTGTGCATACTTCCCATTGTTGCTTTGTTATAGATGTAACTTTTTCACCTTATTTTTTTCTGAGTTACTTTGGCATATAGTAACTGAGCTTGATGTCTCCTCAATAGGCATCGGTGGACAGGTCGATATGAGGCTCACCTGTGGGACAAAAGCACATGGAATCAGAATCAGAACAAAAAAGGAAAACAAGGTATATATGTATGCTCAACGCGTAGTAGTAGCAGATGCACATTTTTGGGAATTTTGAACATACTGGAACCGGAGGATGGACAAACTTGTTTGTTTCAACTTGATTACATTGAATATGTAGTTTGGCTTGATTTATGTGGACATTTAGCTTTAATTCAGTACTATTCTGTGAGCTGCATAACTACTCGTTCTTGTTGCACACGAGAAGTTAGTTTCGTTTGCTTGTAGTCAAAAGAATCAACACGTAAGCATTGATATGTTGAATATTGAGTTTGAACAATAGAAGCTAATATGGGTAGATTTTTCCAAAATCGGTTTGTTATACTATGATTGCTAATGTTTATTCTAAAAGTTAGATTGATCAAATTGACATCTGGGGACCTTTCCAATGTTCCAAAAATTTTTCTCCATTTTGGCGACGATAGGAGTTGTTCTGCAATCTACCCACTAGACACTCAAACATGTGTACTGTTTTCCACCATTGCATGAATTAGTTGGGTTATTATGACATAATGATCACTATGTAGCTATGGAACTTTCAGGATTCTACCATTCAAATGATTTGTTTCATATCGTCGGGAGAAAACAAGTGTATTTAGTTAACAATATGGTTTGCTTTCCGATATTTGTTTCTGTATAGTTACTGCAAATCTGATTTGATGGAATTGTTTCTTTTTGCATGGGAAACTACATCGCACAAATTGCTCTTGCAGTATATTTAGGTAAGTGGCATCCTGGTCTTAACATTAATTGCAGAGTTGCTACGTTTTTTTAATCTCCTTTTTTTTTTTAGAATTCTTAATCTCTTGTTCGTTCTGTATGCTAAAACATAGGTGCATATGATGATGAAGAGGCTGCAGCAAGAGCCTATGACCTTGCTGCCTTGAAATACTGGGGAGCTGGAACACAAATAAATTTTCCAGTGAGTCATATATGCTTATGTGCTAATGGTGATGGATCTTGTTTTTATCACTATAGTTTTCCCGCTTGAAATTTAGATCAGCCTTCAGTCAGTATCAGTTAATTGAGAAAGTATGGTGTGGTCGCATGATTTTTTGGGGGTAAAAATAGTATTCGCTTCAAATATTGAGCTACGGGTGCTTATATGGAGAAATTTTTTAATAAAAAAACTATTAAGCAACACTGTTGTCTGGTCTGTATTTTTAAATTTAAGGTTTTCAGACCTGATCACTGGATTAAGAGGTGCCTGCATTCTACTGTATATAGTTGTTTTACAGTTTCTATTGGCGCATTTGATTAGATGTAATCCTATCTCACAGATAGTGCCAACATTTTTCTAAACATATTACAAAAGTATTTAGATGCAGAGTTATGTATTAATACTCCCTCCAGTTGAAATTAAATGATTTTTGGAATTGTAATGATTTCAAGAAATCAAATTAAAAAGCAACATAAGTGGATACGGGGATCCTCATATTCTGATTGGGTTTGTGCATGTATAGAAATACTCTTGTGACCTGATATTTTGCCCTCATGTACATATGTTCATTTATGAGTTGTCACTCTAGAGCATCATTCTATTTTCGTTTCCACATGTATTTTCACATTAGGGATTGGAATTATGCTTTTTTCATACTTATGCTCGTTATGTATTTGCTTATTCAGGTCTCGGACTATGCAAGAGACCTTGAGGAGATGCAGATGATCTCCAAGGAGGACTATCTTGTGTCTCTTAGGAGGTATATTCGTTGATGTGTATAACATTATTTTATTTTTATTAAGTACTGACCACAGAATCCATGCATTGCAGAAAAAGCAGTGCCTTCTCAAGGGGGTTACCAAAATTTCGAGGGCTTCCAAGGTAGGTGTTAAATGGATAATTCAAGCCCTAATTTTGTGTTGCTAATCCTTATAAGCTCATTCTAATAATCACTGAATATGTAGCTGTAGTTGTCCTCAGTGAAATTTAGATATGATGTATCTTCATTTTATATGTTGGCATGTATTCTCATATCACTGCATGCAAACAGCCAGAACATATCAATTAAAAAAGGACAACCAAAACATTTGCAATATATATAAGGTACTAGTAACAAAAGAAACAGCTAGATGGTAGATCTTTGTTGCCATCTGCTGTCAAACTAAAATGTTCATGCTACTGTATCAAGTTACTGTCCCACCATGAGCCACACATGACAAATTATTGTTCAAGTGTAAGCATCCATTGGAAGGAGGTTGGACGTTTGAAGTAGAAAGCACTAAGGTAATGCAGGGCACAAAAGAACGTCTGACCAAGTGAGAATGCCACTAGCTTAATTCATGTTCTTTATTAAAGAAGCTATAAAACACTATATCTTTTGTAACAAAGATTTGACTTGGCTCCAATAAACTTACCTCTAATCTATGGGATATGTCTAAAAGGAAAGAAATATAAATAATATAGTAACTATCAATCCTAGCCCCATATCACTGTTTAAAGCTTGTGTGCATTGTCATGCAGGCAATTGCATAATTCCAGATGGGATACGTCTTTGGGACATTTACTCGGCAGTGACTACATGAACCTTGGCTATGGTCAGTCTGTAAAAACTTGAGCTCTGTACCTCTAGATATCAATCTCCAAAGGGACAATAGCCGCTATGAGATTTTGTAACTAATTTGTTTATTTTTGAAATTACAGGTAAGGATGTCACATTGGATGGAAAATTTGCAGGACGCTTTGGTTTAGAGAGGAAAATTGATCTCACAAATTACATTCGATGGTGGCTACCCAAAAAGACGCGGCAGTCAGATACATCAAAAGAAGATGAGCTTTCTGATGAAATCCGAGCAATTGAAAATTCGATGCAACTGACCGAACCTTATAAGTTGCCTTCTCTTGGCTTCTGTTCTTATTCCAAGCCTTCTTCAGTGGGTGTATCTGCATGTAGTATATTATCTCAGTCTGATGCCTTCAAAAACTTCTTGGAGAAGTCTACAAGATTATCTGAAGAATGTACCCTCAGCAAAGAAATGGTTGAAGGAAAGGCTATTGCCTCAGTGCTTGCTACTGAACATGATACAGCAGCGGTTAATATGAACATGAATGAATTGCTGGTGCAAAGAGCTCCTTACACAATGGCCACTGTTATGCCCACACCAATGAAGAGTACCTGGAGCCCTGCTGATCCAGTGGACACTCTTTTCTGGAGCAACTTCATCTTGCCAGCCAGTCAACCTGTTACAATGGCGACAATAACAACGACAACGGTTTGTTCCTATCCTAATAGACCAGATAAATTCTTGAAATATTGTTTTTCCAAAGCTAATTATTGATTTGCGACAGTTTGCAAAGAATGAGGTAAGCTCAGGTGGTCCATTCCAGAGCCAAGAGTGACCGTACAAGCTTACCGAAGCATGATATTTAGATTGTGGTAAGTAATGACTAAACCTTATCTGTTTGGACATGTTTGGTGCCTTTTCATCAAATTTGTTGTCAACTATTTTACTTTTTGTAAACACCATAATAGTGGTACACATATATTCAAGCAAATAGTGGAACAAAGGTCTGCATGGAGAACTTATAAATGAATTGTTTTGAGTTATATTTTCACGAATTGTTATCAGTAGTTAGGGACAATGCATCTTTGTCTTAGCCCCTAGCTGTTTATGAACATATATTATTTTCTTCCCTGCAATTTTTTTTTTTAGTAATCAGTGATAGCTGGCTGGTAACGTTACGAACAGTTTTAGAACTTCAAATCTGTTACCACGCTGCAGAACACTTTCCTATGCATATCTGGATGTATAATGTAGGTTTCAACAAGGATCAACCGCATGGAGTAATGTCATAGTGCCATTTACATAATTTTGACTAACCAGCCATTAGAGATGAACACTGTTCAAGGCGTGGCGTATTGATACAAATGGGCACCTGATGGTTTCCCTCTGGTGTTCAAATATCAATAGTAGTTCTGGAACGAAATTCCCATTAGCTTGCAGTGTCAGTATTTTACTGCCATCTTTTTTTGAAAGATTATTGCATTATGTTACTTATTACGATAGACGCCACAACAACAAAACTAATGATACCTTGGAAAATAGAATGGCTAATTTTATTTGTCCTTAATTTCTTGCTGTTCTTCTGCATAATATTGCTAATCTGCTAACGAGTTCTTTGGGTGTTTCAATTGATGAACAGGTCAGCGATAGCATTCTGTGCTTCGGTGAGATTCTTTTGGCCCCGCTTTCGATGTAGCGGCTCATGGACATTACTTCTTGTGTATCCATACTATAGGACATGAATAGAAGGTAAGACAAGTGAAGCATAGTTGTGTAATATACAGTGGCTAGTTCCCAGAAAAGGATTTAGTTGTAGAGCTATCTGTACATATTGCGGTTGTTGTTTCAGCTAAGGCTCAGCAGATTTTTTGGAAGAGACCTAACAAAATGATGCAAGTTTATGATAAATTAGTTTTTTGTATAAATATTTCCATTGCATGTTCTGATTTCTCAAACAGTTCGGTTACATGATTCCAATGATAGTTCTTCATTTATAGCAGAACTTCGAGGTTTAAAGTAGAGATGCTATATATGGACAAATCATTTCAGAACTTTGAGGTTTAACAACGCAACTACCCTAAGGGATCGGTTCAAATGATTTAAACTAGAGTTGTATTAGTCGGCACTTGGCAGTGGCCCTATAGAGATCTCGTTCAAATGATTTCATATTTCGGAGTGTTGTTTGTGCAAGTTTTGGAGGGGTTTCATCCTTGTAGGTGAGAGCATTTAAAGTTCAAAATGAGTCCTTTTTTTTTTAAAAACAGAGACTGGCTGAACCTGTCAAACATCTGTCGGGGGCATATAGGAGGACAGCCCCAACAGACTGACACATGTATTTCACCCCTGATTGTGGATTTGACTCTGACAGCAGCGCCGTTTTTTTCGTGTCGGTATCGGACACGGATAACACCTCGGCCTTTTCCGAGACCGAGACGAAATACCGCGACAGCTGTTATGCCGGTGGATGGCCATGTATACGAGGGGTTGCATCCGGAGGCTGAGTCTGGAGTCAATTGGGAGTAGACTACGAGTTCGACTCGGCCGCGAGAGCGCGGTTGCCAAATCCTATAAAATGAAAAGGCGAGGTTCCCATTGCTCCTCATCAAATCAAACATTCACAAACGCGCCGTGAATTCAGATTTCCGAGAGCGCCGAAGAAGAAAGTCGTCGTGATCGTAAAGTTCTCTGCCCGAATGACCATGGGCAAGAGGTGTCTCGCGATGGTTGTCTACGGCCCGCCCGCCGCATCCGCTGAGCAACAGCGCCCCGTCAAGCGGCCACGTACGGCGGTGGAAGCCGGCGCCGTGGTCCCGTACGAGGCCGCAGCAACGCCCGTGGACGCGCAGCCCATAAGCGCCGTTCCATGGCTGCGGCCGCAGGCCCCGCCTTCTCCCGTCGTCATCGGAAAGGAGCCGCCGTGCCTGCGCAATCACATCCTCCCGGCGCTGAGGCTCCGGAGCGACCTGCCGATGCACTTCATCGACGCGAAGGCGGTGACGAGCACGGACCTCGACGCGCACCAGAACCGGTTCCGCATCCCGACCAACGGCGTGCTGCGCCGCCTCCGCCCGCTCCTCACCTTGGAGGAGCTCGCCTCCGCCAACCTGCTCTACGACCCGGAGCCCAGAAAGAAGTCGAAGAAGCTGCTGCTGCCGGAAGCAGAGAATGCCGTCGGGTGCGAGCAGGCGGCAGGGAAGAAGATGAAGAAGAAGAAGAGGAAGGGGAGAGTTCACGGCGGGTTGCCGGTGAGGCTGGTGGACCTCGCCGCCGGCGCCAGCGGGGTGCTGCGGTTGTCGCGGTGGGAGAGCAGCCACGGCACGATCGTCAAGGGGGAGGGGTACCTCGACTTCATCCGGCGGTGCAGCTTCAACGAGAACGACGTGGTCGAGATCTGGGCGTTCAAGCAGCACCCGTTCCGCAACTTCGGGGTGACCATGTGTGAGGGGAGCATTCTGCACGTGTTCATCGTCAAGAGACACAATCGACCGGAGCATTGCCGCTACTGCCCCCACTGCTGAATTGAACAATCGAATGAGACGGTGTCGCGGTAAATAGGCAGGACCGCAGGAGGAGTAACTTGTGTTCACTGAATGTACGCTAGAAAGCATTGTAGCTTAACTTTTGCATATTTGTATCTTTTAACTCTCATGTTGATCGATCGCTACTATTTCGATTTAAAGAGAACATGTTTTGGCATATTTGTATCTTTTAACTCTCACTTGCGTCAAAGGCGATATATGTCGTCCAAACCATCACGAGACACCTCTTGCCACATATTCTCGATCAAGAAGCCGGTCTCTATTCACGTATAAGGAAGTGATGAATAACCTCAACACAACAATAACCCATCGTGTTAAAGTAATTTGTTTCAGGAATCCGGCTTAAAGAATCACTATATACTCCATCTCTTCCACCCACAAAGAAAAGTGTTAATTACCTCGATACCTCGTACCTGCAACCGTTGACTACTTAGCAAAAGCCATGATCAAAGTTAGCAAACGATCTCCACAGTGCTTACAGACAAGCCCCAGCTTGTCACTTGTGTCAAACTCGATGTCTTCTTTGAGTTCTTGATAATATAAATAATTTTCCTAGAGTGTTATTAACATTTAATGACAGTATATTCTTTTAGGATGCTATCATAGTGGAAAATGTAAAAAAAAAAATCATCTAATGATAGATATTTGCAAAGATGTTTCTAGAGAAAAGAAAACAAGATTGACATTGGATACAACATTAATGATCACTGCAATAACTAACAGAGCTATGTAAACATTACAGATTTCCATAAGATTTTGATAGGAAATTATGTTGATGTGCGGATATTAGATCAACTTTCTTGTGTGCTGTTATTGATATAAATTTTCTTGTTTTTCTCCGAGCCGTTATATTCAATAAAAGATATCAATGCATTGAGAACATATACTAATGATGTATATTTTATTTAGCCCGAAAATTCTTTCTTGGAAATCATTCACTAGAATGGCATATATTTGAAAATAATTCATAGATACTAGAATATTTGTACACCCATTTCTAAAATAATATGACCGCTACTAGTTGCATGTGGTTTCAAGAGTGACTTTGAGGGCTTGAAATGGTATTGTGGAAAGAGCACAACGATGACAAGGTTGCAAGTGATGTATGATGTTTTGTTAGGCAAGTGCCTTTGGGGCACTGTCATAGAGGTATTGGTTACCATTGTAACGGAAAGTGGCGGGGACATTAGAGATAGCTAAGGGTGAGTGGTATGAGACTGAACCAACAAACAATAATGGCTTAATAGTAAAGGAGGAAGATCAAATCAAAACTGATGCCCAACACGTGACAAATTAACGCCTATGTACTTATCCCAACTTCAATGCATGGCAAAAATAAAAACACCAAGTTGGCTGATGGAGTGTATGAATAGACATATGGGTTGAAAGCTAAGTAGAGTGAGAGCGAGGAGGGATGTGGGCGACAACCGTGCAATTTAACCTGAGCTAGCTAGGATGCAAACTCCCTTAATTATTTTTTATCTTTTCTTCATGACTCTTTTTAATTTTTCATATATTTTTTTGTCCCATTTCTGATTATTTTCTAATAATCATTAATGAAATAAAATCCATAAATTACTGGAAAAAAACATAAAATTATGAGATTTAGATAAACCTGCTATAACATCGCATAATAAAAACTCTCATCTGGATCGATCACTATTATTTTGATTTAAAGAGAACTTAGTATACAAGTTTTGTTTTGGCAATTAGCTTACAGAATATACAGTGCTACTTTCAAAAGCAACATTACCTCCACATATCTGATCGATAAAATTTAGCGGGCCTCTATTCGACTCCCACGTGAGGAAGTGCTGAACTCCCAACCCCGCATAACAATAAGTCAATAATCCATTGTGTTAATGCAATTTGTTCAGGAAATTCGGCTTAAAGAATCTCAAACTATACTCCCTCTCTCCCTCCCACAAAAGAAAGGTGTTAATTACCTCGATACCTCGTACTCGTAAGCGTTGACAGCTTAGCAAAAGCCATGATCAAAGGTAGCAAAAAACCTATCCCCCAAACAAAAAGTAGCAAAAAACCTCCTTACTGCTTACATCCAAGCTAGCTAGTCACTCGTATTAAACTCATTAATTAGGACGGAGAAATCGGATTACACGAAATAGTACCCACATACACGTACACCACACTTGACTTCTAATATTGTCGTTTTGCTTCTCAAGCTAAACTATAAATGTATGCAGCTCTTTGAGGAAGTCCAAAGCACCCCGTGATGATGAAAGTGTTGGAGTATAAGTGAATTACTCATCTTTCTTCACTAGCTTAGGCTTTTGAGAGATTTGATTGGTGTATGCAACTCAATATGGTACCAGAACCAGAGGTCTCGAGTTCAAATTATGGATGACACGATTTATTAAATAAATTGCTTCACACTCTAATATTCCACGTCTGCGATCTGAAAGAGAGTGTTGCAGTATTAGTAAATTGGTCACATTCTGAGTGAACTGGTTGGTGCATGAAACTCAATATGATATTAGAGTGAGAGGTATCGAGTTCAAATTCTAATTGTTGCGATTTATTAAATAAATTACTGCCCACTCCAGTGTTCCATGTTTGCGGCCTGAGGGGACGTGCACGTGAGGGAGGAGTTTTTTCCATCAGCTTAGGCTTTTGGGTGAATTGGTTGGTGTATGCAGCTCAATAGAAAGAACTGAATTCTTTATCATGTCGTCCGATCACATGATGCTACTCAACATTAGATTCTAAATAATTTATTTATTTTGTGTCTATTGCCTTGTTACTTTAGTATGATAGGAAGCCTTGCTCGGATGATCTTGTATGACTCTGAGTCTTGAGCCCATCTCATAGACGTCTAAAGCAACCAGTGTTAGCAATTCACATCAGTTTTGCTAAAAAAACAATTCACATTAGTTTCGGGAGACTTGCTACGGTGCTTGAGGGGAACCGGGGGTTCCTTCCCTCTCGATTAATCCCAACCATTGGTATTAAAAAAGCTGCTTACGGATCTGATTAATCATAGTAAGGGTTATTGTGGTAATTGCCTCTACTAATCAGGGTACCCGCCCACAATCACGCTCCCAGTTCGCCGCCGCCGCCGCCCATCCTCGCCGCTCCTCCCTGATTTTTTTAGAGAACTCCACTCCTCTATGTTCGGTGGTGGTTGCCATCCGGATGAGAATCAACAGAATTGATCGTTTCAATAGTTTCAGAGTTCACAGGAATCGTTTCAATCTGCCCATCATCATCCATCCCACGGCGCAGTAGAAGAGGTTGGTGATGGACTGTTGCGGAGCTCCTTTTTAGAATGGCGGCACGCACGCGACGAAGCAGCGGAGGCGGCGAGCCTTCGTGGCCACGGAGGCGTCAGCGGAGGCACGCACGAGGGAGCCCGTGGCAGCGGAGGAGGAGCGAAGTTGCTGCCGGCCGGGCGCTTTGGCCGTTGTCGATGTTGCCTGTGCACTTTGGTGGTCGGCGGTGGCAATGGATGCCTGCTGGATGAACTGGAAAGTGCTAAATTACCCTTTATCAATTTTTTAAAAAAGAAAAAAGTTAGTACCGGGTCCACATTATTTGGTACCGGTCCACAGCTTAAGGTTCCTTTCACTAGGTTCCTCCCTATTTTTAACCGTTAGATCTGGTCTAACAAACGGTTACTATTAACTCCAAACACCATAGAACTTCTCTAGTTTCGGGCTACAGCCAGAGCAACAGCTCGGATCAAAGCCACCAAATTTTCGCATCAAGTATAAATCAGACTCGGTTAGATCATCGTTGATGATGCCGAAACCAAGCCTCACAGCACTTGGCATAGTCAAGCCAAATAAGTAGCAACGACCACCCCGGTGATAAGGCAGTTAACGATCACAAGCGCCAACGTGCAAACAAGGTCGATCGCCCCCGTTACATTGTCCTTCCCTGCTCCGACGACGATGGGTCAGGCGTCCTCGGATCTGTCGGTGAACATCGGCAACAGCTCCTACTCGAATCTTAGGATCGACGAGGCCTATGATGCCATCATGCGTAACAAGACCGTAGAGGCGTGGACGGCCGAGCTGAGAGCGTTCGTCAGGGATCACGCGCCAGCCAACTACGCCAACCTCAAGTTCGACGCCGTCTGCGGCGACGATTGCACCGTGCTGCGTGGGCAGTTAGCGTCGCTCGGCGCGACGGCTCCGTCGTGCGTGTACGCCAAGAAGCTGTTAGTACTAATTCGCCATAAACTATACAGGATCATCTAGTCAGATTATAGATCACGTCTAGAACACTTAAGATCAACACTTAAATCAACTTACCCGTCATGATCTCCTCTGCAGCAAGGTTTGATGAGCTGTAGAGGTTGAACTCGAAGTAGATGTCGATGTAGATCAGGCACCGAGCTTCCACGACTTCCAGCAGCGTTAGGGATCGGTAGATTAGGGTTAGGTCTAACCCAGGGGCTTAATTCGTGATTAACTCACGATCAGGGATAACAGGGGGTTTCCCTTTGCTTATATATGCTGCTGTAGGCGTGGGGCCGGGCCTTTAGATGGGCTAATTTCTGCCTCCCGATCAAGGCAGCTAATAGGGGCTTTTAGTTGGATTCTAATGGGCCTTTCGGTTCAATTGACAGATGTCAATAATTCCAACATTCTCCCCCTTGACCGAAGGTCAATTGCTAATTCTTTATAATATTCATATTATCGATCACGTGCAGGTGGACATACACAGATCAATAATCTCCCACTTAGTTGAACCATCTTAATCTTAAACTTAGGCTTATGTTCACACTCAATACCATAACAAAACCTGACGAATCAGTCACCGGAAGCAATACAGGTGTACCGGGACATAATTAACCAAAGTCTGCTACAGTATCTTGATAGAACACTTATTAATCTTAATTGGGAGTTTTTTTATTCGGCCTCATCCAGAATCACATTTCAGGCTAATCACCAAATCCATACTAATTTCGTGAAAATAGGATAGGAGATAACACCTTCAATTAGTCATGTTGCTAGCTATTTACTTAAAGCATTAGAATGACTTGATCCTGGGAACCTTCTTTCACGACATAACAATATAGTTGTCAATGGGCTTGACACCATCAACTATATGTCATTACTTGAAGGAATTCTGTAAACAAATACAGTAACATTGAGTACTATCAATGTAGACTTAATAATACCGAAATATATTTCATATGCCTGTCTGAGACATGCCATACAAAATCAACATAAATAATGTTAATCTTGTTTTTAGAGCTTTCTGCAGAATCGCTCATATCTGTAAGAATGAAGGACATAAAACTTAATTGTGCACATTTACATCCATACACCCTCACAAAACCTTATCTGAATTATACTTAATTAAATAGGCATGTTATATGGTGCCTTTTAACTTTAAACACCTTTTCCAGTGGACCTTCCCTGGACTAAGACTAATAAAATCTTGTCAAGCATTCCGGCTTGTCATGCTAAGTCAATGTCTTATAGATCTTAGCATGTAGCTTCAATCTGAAGCCTTAGGAACGTCTTCCTATTTATCTTATTCCTAACCTTATTCTTATGATAAAATTTGCTATATCACGCAAAATTTACAGGCATAATTATATTTGCATTCACATATTGTCATTTCAGAGCATCTCTTAACTTTTGTGCTTGAGTGACAATCCCAATACTCACTTTGGTCCCATCAAAGTGTCATACTCCCCAGAACTTAGGAAAAGCATCACTAGATGTGTCTTACGATATGATGAAAACATTTCTCCTATGTTAGAATGCATACTTATTTCTTTCAACTTACGGAGAAAATAATCACCTTAGAGTATTAGGATCTTAATTAATCCACCTTAACCTTATAAAATAAATCACAGTTGCCCATGATATGTACAAACTTATAATGAGTTATGAACTTAATATCTTATTTTTCTTTTGGAATCACTTCTTCAACAATCTGCAGACCCATTACAGTCTGCTGTCTTGACTCCATCAGAAAATTGCTATGAGATGAACTATACTTATGTTCAAAATTCATAGACCCTTTTATGACCTCTTTTACATAATCTTAGAAATAACCAAGGCTTTCACTTTTGTGCCCAAAACTTAACTTATTATTAAAATATTACGAGTCTCTGTTATTGAAAAAACAGCTAATGTAGATCCTCAACAGAGTTAGAAAAGAATGGAGAAACACTTATGGCACGATATGAGAAAATCATATATGTATGTATATATATATATATATATATATATATATATATATATATATATATATATATATATATATATATATATATATATATATATATACATCCACTACTAAAAAAATGGCATATTGCCACGTTGAAATATCGTTGCAATAAGGTCATATTGGTTGCAATATCTTCCTGCAACAACAAATTCATTTTCGTGGGCTGTCGTTGCAAGTAGTAGCGTGGCAATAGCATTTTGCAACGTTTTATATGTTTGGTTGCATTACCTATGATTATTGCCACAAAATGAAACGTTGCAAATGATAGGAGTTGCAACAAACAATAATATTGCAACGATATTTTCTTGTGGCAATAAATAAAACAATATTGATGTTGTAACCAGGATTCGAACTTGGGACCTTCACTCTTGACAAACAGCCCTTTACCACTACACCAATGTTGTTGTTCATGTCTAGATTGCAAATAATATTGTTTTATATATTTTTCTGAATGTAAAAAACATGGCAATAGCAAAATAACGTTGCAATAGACTTGTGTATTGCAACGGTTTTTTGTTGGTTGCTTTAACACTTATATGTATTGCAACCAATTTTTGTAATATTGCAACACTATTATATTGTTGCAATATCCAAAATTTATTGCCACAAAATTATGTTTTGGTTGCAATATAGCAAATCTATTGCAACAATTTATGAGTTGTTGCAAACACCAATCGCAACCAATTTAAAAATGGTGGCCATAACACTACCTCTTGCAACGAAATCCATGATTATTATATTTGTGGCAATATTGTTGACATATCGCAACAATTTTTGAAAATGGTGGCAATAACACCTACCTATTGCAACCACGTTTATGTTGTTGCAATGCAACTCGTGGCAATAGGCAAATTTTCTAGTAGTGATCTCATCTTAAATCATCGATATAGAGGAAACTTATCCTACATCTCAATAAGATTTCTTCTCCCCCATTTCCTTCCATATGAGCTTTCATTGAATTCCGAATAATCAGAATATTAAATGTGTCGGCCCATAAGCTTATCTAAAAATAAATTTACAATGATGGCTCTTTAACTTATCTTGACACGACATTTATTATACCACTGATCAGCTTGCTTTGCCACCACTAGCCCACACCGGCGGTGGCTAGATAATGAACTAGAGCAGCAAAGCTATGATTAAATGTCCACAAAACAGCGGTGACCAGTATCATGAACACAATCATACTTCAATCGTCTCTGATTCCATTGCACCAACCCACAACAGCGGTGGCCAGAAAATGGGTGACACAACACAATCTGTGAGAGTTATCCCGTAAACAGCGGTGGCCAGAATATAGGATAAAACCACACTTAGTGAGACAATTGGTCCTTGTGGAGTGTTTAAACTCCCATTACAATGGTAGTTTTAATAATCATGTCTTGCATGATAAAGTTGCTCTTGAACTTATTCTTAATTTAAGCAATAAGATATAGCGAAGATATAGCGAGTATATCATACTCAAAACTTATATTATGCTTAAAATCTTATGCTTAATTTTGTCCTTAAATCTTATGAACGACAAAATGCCATGGAGAGAATTTATAAATATATTTCTAACATTAATTCTTAATTGACAAGAGCAATTCTTAATTGGCATTATTATCTGGAGTATCTTTAAAATTGATGAGACATGCCATTCTCCCCCCGAATTTGTGGTCTAAACGTGAGTGTGCCACATATTCGACAATGTCTCATCACTTTACTTATCTCATCTAACTCTCACATGTGTAAGAGATTCATAATTAGCATTATGAAATTTGCTTGTAGAAAAGCAATTAAGATAATAACTTAAAACTGAGGATATAAGAGATAATTTCACAACTTAGAGAGAAATATACTCATAAAAACAATGATATATGGAAACAAAAGGTTTCACTAAAGTACATTGAATGTCATCAAGCTAACTTATTGAATCCACTAACTAATTCTAAAATAAAGTTCTTAAAACTTTAACTTATTTCCATCTACTAAATTCTAAGGATCACTTCCCAATTCATGGATTCACTAAAGATGTCTCAACACAATGCTCTAAAAATGAATCGGAGAGTTCTATTCCAAATGACCTAAGCTCATAAGCAATGTCATACATGCTGCGTATGTGCTTTACTATTCCACTGTATCCATTATATCGCAAGGTGGTTAGTCTTGTGAAGAGGAACCTTGTGCTGACTCTCTTATGTTCTAACTCAATCAAAAAGAAGAGTTCACTAGCAGTCGTGTCCTCATTATCATCAAATTCTCCCTTTATGCCTTCTGAGATCGAACGCTTGATGATTCTTTTGGCAAACTTATTGTCCTTTTCCCATTTCTCCAACTTGAATTGATACTCATGCATCTTCTCATCATACTCCTCAATGTCAGAAGAGGGAAGAAGTGGCTTGTCCTTATGAAGCACATAATCAAACTCCAGAGACTTGAGAATGTCTTGCACCTTCTCTTTCCATAAAGGAAAGTCAATGCCGTTGAAGGGCTTAATGTTCTTCATGTGGCTTTCAGCTGAAAAGACATAGCCAAAAAAAGATACTTAGTAAATATCTTAGTGTGCTAAAAAAATAGCAATAATAACGCAAAAGATGCATTATTTGATCTTAAAATACGCATGGCAAATGCAACTTATGCAATTTTATTGATCTGAAGGCATGATGGATGGAAAACTTAGAGGAATAGACTTAAATGTGAAAATTTAAAATTAGTACAATAAGATGCACTAAAAATAAATCATGAAAATAATCATGTAATAAGTAACAACTTGCATCACCGGTGGGGAAAACAAGCGAAGACTTATTAAACTTAAAATTAAAGCAGCATAAAACTAACTTATGGGCAAACTTAATAGATCAAACTGAAAAATTCTCAGCGAAATTAAATAATAATCTCAACTTAATATATTCTTATAAAACTCAAATAATGTCTTAAACATGGTGAGAAAAGATCATATATGCTGGTCATTAACTTAATGAAAATGATTTCCCCACTATATTCATTTCGCAGAGAAAATACTTATATTGATCATCAAGGGGAGCTCTTAAATCTCATGATTCTGTATAAAACAGAAGAACTAATGGTACTTATAAAAATATGTACATAGTACATGTTAAAATTCCCAAAATTTGTAGCTCAACTTAAGAGCTAAATTTTAATCTTAAACTTATGCCTTAAGTTATTATGCTCAAATTAAAATCTAAATATCTTAACAAAGTTGATGAGCATATATTCTCAAGATGACAGCGGAAGCTTAAGTTAGCAAAATAAATATTGCTACTAAAATATTCTTGAGAATTTAGCTTAATCAATTTCCCAAACAATATTAGGAAAAATGAGCCAAAATAAACTTAGAAAATTATGAGGAATTTTACTGCACTGAAAACTTAAATTTCGCTGATAAAATTTGCAGCAAAACTGAGCTCATAAATAATATATCAATTACTTAGCTTATTTCTTAATTAGTTAACTGAAAAATCATGAAATTACTTAACTCTTCTTAAAAACTTAAAAGAGTAATCTGACTGAAAACTTAAGGGAAAACTGAGCATAACCCATAGTCTGCGCGGCCCAGCTTAATTCGCATGGAGCCCAGCGACGAGCGCGCAGGCCGACTCAACACGAGGCGAATCGGCCCAGCCCAGCGAAAACGCGCTCAGCAGCACGAATTTTGGTGCAGGCCGTCGTGCGTCGCGGGCCAGAAAACGCATCCGGGCCGTCAGCCCGAAAACCGCTCGGCAGGCCGCCGATGCGGCCCGACGTGCGCGCGCACGATGCGCAAGTGGCCCAGCCCATCTTACGGCTGGAGCCCGAGCCGTCGGATCGGGAGGGGAGAGGATCGGACGGCGGGAGATGCGCCGGGGCTGAACAAAAAAACCGGCGAGGGGGGGAGAAACCCTAGCTCACTTTCTCCCCCACTCTCTTACCTCACTCACTCCCGCACCGGCGCGAGCGCAGCGACGCCGGCCGCCCGCCCGCCGTGGCGCCATGGGGAGTAGCTCGCCGGCGCACGCGTGCGAGAAATCGCGCGCGGCTCCGTCGAGCCTCTCCACCGTGGCGCCCTTAAGCCGGGGCACGTCGCGCGTGGATCTGAGGCGCCATATGGCGCGCACGAACGTCGGCGAGCTCGGCGGCGCAACGAGGCGGCGGCGACGAGGCGCCACCGAGCGGCCGCGCAGGGCGACACCGGCAACCAAGAGGGCGACGGCCGGGTGCGCGCGTACGGCAACTTACGCCGCACGGCCGGTCCGATCTTGGCGAGGCACGCGTAGATCTGTGACGCGCTCCACCTCGTCGACATGGTGCCGTCCGGCGGTGACACGACGACGACGGCAACGTGGCGAGGCCGTCCGCGTGCCGGCGTCCGCGCGGCGCATCTGATGCCGCGCGGTTCTGAACTTATGCCGGCAAGGTGCGCACGCACGGCGAGCTTATGCCGTGGGGACCTTGTCGGCGGCCGGAGTGAGGATGGCGCCGCCGTGTGCGCGCGCGTGGGCTGAGTGCGCGGCGTGATCGGCGGCGACCGAGAGGTAAGTACCTCCGAAAACTTAGGGTTAGGGTTTACTTGTGATGTAGGAATAATCTAGGTTAGAAAACCCAGAACAATAGCTTAGAAGTAATCTAATCTTACTGTATTTAATCTAAAACTGAAGACTAAAGATGAATGATCTGAACTAAATCTAATTAACCTACTGCGCAAAACATTAATCTGAATAAGACCTTAATCATGAATTGATACTTAATGCGCAGGAGTGTAAAACTTGACTAAACAGAGCTAAAAAAAAAATTGCACTGAAAACTTAGCTAACTTAATTAATTCAACTCTGTCTAGGGATAGATCATCAAAACTAACTAAAACTGAACTAGAACTTGACTAATGACATGATGATCAACACTGATTGCGCTAGATCAACTAAACTAACTTAAAAATATGATCAGATCTAGTGCAAACCAAGACTAGGGGATCTAAAACGACTAGTTTTAGGCGTCTGATACCAATTGTTAGTACTAATTCGCCATAAACTAAACAGGATCATCTAGTCAGATTATAGATCACGCCTAGAACACTTAAGATCAACACTTAAATCAACTTACCCGTCATGATCTCCTCTGCAGCAAGGTTTGATGAGCTGTAGAGGTTGAACTCGAAGTAGATGTCGATGTAGATCAGGCACCGAGCTTCCACGACTTCCAACAGCGTTAGGGATCGGTAGATTAGGGTTAGGTCTAACCCAGGGGCTTAATTCGTGATTAACTCACGATCAGGGATAACAGGAGGTTTCCCTTTGCTTATATATGCTGCTGTAGGCGTGGGACCGGGCCTTTAGATGGGCTAATTTCTGCCTCCCGATCAAGGCAGCTAATAGGGGCTTTTAGTTGGATTCTAATGGGCCTTTCGGTCCAATTGACAGAGGTCAATAATTCCAACAGAAGCTCCCCGAGATCCAGGCCGCGATCCGGCACGGGCGCCTGTCCATCGGCGGAAAGCACCTCGGCAGGCACATCACGGCCACGCTCACGGACGGCGAGATTGACGCCATCATCGACTACTCCGGCGAGACAGGCGGGATGGCCGTGCCGGTGTTCGACAGCGCCGGGCGGCGGTACGAGTTCAAGATGGCGTACGCGGAGAACACCTACTTCTACCGCCTGGTCGGGGCCGCGGAGTACGAGCGCTTCATGGTGGACAACCACGTGGTCCGCGACGTTCACGAGCTCGGCAAGGAGCTTTTCATGGAGGTGTGGGCGTTCCGATCGCCGGCGCTACGCTGCAAGGGCAACATGTCCTACGACGATCACCAGGTCGGGGCTCTCGGGATGGTCATTCTGTTCTTAGACCTTGACGCCGACGGCTTGGGCGACGAGATCCTCGACGACGACAGCCTCACCATCAAGCACCTGATGAGACACTACCCTAAAGTTCCCGAAGGTTACACATTAGAGTGAATGTGGGTGCGACACATAAAACGCATTTAGATTAATTGTTGATTTCTCTTTTTTTTTTTGTCTCACGAATTTTTCTATGGTGTAAATAAGAAACCATTGCAATAAGCTTAATTTCCGTCTGAGGAAATGGTGGAAATGACATCATCATAGATTCCTATCTTTTTCAATTGATTTGAATAAATATAATTCTCTTATTTGCCATTCTGATTTTAAATCTATTTGCACACTTAATTACTAAGCAAAAGGACCAACAAAACGTTTTTTTTTTTGAGAGAAAGGACCAACAAAACTTGATCTCATTTGTATACGTTACATAGCTCGTATGCATGCTTGTGGGTTGTTTACCCCCGCCGTCTCTCGTCTTCCTGACCACGTGCCTCTTCATATACTCCCTCTGTCTCAGAATAATTGACATTCTGGCCATGTATTAGGTTCATTGAACATTCTGTGAATCTGGATCAACACACCTGTCCAGATGCATAGAACATTCTACGAACCCAGACATCCTGAAACATGGCTAGGATGCCAAATAAATTGAGACGGAGGGAGTAGTGATCATCTCACCTCACATTTTATCGGGCTACACATTGAATTCTGTCTAGGTCCATATGTGTGTTTCCTGCAATCGCGCATTAGCATGTGATGACTGGTGTAGAATTTCTATATTGCTTTCTTATTACTATTACAGAAATCATGATCTTTTTTCGTGACACATACCCAACCCCTAGGCCTTTTAATGGGCGACAAACAAACTTCTTGGCTGACAAGCGGAATGATGGCAAGAGCCCAAGCAAAATGACGCTAGTGCTATTCTACTTGCTAGGCTGGCAACTTAAAACATGTGGCGCCAATGCTATAATATTGAAGACATAATCTCAGATCTACATGCTTCATGCTAGCTAGATTAATTGAAATATTCAAGCTAATCTTCAAACACGTGGCGCCAATGCTAGCTAGATTGAAATCTTCAAACTAATCTTCTTGTGATCATGTTATTATTGTCAAATGAACTCAAAGTTTGGATGGCATTAAGCATCAGTTCAGCATAACACACATGCTCCTTGCATATTAACCAAATCCAGTAATTGGCACAGGTCAATCGAAAAAGAAAAATTCGCACAACACCATTCTACGCGCCAAAATCCACGGTTGGCACTCCTTGCAACCAATGGCAGATCAAAATCTTTAGAAATTGACTTTTACAAACATCTTTGAAAGAATCTCAATCATTAGGTATTTTTAATGATATTATCTAGTATGAGAGATTTTATAAACAAACACACTATCATTTACTATTAACCACATTCTAGAAGTTTTGATTATATTATTGATATTTCGGAGAAGACATTTGGATTTCGTGGTATGATAAGAATTTTGAAAAGAAAGGAATATTGCATTTATTGGTGCATCATACAGGTATGAGTGCCTTCGGGCAAAAAAGTAATGAAGCACAAAATGACAGCAACCAATTTGGTTCAGTAGTTCATCTCCTATGCCACTGAGACTAATGATTACATACGGAAAGATGAGGATTGTCCAGTTCGAAACAATTTGAAATGATATTTCACAGTTTCCTTTGAATCTAAGGGGCACTTGTCCAGTAAAAACCGACGGGAAGCGGGATGAACATGCTGGTGTTCGACCGTGCTGAGTGGCGGTACGAGTTCAAGATGGCTTACGCGGAGGACAACTTCTACCGCCAGTCGGGGCCGCGGAGTACGCGCCCACGAGCGAGCTCGGCAAGGAGCTCTTCATGGAGGTGTGGATTTTCCGGTCGCCGGAGCTTCGCTGCAGGGGCAACATGCCCTGCGACGACCACCCGGACGGAGCCCTTGGGATGTTCATTCTGTTCCCTTGACGCCAACGGCTTGGGCAACGAGATCCTCGACGACGTCAGCCTCACCATCAAGCACCTGATGAGGCACTATCCTAAAGTACCAGAAGGATACACGCTAGAGTGGCGGGTGCGACGACATATCAAACGCGTGTGGAAGAATTATCGATTTTCCCCTGTTTTTGTTTGAAAATGTTATCTAAAATGTAAATAAGACATCGTTGCAACTTGCAATATGCTTTAGTTCCAGCTCAGATGCTATGGCAATTTGCAACAACCTGCAGGAACGTCCAACGCGCATGCGGTTTCGTTCCTAACTCTAGCATTGCCACGTGTCTCATTTGAAAGACGAGACCTCTTTGTTTACGACGTATCCTAGCTGCCAAACAAGATATGTCATCGTATCTTTGTTTTTTTTTTAGAGAATAGGTGTCCCCTGCTTTATTCAAAGCAAAAACGAGTGCGGTACATTGATATCAGTTGGCTCCAAGCCACACAAACTCCTCGACTCTAAGTCATCACATGACATTGGCTCTAACCTAGCCTGATTGTTACTACTGTGGCCATTTGGGACGTTACTGTCCTGCAACTGTTCACCATCCGGGTCGGTTACTAGTGCTACCTCCACCCATGGCAGCCTGTATGGTACTGACGCCATCTCTTCCAGTCCTCGCACCAAAACGTCTAGCTCTGGTTTTTCCTCTTCCTTGCACAGCGACCGCCACGACTTCATCATCTTCTCCATCCTCTTCACGATCTCTTTGTCGTTCGTCCATGCTCCTCCCTGAAAACATAGATTGTTTCTCAGTTTCCATATAGCCCAAAACACAGAAGCAGTTAACATATTCAGCAACTTATGCTTCTTATTACTAATCCAGAACTTAGCTACCGACTCAAAGTCATAGCCCAAATTCTTCCCAGTCAAATCAGAGATGTAAGTCCAAATATTTCTAGCAACACAGCAGTCAAAGAATAAGTGTTTAACGCTTTCCTCTTCATCACAGAAAAGGCAAGACAGATTATCTACTTTCCTTCTCCTAGCCAGGTTATCTCTGGTAAGAGTCTTATTACTGGCTAAAAGCCATAGAAAGACATGAATTCTCGGTGGAACATTCAACTTCCACATAACTGGTGTGTAAACTGGGGTCACACCTCTAAAATTGATCATCGTATCTTTGTTTATCTACGCTTTCTGTAACTTACATCCCTGTCCAAAATATACGCGAACCCAAAACCTAACCATGGACGCGGCCGGAGGACTAGGCAGCGCAGACTTGATCCCGCTTCTGGACGCCCTGGCTGCGCTCGGCGCCACGACGCCACGGCGCGTCTGCCGGAAGAAGCTCTCTGCCAACGACCTTAACCCGGGTCAATCGCGCCTGCTCATCCCCTGCGCGAGCGCGGACGAGGGCGACGCACTCGCGGCGTTCCTGACAGAAGATGAGATGGATCTCGTGCGCGAGCCGCCGGCGCTGCGGACCGCCGACGAGATGTCCAGGTTGCGCGGTATAGAAGTGCCGGTCTTCGACCGCCACGTCCACCGCTACGACGTGACGCTCAGGTGCATAGGATCATCAAAACGCTACTACCGGTTTTTAGGACATGGGTGGGTGCGTTTCTTGAGGAGAGCCAACAACCACAACCTCGCGGAGCTGGAGATCGAGCTGTGGGCTTTCCGCTCGAAGGGGCTGCTGTCGTTCCGCCACACAGAGGCTGCTGCGCAACACCCTGACGGGGCTTTAGGAATCGCGATCCTGGTAATAGGTGCATAGGCCATATGGCCATCATAGAGCTCGCGGTTGTAATAGTAAACTAGAGGAATTCCCCGCGCGTTGCTGCGAAAATTAAGGATCACTTTCAAATGAATAGTAGGGTAAGAGTGTATAAATTTGATATGAAACTTGGTTAAAGGGAAGATATGTAACATCCTGTTCTATAGACAAACAAAAGAATGAACATTTTTCTGCTTCTCTATCAACTTGCATTACCTAAAAAGAGATATCAATCGTGCTTGTCCCCCTATTAGAAAGTGCTAACATTGTCATGCACTATTATCCCCTAGTTAATTGCAAAACATGAAAAAACAAAATACCTTTTGACGACATGTGCAAAAATCCACTACGATGACATATGAGAGATGAATTATCCCCCTGTGATGCCTATATTTCTTCAACAATAGAAAGATGATAGGCTGACTGGAATATAATGAGAGAGAGAGAGAGAGAGAGAGAGAGAGAGAGAGAGAGAGAGAGAGAGGTTGGTGTTGATTCATGCATATGAAGAGGCTTCCATTGCACCTGAGACATGATACAGGGCGCACGAAGTTTGTTAGAAAAACTGAACCACATTAGCTGACATCAATGAATTATGTTACACAATGGATGAATGCAGTGTAGATAAAAGAAAAGCAATGCACCAATCGTTCTTGTTAAATAGAATGCAAAAAACTGTAATGAATAGATGCAACGTGGCTGTGCGAAATGTTGAATACAATTGGATTTCCTTCGAATAGGAACACTGAACACTCACAACAGTGGATGGAATATTTAGTGGGGAATAATGCTTGCCAGGATGATGCAAAAGGAGCGTATATTTAGTGGGGAATAATGTTAAATGTCAACCGTTTCTTCTCTTACTGAAATTATTGAGTTTTGTCACTCAATAGATTGAATGGATGTAACCTGAATGGTTGGTGCTAATGGAGAGTAATGCTAGCCATGATGACGCTATTGAAGAGTGACGCATGTCTGTTGGGTTGGCAGGGGCTGCGGCTAGCTTGAGGTGAGGATGGAGTGAACTTGAAAGAACGGTTAGATGGGATTCAAAGATCACGATATGATGGTTGAAACAAAAGTGATGATGTGGCGCAATGAGGATTGAGCTTTAGAAAGTTAGTGGGTATGCCTTATATAGATATTATAGATATCTTAACCTTAAGCTTAATCATTAGCTCTTTTATATTTCATATATGTGTGTGTGTGTGTGTGTGGAGATGAGTTTGAGATCTGTGACTGTGCCAACATTTAAACATTTAATCATTAGCGTATTAAGCTTATGGTGATTATTTTGTTGTTTTCTGTTAGTAGATATATGTTCTAAGTTTACATTGTGAAGATATAAAAAAAAGAGCAAAATTGTCTAAGACACATTGATAAGCAGTGGCTTCATCCGCATCATACTAACAAAGTCGAATTTGTATGCAACACACAATGATTTTGAGGACTCATGTTTGTGATACACTATGATCATTTAACAATTATTTTCAACTTTTTCTCAATTCATAAAATACATTAGAATTTGAAATTTATCCCCAATGTACATTGTTGCGTTATCTATCATTAAAAAATGGAGCTGGATTTTTTCGATTGTTTGCATCATTTGTGTTTTATGATATATAATGTAACAATGTATATTGGTGCCAAGTTTGAAATTCTAATATATTTAATGAATGGAGATAAGAAAAATTTTAAAATAATTGATAAATGATCATAGTGTGTCATAGATGAGATTTCCCAAAATGGCAGTGTATTGCACACAAAACAAAGGAGTACATACCAATTTTTATTCTTTTTTTTGTCCTGTATGAAATTTGCTTCCCTTCAAGCTGACCAGTTTGTAGCATATATAACATTCACATCTTTAATGACAAATAATCTGTAGCAAGATAAAGAGAGAATGCAAAAACATACTAAGCTTCATCTCAGTGACAAAGGGCATAGCTAAAGAAAATACCTCTTATTATTCATGGCTTCTGTTACATGAAGCTTTCCAGCAGAATCACCCACCACCAAATCTCTCTTGTATTTCCGCTTCTCCCCCTTCTTTGGCACACTAAAAGCTCCCATGCTCTGATCCATGACCGCCCCCTTCTCTTGGCGACCCTTCCCTAGGGTAGTACCACCAATCATGGTCAACTTCTCGTTTTCCAGCATCTGAGAAGTGACATCAGTCTTGGAAACTAAGAGAGAGATAGAGAGAGCTCTGGAGTCGTTGATCTCATCAAAACATGATTCCGAAGTCACCTCTGTGGCCTCTACCTCCACATAACTGTTAGCTAATGACCTCGGATTCTCGGTGAGTCACCGGCATGACATGGAGTCCGTAGCTCCATTATTACCTGCTTTGCCGCCCATTGCCTACCTAGGAGGGAGAGTGTCTTGTTATCGCTGGGTGGAAGGTGGAATTAATGGTTTATCATTTTTTTTGGTGGGATATTAATTTCTTTAACATTTAATATAGGATTTGATTTGGTTTGGCATTTCAATTCAAGATGGAGAGGGCACATAGTAATTGTGCTTCTTAGTCATTTATGCGTTGTTTCACACTTCAAGTCACAAGGTTTGGAGCATTTATTTCATATCCTTTAATCAGCACCATTCTGTAACAAGCTAGCATGAAGCCCAACACACCAGAAAGTAGGTATATGTTGGTTTTGTTTGAGACACATCGAAAAACGGTGGCTTCATCTCTGCAGCACATAAATAAAGTCAAATTTTGTGTGTAACACATTATGATTTTGGGAACTCTCGTGTGACACACTATCACTATTTAACAATTATTTTCAACTTAATTATCTCAAATTATAAAATATATTAAAATTTGAAAGTTAGCACCAATGTACATTGTTTGCTTTATCTATCATTAAGTAGTGGAACCAGATTTTTTTATATTGTTTGCATGATTTGCTGGACAAATTATATATTAGAAAAAAATGAGCAAACAATGCTAACAATCAAAAAATCTGGCTTCATTTTGTAATGATAGATAATGCAACAATGCACATTGGTGCCAAGTTTCAAATTCTAATGTATTTTATGTATTGAGATGAAAAGTTGAAAATAATTGTTAAATGACGATAGTGTGTTACAAACGTGTGTCCCTAATTAAAATATTAGTGTGTTTCTTACAAATTCAACTTTGTCGATGTGTTGTGGACAAAGCCACGGTTTCCCTGTGTGTCTTGGATAATTTTGCAAAAAAAATAAAAAATAAAAAAATCTGGTACTTTAGCTCGGTGCCTTAGCCAGTGCTTTACAGTGATGCTGTCGTCGTCCAACGGCTTGTCCCCCAAACCATCGGTGCCGAATTCGAAGAGCAATATGACCATCCCGCCCGTCCGGGCGGCCCCTGACGGACTTCTTTCCCTTGCGCAGCGCCGGTCACCACGTCGCTGTCGACCGTGAATTGCTCGGAGTCCGATCCCCCAGCCAGGCAGTAGAATCCCGTGTCCTCCGCGTAGTCGACGCACTTGAAATCGTACCGAGTGCCGTCACCACCGTCGAACACGGCAACGTCCAGACTGATCACTAGCAGTCCAGTACTTTCGCATCGAGTGTCCTACTGTAACAAACAATCACGTCACGTGTCTTGTAAATTACTGTTTCAGGTTTCAGAAGTTTCAGTTAGCTCGAGGGTGTTCACCAATTTCAGACACGGTCGGGAGTCAACAAAATAGTAGCTCCTTCAATTTTAAATGGACGAATTGCTTTCCGTGGAGAATTATATTCGGACAAAACTCAATGTGCACACCGCCTCAACTTTGCTGATCAACATGAGAGTGTTACAAGATACAAATCGTCTTAAGCTTAGCTACAAATACAATGCTTAGCGTACATTCAAACTACAATATACCAAACAGCTAATGAAAGTAGGTACTGCCTATGATCGATTGGTTGACGGATTACTAAGGAAGGGGCAGCAACAGCAAGTCTCCGGCTGATTGTGTGGCTTGACGATGAACACGTGCAGGATGCTGTCGTCGCACATGGTCACCCCGAAGTGACGGAACGAGCGCTGCTTGAATGCCCAGATGTCGACCACGTCATTCTCCTTGAAGCTGCACCGCCGGATGAAGTCGAGGTACCCCTCCCCCTTGACGATCGTGCCGTGGCTGCTCTCCCACCGCGACATCCGCAGAACCCCGCTGGCGCCGGCGGCGAGGTCCACCAGCCTCACGGGCAACCCGCCGTGCACTCTTCCCTTTCTCTTCTTCTTCTTCATCTTCTGCTCACCCGCGTCGCTGGCAGCCGCGCTGTTCTCTGGCTCCGGCAGCAGCAGCTTCTTCGACTTCTTCCTGGGCTCCGGGTCGTATAGAGCAGGTTGGCGGAGGCGAGCTCCTCCAAGGTAAGAAGCGGGCGGAGGCGGCGCAGCACGCCGTCGGTCGGGACGCGGAACCGGTTCTGGTGCGCATCGAGGTCCGTGCTCGTCACCGCCTTTGCGTCGATGAAGTGCACCGGCAGGTCAGCCCGGAGCCTCAGCGCCGGGAGGAGATGGTTGCGCAGGCACGGTGGCTCTTTTCCGAAGATGGGAGGCGGCGGCGCCTGCTGCGGCTGCGGCCAAGGAACGGCGCTTATTGGCTGGGAGTCCGCCAACTGCTGCCGCGGTCGCTTGGCGTCGCTCTGTTGCGCGGTGGTGGGGTCGTAGACGACCATGGCGAGACACCTCTTGCCCATCTTCGTCGCTGGAGCAGGGGAAGTGGGTCGACGAGGTCTTTCCCTTCTTTCTGCGCGCTCGCTGAAACTTCTCAATGGATGGCGAGGTTGAGAATGTCTGATGTGATGGGAGCCGCACATCCGTCAGTTTATAAAGCATTGGGACACTATTACTTTGCCGATTCGAAATCTGAGTTCCATATCCGAATCCGAATTGAAGTCCGACCTCCGGCTCCAAGTCTCCAACTGCAACGAACTTGATAACAGCCGTCGCATTATTTCGTCTCCGTCTCAGAGAAGGCTGAAGGCTGAGGTGTAATCCGTGCCCAATGCATTTTCATCCTCCCCCGATAACACTGCTTTTGGATCCATTTGGCAACTTTTTCTTAATACAAAGATGCGTAGCTCTCCTGTGTATTCGAGAAAACACTGCTTTTGGAAGAACAATGCTATACGTCCGACCACTATGTTCGACTGCCGTGTACGACTGCATTAGAAATTCCATAATTAGCATCACGGGAAGGAAAAAATTAACAGAAAACTCACGGCGTGAGAAACAAATGACTTGGGGACACCGGTCGGACACGGCAGTCGAACACTGGAGTCCTATGTGTATTATTTTCCCTTTTGGAATAGAAATCCGTAGTTGGCATGGGAATAGGCACGTTGGTCTTTTATAGATGAAACAATTTCTACTGGTCCTTGTTGCGTCCTACTCCTACTAGCATGCCCTCGATTTGGGACGATTGAAGGCATTACCAATTCCTATGGAAGTTTCTTTTTCTGGCGTCCCTTTCGAGTACCAGTTGGTGTGGCTGCCGATTTTATAAATCAAGCTATTTAAGGGAAATGTACCTATAAAACTGAACCAGTTTTTTCTGATCAACTATCCTGGACAGTGTGCTCACTAAAGCAAAGACCCAGACCCACATGCCAGTGACCTTGCCGTACGTGAGAGCATCCTCTCGCCCATAAAACAAAGCCGAACAAAAAAACTAGGTTTTGGGATCGTCCTGGACTTCCAGCCTCAACAACAACCGAATCTTGAGCCAACACATAAGATAGTGTTTGAATCAAATGACACAAATTCACATAGGGAAGGTATGGTGGCGATGTTATTCAATCATGTGATTATTTTTATTCTCTCTAATGGTGCAGAGTATTTCTTCGAGAATGCTCATGTGCTGCTGGCCGTGCTTCCGCAGCAACGCCAAGACTTCAAGTTGCTGCGTGTGTGCAATTGCTTTGGTGGCCATTTTGGCTTGGATCAGATCATCAGATATGGGCGAGCATCGACGATGATTCTGGCCTCCATTCACTCGGTTGTGTTTGGTGGCCTATGACGTGCAGATCTTGACGACTTGGAGTGATGGCTGTTATGCGGCATGTCTAGCCAAGTTTGAAGGTATGATCCGATCTGGGCTGCCAGGGTGTAAGCTCTGCCTGGTTATTTGCCAGTGCCGACGATGATTTGTCCTTGTTGAAGGCGTCGTTGTGGTGCCTTATTGTCATGAGATCGGAGGACTCCGGGTGAAAACTTGAAATGGCGGCGGCATCGTTGATGTCATGACCTTCATGAAGGCGTCATTTTGGAGTCATTTGCATGTGCGGCTGGGTTCTACAGTTTGGTGGTTCTTATCACCGTCCTTGTCTATTTGGGAGTCTCTAGCAGCTATCAATTTTCTTGCTTCGTCGGTTGCCGTTTGGGTGGTCTTTGCTTCAATCAAAGATGTTGTTCATTGTTAGATTGGCAGATGCTCGAGTGTGTTCTATCCCAAATGTTGTGAAATAACAGACATATGGAGTCGACCGTACTCAATAAACTGCGCCGGAAGACACTTCAAGCTGCAGACAGGAGACATTTTTTTTCTTCATCTGTGTAGCATTTGTGCACTTCTGATGATGGCCGGCTATTGTCGGTGGTTGTATTTGGCTGTAACTTTCTAAGAGGTCAAGGCCATTGCGGTTGTGACTTCTCCGAAGGCCAAGGCCGGGATTAATACAATCTTCCCATTATCTAAAAAAAAAAATTCTTCGAGAAAGGATAATGTATGATCCTCATACACACAGTGACCGCACAACCGGGGGGCGATCACACGGGGCGCTCTCACCTCCGCCCTGTTCAACCTCAAGTCGGTCTCCGCCCACCCCTCGCCTGTCCGTGCTACTCCGCTGCATACTCCTTGGTCTGCGTGGACTGTGCCTTATTGGGCTGGGTCAGATCAAGACGTGGGTGGCGCGCACCAATGAGCCCATCAAAATCGAAGCGGTCGTCTTCTACCTCCGGTCGTTGCCGAAAGGATGCAGGAACGCAGGACGGCACGCAAACGCCACTGGTGAGCGTCGGAGAGGTCGTCTGTGCCACCATCACAGCCAAAATTGTTCCAGGAAAAAGGGATTGTTCCAGAAGAAATTGAGATTGTTCCACAAGACAAACGGAATTGTTCCAACCAACATATGCAAATGGTCCATCTGTTCTTATGGATTGTTCTACTCCATGTCTCCACATGTTCCAACACATCATGGGAGATGTTCTACCTCATGCCTCCAAATGTTCCAAGGTTTGCTACGGATTGTTCTGGGCACATGACACCCTTGTTCCAACAAAAATCCTCACCTAGATCGAAAGACTGCTCTTGCACGACGGTGCCCGGGGCAGTGGCGAAGAAGGAAAATAATGGCGGCGGCGCACGGGTCCAGGGCGCGGACGCGTTTGCCTGGGCGACCGGGCCAGCGACGCCTCGGCGAGGCTGCGGCAGCGCGGTGCCCGGCGGTGGAGGCCGGCGTCGGGTGGGGAACGGGCCGATTGCTGTTGCGGTGGGCGGAAGCGATATTCCCGCGATCACACTCGCGTGGGCAAGTGGACGACCCACACCCTCGCGCACCTGGCGCGGGCGCGGGACGTGAGTAGCGGGCCCACCTGCTTTGCTTTCAGGAGCGGATTTTTTTACTCAGCGAATCGCTGGCGCACGCTTTTTTGTTTCTCTTTCGCTGCAGATTTCTTTTTTCCTATCGCACGACTTGTTTTCCTTGGCTACAGCCTACAGGCACACGGAATTTTACTGTACTATTACATCATAAACAGAGAGCTTCTTTGAAAATGAAAATGAACAAATTTTAATAGGCACTGAACAATATTTATGAGCCTAAAACATTCTAATACATGGACCGAAACACTTGAGTACATTACAATACTTCGATTAATGCAGAACATTTGTAAAATGGCCACAATTTTTAATAGGCAGAGAACAAATCATATGCATGCTTGGAACAAATTGTTTGATAAGACAGAAGAAATAGCTCGTATACATGGAACAAACAATTTAGGGACATAGAACAAATCATCTACATGCTTGGAACAAATTATTTGGGAAGCCAGAACAAATAACTCGTATACATGGAACAAACTATTTAGATACATGGAACAAATCTTCTACATGCTTGGAACAAATTGTTTGGGAAGCCGGAACAAATAACTCGTATACATGAAACAAATTGCTTTGGGAAGCCAGAACAAATAACTAGTATAAGTGGAACAAATTGTTTCGGAAATCGGAACAAATAACTTGTATACATGGAACAAACTATTTAGGGACATTAAACAATCATCTAAATGCTTGGAACACATTGTTTGGGAAATCGGAACAAATAAGTTGTATACATAGAGCATTATTTAGGAACATGAATCTAAATCATCCACATGCATGGAACAATTTGTTTTGAAAGCTGGAGTAATAAATCGTAGTAGTGAAATGAATTATGTAAAAACATGAAACAAATCATCTACATGCTTCAAACAAATAAGCCAAGCAGATAAGTTTTATTCATGAAAAAAAATTATAAAGACACGACGCACATTAGTTACATAGCTGGAACAGACAAATTATATTTTAAAATAAATTAATGTATGCATAGTATATTATTTAGAAATGTTGAAAATTATTTGGTTTTAAAATGAGCAGAGGGATAAACCGAGAGGAGAAAAAAAACACAACCAAAGCAATGCATCATTCAATTATCACGTAAGGGTGTGAGACTTGCGGGAAAAAAAAACCGTGACTACCGGTATACATGACAGTGTTTTGGTGAAAAAAAAGACAGATCCTGTATGCGGACACAGTTGCCATTGGCCCACCTTGTCCGCCTATTGGTGCGCACGCGCTGCGCGTCGTGAGGGTGCGCGAGAGGTGTCATCCACTCGCGTATGCGAGTGCGATGATTCCCGCGCACAACCCCCTGTTTGAGGTGAGCTTGCATCCCATTGTTCATTTTAGAACACGGGCTTATGAATTTTTTGCACTTTTCAGTCAGCACTACACAACATCTATAACTATAACAACACATAAAAATAATTATCGCTGGCACCGTCTTTCTAATTTGTTGGCACGCCTTGTGTTCTACTTGAAGACACCAACAAAAGTACATCTCACTTGCATAAGTTTTGTAAAAGTTTTTTATGTGATGAATATTACAGAGATTTTCTGTCATGTATGTAGTAGAAGTGTTACCATGATTGTAACTTCACTGAAATTTGCTATCTAATATTGACTAGAATTGCTATAGTTAAACTCATAATAAATTTTAAAATTGTTACATAGCATATCAGCTGATACTTTTTTTAAACAAAACTACTAAAGTTGTTATATGCACAACATTTGCCAACAAACATATTTGCTATATGTAGGCATGCAGATCACTATGAGAAAATATACTTAAGTTGTTACATTAATACATACAACATATGACCATAAATATACCAAAGTTGGTATACGGTACACACTCAAATTTTTATCACAAATATTTTAAAGTTGCTACATAGATGGACACAAATAAATATCACAAAATTGCTAACATTAAGTTAAATGAGTTAATAACCCAACTTATAAAATATTTATCCGAATTTCATAAATTTCTGGTTTTATAGAAAATTTATGGATTTTATTCAGTTGTGATTGTGAGAAGGAATAACTATAGGCAGTATAATATATAACAAATTGAAAGGTGTACTGAAGAAAAAAAATTAAAAGACAATAAAGGGAAATAGGTTTTCTTCCTTGCTCAACCTAGTTTTTGCACCCTTGTCACCCACGCGCCCTCTCTTCTGCTTAACCTTAAACCCTTATGCCTCTTCATTCTTTTGCCTCATGTACTATTTGGCTGGGATTTATTGTTCCATGCATTGAATCGAGGTAGGCCTAGGTGTGTGTCATGCGGCGGATAACACTTTCAACATTCTATATCTTCCTGAGTTACTTCAACATCATCTCCATTTCTAGCAATTTGCAATGGCTACTTCACTTCATAATTTACTGGTAACCATCGCTAAAGACACTAGCCCAATCGACTGTCCTCCGCCTCCAGCAGCCTTTCCATCACTTATTCATTTTCCCCTCCTTTCACCCTTGGTGGTGATATTAACTTAGAAATGGGTGTACAAATATTCTAATATCTATGTATTGTTTCTAAATAGATGCGATTGTAGTGAACGAAACCCCTAACAAAATTGTTAACATAAATAAGATATTTGTACATATTATTTGTATGCTCTCAATGCATTAGCACCTATTATTAAATATAAAAAAGTAACAAAGAAGCAAAATTATATTATTCATAATAGCAGAATCAACAAAGTTGATCTAATATTTGCACAAAATCATTGATCCTATATCTAATGAGATTATGTAAGATTTACATAGCTCTATTAATAATAATTGTTGTATAGAGGTGTCAATATATTTTTTTTCTTTTCTCTAGAAACATTTTTGAAAAATATCTATCATTGGATGATTTTTACAGTTTCTCAACTATGAGAGGATATACTATATTTAATAAAGTTAATAACATAGCAGAAGTTTTATGTGGTGATATAGAGTTTATGAAATAAGCAACTATTACCTTATTTGTGCATAATATGGGCATGCTCCTGCCAAAACAAAATAATAAAAATTGATAACATGACAACCTACAGAGACTAATGACTTGATTTGAGAATATGTAGGCCATACAAGTGAAACATGAAACAATATGGAATATGTAACATCATACTTGAGAATCTCTAGGTAAAAGCCTGAATTAAAACTTTGAATGGGTGTCAGCGCCTTTGATGCCGCATCCTCGTTTCATGCGTCATCTTAAAGATTCTTTTCCCGCTATACGGTGATGGTTCATCCTTCTTTGGTCTTGATCTCTTGGAGCTATCGACAACTCTGATGTCATCTCGGATGTTCCCAAACTTCCACTAGTTTGGTGGTGATGGGAATTCCTTTTTTTGGTGGTTCCTACGTCAATGAAGAGATGCTCCCGCCCGGTTCCGGCGGCTTCCCCGCCGCCCTCGACTCCCGCCGCACTAACCACTGCTCCGCCCACTGCCGGTCCGGCCTGCTGCGGCTTTCTATGTCCGGTGGAGGGAGACCGAAATTCAAGGGTACAAACCCCGCGCACTAGAGGATTCTACGGCGATACGCCCCCGCCCCGCCCTCCTCCATCGTCTCCGGATCCATGGCCGCCGCCTGCCCCCACGCTAACCCGGCTTTGCCGGGCTCGTCGCCGTGTTTGTCCCCGCCCTGTCCTCCTCCTCCTCCGTCTCCGGCGGCTCTCGGCGCCCGCCTCTGCGCTAACCCGGCTTAATTCGCCGGGCTCGTTGCCGTCGCTTCTCCGTCACTGCACACGAGCTCGGATGGGAGGTGTAAGAAGACAACGTGGCCATCCGATGGGTTTCCCGCACCAATCTGAAAGCACGATACCCGCTTTCATGCCGGGCCCATGGCGACTGTATTTGTGGCCCCAGCGCATGCGCACGCGTTCCATCTTCCCCGCCGTGAGTCGTCCCCGTGCATGCGTGGGATTTGCAGGCGCGCCTGGTTCACGTCGACGCCGTATTTGTTGAGCGCCTTCCGGCAAACACACCGCGGGCGCGGGGCGGTGGCGTGAAGCGCGGCAAGGGTGTCGTCCCTCAGTGCGGCAAGACCTGCATCGCCGTCGTCGAATCCTCCTGCTGCGTCCGTGTATCTGGGTTCTTGTGTTCTGGAGCTCACTGTACATAGCGTGCCAGTGTCGTCCGCCGATTTATTTCCAAAAGCAGTGTTGTTACCGGACGCGGAGGAAATTGCATCTGGCTCGTATTACGCGTCAGCCTTCTCCGAGACGGAGACCACACAATGCGACAGCTGTTATCCGAGATGAAGGCTGGACTTCAATTCGGATTCGGATCTATGTACAAGTCAGATTTGGAGTCGGCGTCAAGTACTAGTAGTGTCCTACTCCTAATATAAACAGACAGACCCGCGGCTTCCATTACATCAGACATTCTCAAACTCGCCAACAACACTGAGTTTCAGCGAGCGAAGAGAAAGGAACTCGTCTCCGCACGTTCTCTGCTCTAGCGACGAAGATGGGCAAGAGGTGTCTCGCTATGGTCGTCTACGACCCCACCACCGCGCAACAGGGCACCGCCAAGCGGCCGCGGCAGCAGTTCGCAGACGTCGGCGCCGTCGTCCCGTACGACCCGGACGCCCAGCCTTTAAGCGCCGTTCCCTGGCCACAGCGGCCGCCTCCCATCTTGGGAAAAGAGCCGCCGACGCCGTGCCTACGCAATCACATCCTCCCGGCGCTGAGGCTCCGGGCCGACCTGCCGATGTACTTCATCGACGCGAAGGCCGTGACGAGCACGGACCTCGACGCGCACCAGAATCGGTTCCGCATCCCCACCGACGGCGTCCTGCGCCGCCTCCGCCCGCTCCTCGCCTTGGACGAGCTCGCCTCCGCCAACCTTCTCTACGACCCGGAGCCCAGGAAGAAACCGAAGAAGCAGCTGCTGCCGGAGCCGGAGAACAGTGCGGCTGCCAGCAACGCGGTTGAGCAGAAGATGAAGAAGAAGAAGAGAAAGGGGAGAGTGCACGGCGGCCTGGCTGTGAGGCTGGTGGACCTCGCCGGCGGCGCCAGCGGGGTGCTGCGGCTGTCGCGGTGGGAGAGCAGCCACGGCACGATCGTCAAGGGGGAAGGGTACCTCGACTTCATCCGGCGGTGCAGCTTCAAGGAGAATGACGTGGTCGACATCTGGGCGTTCAAGCAGCGTTCGTTCCGTCACTTTGGGGTGACCATGTGTGACGACAGCATCCTGCACGTGTTCATCATCAAGAGGCACAATCAGCCGGAGACTTGCTGTTGCTGCCCCTTTCCTAAGTAAAGCGTGAACCAATCGAATATGATGGTGTGCGCAGGAAATGATCGTACTTGGTAATTGGTAGATTTTCGTATGAATGTACGTTAAGCACTGTAGCTAAGCTTCAGCCGACTTGTATCTTGTAACCCTCTCACATGTTGTTATTTCGTCGGTTTAAAGAAAATTGAAGTGTGCACATCGAGTTTAAACTGGTTGTTCCATGAAAGCTAACAACAATCACTGAAAACAGGGAATAATTTATAAGAGTATATAAGGCATATCCACTATTATCTGGTAGCAGGATGTCATAGAGGTCAAGTGCTTGAAACTACACCATCGTCAATAATCACGAATTTAGTCATAGTGATTCTGCAAAATATTCCGTCGGTCTCCGTATCGGACTGTTGCCTCTGCTGTTGAGGAGACGAACAGTAGTACCATCTGCATCGGTTGATGTCCCCGAAAATTTCCCTCCCTGAATCGGACACGGATCAGTCCGAGTCCGACGTAGTAACTAGGCTAGTTTATCAAGCTATATAACTAGTCGACGACTCCCTTTGTTAGAGGAATCAAACAGGTCGCTGCAAGCTTAAAAACAAATTCCCATGGGTCAAGCGTTCTCCGACCTGTCAAGCAGACTAAAGTCCCATGGGTCGCCGGAGCTAAGGGAGTCCGGCAAATTCGAGGACGTCTGCAGCGACTGCGCCGTGCTGCGGGCTCAGCTGGCGGCGCTCGGCGCGACGACCCCGTCGTGCGTGTACGGCAAGAGGCTGTCCGCTGGGGCCCAGGCCGACCTCAGCCACGGGCTCCTCTCCGTTGGCGGCGAGCACTTCACGGAGGCCCTCACGGCCATCGAGCTGGGCACCACCGTACACTACACCAGGACCGGCGGGCTGGACGTGCCAGTGTTCGACCGCGACGGCACGCGGTACGACTTCAAGTGTGTGTCCGTGGAGGACATGGGATTCTACCGTCTGGTTGCGGCCTCGGAGTCCGAGTTTGAGCGGTTTGTAGTCGACAACAACGTGGTGTGCGATTCCGCGGAGCTGCAGGCCAAGGAGCAACGTTTCATGGAGGTGTGGGTGTTCCGCTCGCCGGCGCTGCGCAATGGAAGGAAGCCTGTCGACGGCCATCACCGAGACGGGGCCCTAGGGATGGTTATACTGTTCTCCGACCCTGGCACCGAAGGGTTGGGTGATGACAACCACTCCATCTTGCACTTGTTGAGACACTGTCTTAAAGTACCAGAAGGCTACGAACTAGATCAATTGATCTAGGTCTAATGGAAATTTTTTGTTTTTACCATTATCATTATTATTAATACAGTCACGACATGCTTCGCCATAACAGGGAAAAGAACCGCAAAATGAGGGCGTGTTTGGCATGGCTCTAGAGCTGAACTCCAGTCTGGAGTTGACCAAATCTAGCCAAACACCAAACTCTTAAAAATCTTGGAGCAGGCCAACTCCAAAGATTTGGTGGAGCTGTAGTTCATTTTTGTGGAGCATCTCAAAACCAACTCCGAAATGGGCAAAACGAGTGTAGACGCGGAGTTCGGAAGTATTTACCCGCCATTGATACTCGTTACAAGAAAAAAAAAAACGATTCGTTCTTTCACCCGTGTCTACAACGTACATGTTCTGCGATGCAACAGGAAGGAGACTACTCTTGTTAACTATCGTACATGTTTTAACTGCCGAATTAACTGTTTGTGAACATGCACGATATGTGAAATCCCTCTACAAGTATGTGTCGAGTAACCGGCTGATGCTGGTATGGTATCTCTTACCGAGTTCATCGATCTCTATGGCCAAAATCATGTGCACACTCTCTGTTTTTATTTTGTTGTCCGTGGGACAAAAGAGTCTAGACAAATTTGAACCATGGAACCAGTATCTAGGAATATAGCTAGGTACATTAACATAGTAGGAAGCTTACCAATCATCACACGAATTAATAAGTCCTAGCATGAATTCAATTTTAATTTGTAACTCGGAGAACCATTTGAGTTAATGGAATCTCTTGGCCTATCATAATCGCATCAGTCATCGAACCACTTGATATTCGTTGTTCATCGGTGTGCCATCCTCGACGCTCGCAGCGTCATCGTCATCTCCTGAGGCAACACCACCAGAGCGTCGCCTCTTTTCCAGCCACAGCCATCCTTCCAAGAACTCCTTGATCTCCTGAAACTCTAGTGCGTCCTCCGATGCGATGTCAAACACCTCAGTCCCCATATCCTTCAGCTCATCGAGCCTCTCCACCTTGATATCATCACGCCTCTATATCCGTCTCAGCAAGCAGCAAGTCGGAATCTGAGACATATTTGTGTGGCACATCACCAAGAGGATGTGGCGGCACAGGAGACCCTCACGCTCCATCTTCCGGCAGCTGCACTTGACATCTTTTCCAGAGTACGATACGTAGAAGATCACGCTCAGGCGCTGCTTGAACCCTAGCAAGTAAACCTTCTTGCCAAACGTGGGGTGGCCTCTCATCCGTGTCTCCACTACCTTGAAAGTGTCGATCATCTTGATCTCCTCTCGCAGGAGGTAGAAGTTGGCCGGCGTGAACCACCGTGCGACGCGTTCCTCCAGGTCCCGGTGAGCACCACCCATGACATTGCTGCCGTGCGGTCAAGCTCGGCCTGGTCGCTGCGTAAGACGTCAGTGTAGGCGTCAGCCATTCACAAGTCCCAACAAGTCGAGAAGCGACATGCGCTCTTCGACCCCCTGTGAAGGTTTGTGGTGAGGCACTCGGTCCTCTGGTCATTCGCCATGCCGAGGAAGAACAGTTGGTGGACGTCCGGTGTTTGGCCATATAATCGTGCCAACGGCGGTCGAACGCCGCAGGCAAGCATACGTCATACATCAAGGACCGGAACTCACTCCAGGACACTCCTCGACGCCCTGCTCCACATGCCACGAGCGCATCTGGTTGTTGGACTCCGGGAACACGATCTTGACGGCCGCGGCCACCGCGTCGCCGCTATCGGTAATCACAGACTTGGGCCCGAATTGGTCGTTCGACATCATGAAGGTGTGCAACAGCCAGATGAAGGAGTCGACGGACTAGTCCGAGGTGACGCCACAGCCGAGGATGACGGGCATGTGGCGGCGGATCAGCCTGATAAAGAGGACGAACGGCATGCCATACCGGTGTGTCTGGTACGTGGTGTCGAACTCGACGATGTCGCCATACTCAAAGGACTGGAGGAGGGACTCATAGTCGACCCAGAAGAGGTGCTTCAGGCGCCTGTCTGCGTCCAACTTGTAGTGATGGAAATTCTCAAAGTCTTTCGCTTCTTCCCCCCTGCAGCCAAGTTCTTCTAGAATAGCGTCTGCATCGCCAACATCGATCCGCAGCTGTGCCATCTCGTAGCTAATAAGGAAATGTCAAAAGATCAGATGAGAAATCCAAACATCAACCGATCAAAGTAATGCATCCCGTGTTGCCGGGATTGAGATTCTAGTCTAGATCAAAGAGCAATGATCAATGCAAACTGAGTAATATAGAATTTAGAAATGTAACTGGGATGATGCGCGCACCTCTAGGCGTCGAAGGGATGGACGGAGGAGGTGGACGAAGGCGGCATCATGGCCATCGCTAAAGATGTCGAGTGCTGTTCAGCGGGCGATGGCGTCTTTCGTTGGGAAGAAAAGGTTTGAGGAATGAAGAGAGGCGAAGCAGCTGAACTGAATTTTAAAATGGAAAAACAACCCTTAAATCACTCCAGTCAGATGGTATAACTACCGCTAAAATCGTGGGTGCGGTTAATATAGTATATACTGGTCGGGTATTGAATATAAGGGAGGACGATATTTTGGTGATCTCCAACATTTATTTTGGCCAGTGTGTGTGTTTCTTCCATTCCAACAACAAAAGTGTGTTTGATAAAAAAAAAAGTGTGTGTGTGCGTGCGTGTGTGTGTATGTGTGTGTGCGTGTGTGTTTCTTTTGAAAAGTACAAAGAATTTAGTACCTGCTCGTTTCTGGGCATGAGCTCTGGTGGTGATCACTTTTTCATCGGCCATCATCATCCTGCGGCAATGCGCCACATGGTGGTTGACGAGTGGCATGCTCCCGTGCCTCAGCCCCCCTCCCGACCGTATGCCGCCGCTTTATAAACTTTCCATCGGCCAATGAAAGAAGGAGGCACCAGCTGCGTGGATGTCGTCGCTCTTTGAACGTGTTGGGATATGAAATGCTTTGGTTGTTACTCTATGTAGTATGAAGCAACGCAATTAGATTAGTTTGGAATCCTGGAACTAATTACTATGTATGGCTTAAAGTCGAAAGTCTGAACTCTTGCACTCTTAGTATTTTAATGAGAGTAGAATATATATTGTTCACGGTTGTACATGTTGTAGACTCTTTCATTGGCCGTGTGCATCGACGTATGAAGGCAGCGAATAAAAGTGGCTAAGCACAACCAGAGGTGAGTCGTAGAACGGGGTGAGATCTAGTTGTGCTTGTTAGGATTTCTTAGGTACCAAGTTTGGATGTCTTAGTTTCCAAGTTTGTTAGAAGGCTCATGTGCTATGAAGGTGTAGAAGTGATCCTTTTAATTCGTGCAAAGCAGCAGGAAATGGAGCTCCGAAAATTATGTCGAAAATCTGTAGGCCACAGGACCCACTGGTCAGTGACCCTGTCGATCGTCTTCCATTTCTGGTTGGGCAACTGGCACCCTCCCGCGCCACGGCCCCACTCTCGACCGGATGTCGTCGCTTTAAACAGCCTCGTTCTCCGAGTAGAAACCCTAGCGCGCCTCCCCTTTCTTTCTTCCTCCTGCGCTACCACCCAACACCATCGCCACCTCGAGTTCGACCTCATCGTCCACCACTGCTGAGTTGTCCACCGCCGAGCCATTCCGCCATGAGCTGTGCGGAAACACCCTCTGGCTCGCCATGGCCTCCGCCTCTTCTTTTCCAGCCACAGCCATCCTTCCAAGAACTCCTTGATCTCGTGAAACTCCAGTGCGTCCTCCGTTGCGAGGTCAAACACCTCAGTCCCCAGATCCTTCAGCTCATCGAGCCTCTTCGCCTTGATATCACCACGCCTCTGCATCCATCACAGCAAGCAGCAAGTCGGAATATGAGATATATTTGTGTGGAACATCACCAGGAGGATGTGGCGGCACGAGAGGCCCTCATGCTCCATCTTCTGGCAGCTGCACTTGACATCTTTTCTAGAGTACGATACGCATAAGATCACGCTCGGGCGCTGCTTGAACCCTAGCAAGAAAACCTTCTTGCCAAACATGGGGTGGCCTCTCATCCATGTCTCCACTACCTCGAAACTGTCGATCATTTTGATCTCCTCTCGCAGGAGGTAGAAGTTGGCCAGTGTGAACCACTGTGCAGCACATTCCTCTTGGTCCCGGTGTCTGGTCGTGAGCACCACCCGTGACATTGCGGCCAGGCGGTCGAGCTCGGCCTGGTGGCTGCATAAGACGTCAGTGTATGCGTCAGCCATTCCAAAGTACCAACAAGTTGAGCAGTGACATGCGCTCTTCAAGCCCCCTGTGAAGGTTTGTCGCGAGGCACTCGGTCTTCTGGTCATTCGCCATGCCGAGGAAGAACTGGTTGGTGGACTTCTGGTGTTTGGCCATATAACCGTGCCAATGCCGGTCGAACGCCACAGGAGAGCACACATCGTACATCAACGACCGGAACTTGCTCCGGGACGAGCAGTGGAGGTGCTCCTTGACGCCTTGCTCCACATGCCACGAGCACATCCGGTGGTCGGACTCCGGGAACACGATCTTGACAGTCGCGGACACCGCGTCGCCACTGTCGGTGGTCACAGACTTGGGCCCAAATTGGTGGTTCAATATCATGAAGACACACAGCAGCCGGACGAAGGAGTCAACGGACTGGTCCGAGGTGACGCCACAGCCATGGTCGACGGGCGTGCAGTGCGGCTCAGCCCGACGAACGGGACGAACGGCACGCCGTATCGGTTCGTCTGGTGCATGGTGTCGAACACGACAATGTCATCGTACACGAAGGACTCGAGGCCGGACTCGCAGTCAGCCTAGAAGAGGTGCTTCAGGCGCTTGTGTGCATCCAACTCGTAGTGATGGAAATTCTCGAAGCCGTTCGCTTCTTCCCCCCTGCGGCCAAGTTCTTCTAGAATAGCATCTGCGTCGCCAATATCGATCCGCGGCCGTGCCATCTCGTAGCTAATAAGAAAATGTCAAAAGATCAGATGAGAAATCCAAACATCAACCGATCAAAGTAACTGCATCTTGTGTCGCTGGGATTGAGATTCTAGTCTAGATCAAAGAGCAATAATCAATGCAAACTGAGTAACATAGAATTTAGAAATGTAACTGGGATGATGCGCGCACCTCTGGGCGCTGAAGGGATTGACAGAGGAGGTGGAAGAAGGCGGCATCATGGCCATCGCTAAAGATGTCGAGTGTTGTTCAGCGGGCGATGGCATCTTTCGTTGTGAAGAAAATGGTTGAGGAATGAAGAGAGGCGAAGCAGCTCAAACGAATTTGAAAATGGAGAAACAACCCTTAAATAACTCCAGTCAGATGGTATAACCACCGCTAAAATCGCGGGAGTGGTTAATATAGTATATACTGGTCGGTAACCAATATGACAGAGGCCGATATTTTGGTGATCTCCGACATTTCCTTTGGCCAGTGTGTGTGTGTTTCTTCCATTCCCAAAAAATAAGTGTGTGTGTGTGTGTGTGTGTGTGTGTGTGTGTGTGTGTGTGTGTGTGTGTGTGTGTGTGTGTGTGGGTGGGTGGGTGGGTGGGTGGGTGGGTGGGTGTGTCTTTTGAAAAGTATAAAGAATTTAGTACCATCTCGTTTCTGGGTATGAGCTCTTGTGGTGGTCACCATTTCCTTGGCCATCATCATCCTGCGGCAATGTGCCACGTGGTGGCTGAAGAGTGGCACGCTCCCACGCCTCAGCTCCTCTTCCGACCGGATGCCACCGCTTTATAAACAAGCCCACACCCCCAGAGAAACCCTAGCATGCCTTCGCTTTCTTTCTCCCTCGTGCGCCGCCACCCAGCACCGCCTCGAGTTCGACCTTGACGTCCGCCACCGAGCCTACGAAAAACACAAAAAGGTAAGATGATGCATAACCTAAGGCTAGCCAGACCCATAGATGGCAACCAATCACACCCTATGTGTGTGTGAAAACAACATGGCTAGTGTGTGTGAAAAGCATTAACTGTTTGTGTATGGACTGTGTACATACGCAATAAGTTGATGCTAGAGAAAAAGAAGTGGCAAGAAATGGTGCGACAGTCTGAACTTTCCATCGGTGACTAGTGCGCATTCAAGATAAAGAAAGGAGGCACCAGCTGTGTGGATGTCGTCGCTCTTTGAACGTGTTGGGATATGAGATGCTTTGGTTGTTACTCTATGTAGTATATGTAGTATGAAGCAATGTAATTAGATTAGTTTGGAATCATGGAACTAATTACTATGTACTTAAAGTCAAAAGTCTGAACTCTTGCACTCTTAGTATATTTTAATGAGAGCAGAATATGTATTGTTCACGGTTGTACATGTTGTAGACTCTTTCATTGGCCATGTGTATCGACGTATGAAGGCGGCAAATAAAAGTGGCTAAGCACGGCCAGAGGTGAGTCGTAGAACAGGGGTAGATCTAGTTGTGTTTGTTAGGATTTCTTAGATAATAAGTTTGGATGTCTTAGTTACCAAGTTTCTTAGAAGGCACATGTGCTATAAAGATCTAGAAGTGCTCTTTTTAATTCGTGCAAAGCATCAGGAAATGGAGCTCCGAAAATTATGTAGAAAATCTGTAGGCCACGGGACCCACTGGTCAGTGACCCTGTCGATCGTCTTCCATCTATGGTTGGGCAGTGTGGGTGGCAATGCGCCACAGGGTGGCTGACGACTGGCACCCTCCCATGCCACAGCCCCACTCCTGACCGGATGCCGCCGCTTTATAAACAACCCCATTCCCCAAGTCGAAACCTTAGCGCGCCTCCCCTTTCTTTCTCCCTCCTGCGCCACCACCCAACACCATCGCCACCTCGATTTCGACCTCGACGTCCACCAATGATGAGTTGTCCGCCGCTGAGCCACTCCTCCATGAGCTGTGCAAAAACAACCTTTGGCTCGCCATGGCCTCCAACCCTTCTTTCCTACCATTATGCGAATAATCGAATCGCCACCAAGCATCTGGAGCACCAACGTGTGATTCCGCGGTGAGTTTTTCATCGTATCCTCCTACCAAGAGCTCCGCATCTCGGCCACTCACCTCCCTGAACCCTCATGTCTTTTCCTCAGTCGCACGAGGCGCCATCAAGAGTTTCCCCGCCACCGTCGAGCCACCGCTATGTGCCCCAATGACGACAACCATCCTCCTGTCCTCCACTTTTGCTAACGGGCCTCTTTTGCACAGCGGGGGCCTAGCTACGTTTGGGTCCATCCTACAAAACAACACAAAAAGGTAAGATGATGCATAACCTAAGGCCCATATATGGCAACCAGTCGCACCCTTTGTGTGTGTGAAAGCGACATGGCCAGTGTGTATGCGTGTGTTTCTTCGATTCCAAAAAAAAGTGTGTGTGTTTCTTTTGAAAAGTACAAAGAATTCAGTACCTGCTCGTTCTGGGCATGAGCTCGGGTGACGGTCACCTTTTCCTCTGCCATCATCCTGCGGCAATGTGCCACGTGGTGGCTGAGGACTGGCATGCTCCCACGCCTCAGTCCTGTTCTCAACCGGATGTCGCCGCTTTATAAACAGCCCCATTCCCCCAGCGAAACCTTAGCGCGCCTCCCCTTTCTTTCTCCCTCCTGCGCCGTCACCCAGCTCCACCTCGAGTTCGTCCTCGATGTCTACCAACAAGCCACTCCGCCCCGAGCTATGCAGAAACACCCTCCAGCTCACCATGGCCTCCACCCCTTTTTTTCCCACCATGAGGCAAATAATCAAATCGTTTTCCTCAGATCCGGCCACTGAGCACCTGCCGGCAAGTTTTTCGTCGTATCGTGTCATGCCAAGAGCTCCGCATCTTGGTCACTCACCACAACAACAAAAGCCTCCTATAGCGACAGTGCTCAAAATCACATAGCGGCGGTTTTGAAAGCCAACCATCGCTACAGTATTTGGTGGGCACTGTACAAACTGACCGCCGCTAAAGATGATTTGTAGCGGCGGTCGATGCCATGAACCGTTGCTACAAATGATTTGTAGCGACGGTTGGTGGCAGCAACCGCCGCTAAAGATCTGACATTTATAGCGGCGGTTGCTGTTACCAACCGTTGCTACAAATACATTTGTAGCTATTTGTAGCAACGGTTACTGCGAGCAACCGCGGCTAGTAAGCTTTTTTAGCCGCGATTGGCATCATGAACCGTCCCTACAAAGTGGAGGAACAGGGGAGAGCTTGTCTTCTGTGGCACGGGCTGAACAGAGGCAGAAGCCTCCCGAATCGACGCCGACCGGCTATAAATTTGACGCCTCCAGCTAGCTAGAGCTATCCGCTCGCCATCCGCCGCCGTCGCCTCTCCCTTGCGCCTGCACGCTATCCGCCGTCGTCGCCTCTCCCTAGCTAGAGCTAGCTGCGCCATGACTCGCCGCCGCCGCTGCGCCACCGCCCAGACGACCTTCGTGGGCGCCCGCCCCTGCACGGAGCGTTACCCGCCGTGCAATCCGCTCCCTGCCGATCCGCCGCGCTCCCCCAACAATGGCGGCGGAGGAGCCACCGACGACACCGGGCTGCGCGTCCTTGTGAGGGGCAGCCCCTCCGGCAAGGTCACGTACCTGTGCCCCATTTGCCCCGGCATTGATAGCGACTCGATGGCCGACATGATGATGCATGTGTTGGAGATGCGCCGCAGGGAGGACGTCCACGCGGTGGGGAGGAACCGTCACCACATCCTGGCTCGCAACCAAGGATGGCTGTGACTTGCGCGCAGCCATGGAGGCGGCGAAGCCCGTGGAAGGAACGTCGCTCCGCCGGCCGGGCGCCATGCATGAATGGCGGCCAATTTTGGGACCGACAACGATGTGCCGCCGACCACTAGTACTTGTTTAATTTTTTAGTTAAGTTAGTTAGTTGCTAGTCAGTGTGTTAGTGTGTATGTAACAATGATGATGCATGTGTTAGTGTGTGTTTATGTTAGTCAGTGTGTGAGTTTGTGTGTGTGTAATATTGTATTTGTGATGTGCATGTGGCTATACCACTGCACATCACTAAAAATAAATTGTTTATGCAATTAGTAACGGCGGTTCGTCGCAGCAACCGCGGCTAAAAATCGTTTTCTAGCGACGGTTGACGGCAGCAACCGCGGCTAAAAATGGATTTGTAGCGACGGTTGCTGTCATCAACCGCCGCTACAAATCGATTTGTAGCGGCGGTTGCTGCCATCAACCGCCGCTAAAAAGGGCTACACTACTTAAAGCTCTCCCCGACCAGCTCGCACTTCGCACTTCTTCCATGGCGGCCGGAGAATTTCTCCAAAATCGCTAAAACGAGGGGGGAAGGTTCTGATTTCATTTCTTTTGAACAATTTTGTTCAGTGAGGCAAGGGGAACACACAGCATAGGTTATTTCCTTCTAACATTTTGAATTGCGACTCAATTTTGGGTTTCAAAATTGTGCTCGGTTTTAATCGAATTTAGGCAAAATTCTCTTGATTCGTGATGCTTCGGTTGGTTTGAATGATACTATATTGCATCATGTACCTTGTATTTGCATCATCTAGCAATATATCCTTTTTATATAGCTTTTTTCATAGTTATGTAATTTTGGCCTATTTTACTCTTGAAGATTGATGAGTGGGAAATAAAAGAGAGGGAGAGACCTTGAGAGAGAGATCGATGGAGACAACACTACAGAGAGGGGTTATGTGTGCGATTCATGGATTTTATGTGTCAAATTTAATTGCTTTTGTTATGTTTTCTTCCTCTTTGAGTATATTAAATTAGAAAAAAAAGGCTCATTTCGGTTTATTTTATCTACTTCATCTTTGTCATAGGAATGCGATCGATGGACGATAGATCATGGATGTACGAGGCACCCAGAGTGGGATTGTTATTTCTGGAGCAACTCTCCAAGTTCATCCATTGCGCTGAACAACATGCTCATCTTGAACGGACAACGGACATATATTGTCCATGCGTTGACTGCAAGAATCAGAAGCTCTGGACAGATACGAATGTAATCAAATCACATTTGGTCAAGAGTGGTTTCGTTGAGGGGTACACGACGTGGACATGACACGGTGAAGAGGACATCGAGATTGGCGGGTCGGATGCGGTTGATGATGTTCGAGATGATGAGGGGGAGGTTGAGGTTCCAGTTGAAGTAAGAGCAACAGAGTGTCATGATAGCACCGCGGCTATGGATGTGGAACCTGATTTTGATGTTGAGGACATGTTGCGACACGTGGAACCACAAGTGTTCCATAATGTTGGTACAGCGAAAGGACTTGACAACATGGATACAGTTGAGAAGGCATCAAAGGAGCTTTTGTACGAGAAATCAAAGGGTTGTGATGAACAGTTTACTCTGTTGCGTTCTGTCCTTGATCTGATGAAACTAAAGGCCACTAACGGGTGGTCAGACGGAAGTTTCACTAATTTGTTGCAGTTGCTTTCTGACATGCTGCCGAAGCCGAACTCATTGCCTAGGACCACCTACCTCGCGAAGAAGCTATTGTCCCCACTTTCCTTGGGCGTGCAAAAATTTCATGCGTGTCCAAACCATTGCATCTTGTATCGGAAAGAGTTTGCAAACGCTGATAGATGCCCAAGGTGCAAACGCAGTCGTTACAAGCGGAACAATGACCACGGTGCAGACACAACCGATGGGGGTAACAAGAAGAATAAGAAGGTGGGGAGGAAGAGGAAGAAGAGCATGGTCAACGATGGAGATGACGATGACAGAAAGATTCCATCCCTTGTCATGTGGTACCTGCCTATTATTGATCGCATTAGGCGCATGTTCGCCAATCCAAGAGACGCGGAAATGATGACTTGGCATACTCGCAAAGGGGATGATAAGCTCAGACATCCTGCCGATGCAGCTCAGTGGAAAAAGTTCGACAGTGACCATCCAGAATTCGCTGATGAGCCACAGAATATACGGTTCGCATTGAGTACTGACGGCATGAATCCTTTCGGTCAAATGAGGAACCCGCACAGCACTTGGCCAGTTACGGTTTCAATGTACAACATCCCTTCATGGTTGTGCCACAAGCGTAAGTACATATGGTTGGCGGCCCTTATATCTGGTCCTGACGAGCCTGGTAATGATATCGATGTGTTCTTGGAACCGTTGTTGGAAGACATGCAGAAACTTTGGGAAGAGGGGGTTCGTATGTGGGATGAGTTCAAGAGGGAGTACTTCACGTTGCATGCCAACATTTTCGTCACCATCACCGATTCCCCTGGACTAAGGACGCTCTCTGGACAGGTCAAAGGGAAGGCGGCATGCATGTCATGTGTTGATGATACATCCTATGTCTACCTTCAAAATTCTAAGAAGCTGGTGTACATGCGACATCGCCGCTTCCTGCCGAAGATACATAGTTATCGTGCAATGGCGAGAAACTTTGATGGCACGATTGAGAAAGAGTCAGCCCCACGATGCTGGACCGGAAAGCATGTGTTTGAGATTGTGAAGAACATCCGTGTAGTTTTCAGAAAGCCTGTGAAGGGAGTTAAGAACTCAAAGCTTCCCATGCCGTTTAAGAAGCTATCGATTTTCTTCAAATACCTCAATTACTGGAGAGAATTCTATGTGCCTCATGCCTTCGATTGGATGCACATCGGGAAGGGTGTCTTTGATAACACCTCTGGACTTATCTTTGACGTAGCTGGGAAAACAAAGGATGGTCTGAGTGCACGTAGAGATCTTAAAGACATGGGAATAAGGAAAGAGCTATGGCCTCAAGAAAGACCGAACGGAAAGTACTACCTCCCCCCAGCGGGGTACACCCTTACGCGTGAGGAGAAAACATCTATGTGCAACTGCCTACGCGGGATTAAAGCCCCGACCGGTTTCTCATCAAATGTCAAGAATCTTGTTAACATGCAAGAGTTGAAGATAAGTGGTTACAACACTCATGACTGCCACTCAATGCTTTCAGTGTATCTTGCTATCGCCATCAGAGCTATCAAGCCAGAGTGGGTCAAGTTGGCCATAACTCGGTTGTGCTACTTCTTCAATGAGGTGTCAAAGAAGGTGAGTAGTCTAGACGACTTGGATAACCTACGGACTCACATCAAGGAGACCATGTGCATTCTTGAGATGTGCTTTCCTCCATCCTATTTTGATACGATGGAACACTTCATGATTCACATTGTTGACCAGATTTGGGCGTTGGGACCTGTGTAATTGCATCACATGTTTCCATTCGAGAGGTTCTTGTACTTCATGAAGCGATATGTACGGACTCGTTCCCATCCAGAGGGTTCGATGATTGAGGGCTACACAACTAAGGAGATTATCGAGTGTTGTACAGATTATATTAAAGGTAGCACACCAATCGGCGTTCCGGTGTCTCGTCATGAGGGAAGGCTATCTGGAAAAGGAATGACAGGAAGGAGATCATTCACCGATTCAAGTTACGAAGAAGTAGAGAGAGCACACTTCAGCGTGTTGCAACAACTTCAGCTTGTGACACCTTACTCTAAGAGACACCTGGTTGAGCTTCGCAAGAATAATCAGGACCGGTCGGATGAATGGATCGTAAAGGAGCACGAGCGTTGCTTCACGGCATGGTTAAAGAACCTAGACCTACCAAGTGGGGAATCTGAAGATGACAAGATGTTGAGAATGTTAGCTAGTCGCCCATCGAGGAGTGTGGTCACCTGGCAATCGTATGACATCAATGGTTTCACCTTTCACACCCAAAAAAAAGACACAAGGAGCAAGTGTCAAAACTATGGTGTTCGAGCTCTAGCCCAGAATGAACAAGGTCACAATACATGGTACTATGAGTATATTGAGGAAATCTGGGAACTAGACTATGGAGAAAGTTTGCATATTCCTATATTCAAGTGTAAATGGGTGAAGCACCCGCGTGGCGTGGAGGTTGACAGCCTGGGGATGACAATCGTGGATCTCAACAATGTAGGTCACAAAGATCAGCCTTGGATACTAGCCAAGACAGTGCAACAAGTGTGGTACGCACCTGACCCAGCGAGCGGAGGACAGAAGTCAATCGTTGTTTCTGGTAAACAAAGAATCGTCGGAGTTGAGAACGTGGAGGATGAAGATGAATACAATCAGTACGAAGAAGTGCCATCTTTCATTGATCCAACCAAATTTAAACTCTTTGAGACAAACCAATTCTATGCTGGTGTAGTGCCCTACATGCGAAACGACAACGAAGGAAAAGTCGTTCAAGGCTAACTAGCTCATTGATGTCTTTTGTAATATTCTGAATTATGTTCCATGTAATGTACCTTAATGCAACTATGTTTCGTTTCCTAACATGTTATACCATTTTCTAACATTTAAATATCATTTTATATCATTTATAATAATTTTATATCATTTTCTAACATTTATACCATTTTCTAAAATTTTAATATCATTTATAATAATTTTATATCATTTTATAACATTTTATACCATCATCAAACATTTTATATAATTTTAAAACATTTATAATAATTTCTATACCATTTGCTATCATTTTATAACGTTTTATACCATTTGTAATCATTTTCTGTCATTTTCACAGCAAACGAAATAAAAAAAAGGAAAATATTTGTAGCGACGGTTTGCTGACGTCAGGAACCGTTGCTACAAATATGTGATTTGTAGGAACGGTTCGATGATGTCATCTTGAACCGCGGCTAAAAATCGTCCTATATAAACTCTTCTCCCTCCTTGAACCCTTGTAAAATCCCGGCGGCTTCTCCACCACGCCGTCAGGCTGCCCAATTTCGCCGCCGACGCCACCACCGCATTCCTCCTCCTCAACCCGCGATGAGCTCCACGGCCCGCCGCTCGCGACCTCGCCCTCGGCGCCGCCCCCATCTCCTCCACCCACGACGAGATCCACGGGCCCCCGCTCGCGACCTCGCGCTCGGTGCCGCCCCCCATCTCCGCCGCCTCTGTCCCGGACGCGCGCTCGTGCACGGGCCGACATCCCCAACCTCGCCACCGTCCCGGACCTCGCCGCCCTCGACCCCGGGACGCCATCCCACCTCGCCGACCTAGGGCTCGATCCTCCCCGACCTTCCCGCCGTCCCGGACCTCGCCGCTGTCCCGGATATCGCCGCCGTCCCGGACCTCGCCGACCCGTCCCCAAGCTGCAACGGCCGCCTCGTCCTCCACCAGGTGCGACCCTTCTTCCTTCTCTGTCCAGAGGGTGGCCTGATGTGTTCTTGTGCTGCAAAATTGATTACCTTGTGCTGCAAAAGTAAGGACATTGTGTTAGTTCTGATCTTGTGATGCTAGTAATTTGCAATGCTGCCCTGTTAACTGAATTTGTGTTACTAATTTTGTGATGCAACATTCATTATGCTAGTAATTTTCAATGCTGTTAGTAATTTTGAATGCAGCCCTGTTAACTGAAATTCACGTGTTAGTAATTTTGTGATGCAAAATTCATGATGCTGCCCTGTTAACTGAATTTAACTGATATTGTTGTACATATTAGTGTTGGATATTAACTAAAATTGCTGAAGTTCAACATGTTGCTGCCCTTTTAACTGGATTTTGCAGAATATTGTTAACTGAATTTAACATGTTGCTGCTAGTAATTTGCAATGCTGTTAGTAATTTGCAATGCTGCTGTGTTAACTGAATTTGTGTTACTAATTTTGTGATGCAAAATTCATTATGCTAGTAATTTTCAATGCTGTTAGTAATTTTGAATGCAGCCCTGTTAACTGAAATTCACGTGTTAGTAATTTTGTGATGCAAAATTCATGATGCTGCCCTGTTAACTGAATTTAACTAATATTGCTGTACATATTAGTGTTGGAAATTAACTGAAATTGCTGAAGTTCAACATGTTGCTGTCATTTTATTAACTGAATTGTTAACTGGAAGTTGCCAAATATATTTAGTGAATGGTTAACTGAATGCGTTGGATGGCCGTTAATTCGGCAACCCGCAGTGAGAGTGAGAGTGATAGTGACAATCATTTCTTGTTTGTACCTGGCCCCCTCTTCTTCCCTATGCTCGATGATGAAAGCGGGCTAAGCGAGACGAGCGTTGCATGAAGGAGCATATCCTTGGACATTGCACACTCTATGCGATGCAAGTCTAGGACCTTAGAGCGATGGATGGCCGTTAATTCGGCAACCCGCACTGAGAGCAATTTTTTCCTTTCATTGTCGCCAAATGATGAAGGAGGATGGCCAACCTGACACTTTCCAGAGTCGACGTGGCGGGTTTCTGCCAAGTGATATTCATTTGGTCGACACTTGCCACTCGACTCTGGCAAGTGTCACGTTTGCATGATGATACGGCTATCCCAGATCTGATGGCACCTTTTAGTTTCTATCATAGGAATTGTTGTAGTTAACTGAAGTTCTCATAACCTCACAGTTAGTTGATTAAGCCTGATGGAGAACAACCCGGACTCAGTAGGAGGGGTAGGAGGAAACCAAGAGAACACGGAATCCGCGATCAACATGTCTCAGCAAATCCGGGAGACGATCGAGTACACGCCCTCGAACCGTGACTCCTCTGATGAAGAAGGAAGAACCGAGTACGAGGAACCTGAGGAGCCGACTCCTCGACCCCGTCGGGAACGTCAATCTGGGGTCCCCGACCCCGATTATGAGCCCGAACATGTACGGGAGGTATGATGTGAAATAAGTGTTTCCACATTTCATTGTCTCCTTGATGTGGTTTAACTAAAATATTGATGTCTCATATGCTAGCCTGCACGACGGAGAAGGAGGCCCCGCCGCTTGTTTGATGAGGAGCCGACAGTCGATGCGACCAATGAGCTCGTCGTAGCACTACAAGAAAAATACCCTAGCACCACGGCTAAAAAGTGTTGTAATATGGGTGTTTTGGTTGCAATAGCGCGCAATTGCAACTAAATCTGGGTGTTGGGAGGTGTTGCAAGAGTGATTGTTGCAATAGGGTATTGCATCACCTGTTTGAGTCATTGCCATTACTTTGGTGTGTTGCAACGACGTGTGGTGTGGCAATGGGTTGCACCCGCAACAAGCACTAGTGTTGCAAGAATGGTATTTGCAACAACAGGCGTCGTTGCTATAGTGCTTATTGCAACTACATATGGGTGTTGCTATCAAGTAATTTCGCAACGCCAAAATTTTGTAGCAATACCATATATTGCCACGACATATGATGGTGGCAATAATGACTATGGTGTTGCAATATGCTTGAAGGATATCGCAATGAATAGTAGTCGTCGCTATATCCTTCATGGGTATCACAATAACATATGTCGTCGCTATATCCTTAAACAGTATCACAATGAAATATGGGTCGTCGCTATAGCCGTAAAGGATATCGCATCAAAGTACATAGGAGTCGTTGCTGTATCCTTGAAGGGTGTCGCAACGAAATATAAGTAGTCGCTACAGGCACAAAGTATATTGCAACGAATTATGCGTTGTCGCTATATCTTTACATTGTATCGCAATGCCATATGAGTCGTCGTGATAAGTGTAAGGGATATCACAAGGAAGTATCAGTCGTTGCTATATGTCTCAAGGATATCGCATCAAACCATGACTCGTCGCTATATGGCTAAAGGATTTTGCATCAATGTAAGAGTCGTCGCTATATCCGTACAGGTCATTGCAACGATTCATTAACGTTGTAACATCCACATGTACCATCAGTTTATGGTTGTGATCATATGATTAATTGTCGTGGCAATAGTTAAAAGCATTCCGAACTACCAAAATGTTATGAAATCATTAATGCAACAGAATTATTCTACAATAGAATTTTTTGCAAAAAATATATATTATCAATGAAATGTATCCATCACTCACTCTTACAACCAATCCAAATAGTGGTCACAGCATTGACAAAACATTGAACTACTAGCTAGAGTCTAAACTTCACTTGGAAATCATTGCAATAGTGGACGACACTCCATCTAGCACGCTATCATCTGCAGGTGAAGGCTCTGCAAATTAGAGGAGACAGGAAAATTAAGGGTAAAGGTACAGAAGTCTCTCGAACAAAAATTAACAATCCAAGGTGATAAAAACAGCAGCTTGGCCAAAGGACTCATCTATACTCCGAGCATACTGGCATATGTTGCCTACTTTGTCACAGCCACTAGGTGATAATGCCCTAGAAGACTCAAGCACTCATTCAGTACAATGTCCATTCTGCAGCCCCATAACATGGTTTACATGATTACATCGAAAAAACAATTAATTTGCATGATTGGTTACTAAAGAACAGGGAAAATAGAAATGAGGAAATAAACAACTAAAATATAGGGAAATGAAGAGTTGTATCTCAAAATTAGATTATTAACTGAATCTCTGGTTGCCGTGGGTACAATCAAGCAAATCTCCCTGAATAGAAATCTTATCACCTCTTTGTAGTTGTCACTAATTGCTTCCCTGAATTTCCTGGCAACCACCAAAGGAATCAACACTGGTATATCATTTATTTTATTAGTCAAATCACATTTCCTATTGATGCATTCATAACTTTGTAATATTTTGGATAGAAAGTGGTATGTGGTTCTTGTTTGTTCACACATATCACCGAATCCATAAAGATAAAATGATGATGCAGAAAGCAAGCAATAGTGTCAATTTATAGTAGTGGGATGTGATAACTCAAAAACAATTTTGTGATGAGAAGATCGACAAATATGTATGCATGAGCTGGAAGCAGACATGCTAGGTAAATACGTATAATTTTTATGTAGGAGAAACATGGAACTTATAGGATATGAAGATATGCAGAAACCCAAGATGACAATGAACAGACAAAAGTTGCTACTAAGGAAACAAAATGGAAGATATCAGATCAGGAAAAATTACCTTGATATAAAAAACATAGCAAGTATGCCACTCCTAAAATCTGAAAAACAACAAAGTAAAAACAAATGATAATCAGTTGTACTTTGAGTATGGAAGTCATGTGTCAAATGGTAGTCTAAACAGAAATTTGAAAACTAAACATTTAGTTTCTAATTACCATCTGGAAACAATCAGCTTGTGCTTGAAACATCATACATTTTTTGATCCAGTCCAAAGGATCGTTCACTGCCATTAGGAAAAGGAGAAGATCAGTCACTTGCCTTCGTCTAACAAAAAACTCCAAACCAACAATGTTTTTTTCCCATAACCTGTCAGTGCAAACGTAACACTCATCCACATACTTAAGATAAAATGGCAATGGAAAATTGACCATCAATCGTATGATTAGCTACCGATTGTACGTAATCAGCCTTCGTCAGTTTTAACTTTGTGATTCACTTCCAGGGAACCTACAGAATCTGTATTTTAGCAGGCACAGAGCAACAATGAGAAGTCAATATTTACAAATAAAAAAGCTGAAAGAAAAAAATCATATACTGGAGATATTTATGCACACAGGCACAGAGAGGCAGTAGGCATTGAACAGCAAACTTTCGAATTAATATGGTTGCAGTGTTTTATAGCCTTTTATGCCGGAAGAAATATGTACAGTCAACATGGACAGGTGAATTTAACAATCCGAATCCCTAATCCTCACAAATTTACCAATTTAGGTGCTACCCAAGGCTTATGATGCGAACACAGCAGGTCATCAAATTGAGCCAAAAGGAACCTTCTCTACTATGGAACATATGGCTACCTAGCTATGTTTTGGAAACAAACGCACCTGAAGTCCCAATCAGATGCGGCGGAGGAGAGGGCTACCAGGGATACAGGCAAGTGCAGCTCGTCGTGGAGGCGCTGGCATGGCAGGGGCGTCGCTCGGAGCCCTGCTAATGCAGATCGTAGGGGAGAGATTCCTGGAAGAAGCACCGAGGGAAGCGCCCGTACTGCAGTCGAATTGAGCCTGAACAAACAAATCAATTAGTTGGTTCAAGTTGCACGTGCTGGTAAATTAGACATACTACAATCTACACTACAGGGCCACAAATCCACGCCCGTCCTGGACAAACTCTAGGGGCACGTATACATGATTCTAGCATGGATCGGAGGTCGTCCGTCCTGGACAAACTCTAGGGGCACAAATCCACGCCCGTCCTGGACAAACTCTAGGGGCACAAATCCACGCCCGTCCTGCATCTTCTTAGTTGCTGGAGCAAAGAAACAGGTCATGTCATCGTCTTCTTCATACCTGAAAAGAAAACACTACAGCCATGACCAGCCTGACCACATAAGGAATAATCCAAAATTTCTTAGTCCCCACAACGAGACTAGATCCTGCCGCTCATCCTCATAGCACTGCAGAACCTGGGAAGGTCAAAATCAAAGATCTGCTGCAGATACAGGAAACCGTGGAACTAAAAAAAATTGACAACAGCACTCCAGTTCAGCAACGCGGGATCCCGCAAGAAATCGCTTGACGAAGAGGATGTCTTGGCGGAGTAGCCGCCGGAGCCGAGCTTGACGAAGAGGATGATGCCGCCCCGAATCTGCTGCGTGGTGCCGTCTGCCGGTTCACGCTGCTGTCGCTCGTCCGCCGCGCTACCCCGCGTTCACGGCGCCCCACCTGCCGCCACACCCAACAACGAGGCCGAGCTCTGCACCGCCGCCGTGGGCCAGGAAAGGCCCGATGCCTCATTATATCAACAAAATGTAGGCCACGATTAGGACAGAAAAACCATGATTCGAACTCGAGCGCTCGTGCCTGCGAGCGGAGGATTGTTCCACTGAGCTGGAATTCAAAGCTGAAGAAATTTGGAGTTATAATATTAAAATACAAAAGATGTTAAGTCCGTCCGTGCGGAAAAAAGGCCGTGTGGCTTGTTGCCTTCATGGTGGAATCCTCGGTGCAAATGCTTAACACTGGGCTGAAATGAACCCACGGCTGATTGGGTTGGTTTATATACGTTAGGGCCGATTGGTGGCTACCTGTTGCCTTGGTTTGCATCGTTTTTTATTTGTTTTTACAATATCAAATTGAATGTGTCATTTTAAAAAAACTCTGAATGAGGGTTTTTGCTTATAAATATAAGAAACTTCACTTTCGCATGCAAACATCAACTTTTTGGTGGTGTAAGCGTACCTTTGCAGCCGGCTAGTGATGGGTTCAATTCCTTGTAGAAGAAGATATATTTTATTATTTATACTAAAACAATATCTACGGGCCAATAATGCTAACCTGTAGTAAAAAAGCCCTTAATAAACAAATTTAACCTTAGTAATGAAAATTCAAAGATATGATAATTACATTGTCATAAAAAGATTAGTGATGAAAATTTAAAGTTATGACGATTTATCACAATCAAACATTCGTCATAATATAGCCTTGTCTTTGTTTGTGACGATTTCTGTGTGGATTTTACGACGCACATCTATTCTGCGTCACTAAACTTTCTGGAACAATATGAATCGTCATAAAACAGTCTGTTTTGTGACGTTTCAGTCAATCGTCACTGCAGAATCCTCGTAGAAGGCCAGTCAATCGTCAACTTGGAGCGTCCACGTGCAATTTATTTGCAGGAGAGGGATGATCGACAAAACAACGAGGTTGGGTCGTGGGCCGCGGTCCAGGTTGTGTCTAATGAAATTGGGAGTTTTGAGCCACAAGTTTTGTGATTTTGGGCCATGAGCTTGAGGATTTTAGACAACGACTAGGGCCGCGGTCGTTGTAACTATTACACGCAACTACATATTGTTGCAATAGTATCTGGGTAGTAGCATCGATCCCGATTTTTGTTGCTATATCTAAGACTTGTTGCAACAATAAGGTTTGCGTTGCTATATCTTTGTGTCATTTTGCAACAATTTACTTTTGCGTTGCCATAACGTAGACTCTTTTGCAACACACGAGAGAACTAATCACAACATTTAATCTTCGTTGCAATATTCCCTATTATTGCAACGATTAGGAAAAAAGTTGCAATTACAATACCTTAAATACAACACATATTTTTGCGTTGCGATATATCCTACTTATTGCAACCACCGAAATTAAAATTGCAACACTACACGTTTCGTGGCAACAAGTCATCCTATTGCAACTAAAATCGACCATTGTCGCAATAACCCCTTTGTATTGCAACCAAAATCATGGTATTGTAAAAATTTTGGTGGCATTAGACCCAAAATCTTGTAGTGTAGAAGAGGAGCCTGAGCAAGTGCCGCCAGCGAAACGCAAGCGCGGTCAACGCAATGCAAACAAGGCAGAAGGCATATTTGATGTCATTGCCGTTGACTCGAAAGATGGGAAACCAAGCGATTCACCAGGCGTTCTGGCAAAATGGCGCAACCGATGTGGAAAGGTGATCAAAGACAAGTGCTCCATCACTTATACAGATTGGCGTTTAGTGCCAACCCACCTGAAAGAGGAAATGTGGAAAGCGGTGAAGGAGAAGATCAAATTCCGTAGGCAAGACAAAGAGAAAGGCCGGAAGGCAACAATGGACTGTCTGTGCCGATGCTTTCGGGATTTCAAGTGCATGCTCAACCGCGAGTACATTAAACAGGATCGGGTCCCTTCAAAATATGGAAATATCACTGCATACGAATGGAACGTCTTTCGTGCACAGAAGACAAGCGTTGATGCTTTGGAGCTCAGTGCGAGGATGTCAGAGCTGAACAAGAGGAACAAGTACCATCCGCACCTAGGTCCAGGCGGTTACAGAGCCAAGGTTGACGAGTGGAGAGAGCTGGAACGGAAGAACCGCGAGGAAGGAAAGCCTGATCCGCTGAGATTCCTCGATGAGCGTACTCGGAATTGGATTTATGCTCGAGCCGAGTGGGTGGATGGTGAGCTTGTGGCGAGGGACCCTGTGACAGGAGAAGTGGTCGCACGCTTAATGGGTCCAATACAAGAGCAGGTGGAGATGGGTGTTCTGAAGCTTGTGTATCACAAAGACACGCTCACTGCGGGTCTACAGACGAAAGAACATCCCAGGCGGGTACGAGGAATCTCGTGTTCTACACCTTGGCATGAAGGTTTCTCGGACTCCTCATCCTCGAGCATGTACAAGAAGCATGACTTCTACAAGGAAGAACTGGAACATAAAGCACAAGAAGAGTGGGTTCGGCGGTATAGGGCATTTGCAAATTCTAATCCAGTTGAGCTCAGTCAACTACAGCCCATAGTCCCCAACCTCCAAGCGTCGATGGACTCTATGTCTCAGGGTACGACGACGTCCACCACGGGGTCAGAACCGGGGTTTGAACCCATCACTGAGGCCGTTCCTTGTGAGCTGCACGTGCCGTTTGGTTACAAGAAGGGGAAGACATTGAAGGTTGCAACAGGCATGACACTTCCTGGAGACGTCGTTCACCTAAGGAAAATCCCACCTGGATTCATAAGGGTATCTGTAGATGAGATAGTGGAAGTATACGAGGACAATGAGATTGAAATCCCAATACCCGAGGAGGGGATAGGAACTCTGAAGGACACTCTTGGCACTTTCATAATGTGGAAACGACGAGAAGTTGTCCTCCTCACGTGGACTTCTCCGGCCCCGTTGTCCGGTCACGGGTCACACCATGCCAGCCAGCCATCCCGAGCCGATGGTCAGCCGTCTCCGACGTCGGCTGCAGCTTCGGCTAGTAATGCTCGTTCTGCTGGTAAAGAAGCAATCATGGTGGCTGAACGGAATGAATGGAGTCCTACGATTGAGAACTTAGGGGACGCTGCTGCAACTCCGATCCGAGAGCAGCCGAGCTCAAATGATGTACCAAATGATGAGCCGCACCAGCCAAATGATGAACCGCAATCCAAAGATGATGCGCTCTCTCAGCCTCTGCTATCCAAGGATGATGCGCGTCCTCAGCCCCGCCCTCCAAGGATGATGCTCGTCCTCAGCCCCCGCCCTCCAAGGATGATGCGCTCTCTCAGCCTGTGCCATCCAAGGATGATGCGCGTCCTCAGCCCCCGCCCTCCAAGGATGATGCGCTCTCTCATCCCCCGCCCTCCAAAGATGTAGCGTGTCCTGAGCCCCCGCCGTCCAAAGATAATGTACTCTCTAAGGATGCGCCCTCCAAAGATGATGCGCTTCCTCAGCCCCCGCCAAAGAAAGATGTAAGGCCGCCTCCATCGACGAAGCCATATGTGCCAGTCATACCACGGACCGTAACCGGCTTCGATACGGAACCCACTGGTAGGAAAAAAGAGGTCCAGGAGGCTGTCAAGTCATACATGGAGTCATGGAAGAACACCTGGAATCTGACTTGTCAGGTAGCTCCCAAGGTCGACCACGTAAAAGATCCCCGATCATTGTTGTGCTACGACGATGAAGTTTTGGGGGACTTGACCGATGAGGACGTTACAACATTCGAACTGGGCAAGCAACTTGTACCAAAAATTTGTCTCAAGAACATGCCTTGGGAGATGAAGAAGCTGCATCACTGGTACATGCAAGCCGCAAAAGAAGGAGTATCCATGATACCTTTAAAGTATGGCTCTGACATCTTCAACGACATGGAACCAATGAAGACAAACATCATGGGGATTACCTTTGATGAAATTTACCGTGCCTTTCGGCTTCAAAGGATGGATAGCACCTTAGTAACCTTGTGGTGCATGTAAGTCATCGCACCTCATCTCATTTTTTAAATGCATGTCCTTCACCGGAAAAACAATGAGAATCACTTTTCTTGTTTTGTAGGCTTTGTTCCATCTTCCAACGAAAGACACACACACACACCAGGGAATTTTGGAAGCTAGCGTACTTGAACCCCCAGATCATAAATCATACCGTGATCAACCCACGACTAAACAAATTAGACCCCATGTACGCTGGTAAGACGGATGCGGAGCTAGAGACATTGGAAAAGCAGTTGGTCCAACAGGCAAGGACTCATACGGCTAAATATATCTATGACTGTTTCATGAAGTGGCAGGATAGAGAGATGATTATGGCCCCATACAACTTTGAGTAAGTTAAACCACTGTCTTCATCTCCTACACATCTATTGTAATGAGTACTAACACGATTATTGTTGTAGTGACCACTGGATATGTTTGTGCCTTATACCGACAAATGGGTACCTTCTAGTGCTTGATAGTCTTGATGTGGACAAGAAGAGGTACCAAGATATCATCAGCGTCATAGATTGGTAAGTTAAGCATCGCTTTTCAATTATGACGACTATTTTTATCTAACAATACGCTTTTCTCAATTGAGCAGCGCTTACGCGAACTATTGCAAAGCTGGGGGTAAGCACAGCCCTTGTCGAGACAAAGATATGTACTTCCGTCATAAATTTTGGGTAAGACATGCTACGTCATTTATCGTATATCGATTGTATGATTATATCAAATTGCTAATTATGTTTTCTCTATTTTAGTGCTACAAGCAGCCCAGAGGATCCGTGCATTGTGGTTACTACACATGTATATTCTCGCAAAGTAGCTCCAAATACTTGTACACCATCACCGAGGTGACCAAAGAAGAGGTATGCATATGGTTTGTGTATCATTTTAGTTGTATTCTTGTCGTCACTCGTTCACTAATTCTTCAATTAACACATCTTTACAATTGCATTGCAGAAAGAACAAAGGATGAAGCGACAAAAAATACAAAGGCAAAAGGAATATGAAATGATTAGAAGAGGAATAATCCCGCCGGACTCAATACATTTGATGGCAAATGTAATGTATCGGGTGGTTGCTAACCTATGTCGTTTCATTCTGAGAGAAATCATTCATCCAAATGGTAAGTTCTTTGATCCTGAGAGTGACTTGGCGATGAATCATTGGTCGCTTTGTGAGTGGACTGGTTCCAAACGTCCATATGAGCCTAACCTAGATCCTATGGAGAACAATGACTATGAAGTGTTAGAGAAGGAGGAAAGATGACACTTGTGCTGCATGGATGTATTTAGTTGAATATTCTTGTGAATAATTGTGAATATTGTTCTATGGATGTATGTTGTTGACACTTTGGTGCACCGATGGGTGTATGATGACTAAGTGATGTATACACTTGTCTTTGCACTTGCTGGAATGATTCTGGAATGGATTATATCTTATATTGTGCTATCTGTGATTTCTGTGTATTCTGGAATGTGTATTAAAGAAATTAATTTTATTTTTTTTCCTGTCGAAAATGTAGCGGCGGTTGATAGCAGCAACCGTTTCTACAAAGTGATTTGTAGGCGCGGTTACTGCCGTCAACCGTTGCTACAAATCAATTTGTAGCAACGGCTGGCGGCAGCAACCGTTGCTAGAAATTGATTTGTAGCAACGGCTGGCGGCAGCAACCGTTGCTACAAATTGGTTTGTAGCAACGGTTGCTGCCGCCAGCCGTTGCTACAAATCAGTTTGTAGCAACGGTTATTTTGAACCGCCGCCGCAGGCTCATGATTTCTAGCGACAGTAACGTAGCGACGGTTGACCTGGTCCGTCGCTGTAGGCCATTTTGAACCGTCGCTACAGGACGGTTCTGTTGTTGTGCACGTCCCTGACCCCTACCGTCTTTTCCTCAGTCGCACGAGGCGCCATCAAGAGTTTCCCCACCACCGTCAAGCCACCGCTATGTGCCCCCACGACGACAACCATCCTTCTGTCCTACTTGTCATACCCCATTTCTGGAATATGTTGTGCATTCTGTATCAGTCCCTGGATCGAGTAGCTGATACGCACAAGAACACAGACATGATAATCAAAAGCATACTTCGAATAGGTAAATAAGTATAATACCTGAGATATTTGTCCCTTAGCAGCGGTACGACAAGGATTTATAAATATCCAAGCCCGTCCGTCTGGCTAAAGGTGAAGCAGACAGCGGAAACCATGGCCCAAAGCCACAAGCAAACTTGAGATGTAGAACCGAAAACCCGAACGTCGTCGTCGTCTTCTACGAAGTCTTCTCCAATCTAAACCAACAATCGCAAACGCGTGAGTACATAAGGTACTCAGCAAGCCCTACACTACACAAGGGTAGATATATACATGCATACTTGGTTTTAGCAAGGAGGAGGCTATATGGTTCATTTGCAGAAAGCAAACTTTATGCAGGGTTCACTAAAGCAAGACAAGGATTCATAGATAAAACAGAGAAGTTGATTGTCAATATTTTAGTTGGTTGGCCCTGGGGGGGTATGGACATTCCCGCCAGTTCCCACATTTTAGTTGGGCCTTCTGACCTCACGGGTCATACCGACCCGGCACACCTGCCATCACTTCCAAAACACGGGCTGACTACAACCCACTCACACGTCAAGGGAAGAGAGAGGTGGCTAATCCATACGTGCGCAATCATAATGTGTCATATGCCGTGACAACGTCCATCCGGATGAATTTTTCACTCTGCAGAGGTTGTACATCTTTTCCCACGGGCTATGCACTCTTGTACGGAGGGTAACATAACGCTTAATCCATCTCCTCTGAGTGCCCCCACAATTCCACCACGGGACGCGCCCAGGGGCTTATTTGACAAACAGGTAACCACTCCCCCGAGCAAGGCTGCGGGTAACTCCCCTGTGTCAAGCCAGACCGCGGTTAATTGTACTCCCCCGCGTCTTCTCCTGGTCCCCCGTTGCCCGGCTGGCCTTCCGATGGTTCTTGCAGTGGGCACCAAGAAGGTAGGGTAAGTCCTTCCCATTACGGGTTCCGTGGTTGTACGAGAAATCATTATGTTACGGGCGTCAGAACCGGTCCTTATATGGCCGGGCAAGCACCAGATCCCACACTAGTGGTCTATCTCACAAATCCACCATTCACTATTGGCCTTGCCCGCAATCCAACCCATCCCATCACCACTGTCACCATCATCACCATCACCTAACACAGTTGTGCTACTCCCAGACCCAAAACATCACACACACCACCAAACTCATTTAACACAGTTGTAAAAGCATATATGTGAGTATGGTGTAGCAATGTAGAAACATTGCAGGGGTCCTAAGCATTTCTAGTAGCAAGGTAAAAGTGCCATCATGGAAATGATGGAACTATCTTAGGGTTATCAAGGTGACAGGTAAACAAGGGTAAACAAGGATTCAGATATTTAATGCCCTAATAACAGACATCAATATCAATGAGCAAGTAGGACCATAACTACACAAGCAGTAAAATAACAAGTAATGCATGATACGAGAGTAAGCTCTATAGGTGCATTGCGAAAACAGTATGTTCAATCATGATCAAGGAGATGTAGAGCTTGCCTTCACTACAGGCTTCTTCTTCACGTCCTCGTAATCCGGGTCTTCAGATTCCTTCCTAGAAGCTTGTATCTTCTGACTCGTATGTCGAGGTCGATGTCTTCAAGTCCTTCGTCGAAGCTCGTCCTTGAAGCTTGGGTCTTCTGAATCTCTTTTGAATCCCGCGTAAGCTAGCGTATAAAAGATACCGTATAAACAAACTACCGCGAAGGAAAATAAGATCGAGAAGAACCACACAAGATCCAATTAACTTCGATAAGAACCAATAGAACACCAAAGAAGACAAAAGGCACAAATCATGCATGATGCATTAAGTTTTACTTTAGGAAGGTCTTATTGTCTTAAGAGAGGCTATTAGGGATCATGTATGAGCACTAGGGCTTTTGATGTGAATGAGAGATGCTAAACCATGATAAATGCATCCTTGCATGTGTGTAGGTAGAAACAGTGTGTGAAGGTGGAAACGATGCGTGTACGTGTTATTTGTACATTGGCGACATTTCGGCTTTATATAGGTCGTAACCTATATAAAGGTTCATGCCGCACTTGCACAATGTGCGCGGTGTGTCAGTTTAATTACTTACTTAAATTAAGGTATTAGCTAATGGTGATTATCTATTAATTACTTACTATGTTGATTAATTACTAGGATTAAGCTATTAATTATTTACCATTAGCTAAGTGCACAACGACGGTACGTGTACGCGATCATGCATGACATGGATGCATACTTGCAATTGAAATACAAGGAGCAATCAATAAGATCGACTCGCAATTAAATTAGCGATGAATAATAAATCCAATAAGTTCAATGAAAGATCATATAAATATGATTGATAAACCAAAGATGTTTGGTAAAGTTCGGTGGCAACATTGGATTAACTTCAATTGCGATGATTAAGCTAGATTAGGGTCATGGTGGAGTTGCGATAAAAAAGGTATTAGGCTTTGAAGTGATACAACACGAAAGGTTGGATATATTTAGTGGTAGCGAGTGAGGGTGGCGATAAAAGAAGGTTACCATGTTTCATTGCAGAGGGCCGCGGTAAGATTAGCTAGGTTCAAAGCTAAACAAAGCGGTGAGTTGTTACAACATGCAAGAGGGATGTCGTATGATTTATCGATACGGAATATATCAGAAAAGAGAGAGGGGTTTAAGGTATTAGGGTCTGATGGTGCATGTTTGAGATTTCAAGAATAGCACAAAAGGGTACTACGCGTTTCTACGAACGCGTGAGCGCAAGAATCGCTCAAATCGGAGTTACGGTTGAAAAGATACAAGGTTTTATAGGTTCTAGGGGCTTAAAAGTAATTACAGAAAGTATTGGGGGTCTATCTGTAATTACAGAAAGGTTTTAGGGGTTTATTTGCAATTACAGAAATATACCAAGGGCATATCTATAATTACAGAAAGATTAATTGGACTGAAATGTAAATACAGAAAGTTTATGGGCCTTGGTGTAAAAAGGAAGGGCTAAAATATAATTACAGAAAAGTATAAGGTCCTTTCTGTAAAAAAAAAAAAGACAGGGCTAAAAGATTATTATCCGAAAGTATAAGGTGGTTTCTGTAAAAAGACAGGACCTAAACATGATTACAGTAAAGGTCAGGGGCTTATCTGTAAGATTTCAAGGCCAGGGGATTTTCCAGAATTTTAGGAATTATTCTTCTATTGGAAATTCGTGGACTGAGTCCACAGCCTCTGTGGACCAGGGCAGGGGGGTCTGGTCCATGAGCCCATGGTGGACTGGGATGGTCTGGAGCGTCGGATCTCAAATGGATGGCCAGGATTTAAAACGAACGAAAGGGTACCGACGATCTAATCGTGGCCGTTGATTTTGGATCGGGCGGCTCAGGGCAAAAGGCGGCGGCGCGCGGTGGCCGGCGGCATCACGCGCGGCGGTGCCATGCCCAGACCTCGCCGGAGCGGCTGTTCTGGCACTCCGGTGGGCCAAATTCAATGGCGTTTGAACAGGAAGCAAGAGGAGGAGGGGGGCGAACTCACGGAGGGTTTCTTGATGACGCGCAGCGACCGGGACGTGTCGGCGACGTCGAGCGGCGGAGCGCGGCGGCTGTACTCGACGCGGAGGGTCTCCAGCGGCGGGGCGTGGAGAGGGAGAGGCGCACGAGGTGCGGAGCGTCGGCGCGGGCCTCGACGGCAAGCTCGCGTCGTCAAAGAAGTCTGGGACGCGCTTGGCGGAGAGATGAGGCGCGGGAGGCGGCGTCGGCGATGCTCAGCGGTGGCGCTCCGTGGCGAGCGCGAGGGAGCCTGCGGCGTCGTCAACGCGTGCGTCGAGGAGGTGCACGTCAGCGAGGTGATGCTGACGCGCGTGCAGGGCGAGCAAGGCGCGGCCGGGAAGGTGGCCGTCGCCGAGCTTGCGCGGCGGCGGACGGCAGCGCGCGGTGCAGGGTGTGCCTCGGGGCTTGCCGAGCTGCGCGGAGAGGCGCCGGAGGTGCAGGTCGAGTTCGGCAAGGTCATGCGCGTGCGAGGAGGCAGGGAGAGCTTTGCATCGCGGCGAATTGGGCGGCTGCCGGCGATGGGGAAGAAGGGGGGGAAAATGAGATTAAGGCGGCTTGGTTACAGAGGGGGAGTGAGGCGAGTGGGGGAAGCGAAGAGGAGAGGAAGCTCTGCGTACTCGTTTTATAGCCAGAGCAAGGAGAGGAAGCTTCGGGGCGAAGGAGCTCGCCGAGATTAAATGCTGGCCGCGTTCCGCGGCGTCCGTGCGCCACGCGACGCGGGCATTGGCTCGCGGCGCGGTGCGTGGGGCCGGCGCAGAGCACGGCAACGTCGCGGTTGGACGGGCGGCGCACGCGCGCGTACGGCAGCGCGGACCGGTGGTCCGATGGCGGCGGCGGCGCCATTGCCCGTCGGGCGGAAGAAGGAAGGAGGTGGAGGCGGGCCAGGCTGGGCCGCGGTGGGCTGCGCTGCTGGGCCGGAAAGAGGGACACGGCCCAATGGCGGTGTTTTCAGAAGAAAGAAAAAGAAAGGGAGAGGAGTTGGGCTGGGCTAGATGGAAAGGGAAGAGAGGATGAGGCCCGAGGTTGATTTTGAAATACGAAATAGGTTTTCTATTTACTGGGTTTTGAGTTTGGTCAAATTTGAATGGGGAAAATTCAAATTTGGTTGAACAAAGGTAAACAAGCACTCAAAATAAAATTTAGGAATTCAAAAGATGCACATGGGTTATTTTGATGCAGGTTTAAGTTCAAAGTTTTCAAATTTGATGTGAATTTGATGGAGTTTATCATACATTTATTTTGGCTTGTTGTAAATTCGAAAATTCAAACTTTAAGTGGATTTTAAATGCAAACAAACACTTGAGCACATGTTTTAATATTTCAAAAATTTCATCTTCTACCTAGGTTTTAATTTATTTAGTGCATTTTGTTTTAGAAAATTTGTGGTAAGGTAAGAGCGAGACAAAATTTTAAATTTGGAGTGATTTTTATTCCTCTTTGTTTTGCTTTGAAATTTGGGGTGTTACAGAGCTACCCCACTTAAAAGGAATCTCGTCCTCGAGATTCGAACAAGCTTCTGGACGGTGTAGAACTTTTGCTGCGTCTTCTTGCTTGATGGTGGTAACATCCAAAATTTTGCCGGGGACTTCTTGGGGTTGTGGCTTCGACAGCAGGTTCTTGTCATTGCAATGGTGTTCAGTACTGTCGATTGATGTAGCGGATGTACTTTCTTCACGGTTGTATGGGGTCCTACCCCACTTAAAAGGATTTTAACCTGGGTACCAAGGATAACATTCGATTGTTTCTCTGCTTATCTTATCCGAGAGACTTAGGCTTTTCTCATTATTCCATGGGTGACTTTTCCAAATGCCTTTATTTCCAAATTATCCTCAACGATGGGTTTATGAGGGATTTGTCAGACTTAAGGGAGGTAGGTACATTGATGCCACTTGAAGTCTGTTCTTAACCAAGACAGAGAAAACACACATTTCATTCACCATACAACTCTCGATACGACACTTGATTGATAAAGCAAAGCATGGAGTTCAACAGACTGCTTTTATTACAACACTCTTACATAAAGTTTGTGCCCATTGACGTCCAAACTCATGATACAATAGACTTATGCTTTGGACAGGGTTGTCACTCGTTGTCTCCTTGTGTGACAACTTCGGGGTAATCTGTTGTGAAGTACCCGTGTGAGGTGCATCCTTGTTCAAAAGGCCGGGTCTTCTTTTGTTGTCCAGAGACCTGAGGTGTACCATGTCCATTACCCGATGTGACTTTCTTTCCTCCTGAGTTAGCAGGTACTAGGGGACCTTGTTTGTAATAGGGGCAACTAGCGATCATATGCCCTGGTTCTTTACAATGGTAGCATGCTCTGGTTGTGTTAGATGGCCGAGAAACACGAGTCTTGCTCCTTAGTTGGTTTGTTGCATTTCGATTGGGATACATCTGGTTTGGTTGTTGCTGATTAGCTTCTAAGCTGCAGTACTGTTTAGCCTTTTGATGCTGCGAAACTTGCTTCTGGGAAGGTCTCCATTCCTGTTCTTCATATTCCTCCTTTGACTCATATGACCGGGTCTCGTGGCTTTTGTCATTTTCTTGATCTATGAGTGCACCTTCAAGTAAAATGGCTTGGTTCATCAGGGTGTTAAAATCCGAGTGGATGTGAGTGACCAGCTGTACTTTCAGGGTATGGTTAAGACCTTTTCTAAATCGGTCTCGCTTCTTCTTATCAGTGTTGACCTCGTCTGGGGCGTATCTGGCTAGCTTCATGAACTTCCTGATGTATTCATTCACTGTCAAAGATTCCTGCTTCAGATTACGGAATTCATCTGCTTTTATGTCCATGATTCCTTCTGGAATGTGATATTCACGAAAGGCCTGCTGAAATACATCCCATGTAATTCCATCTTGGTCTACGACTGTTTCTTTGAAGTTATCCCACCATTCTGCAGCAACTCCAACTAGTTGGTGAGTGGATAACATCACTTTCTCTTGATCACTGGCTGCGACAACATTAAGCTTCTTGGTGACACTTTTGAGCCAATCATCAGCAGCTAACGGGTCATCATCTGTGCTGTCATAGACAGGTGGCCTGAGCTTCAGAAACTCTGCTATCTTGGAATTGGTCCCATAACTGCTTGGCTGTGCTTGAGAAATTACTTCCAGGAGCTGAGTCTGCTTGGCTATCACTTCTGCAAAGTTGACTGGTGGCGGCTGAGGGATCACATTGCTATCATGATTGTCATCATTGATGATCTCTGGGTTGATCGGTTCTTCTTCATGGCGTTCTGCCTCAGTTTCCTGATCATGGACTGCGGTGGGTGCCCTTTGACTTGCTTCACGACGTTGTGGATTAGCTGGCTTCTTTCTTTTGTTAGTTCCAACCCTTGCAGTTCTTCCAACGGTACCATGCCTCTCAGGTGCTTTTGCTTTGCGCTTCTGGCGGTTCTGAGTTCTGGCAGACTTCTTTGGCGGCATCCTGACTGCAGCCGCAGGGATTCAGGCAGGGGTTAGGGAAGGTTTTGGCCTTAAGCTGTTGTTAAGCTTCTATTCTAATTATCACACTGCTGTTATTGTTAATTCGTAGTTTGAGTTGATTAGGTGAAAAGCACACAATCAAAAGTAAATAAAGAGTCAAAATCAACAAAATCATCAAATCACACAACCAACATGATTTATTTGTTGTGGTCTCGTATATAAACGTGCTACGAACGAGGCTTGAGGCTTATGGGTGAGTTGACTATCGATCTTGATTGTTCTCAGAACTTGACCAATTAGTCCGCGACCGAAAAGAAAATGAGAGGGTCGTATGACTTGGTCGGTTAAAGGAAAACCATTGCTCACACTTCTGCATCGGAGGAGCTTCATTGACCTGAAGTTCACTGTTAACCAAGCACATGTACTGATGATCATTGCTTTACGCAAGGTTGATTTCTGAGTTTGCATTTCATTTTTCACTCTGCGAGTGGCTCAAAACACTATTTCATAGCAACACTGGTACTTTTATTGCTCACAAATAGAGTTACATCTCTAGCACAACTTAAATTTTTAAGGTTACAACTCCTTACAAGTACTGATATTATATCCTTGTGATAACTGCCATACTGGAAAGTGATAACATTCTTCCGAGGCATCCTTCATGAGAGACTTATTCTGGATATCTCGGACAAAGGTGGCATGTCTGCATACTCGACATACTTTGTTGTCTTGAGGATTGCAGTCTTTTGATACTAGTTATTGCCATCCTTGTTTCCTTGCCCGAGGAATTCGGGGCAATCTGCTATAAAGTGCCCATGCTTTCGGCAGGAAAAGCATTTTTGGTTTGCTCGTGGTACCTTGCGGTTGACCATGGGTGGCAGATTTGCACTGCTTGAGCCTTCATACATATCAGTCAGTTGATGAAAGGCGTGTCTCTTTGCTGCGATCCTGGGCTTCTTGAGCTTTTCAGACATAACGTGACCAGATCCTTGTATGACGTTCTTTCTTTTCTTGTTGTACCTCTCATTTGCTGCTCTTGGCTGCAACAGCTTTGTGAGGTCTTTGATCTCTTTATTGGTCTTCTTCACTGACTTTTTCAGATTATTCAACCTTGCCAGTACACTTTTGCGAACAGGAGGTGACAAGTACGTGTCATCCATGTTATTCCAGGCTTCTTGCTTCTGTCGCTCTTTCTGTACTGCAGATTGGGTCTGTGCAGGTGGTGTTGGGACTGGAGGTTCTTCATTCTTCTTGTGGGTTTCTACAATTCTTGCTTCAAAGCTTGGTTCACGGTAGGGGCAATTGGCAATCTTGTGTCCAGGGTAACGGCAGTAGAAACATGTTCTTGGTGGTTTGGTTCTTTTAGCAGCCTTGACATTGCTCTGTCTTGGAACCATATCTGGTGCACGGTAAACCTGGTATAAGGTGCCTTCCACTTCTACGGTTACATAGTCCTCATTGTCCATTGGGTTCGACATTCCTGTACACAGACGTTTCCAGATCAGATACTTCTTCTTGAAGGTGAGGAGGAAGCAAGGGTTTTAAACGAAAGGGGGGAGAGTTATTATGGAAGGTTTAGTTTTGAAAGTAGTCATTTTAGAGCGTAACAAATCCTAGGTTTTCGTCCTACAGTCAAGCATTGCTCTGATACCACTCTGTCATACCCCATTTCTGGAATATGTTGTGCATTCTGTATCAGTCCCTGGATCGAGTAGCTGATACGCACAAGAACACAGACATGATAATCAAAAGCATACTTCGAATAGGTAAATAAGTATAATACCTGAGATATTTGTCCCTTAGCAGCGGTACGACAAGGATTTATAAATATCCAAGCCCGTCCGTCTGGCTAAAGGTGAAGCAGACAGCGGAAACCATGGCCCAAAGCCACAAGCAAACTTGAGATGTAGAACCGAAAACCCGAACGTCGTCGTCGTCTTCTACGAAGTCTTCTCCAATCTAAACCAACAATCGCAAACGCGTGAGTACATAAGGTACTCAGCAAGCCCTACACTACACAAGGGTAGATATATACATGCATACTTGGTTTTAGCAAGGAGGAGGCTATATGGTTCATTTGCAGAAAGCAAACTTTATGCAGGGTTCACTAAAGCAAGACAAGGATTCATAGATAAAACAGAGAAGTTGATTGTCAATATTTTAGTTGGTTGGCCCTGGGGGGGTATGGACATTCCCGCCAGTTCCCACATTTTAGTTGGGCCTTCTGACCTCACGGGTCATACCGACCCGGCACACCTGCCATCACTTCCAAAACACGGGCTGACTACAACCCACTCACACGTCAAGGGAAGAGAGAGGTGGCTAATCCATACGTGCGCAATCATAATGTGTCATATGCCGTGACAACGTCCATCCGGATGAATTTTTCACTCTGCAGAGGTTGTACATCTTTTCCCACGGGCTATGCACTCTTGTACGGAGGGTAACATAACGCTTAATCCATCTCCTCTGAGTGCCCCCACAATTCCACCACGGGACGCGCCCAGGGGCTTATTTGACAAACAGGTAACCACTCCCCCGAGCAAGGCTGCGGGTAACTCCCCTGTGTCAAGCCAGACCGCGGTTAATTGTACTCCCCCGCGTCTTCTCCTGGTCCCCCGTTGCCCGGCTGGCCTTCCGATGGTTCTTGCAGTGGGCACCAAGAAGGTAGGGTAAGTCCTTCCCATTACGGGTTCCGTGGTTGTACGAGAAATCATTATGTTACGGGCGTCAGAACCGGTCCTTATATGGCCGGGCAAGCACCAGATCCCACACTAGTGGTCTATCTCACAAATCCACCATTCACTATTGGCCTTGCCCGCAATCCAACCCATCCCATCACCACTGTCACCATCATCACCATCACCTAACACAGTTGTGCTACTCCCAGACCCAAAACATCACACACACCACCAAACTCATTTAACACAGTTGTAAAAGCATATATGTGAGTATGGTGTAGCAATGTAGAAACATTGCAGGGGTCCTAAGCATTTCTAGTAGCAAGGTAAAAGTGCCATCATGGAAATGATGGAACTATCTTAGGGTTATCAAGGTGACAGGTAAACAAGGGTAAACAAGGATTCAGATATTTAATGCCCTAATAACAGACATCAATATCAATGAGCAAGTAGGACCATAACTACACAAGCAGTAAAATAACAAGTAATGCATGATACGAGAGTAAGCTCTATAGGTGCATTGCGAAAACAGTAGGTTCAATCATGATCAAGGAGATGTAGAGCTTGCCTTCACTACAGGCTTCTTCTTCACGTCCTCGTAATCCGGGTCTTCAGATTCCTTCCTAGAAGCTTGTATCTTCTGACTCGTATGTCGAGGTCGATGTCTTCAAGTCCTTCGTCGAAGCTCGTCCTTGAAGCTTGGGTCTTCTGAATCTCTTTTGAATCCCGCGTAAGCTAGCGTATAAAAGATACCGTATAAACAAACTACCGCGAAGGAAAATAAGATCGAGAAGAACCACACAAGATCCAATTAACTTCGATAAGAACCAATAGAACACCAAAGAAGACAAAAGGCACAAATCATGCATGATGCATTAAGTTTTACTTTAGGAAGGTCTTATTGTCTTAAGAGAGGCTATTAGGGATCATGTATGAGCACTAGGGCTTTTGATGTGAATGAGAGATGCTAAACCATGATAAATGCATCCTTGCATGTGTGTAGGTAGAAACAGTGTGTGAAGGTGGAAACGATGCGTGTACGTGTTATTTGTACATTGGCGACATTTCGGCTTTATATAGGTCGTAACCTATATAAAGGTTCATGCCGCACTTGCACAATGTGCGCGGTGTGTCAGTTTAATTACTTACTTAAATTAAGGTATTAGCTAATGGTGATTATCTATTAATTACTTACTATGTTGATTAATTACTAGGATTAAGCTATTAATTATTTACCATTAGCTAAGTGCACAACGACGGTACGTGTACGCGATCATGCATGACATGGATGCATACTTGCAATTGAAATACAAGGAGCAATCAATAAGATCGACTCGCAATTAAATTAGCGATGAATAATAAATCCAATAAGTTCAATGAAAGATCATATAAATATGATTGATAAACCAAAGATGTTTGGTAAAGTTCGGTGGCAACATTGGATTAACTTCAATTGCGATGATTAAGCTAGATTAGGGTCATGGTGGAGTTGCGATAAAAAAGGTATTAGGCTTTGAAGTGATACAACACGAAAGGTTGGATATATTTAGTGGTAGCGAGTGAGGGTGGCGATAAAAGAAGGTTACCATGTTTCATTGCAGAGGGCCGCGGTAAGATTAGCTAGGTTCAAAGCTAAACAAAGCGGTGAGTTGTTACAACATGCAAGAGGGATGTCGTATGATTTATCGATACGGAATATATCAGAAAAGAGAGAGGGGTTTAAGGTATTAGGGTCTGATGGTGCATGTTTGAGATTTCAAGAATAGCACAAAAGGGTACTACGCGTTTCTACGAACGCGTGAGCGCAAGAATCGCTCAAATCGGAGTTACGGTTGAAAAGATACAAGGTTTTATAGGTTCTAGGGGCTTAAAAGTAATTACAGAAAGTATTGGGGGTCTATCTGTAATTACAGAAAGGTTTTAGGGGTTTATTTGCAATTACAGAAATATACCAAGGGCATATCTATAATTACAGAAAGATTAATTGGACTGAAATGTAAATACAGAAAGTTTATGGGCCTTGGTGTAAAAAGGAAGGGCTAAAATATAATTACAGAAAAGTATAAGGTCCTTTCTGTAAAAAAAAAAAAAAGACAGGGCTAAAAGATTATTATCCGAAAGTATAAGGTGGTTTCTGTAAAAAGACAGGACCTAAACATGATTACAGTAAAGGTCAGGGGCTTATCTGTAAGATTTCAAGGCCAGGGGATTTTCCAGAATTTTAGGAATTATTCTTCTATTGGAAATTCGTGGACTGAGTCCACAGCCTCTGTGGACCAGGGCAGGGGGGTCTGGTCCATGAGCCCATGGTGGACTGGGATGGTCTGGAGCGTCGGATCTCAAATGGATGGCCAGGATTTAAAACGAACGAAAGGGTACGCGACGATCTAATCGTGGCCGTTGATTTTGGATCGGGCGGCTCAGGGCAAAAGGCGGCGGCGCGCGGTGGCCGGCGGCATCACGCGCGGCGGTGCCATGCCCAGACCTCGCCGGAGCAGCTGTTCTGGCACTCCGGTGGGCCAAATTCAATGGCGTTTGAACAGGAAGCAAGAGGAGGAGGGGGGCGAACTCACGGAGGGTTTCTTGATGACGCGCAGCGACCGGGACGTGTCGGCGACGTCGAGCGGCGGAGCGCGGCGGCTGTACTCGACGCGGAGGGTCTCCAGCGGCGGGGCGTGGAGAGGGAGAGGCGCACGAGGTGCGGAGCGTCGGCGCGGGCCTCGACGGCAAGCTCGCGTCGTCAAAGAAGTCTGGGACGCGCTTGGCAGAGAGATGAGGCGCGGGAGGCGGCGTCGGCGATGCTCAGCGGTGGCGCTCCGTGGCGAGCGCGAGGGAGCCTGCGGCGTCGTCAACGCGTGCGTCGAGGAGGTGCACGTCAGCGAGGTGATGCTGACGCGCGTGCAGGGCGAGCAAGGCGCGGCCGGGAAGGTGGCCGTCGCCGAGCTTGCGCGGCGGCGGACGGCAGCGCGCGGTGCAGGGTGTGCCTCGGGGCTTGCCGAGCTGCGCGGAGAGGCGCCGGAGGTGCAGGTCGAGTTCGGCAAGGTCATGCGCGTGCGAGGAGGCAGGGAGAGCTTTGCATCGCGGCGAATTGGGCGGCTGCCGGCGATGGGGAAGAAGGGGGGGAAAATGAGATTAAGGCGGCTTGGTTACAGAGGGGGAGTGAGGCGAGTGGGGGAAGCGAAGAGGAGAGGAAGCTCTGCGTACTCGTTTTATAGCCAGAGCAAGGAGAGGAAGCTTCGGGGCGAAGGAGCTCGCCGAGATTAAATGCTGGCCGCGTTCCGCGGCGTCCGTGCGCCACGCGACGCGGGCATTGGCTCGCGGCGCGGTGCGTGGGGCCGGCGCAGAGCACGGCAACGTCGCGGTTGGACGGGCGGCGCACGCGCGCGTACGGCAGCGCGGACCGGTGGTCCGATGGCGGCGGCGGCGCCATTGCCCGTCGGGCGGAAGAAGGAAGGAGGTGGAGGCGGGCCAGGCTGGGCCGCGGTGGGCTGCGCTGCTGGGCCGGAAAGAGGGACACGGCCCAATGGCGGTGTTTTCAGAAGAAAGAAAAAGAAAGGGAGAGGAGTTGGGCTGGGCTAGATGGAAAGGGAAGAGAGGATGAGGCCCGAGGTTGATTTTGAAATACGAAATAGGTTTTCTATTTACTGGGTTTTGAGTTTGGTCAAATTTGAATGGGGAAAATTCAAATTTGGTTGAACAAAGGTAAACAAGCACTCAAAATAAAATTTAGGAATTCAAAAGATGCACATGGGTTATTTTGATGCAGGTTTAAGTTCAAAGTTTTCAAATTTGATGTGAATTTGATGGAGTTTATCATACATTTATTTTGGCTTGTTGTAAATTCGAAAATTCAAACTTTAAGTGGATTTTAAATGCAAACAAACACTTGAGCACATGTTTTAATATTTCAAAAATTTCATCTTCTACCTAGGTTTTAATTTATTTAGTGCATTTTGTTTTAGAAAATTTGTGGTAAGGTAAGAGCGAGACAAAATTTTAAATTTGGAGTGATTTTTATTCCTCTTTGTTTTGCTTTGAAATTTGGGGTGTTACACTACTCAACATCGACGCGTTCCTCGCAGAGGTAGCCGTCGCCGCCTAGAAGCTCAGAAGCCGAGGACCCTGACTGGAGAACCTTCGCCCGAAGCATGTGAAGTTCATCTACCAGGGAACCCTATTGCAAGAATCATCTAAGTTCGTCACTGATGTACATTCCAACTCCCAGCCAGAGTCCAAACAACTCTTATGTTGGCTGCACCTGCACACGTACTTGTTCGACAATCCTTGTATGGCTTTCTCCTATACTTAATGAAACGGTACAGTCATCGTGGTGGTGGCGCAGCACGGCAGGGCGGCGGCGACTGCTAAGGTTGCGACGACCATGGCTAGGGTTCGGCAGTTGACAGGTTGTGGCGGATTGGGCGGGCCTGCCATGGCCCGACTGCCTTTTTTTTATTCCTTTTTGTGCTCAGCAGTGGCGGGCTGTCCTGTCGGTCACTGCTATTTTTCTTTAGCTGGCGCTTTGCCTGTCACTATAAGGCTCCATTTGCCCATCACTAAAAGGCTGTTTTAGTGTTTTGTACTAGTGTTGGAAGATCGGGATGAAAGAATTCGAACAGCGGAGGCGAGCATACCAAGCTCAAATTCACAGAGTCACGCTGCAAACGGCCCAATCCGCTGCTTTTGTCGACTATACGGTTCATAATGTGGCCAGGAGGACACCTGATGCGCCGTGTGGTGGCTCAAGCATGCGGCAAGCACGCTTAACTCCCGAATTAAGAGTGTCTGGGCCAGACATGTCCTCCCAGCTGAGGGTTGTCGCGCCCGTCAAGTTTCCACCATGCACTTAGTTTTTTTTTCGTTTGGCTTTAATTCTCGTGATTTGCACCTAATATGGAACGCATATGTGTTGAGAATTGCATGTATCCCATGTTTGGCCACGATTATGCCCACTGCCTAAACCCCAACAAGACTCGGCCACTGATGAAAATGCTGCAACAACTGTGACCACAGTAAAAAAAAGTTTTCCTTTGGTAGCCGTAGTGACATGGGTCTTCGTCGTCGTCGGGACGTCCTGGTGACATTCTCTTGCCAATGTGCACTAGAATCCGAAGGAACTCCATTGCCTGCGTCGTCATGTGTAGGTGGCGGCCAACCGAGCAAGGTGGTCGTAGGGACTCAGGCATGGACGACATAGCGTCAAATGCCCGTTTGACATCGTCAAGGTTGCTCCTCCTTGCGTACTCGACGGCGACCTAGCCAGCAAATAAAAGCAGCTGTAGATGCAGAGGATTGCCGGCCAGGCGGCCATGCAGTGCTCCAGTGATCGTTCGGCGTCGTAAAGCAACCCGAACGACACAAGAGAATAACGAGATGAATTAATGGATTGGCAATATATATGGCGAGATCTAGCAGCCAAACAATGCAGAGTCACGATGCTCACGACCCAACTCGCAGCCGAGGACAAAACAATGCAGACGGGACAGGTCTCCACGGCATCTCTGGCGCACCGAACCTTGCTGAGTCGCGGGAATCTAATAACAAACCCTGTCCTTTGGCTCCTCAAACGCGACGCAATATCCCTCGCAAAAAAAAAAAAAAACGCGACGCAATAGGAGTCCGACTCGATCGCGGGTTCTTCTTATCGTACTGAGGCCGTCCGGAATACTACAAGCGACGAAGCAACTTTATTAGTACCGTACCGTGCTCCGTGTCAGGCGCAAGACGGCTCAAAAAGGCGGCGACGCCGAGAGGACGGCGTGCCCAGTGAAGGCACACCCGCAGCACGAGCAGCTCGTGCAGTGGCGGCACCACCGCGTGCGGCACGCTCGCCTCTTAGCAAACAGAGAAACTTGAGTAAAATTGTGCGCGACCACGGTGTGCCTAGGGCTGGACGAAAAGCTCGTGGCTCGTTAGCTCGGCTCGGCTCGTGACTAGCTCGGCTCGACTCGTTCACTTTTTCTAACGAGCCGAGCCATATTTGTAGCTCGTTATGTTTAACGAGCTAGCTCGAGCTGGCTCGTGAGCCGCTCGCGAGCCAAACGAGCCAGCAAGTCCTAACAGGACCAGCACCCTTCGGTCCCCTCCTACCTCCCCACATCTTATCCCTTTCCCAAATCGTGCTGCCACCACACCTTGCCTCCTCCTAAGTCCCCATCGCGTGCCTACTTTGCTCCGTTCGCAAGTCGCACCGTCTACCTTGTTGGCCCGTCACCCTGCTCCCTCGCTGCCCACTTGGGAGGATGTCCGTCCGAAGGAGCTTCGTGAGGTTGTCGGTGCCTCCTTTCCCGTCGCAACACTCACCTCTCCTTTCTTCTCCATCATCGACTATGCAGCCATCAACGCCAAAGCTCATGGTGGACGGTGCCGCCCTTCCCCTTACCGGTGACTCAAGTTGGGCGGTGCCGCCCTTCCCTTTACTCCTCTTGTGCGTTGGTGCTGGCTCCTCCACGTCACGACCCCCTGTCCCTTCTCGGTCGCAACGACCTCCGCCTCCCCGCCCGACGACTTCGTGCTCGAAGACGTGAAGTTGTACCTGGCGGCATGGTCGTCATCTTATTTCCCAGTTCACGACAGAGATGCTAGAAGCGAGCGACGAGCTTAACGAGCTGGCTCGCGAGCCAGCTCGAGCTCGTAGCGAGCCGAGCCGAGCCCGCATTCCAGCTCGTTAAGATAACGAGCCGAGCCGAGCCAGCTCGTTATCTTAACGAGCTAGACCGAGCCGAGCCGAGCCGAGCCGAGCTGGCTCGCTAGTCCAGCCCTAGGTGTGCCGCTCCGGCCCGCCGACTCCGCACGCATCCGGGTGGTGACGTTGGTGCGCTGTTTGGGGCCTAGCTCAGGGCTCTCCTGCCGCGTCGACGTTTACCCCCACCGCTCAATCAATAATCTGATGGTGCCTACCCCCAGCGCATGACACATGCGCATCTGCAAATCCCCCTTTTTAATATTATCACTGTATTCTTTATTATTTTTCAAAAGATCCTTACGATTGTGTATTCATGTTGTTGTTTCTCCATTGGTAGTTTATGAAATTTGCAGCCTTTTTGTGTATCAATAAATATATGTTTGATCAGGCTTCGTTGCTTCTCCATTTAGACGTTTACCTTAACATTTTTTTTTGGCCCAGTCAACTATCAAGCAGTGATATTAATGTTTCTTTTCTTTCTGGCTGCACTAGCATATGGCCATCGGATACACAGCTACACTTTTCTGGCTACATGTAAAACCTAATATCAATGGCCAATAATAGTGCCAATCCTTTCTGGTCTAGAGTAGTGTTATGGATAGCACTAGTTTTCCATTGTTAAAAACGCTAGCCAATTTTCATCATCAACCTAACGAAAGACGAAACCAACTAAAGACAGATAGGAAAAGGGTATGTTGCTTGTTCTTCCGGATAAAAATCTCTGTGTGCAGCATGTACGAGTACGTGATCATTGATCATTGGCGATGATGATCCAAATTTTCTGGACCATTATGAGCTAGTTTTTGAAATCGCAAAATATGTACCCAAAGGCCCAACTTGAACCCAAAGCCCAAACTATATGTACACATGTGGCATGCCGGACTGGAAGGAGCCAGCCTGGTTTTCGTTTAGTACCATATGGAGCAGCTTAGCAAACGTAGTTTGATTTATAATGTGGCCAGGCAGACCCCCTCCGTGACCGTGTGGTGGCAAGCGTGTGGCATGCACGCTCAGCAATTTAACAACCCCTCAAAAGATAAATGAGTCAGTGACTTGGTGCTCGATTGTCTAGCGGCCTCAACAGGCTGCCAGCATTTGTCACCCGTCATGTTGGTTTCCACCCACGGTTGCTATAGCACATAACATATGTGCTTGGCCCTTTTTTCTCTTTGATTTTTTTATTTAGTCACATATGGAGCAGCCTTTCTGCAATTGCCGGCGGCGAAGTAGGATTACATGGAGAACAATGAGCTCTCCGGTGTGCTGGGCTGTCTGCACAATGGTTTTGAACCGTGTCGATTACCGAACATCCATGCTAAAGGAAGACGTCCCTCGACGAGCAGAAAACCTTCTATCAGCTGCAGTTTAAAGTGAAACAGACACAATGTATACGGCAATGTTCACCTATCTAATGCTGCCTCAAGGTTCCGGCGTTCTTCTCTACTAGCTCAAGTTCTTCAGTGACAACTAGTAAACCTTTTTTTTTAAAAAAATAAGACAGCTAGTAAACTTAATTAGCTCTCTCAATTAATTCCATGTGCTGGTTTATATGTCATATGAAAGCATGATATTGAAACTGAGGACTGGATGACTGCTTTATTCGGCTCATGCTGCCGCTCTTGTCAATTGTCAGATCAGGATCCTATTGGCTAAAGTTCACATTCTCTTATTTCAGCAGCTGTTTGGGTCGCGGTTGAAACAATCGGGCGTGCAAGCAACTTCGTTCCTCAGGCCTGGCAGCGGCAGCGTGGGCAGAGAAACAACGTAGGAATAGTTTAGCAGGTGTCGGTGGCGGACGCGTACAACGGGATGGCCGAACCGATGATGGACCCGGCGTCGGACGCGTACAACTGGATGGCCGAACCGATGATGGACCCGGCGTCGTCGGACGGCCTTCCGGGGCCGCTGGAGTACAGCACGTCGCCGTGTCGGAGGAGAAAAAGAAAAACAAAAAACAGGGAGCCCCCAGTGATAGCACTGACACGGATCGGTTTTTGCCGACAGCCGTGCCGCAACTTTCAAAGGGGAGTGGAGGGCCCACGGGGCCATCACTGCCACAACTCGCGCCGCCCTGTGGTTCGTACACCGCCCTCGGGTTGGTTTGAGTCAGCTTCCGTGAGCCCCAACTGGCAATACAGTACTAAACAAACTTCTCTGGTATAATAGTACGTGTTCTAGGCTGGACGACGCGGGCCGCGTCGCAAGTGCCCACGGAAGCAGCGGCGATCGACCGTCCGTCGCTGGGATCTCGGGGCGGAAGCGGAAGCGGCGGCGGGGAGACGGCGATCGGCCATCCCCGGATTTCGGGGCTCCATCACCGCTTCCTGCCGCCGGCGCATCTGACATCGCCGTGCTCGATCCTCCGGTGGCTTCATCAGGAGATCGTCGGCACGGGTGTCCGGCGTCGTCGTTCATCGTCAAGCAGTGCGTGGAGCGGACGTCCTCGGGAGTAGGGATGAAAACAGACAGGAACGGGCGGAAAAACACCCTAACCGTTTCCGTATTTCTTTCACCAGACGGGAACGAAACGGGACAACCGGGAACGGAAACGATAACAGAGAATACGAAAACGAACAAAAACGAACGGAAACATGCCGATTACGGTCGGGAACCGGGATATTAAACGGGAATGCCAACACATTCTCCTCACCAAATGGCATCAAGTACCCAACAGTCAACATAAAGTCACATAACAGTTGTTATATAATCACACAACAGTAGCCTACAAATACCATCCGCACTACTCATCTCACATCACAGGCGCCAACATCAACAAATACCAGCTAAGAGCCAACATAAGTACATACGCATCAGCTGGACTTGCTGGCTTCCTCCAATTCTTGGCACCTACAGAAAAAAAAAATTTGTTCAGGTTCATGCATTAGGAAGTGCCGACTGTGCCGTTAAATGTCTTCTTGCCACCTGACCAACAGAGCATTAAAATTCTCAGGATAAAGTTGTTCTATTCAACTTTGGCACGAGTCCTAGCATTACTGCAATTAGCATAAGAAAAACAAGAATCGGAATTACCTCTACTCGGAAGTGGAGTTGCATTATCCCCGACCATCAAGCACGCCACGGAGCGGAGGAGTGAGGACCTCTTCTGTCCGGGCGCGGCGACATGTCCTGCTGCTGCTGCGGGCAGTGAGGCGAGGGCAGGCGCGAGTGGAGCTTACGAGGGCACGGCGCGAGCTCTCTGAGTGGCGGCGTGACCAGGGAAGTGGGGAACGGATGGAATGCTTGCTAGGGGACTCGTACTGGGCTTTAGTTGGGCTGGGGACTACTACCGTATTGGCTGAAACGGTAACAAAAACGGGAATTTTCGGCCCAAAACGGGATACCGGAAATACGGGCAGGAAACACCATGAACCGTTTTCACTCCCGTTTTCGTTTTTCGTTTTTCCGTTCCCATCTGTTACCGTTTTAATCCCGCAAATACGAAAACGATCAGGACAAAAGTGAGAACGGTTGCGGAACGGGACGGGAAAATCCCGTCCCGTTTTCATCCCTACTCGGGAGTCGAGCAGCCGTCGTCCTCACTCAAGTGTGCGGCCCCGACAACCGGGAGGAAGCTTCGTCAGCGGGAGTGCGCCAGGCGTCGTCGTTGGCCAACGGCGATTCGGCGCCATGTCGTTTCGTCGCCGGCGTGGTTGGCGGCGTGTGTTCGTCAATGGCACGAGCCAGGTATTTACCTTAAATGGGCTAATCCAGCCCATAGAAACAATGTTGTCTCCAGTTTTGTGCGTGACCGAGAAGCCTTTTGTTTCCTGGGCCAAAAGCCTAGTTGGGTGGATTCGATTTTCGGTTTCATCATTCGCGTTGTGGCCCACGTGACGAAGATACCTTTTTACTTACTGCGTCTGAAGGGGCCCGGACCACCAAACTTTAGCGCCATACCCTAATTAAAATGTGTCCTTAATTAAAATGTTAGTCCTCTCAAAAAAAAATTAAAATGTTAGTGTGCTGCTGACAAATTCGACTTTATCGATGTGTTGTGGACAAAGCCACGGTTTTTCTGTGTGTCTCAGATAATTTTACTAAAAAAAATATCACAAAATTTTTTCATAATAGTTAGATAAACTCCTCTAATTCATAGCCTTATGGTACTTTAGCTTGGTGCCTGCAGCGCCGGCGAGCGGAACGCCCACACCTCCATGAACAGCTCCTTGCCCAGCTCCGCGGCGCCGGTCACCGTGTCGTTGTCGACCATGAACTTCTCGGAGTCCGATCCCCCAGCCAGGCAGTATAGAATCCCGTATCCTTCGCGTAGTCGACGCACTTGAAGTTGTACAGAGTGCCGTCGCCACTGTCGAACACGGCAACGTCCAGACTCTCACTAGCAGTCCAGTACTTTCGCATCGAGTGTCTACCAATAACAGTCATGTCTTGTGTACTGTTTCAGGTTTCAGAAGTTTCAGTTAGCTTTCGAGGGTGTTTACCAATTTCAGACACGGTCGGGAGTCCACAAAATAGTCGCCCCTTCATTTTAAATGGACGAATTGCTTTCCGTGGAGAGTTGTATTCGGACAAAACTCAATGTGCACACCTCAATTTTTCTGATCAACATGAGAGGGTTACAAGATACAAATCGTCTTAAGCTTAGCTACAAATACATTGCTTAACGTACATGCAAACTACAATCTACCAACAACCAATGCAAGTAGGTACTGCCTATGTTCGATTGGTTCACGGAGTACTAAGGAAGGGGCAGCAACAGCACGTCTCCGGCTGATTGTGTCGCTTGATGATGAACACGTGCAGGATGCTGTCGTCACACATGGTCACCCCGAAGTGACGGAACGAGCGCTGCTTGAATGCCCATATGTCGACCACGTCATTCTCCTTGAAGCTGCACCGCCGGATGAAGTCGAGGTACCCTTCGCCCTTGACGATCGTGCCGTGGCTGCTCTCCCACCGCGACAGCCGAAGCACCCCGCTGGCGCCGGCGGCGAGGTCCACCAGCCTCACGGGCAAGCCGCCGTGCACTCTCCCCTTTCTCTTCTTCTTCTTCATCTTCTGCTCACCCGCATTGCTAGCTGCCGCGCTGTTCTCTGGCTCGGGCAGCTTCTTCGATTTCTGTCTTGGTTCTGGGTCGTAGAGAAGATTGGCGGAGTCAAGCTCCTCGAAGGTCAGGAGCGGGCGGAGGCGGCGCAGCACGCCGTCGGTCGGGATGCGGAACCGATTCTGGTGCGCGTCGAGGTCCGTGCTCGTCACGGCCTTCGCGTCGATGAAGTGCACCGGCAGGTCGGCCCGCAGCCTCAGCGCCGGGAGGATGTGATTGCGCAGGCACGGCGGCTCCTTTCCGATGACGTTGGGAGACGGCGGGGCCTGCGGCCGCCGCCAGGGAACGGCGTTTATGGGTTGCACGTCCACAGGCGGTGCGGCGGCGTTGTACGGGACCACGGCGCCGGCTTCCACCGTCGACGGGCGCGGCCGCTTGGTGGCGCGCTGTTGCTCAGCGGCGGGGTCGTAGACAACCATCGCGAGACACCTCTTGCCCATGATCGCAAAGAACTTACGACGACGACTTCTTTGGCGCTCGCGGAAACCTGAATGAACGGCGCGTTTGTGAATGTTTGATGAGGAGCAATGGGAACCTTGCGTTTTCAATTTATAGGATTTGGTAGGCTCTCGCTGCCGAGTCGAACTCGTAATCTAAGCCCCTATCGACTCCGGACTCGGTCTCTCGATGCAACGCCACGGACAGCCCGTGCACCGGCATATAACAGCTGTCGTAGTAGTTCGTCTCCGTCTCGGAAAAGGTAGAGTGGTGGTAACCCGACCCGAGACCCTTTTTGGAGGACGCATATTTTTGAAACTTTTGTTTTTTAAAAAAACGTGTCCCATACTGACACGCAAACTCTGGGAGCGAGAAAAAGTCGATCAGTACATGCCGCCGAAAGATATTTGACGGCAATCAGTTCAAAAGTTTTCACCTACCCCTTCGCAAAAAAGGGAAAAAATGTTATCGCCTAAAATAAGGATGAAACCCCAGCAAAACTTGCAAACACCACACTCCGAAATTCGAAACCATTTGAACGAAATCTATATGGTGCCAGTGCTTAGTGCCAACTAATATTCTGTTCGCACGGTTCCTAGTTGCATTTCTCGGTATTTGTAAGTAATAATACATTTTGTTCGAATAATAAATACTGACATGGTCTGTTGTAGTAGATCTCAATATTAAACAAAAAAACTAATAATTTCTTTGTTTTTAAATATATGACACCATCGACATTTTCAGTTCTGTTCGTCTCGCTGCAGCTGCGGCTGCGGCTGCAGAAAAATAACTGTGAAAACTGTAGCTGCTGCAGAAAACACTGTAGCTGCTACTGAAGAAAATAACTGCGAACACTGTAGCTGCTGCAAAGCAGTGGCTGCAAAGCAGCGAGACGAACACGCTGTTCGTTACTTTGACTATTCGTCTTCTTCATCAATATTTATGCAAATAGCTACATGTATAAGTTAATCTTGAAGTGCTTTTGATGATAGATTCAACAATATACATTTCACGTTAAGAAACTAACTATTTACACATATATTATTGGTCAAAGTTGAACGAAAAAGTCAATAGTGTCATATATTTAATAACGGAGAGAGTATGAAGTTAGAAAAGCATTTGTACCATATGTGGACCCAGAACATGTATTGACATAGTTATTTGTATCAAAAAACCTAATTTATCATAGAAACTGGCATCATTTTGTTAGGCATCTTCCTCAAATCTGTTGAGCCTTAGCTGAAATATTAACCGTAATTTCTACATATAGCTCTAGAACTATATAACCTAGTAGTTACAAGAGTCTCAGTAGCACGTCAGTGCTGGCTCTCCGTGGGTGCTGGGTTTGACTCCTCGTGGGATCGAATTTTTCTAGAATTTTAAGACGTTTTGCTTTCAGTGGTGGCCGACGTGGCCATCGATAGCGAGGCGTCAGTGCTGGCTCGGTCTTTGAAGATGTTCGTAGGGGTAGGGATTACGTATGTGCGTTCATAGAGGTGATCGAGTGTACGTGCGTTGTGAGTGTCTGAGTTGTACTGTGTAATAAAAAAAAACTAAATCCTTTTCTCATTCGAAAAAAAAAACTAAATCTTTTTTCTCGGAACTAGCCACTGTAAATTACATAACTATGCGTCACTTGTCGTAGCTCACTACCACCTATAGTCCTATTCATGTCGATGTGAGAGTTGTTCGCTTTCTGAAGCTGCAGTCTCTAGCAAAATATTCCGTTGGCCCCTGTATCGGGTTGATGCCTCTGCTGTTCAGGAAACGAACAGCACCATCTGCATTGGTTGATGGGCCCGAAAATGGGATGAGATCCTCTGAAGTGATGAAGAAAATTCAGAGAAGCTATAGTACCGTGCATTTTGAACTTGCTACAGTAACTTCTGCTGCTGTTCCCACAGCGCTACAGTAACTCCGGTTACTGTTCCTGCAGTTCGCTACAGTATTTCAATGCGAGGTACTGTTTATCTCCTCACATATTACTATAGCAATCGCTACAGTCCTCTGAATTGAGTGAAGCAATTCATCACTCAATTCAGAGGACCCAAACCCCCCGAAAATTGCCCTCCCGGGATCGGACACGGATGAGTCCGAGTCCGACACGTACTCCGACGTAGTTGCTAGGCTAGTTTGTCATCAAGTTATATAACTAGTCGAGAACTCCCTCTGTTCGAGAAATCAAACAGGTCGCTACAACTTGTCGTCGTCGTCGGGAGGTCCAAATTAGCTGCAACGCTCAGCCTGTCTTCGCAAGAAAATCTCGACATCGATGGGTCAAGCGTTCTCCGACGATTCTAGCAGACAAAAGTTGTATGAGTCAGGCAAATTCGATGTGTTGCGGGCGCAGCTTGCGGCGCTCGGCGCGACGACCCCCTTGCGCGTGTACGGCAAGAGGCTGTCCGCCGAGGCCCAGACCGACTTCAGGCACGGGCTGCTTCCCATCGGCGGCGAGCTCCTCACGGTGGCCCTCACGGACGGCGAACTGGGCACCGTCGTCGACCACTTCGGTACCGGCGGGCTGGACGTGCCGGTGTTCGACCGTGACGGCACACGGTACGACTTCAAGTGCGTCTCCGCGGAGGACAGGGGATTCTACCGCCTGGCTGCGGCCTCGGAGTCTGAGTTTGAGCGGTTTATGGTCGACAACACCGTGGTGAGCGATGCCGCGGACCTAGGCAAGGACCAACATTTCATGGAGGTGTGGGTGTTCCGCTCGCCGGCGCTGCGCAAGGGAAGGAAGCCCGTCGACAGCCACCGAGACGGGGCCCTCGGGATGGTCGTACTGTTCTTCGATGACCTTGACACCGAAGGGTTGGAGGATGATGTGTTTGACGAGGACAACGGCTCCATCTTGCATTTGCTGAGACACTGTCTTAAAGTACCCGAAGGCTACGAACTCGATCAATTTATCTAGGTCTAATATAATTTTTGTTGTTGTTATTATTATCATTACGTTTAATATAATATATACTCACTACGTTTAATCATTGCGGAGAAAGAACCGCAAAATAAATCCTCAACTCTTTAGCATCTGCGATGCAACAGGAAAGAGACTACTCATATAAGTAGTACAGGTTTTGATTACCGAATCAACTTTTTTGTGTACATGCACGATAGGTGAAATCGCTCTACAAGTATGTATCGAGTAACCGGTTAATGCTGGTATGGTTACATGGTATCCAGTCAGCCCGGGTTGGTGGCCGTCCGGTGTTTGGTCATACAATAGTGCCAACGCCGGTCGGACGCCCCGGGCGAGCACACTCGTACATCAACGACCGGAACTCGCTCCGGGACGAGCAGTGGAGGTGCTCCTCGATGCCCTGCTCCACATGCCACGAGCACATCCGGTGGTTGGACTCCTGGAACACGATCTTGACGGCCGCGGCCACCGCGTCGCCGCCATCGGTGATCACATACGTGGGCCAGCCTTGGTGGTTCGATGTCACGAAGGCGCGCAGCAGCCAGACAAAGGAGTCAACGGACTGGTCTGAGGTGACGCCGCAGCCGAGGACGACGGGCGTGCAGTGGTGGCTCAGCCCGACGAAGGGGACGAACGGCTCGCCTTACTGGTCCGTCTTGTACGTGGTGTCGAACACGACGCAGTACTCACCGTCGGCTCAGAAGAGGTGCTTCATGCGCCTGTCGGCGTCCAACTCGTAGTGATGGAAATTCTCGGAGTTGTTCGCGTCCCTCCTGCGGCCAAGTTCTTCCAGAACGGCGTCCGAGTCGCCCATATTTGTCCGCGGCCGCGCCATCTCGTTCCTAATAAGCAAACACTACAGGAAATCGGCTAGTGTCGGCACCTTTGCCGAGTGTATTTTATTGGGGTTGCCGAGTGCTCAAAAAAATACACTCGGCAAAGTACACACAGAAAACTAGCCCTTTGTTGTGTGCCCCACTCGGCAAAGGCTTGGTTTGCCAAGTGTTAATTGCAATGACACTCGACAAAGTTTGAAAACTTTTGCGGAGTGTATTTGCCATAACACTCGGCGTTGTTGACAGGACACTCGGCAAAGTTGGGAGCGTTTGCCGAGTGTCCCGCATGTGGGCACTCGGCAAAGCTTCCAGACTTTGCTGAGTGTCCTGAACATCCCATATCATGGGGTAAACGAATCCCTCGTCAACCGATCAGATAAAGTAACTCCATCCGTATCAGCTGGGATTGAGACTCAGTAGTCTAGATCAAAGAGCAATGATCAGTGCAAACCTGTGAGTAATATAGAATTTAGAAATGTAATTAGGACGATGCACGAACCTCTCGGCGCCGAAGAGATTGACAAAGGACGTGGAAGAAGGCGGCGTCATGGCCATCGCTAAAGATGTCGAGTGCTGTGCAGCGGTAGATGGAGTCTTTCGTTGGGAAGAAAAGGGTTGAGGAATGAGGAAAACAACATGAATCATTATTTACCTCCCGGAATCGTTATTTCCTCAAATCGTTATTTGTTATTTACAGACACCAGATCGAGTAACAAAACAACATGAATCATGCAGATACTATGCGATCATGCGGTTTTTCTTTTTTTTTTTGGGGGGGGCTGTGAATGCTGAATCTGTGTTCGCTTACTGAAGCTGCAGCATCGTACATTATCACGAATAAAGTAGTAGTGAATCAATATTCCGTTGGTCCCAATATGATATCGGGCTGCCTCTGCTTTTCAGGAAACGAACAGCAGTATCTGCATTGGTTGAGGGGCCCAAAAATATGTACTCCCGGGATCGGACACGGATGAGTCCGAGTCCGGTCTAGTAACTAGGCTAGTTTATCAAGCTAATATAAATAAGTATTCGACGACTCCCTCTGGTTGAGGAATCAAACAGATAGCTGCAAGCTTCTTGGCAAGAAAATTTCATCGTCGATAAGTTCCACTGCTCTCACTGACATCGATGGGTCAAGCGTCCTCCGATCTGTCCAGCGAATTCGACGACGTCTGCGGCGACTGCGCCGTGCTGCGCGCGCAGCTGGCGGCGCTCGCCGCGACGACCCCCTCGTGCGTGTACGGCAAGAGGCTGTCCGCCGGAGCCCATGCCGACCTCAGGCACGGGCTCCTTTCCGTCGTCGGCGAGCACTTCACGGCGGCGCTCACGGGCAGTGAACTGGGCACCGTCGTCGACCACGACATGACCGGCGGGCTGGACGTGCCGGTGTTCGACCGCGACGGCACGCGGTACGACTTCAAGTGAGTGTCCTCTGCGGAGGACGACACGGGATTCTACCGTTTGGCTGCGGCCTCGGAGTCCGAGTTTGAGCTGTTTCTGAGCGACAGCAACGTGGTGTGCGGCGATGCCCCGGAGCTGTTCATGGAGGTGTGGGCGTTCCACTCGCTGGCGCTGCGCAAGGGAAGGAAGCCCGTCGACGGCGGCCACCCAGACGGGGCCCTCGGGATGGTGGTACTGTTCTTCGATGACCTTGATACCGAAGAGTCGGAGGACGAGGTGTTTGACGACGACGATAACCGCCCCATCTTGCACTTGTTGAGACACTGTCTTAAAGTGCCGGAAGGCTACGAACTGGAGCAATTTATCTAGTTATATAAAGAAAATATTTCGTGATTATTATTAATGTAGTCATAACGTTTAAGCAATACGGACCGAAGCTTGAAACCTTGAGCAGAAAAAGATCCGTAAACTAGATAACTTAATTTGCATTTGCAAATTGTGGCAACATCATGTATATATCACAATGGTCAACAGACTTTCTGGATTTATTTCTGCCAACGCGATGGCTTTACTTTGAACCTTGGATCCCAGTATACTATTTTGCTGGAAACTTTGTTAAAATTATCAGTCTATCACCGACGCATTTGGAATGAGGCAAAGCTTAGTTTCGCCTAATTTGAGCACAAACTGTTGGGATGAGGCATGGCTCAGTTTTCATTGAATTTGGGCAAAAACTAGGCTATGTTCATGACATCAGGAGAATTTTTTTGTAAACTAAGTACTTTTAATTTATCCAACGTCATTTTAAAAATTTGAAGGGAGTAAATGCTAAATAACGTACACCTCAGCTATCAAACATACTATTATTAGTGATAGAACTTAATAAAACCTTTTTTATTAGTTCTTTCACCTAAAATCCTGACTGTCGAATTTTCAAATTGGTGGACATGTATACTCTGTGTTTCACATATAGTCGAGAACATGTTTAATTTTACACATTTCGTACTCCAAAAAGGCAGATAAAAGTGAGATTTTCTTTTTCTCGTGCAAATATTGAATAGTTTCATCAAAAAAAGAAATCACAAAATAACATCAATTTATATGAAAGAGGTTTGAGTGTTGGCACGGCTATAGAAATCAAACTGATCTCGTTCGCCACAGACAAAAGGTATCGAACTAATCTCCACACACCCATACGAAATAAATTCTAATGCTAATGACTAAGCATAAGCTTATGACCGTAATTATTAACCTCGCTGTCTAATGGGCAGACGGCCTATGCCCCAATTATCAGCATCGCGATTCCTAATGACCCGTCCGGGTGTTGGCCGGCGGCCTCTGTGTGGTGCAACGGCAGCAGCACCTTCGAGCGGAAGGCCCAGAGCTCGATCTCCGGGTCCATGAGGTTGTGGTTGTTGTTTCTCAAGAAACGCACCCACCCGTGCCCGTAAAGTCGGTAGAAGCGTTGTGATTGTCTCAAGCACCTGAGCATCATGTCGTAGCGGTGGCCGTGGCGGTCGAAGACCGGCACGTCCAAGCAGCACACTCCGGCCATGTGATCGGCGGTCCGTGGCGCCGGCGGCTCGCGCACGCGGTCCATCTCAGCAGCGGTCAGGAAGGCCGCGAGCGCGTCGCCTGCGTCCCCGCTCGCACAGGGGATTTGCAGGCGCGCTTGCTCCAGGTTGAGGTCGGATGCATAGAGCTTCTTCCGGCAGACGCGGCGTGGCGTCGTGGCGCCGAGCGTGGCCAGGGTGTCCAGCAGCGGGTTGAGCTCTGCGCCGCCGTCGGCGCCTAGCCCTCCTCCGGCTGCGTCCATGTTTTCTGGGTATTAATTGGATGCTGGGGTCGAGTACACGTATTTTTCAACGAGGACGTTTACAGCACGCGTATATATAAGGGAGATGCTCCACGTAAGTCGACTTAGATTTTATATTCGTGTAAGTCAAATTTTGTAGCCGTTGGATCTGGATCCAACGGACAAGATAGAACAAAAAATTCGTCTTAGAATTTAACTTACACACATACAAAATCTAACGGCTACAAAATTATAAAAGTACAAACGGACACAAACACGCCGGCCGTCCGATCAAAATCTAACGGTTACAAAATTCGATTTACACGCATACAAAATCTAAGTCGACTTAAATGGAGCAATTCCTTATATATAATGCCTGATGGTTTGGCAGTTAGGAATCCTAGAACACAAAGATATCTCGTTTCAAAATGAGATAAGTTGCAACGATAGAGTTGGAAGAGAAACCGCACGAGTGCTGTTAGCCTGTTTGCAGAGTCCCATACCACGACGAGTTGGCCTTGTTGCAAATTGCAAAATCATCCATGGACTGTCGTTCCTCGCAAACAGCGAGTTGATCAGCAAACGGGAGTGTTGATTCTGATTAGTGTCGTGTTGCCAATGAGGAAACACAATCACATGAACACAAAGTAGGCAAGACACGAGACGAAGGAGCTCTCTTTCACATTATTTCTATTTGTTATTGTGAAACAAAGTACAAACACTCATACACGTAAGAATACTCATCTTCTATGAACACTCGCGCCCACGCACACAAACAACAAATTTCGCTAACGATTAAACATTAGCTTGGAAGACAATTATTTTCACTCTATGATGGCCGTACAGCCTATGCCCCTATTTTTTTAGAGGAAACTATGGGGGAGCTCCCCACCTGAATTTTCTCACTGAAAATAAAATATTTGTTACAAACTGCCGCTCGGTGGCATAAGATACAGCAGAAAAGAGTCTATGCCCCTGTTACCAGGATCGCGAATCCTAAAGACCCGTCGGGATGGCAACCAGCCTTCGAGCAGCGGAACGGCAGCTCCTTGGAGCGGAACGCCCACAACTCGACCTCCATCTCCCGCCCCGTCTCTTTCATCGCTGCCATTGCCTCGGCGAGGTGGCCGTTGGCTCTCACGAACTGCACCCACCCGGGGCCGATGAGCCGGTAGTAGCGCCCCGACTCGTCGCACCTGAGCATCATGTCGTACCGGTGGCCGTGGCGGTCGAAGACCGGCACGTCCATACAGCACCTGCTCCTGCTGATCCCGTAGTCATCTCGCTCCTCGCGCACGCTGTCCATCTCATCCTTCTCGCCTGCGGTCAGGAACGCCGCGAGCACGTCCCCGTTCGCGCGGGGGATGAGCAGGCGCGCTTGCGCCAGGTTGAGGTCGGTTGTAGAGAGCTTCTTCCGGCAGACGCGCTGTGGCGTCGTGGCTCCGAGAGCGGCCAGGGCGTCCAGCAGCGGGATAAGGCCTGCGTCGCCGTCGGCGCCCAGTCCTCCTCTGGCGGCGTCCATGTTTAGTTTCTTGGTCTTGGACGTGGACGTACGTTACAGCGCGTATCCTTCAGGCTTGTTTGGCAGCTAGGAATAGGATACGTCGTAAACAAAGAGACCTCGTTTTCAAATCGCACACGTTGCCATGCTAGAGTTGGAAGCGAAACCGCACGAGCGTTGTTACAGTCCCGTACGTCGACGACGAGGAGTTCTTTGTTGTCGCAAATTGCAAAAGCATTTGAGTCGGAAAACATATTGCAACGATTTTTTATTTACACGGTAGAGAAAATTTCCAAGCAGAAAAAAGGAGAAATCAGTTGATACGTCGTTGCACCCGTCACTCTACTGCGTATCCTTCGGGCACTTTAGGGTAGTGCCTCATCAGGTGCTTTATGGTGAGGCTGTCATCATCGAGAATCTCGTCGCCCAAGCCGTCGGCGTCAAGGTCGAAGAACAGAATGACCATCCCAAGGGCCCCGTCCGGGTGGTCGCCGTTGGACATGTTGCCCTTGCAGCGTAGCGCCGGCGACCGGAACGCCCACACCTCCATGAAGAGCTCCTTGCCTAGCTCGTGGACGTCGCGGACCACGCTGTTGTCCACCATGAACCGCTCGTACTCCGCGGCCCCGACCAGGCGGTAGAAGTAGGTGTTCTCCGCGTACGCCATCTTGAACTCGTACCGCCGCCCGGCGCGGTCGAACACCGGCACGGCCATCCCGCCCGTCTCGCCGGAGTAGTCGATGATGGCGTCAATCTCGCCGTCCGTGAGCGCCGCCGTGATGTGCCGGCCGAGGTGCTTGCCGCCGATGGACAGGCGCCCGTGCCGGAGCGCGGCCTGGATCTCCGGGAGCTTCTTGGCGTACACGCACGACGGGGTCGTCCCGCCGAGCGACGCCAGCTGCTCCCGCAGCACGGTGCAATCGTAGTCGCCGCAGACGGCGTCGAACTTGAGGTTCACGTAGTTGGCCGGCACGTGATCGCCGCCGAACGCTCTCAGCTCGGCTGTCCATGCCTCTACGGTCTTTTTACGCATGATGGCATCATAGGCCTCGTCGATCCTAAGATTGGAGTAGGAGTTGTTGCCCACTTTCACCGACAGATCCGAGGACGCCTGACCCATCGTCGTCGGAGCAGCAGCAAGGACAATGTATAACGGGGGCGACCTTGTTTGCACGTTGGCGCTTGTGATCCTTAATTGCCTGATCACCGGGGAGGTCGTTGGCTATTTATTTGGCTTGACTACGCCAACTACTGTGCGCGGCTCGGTCTCGGCGTCATCAAAGACGATCTAACCGTGTCCGATAGATACTTGGATGCGAAATTTTGGTGGCCGTTGATCCGAGCTGTTGCTCTGGCTATAGTTCGTTTCCGAAAGTGATGTGACCACGATTGCTAAACAGCCTAAACTCATAATTAATACTAATTGATTCCTGTGAAAAAAATGTTTCACGCGAATTATTTGCAGCATTTTGTTTGAAAGAACGATTAAGACTGTATGTAGATAATATGTTTGCAGGTGAAAGCCGTCTTAGCCTAGCGGTTAAGGCATCCGAGTAACACCTTTGAGGTCCTGGATTCGACTCCCGGTGGGAGCGAATTTTCTAGGATTTAACGCCATTTGTGCTTTCAGCGGTAGGCAACGTGGCCGTCGACAGCGAGGCGCCAGTGGTGACTTCGGGAATCTAAAGAATTTGCCGGCTCAGTCTTCGAAGATGCTCATAGGGGTAGGGTTTGCGTATATGCGTTCATAGGGGTGAGTGTGCGTGCGTGCGTTGTGAGTGTCTCAGTTATACTGTGTAATTTCTCAAAGAAAAAAGATAATATGTCTGCAGAGCTAAACTGTTTGAGGCTCAACCAACAAAGTTAATTTTACTTTTCCAGATCACTATAAGATTTCTAAGAATCCCTAACAGTTTTTTTTTTTACAAGTGATGTCAGTTTTAAGTATAATTATAGTAAGAGGTGAGGGTAGGGAATGTGTTTGTATGAAATTTGCTAAAACTGTTAGGAAATATAGAAAAGAGTTAATTGTAAATCTCACCCCATAAGTTGTCTCTATTTTGATATTTCACCCCATAAGTTTGTTTGTTGCAAAAACCACCCCACCCCACCCCGTTTTGATTGAAATAGCCCTCGATTAACATACGCTCTTCCAAATAGGCCATAAAATACCATGAAAATGTGCGTTTAGCTCCTAGCTCAAGTTTCACACCTGTGTACGAACGCAGTGGGACCGTCGAGCAGTTGAATTTGCTATATTCAGTTGCAATTATAGGCGTTTAAGACACAAATTAAACAGTGAGTTTTAGTATGATAGGGTCTACAACAGTATAAGATATGGTCAAACTCCAAAACTTGACTCGAGCTAAATTAATCGACTCATGTATTCAAGCGTCTACGGTGAAAATTTTGAGCTTATTTGAGAGAGTACAAGTTATGGGGGGCTATTTCAACCAAAACTGGGGTGGGGTGGGGTGGTTTTTGCAACAAACGAATTTATGGGATGGAATATCAAACTAGAGGCAACTTATAGGGTGGGATTTGTAAATAAGCCTATAGAAAATTGTACTATAAAATTGTTGGTCATTCAAAAAAATTATACTAAAAGGCTACTACTATTGGTCATTTGTACTAGAACTGTCGTGGATTCATGGAAATATTGTAGTGATGGTCCAGCTGCTACAGTACAGGCTGTTTGTTGTGTGACCTGAGAAACATGGTGACACCAATCCCAAGGGTCCCATTTCGGGGCACTGTTTTTTGCCAGGCCTGCTAGCAAAAATGCCCTACTAGCACAGACGGAGCTTCTTGAAGGGCAAAGGGGGTCCTGCACCGGAAATCCTGTTCCGCGCGTGAGCGCTCGCTCCGCGACTCGTGCATTCCCTCTCCACGTCGCGGGCCCGCACTAGGGATGGCAATGGGGCGGGTTCGGAGCGGGTAGAACATACCCATGCCCACGGGCGGAGCCACTCACAGGCCAGCCGGGGCCACGCCCCCCCCCCCCCCCCCCCCCCCTTGGCCAGAAAATTTCTTGAAGAGCTAGCTGGGAAGGCCTAGAGAAGAGAGGGAACGGAAGCAAAAACCAAACGTTCAGCAACTAGAAGCAAGCCCGTCTTGAATCACCATTGCTCTGCAACTGCTGCTGTGTTTAATTAGTTTCATTTCGTTAGTTAGCGTCACATTATCACACTGTCACAAACTCGAGGTCCTGTAACGTGTATACAATAAAGGGCTCGGACGTGAAACATTAGAGCCAAGGGACCCAACCTAAGCGGCGCCAAGCACAAGCCCAGTTCCACGATCCTTGCTTGGCTGCCTCGCCATGTTTGCTCAGCTTGCCGGCCCCTCCTACAATTGGCTGCTGGCTCCGCCACTGCCCATGCCCGTCCCGCCAAGCGTGTCGGGTAGAAATCCTCACCCGTCTCCGTCCCCGTCCCCATGTGTGGAAATCCGTCCTCGTTCCCGTCCCCGTCGGGTAACGGGGCGGGTATTGGGTACCCACGGGTAAAACACAATGAACACATTTTCCTATCAGTTTGACAAAGTTGACAGCAACTTTGCATTGACAAAGTGCCATTATACCATCCTGGCAACACACACATGCATGTCACATTGTCAGATGCAAATAAAAGAATAAAAATTCAGTCTTAACACTCACACTTAGGCATATCTAAACCCTTAAAGAACCACTTAGGATAAAAATAGTTTTTACCTGTCAGATTGTACCTACCTGTATATCCACCGTTGATCTAAAAGGTCACCTTTAATATCTACCATCTGATCCTGCTATGCTAGGTCCAGGCCCGCGGAAAGGTGGACATTGGACATAGACAAACGTCCAAATTAGTTCATTTGCGTGGACAATCGTAAATTTTTTTTCCACCTGCCGTTTTGGTACCCGCCAGGTATTTCCACGTCCCTTGATTACCGGTGATTTTTATGGCTTTCCTTCATTAGGCCTGTGTATTTCTTCCCTTCCCTTCCTTCCATTCGATTTCCTTCCTACGCAGCTGCATCAAGAGATCTCCACACGACATGAGCTCGAAGAGTGGAGAGGGGATTGGAACAGGAGGAGGACCTCGCCGTCGCCCTATCGCATCGCCGGAGGAGGTCGGGATTCGCTGCCCCCATGCTCCACGCGCACCCACCCCACATGTATCGATGGAAGCAATGGCCGCCGCCATAGCGCTCCGGAACGCCGGCTCCCGCCGCCTCTTCTCCTACCCCCACCGTCCGCGCCGCCGCGATCTCGGTCCCCGCGACACTCCCAGATGCGCCGGCGGCGGCCGCGCCCAGTCAGCCGCCGCCGATGGGTGGCACCCTCTGGGCCAAGTCCATGGCCACTTTCACTTGCACGTGAGTATCCGCTCAGATCCTTTCGTGACCGATTGTTCCTCGCCTCCGATTCGTGTTTCTTTTATGAGATCGTGTGATTAGTGCCTCATGGATGAATCTGTTGCAGGAAGCCCCATGTGAACGTCGGCACCATCGGCCACGTCGGTCACGGCAAAACTACTCTCACGGCTGCCATCACGAAGGTTGGATGCATTGGCCAATAGTGCTGACTAAGTGCTCGCTTGGTTTCCAAACTAATAGTATTATTCAATTGTGTTTTGTTTCTTCGCTACAGGTGCTGGGGGAGGCCGGGATGGCCAAGGTGGTTGGTTTTTGACGAAATTGACAAGGCTTCCGAGGAGTTAGACAGAGGAATCACCACTGCAACGATTGGGTCTTAGTGCAAGTTTATCTTTATTTAGGCCTTATGGTCTTTTTATTCATCTTCATTGGCAGATCAAGTAGATCATTTGAGATTGTTTCTGTAGGCTCACGTTGAGTATGGGACTGCGAAAAAGCATCAAATAAATACATTTGCCAGAGGACTTTTTTGTTCTCATTAGAAGCATTTCGTAGCCTACTGAGAACAATTGACATGCTTTTCTCCTACTTGTGTCAGCAGAGAATCAGGTACCATTTGACTTGGCTTGATCTGAATCGTTAGAATTCAGAATATAGAAGTCTTGTATCTTATGAATTTTTGAATCATGAATTAGCCATTTGACATGCATTGGAGAATACATATGTTTTATCTATTAATTTTCGAATCGCATGGCAATCAAAGTATTCAGAAGAGACATTTAGATGAATGCTCAATACTAATCAGGTAATCACAATGTTCCATTACTATGAGATATTGAGATGAAATGCATGTTATACCACTCAAGGAGCTTACTGCTGTTATATCCTGATTCTCCTGATGTACTTTCCTCATTTAGTAATGCATAGCTAATTCATGGTATAACATTTTACATATATGCACAATAACTTGACATGCTTACTAATGTTACCTTCTGTGGCCACCAGATGCTCAGAATAGGCTAGCCTCAAAACAGTATAGTAGCAGAAGCCCTTGGGGATATAGACGCATGACTCCATCGGACGCTACAAGCTTGTTATTGGAAATACGTGTTATCGGAAGAATAACTGTGTTCTCCACAAGTTGGCAAGTATAAATTCTCTGAAGCTTAGGTATTTCTGATTTTTGGTTGTCGTGTAACTTGTGTTCTATTGTTACTATGGAGTGCCCTCGAGATTGTTTTATTGCCACATAACGCTTAAGACACTGTAACTTAACGGATAGAATATATGTTATTACCAGTTCTGATGGTCATTGCCCATTTCAACAACTTGATGGTGAGGATCTAAAATTGATATATGAGAAGAATATTGTGGTTTACGGATTTTGATTTATCTAATGAAAAAGTCTTGCCTGCACTTGTTATCACTTATTGATATTAATTCTTGGTATTTTAACTTTCAACATCTTGAAATACAAGGACGAGGCAGCTGAGCTTGGGGCTGTGCTGCAGAAGCTCACCATTGGATATACTTAATTGTGGAACCCCATGGCAGGGTCAGGATAACCTTTGTGAGGTATCTCATCTTTACTAATTCTGGACATTTATGTTGCCAATTTTTTTGATAAGTTGATTGTTGTTTTTGCTTGCCAATTTTGAACATTTGTGCACAGCCCAGATCTGCTTGCTATGAGTTAAATATTGGATTTCTTTGGTGAATTTCAATTGATTTGATTTGTTCCACACTTTTGCAGGAGGAGGAGTATCAACGGTTCACTATCTCATGGCCTCTTCTTCCGGCGTGATGAAGCCATCGATGGCCTACTCCAGCCATTTTGGGTGATCAAGTTCCAAGGACTATTCAGATTTGTGGCTGCGGTTCCAGATGGTATCTTGTGGCTAGGTCACTTCATGTACCACCGCTTGAGTTACAGGAGTGACTCTGAAGGATGGATCATGCATCCATTAGCCTTAGCGGCGCGGCGAAGATGATGGTGAGGCAGAAAAAATGTCCACTTCTATGAGGACATCCATGGCCCATATCCATTTCCTACATACTGCAAGCATAGTAGTTTGAATCAGGTGCCTAATCACTTCTAAATAAGAGATGTTCATGGTAGAAATTATAAGAAAGAGCTTGCGTTTATTGAGGTTTCAGCCTTCTTATTATGTTGCTTTTCTTCAGAAAATTTCTAAATATGAAATGAGTAAAAGCAGGTTTTTGGTGATGAGAGGGCAATCTGTTAGCGTTACACTCAAATGGTTTGTTGGTGTATCAGTGATTGAATGGTGATGTAATATAAAGTATTTTGGTTGCCACAGGCTGTCCAGGCATTTCTTTCTTTTGCTGGTCCTAGATGAGTTTGCGCTTCATTTTTAAATTACACGTATGATGTTTTCCTTCAGGGGGATTAAGCTAAACATATCATATTTAAAAGTGACTTGCTCTGGTATAAAATGACACTAGCTTTCATGTCATGTTTGCATTCCTACTAGATGAAAGGTATATATTGGTATGAGTAAATGGATTCATTTAGCTGAGAGATCAAAACTGAATTAGGCATTTAGTTATGTGGTTAGAATTGCCATTTATACATAATTACTTGTGGGTACTGATTATTACTATGCTAATCTGAATATAATATTCAAGCTAGATTATTTCACTAACTTAAATAGATTTTTATTACGGTTTTAAGTAGAAGTGATCTCAATCGGCGAAAGTGAAGGGGTGGAGCCTGAAAGGTCTATCATGTTAAGTGTTAACTAATTAGTGTATGATTTCATTAATACATCACACATATCAAATGATGTTTCTGTGTAGATTATCCTTGTAGAGTAACCGTGAGAAGGAACCAAATCACAAGGATCACATGGATGTAAATATTTTTAATAAATGTACACTTTAATGAGCATGCTATTATTAACAAATTATATCTCAAAGGTGATGTATTTTCACATGTTGTTAACTTAATCGAACATGGTATACTTTCTTCCACTAAAGATGCATTGGAATTTCAATTTATGCTACAAAGGTCCTGCCAAGTGGTGCATTTTTCTCGATCACGTGCGTGGCGCACGTGCATTTTTACTAGTACAGACTTAACACACATGCATATCATTGTCCAGTCTGGTCGGACAATCTAGAGCTATTTTTTTGTTGTATTTAAAGTGACATTGGGCTAGTGTACGCTTAAATCTTTCATGCCTTTTAAAAGTAGCACACCGAAAACCAACAGATTGTCTAACCCTTTTTATTCCTTCTTCTATAACAATCATGCCTTATTTCACAATTTACAAAATAACAAAATTCAAATTTTCAGGTCCCCGTCGGATTTCCCATGGGTGAGTTTCAATCCCCGCCGCGTACCCGACTTATGTCGGGGCAGGTACGGGCGCCACCTATGGATGGAAAACGTCCTCTATCCCCGGCCCCATCTGATCGGGTACCCGGCGGGTAGACGGGTACCCGCCCCGAATTGCCATCCCTAGCCCGCACGCTCTCTCTACCGCCTGCTTATCTCCCACCTGCTGATGCGCATGCACCATGGGACCCACGCACATGGGCGCGCGACCCTCTCACAGCATTATGTTCCGTGTGTACGTGTGCTTGAACGTGGCGTACCAGTCCTGGCAGCATCATTCGCGTTTTAAATGAAAGTTTTGAAAAATAAAAGTTTGAAGCAAGTTTAGTTTCGTAAGTTTTGAATGAAAGTTTAGTTTCCTAAGTTTGAAATGAAAGTTTGGACAAAAGTTTAGTTTCATAGTTTGAAATGAAAGTTTTGAACGAAAGTTTAGTTTCGTAAGTTTGAAATGAAAGTTTGAACGAAAGTTTGGTTTCGTAAATTTGAAATGAAAGTTTAAATGAAGGGAATTTTGTCTGTGGGACACTCCAAAAACATGGTTTTGTCTGTGGGACACCGTTACTTTCCTATTTGCCTCCCAGACATTAAGAAATTGTGGCTTTTGTCTGCAGGACACTATAGCAGGAGAAGTGATAATTTTCAATTTTTTTATCTCCGTGCACAAAATATATTATAACTTGAAATTTAACACAAACTTACGTTACCATATTTCCTATACATGTTGTTTTTTTCATACTTATCGTTGATTGTTTGCATAACTTTTTAGCTAAGAAAATATTTATTTTCAAAATCAAACCATGCAAATAATCGGTGAAAAGTCAAGAAAAAATCATATGGGCCGAAAATGCAACAATGTATCTATGTGCCAAATTTCAAGTTAAAATCTATTTTGTGCATTGAGATAAAAGTTTTTAAAATAGTCACTTCACTTGCTATAGTGTCCTACAAACAAAAGCCACAATTCCGCAGTGTCCGAGAAACAAATTATAAAGGAACGATGTCCCACAGACAAAACCATGTTTTTTTAGTGTCCTACAGACAAAAATCCCTTAAATGAAAGTTTCGTTTCGTAAGTTTGAAATGAAAGTTTTGAATGAAAGTTTGAAAGAAGAAACAAAACATGAGAAAGAGAAGGATGTACCACGTGTGGGACCCGTGCAGTTTTTTCCCATGCCAAAAGTGAAATGCGTAGGTGTTCTCATGCATGCATGCATGCATGCCGTGAGTGGCGTGCTCCTCTCCCTGCAGATGGAAGCCACGAAAAGACAAACGCAGCTAGCTGGGCGGGCGGCGGGCGCGCAAGCCAAAAAGGAAAAGCGGGCGGGCGGGCGGGCGCGCGACCCAAAAAGGGAAAGGCGGGCAGGGCTGTCGGAAATGCGCGCGGTTTCCTCCTCACGCGCGCGCGCGTAGCCTCGCCCGACCCCACCCCCAACCCCTCCCCTCCTCATCAAATAACTTGTTGGCATGCTAATAAATAGGCTAACAAATCAGTTTCTTATGCACTAATAAAACTCTAATACATATTTATTGCCTAACCAGCCCTCCTAATCTGGAGCTCAAGCTCCGTCGCTGACTACAAGCCTACGCGGACGGTGGGGCGAGACGGCTGCCCCAGCTACTTGCGTCATATATATTTAGTGGTGATATACAGCTCGAGACGAGTTGGTTTGACCCAGTTTAAATATCAGGCAAGTGGAGCGAGCATAACTTCGCTATTTTTTGTTGGTGGTTCAAATCCTAGACTTTATACGGATAATGCACATCTACGGCTATTTATTTTTTCAGTGGTAGACGACATTTTCGCCGACAACGAGACGCCTGTGGTGACTTTGTTAATCTCAAAATCAGCCGGCCTAGTGTTTTAGAGACCCTCATAGGGATAGAATTAATTGCGTGCGTGCGTTCATAAGGATGAGTGTTCATACGTGTTTGTATCTACTTTGTATACTGTGTTTCCAAAAAAAAAAAATAGGTGCAGGCCTTTATAAATCAACAAAACCAGCAGCACCATCCATCTTTCACCGCTCAGAGCATGCCCAGGAGCAAGTTCGTTATTTTGTAGCTTAATAACCAACATAATCGCACCATGCGGTGTCGCAGTGCTTTCCTCAGTGCTCAGCCTGGTCTATAAATCAACAGGCCAGAACCATCCATCTTCCACCGCTCGTCGGTTCGTTTGTACTCCAGCTTAATAACAAACATACCCCACGATCAGAATGAACATTACAGTGCACTCGTCGAAGTCCGTCAAGCCGGCCTCCCGCGACAGGAATGCTCAGGGTTCCTTCCACGACGGCAGCGTCATCCCGTTGAGTGTGTTCGATAAGGTGACCTACACCGAGTACCACGCCGGCATATATGCTTTCCACCCACCGGCACCACCCAACGCCGCTCTCGAGGCGGGGCTCGCCAAGGTGCTCCCCGAATACCGTGAATTTGCGGGCCGGCTGGGCACGGACGCCGGCGGCAACATCTCGTCGATCCTGCTCAACGACGCAGGCGTGAGGTTCGTCGAGGCGACCGCCGACGCCGCGCTCGGCAGCGTGATGCCGCCGCTCGAGATGGGGCCGGAGGCGCTCGGCCTGTTCCCGCACGGCGGCGGCGACGAGGAGGAGGCCGAGCTGCTGCTGGTGCAGCTCACGCGCTTCTCCTGCGGCTCCCTCGTCGTGAGCTGCAACGTTTGCCACACCGTGGCGGACGGCCCCGCCATAGGTAACTTCATGCTCGCCTGGGGCCACGCCACCTTGGACCCTCCTTTCCCGGTGGTGGCGCGGGACAGTGCGTCCTTCCTCTTCGCGCCGCACGTGAACGCATTCAACTAGTGCTGCGACGCCATGATCTCTGCATCTGCAACAGTGTTGGGTTGATCCCCTCACGTGTTTTCTTTGTTTTACCCTTAAATTATTAACTTTATCCCGTCATAACGTTTTATCTTTTGTTCCCTGAGACGACAATTATATGTAGCTGAAAACTTGTAATAAGAACAGGTTGTGGCAGAGGCCCGTAATGATTTTCAATTTTCTCAACAAAAAAAAAAACTGGAATTGCTGGTGTTGGTAACATCTTTTTCTTTGTCATAATTCTTATCAATTTTTACTATTAATGTTAACGTTTAAAAGAAGACTTCAATTATTAAATATAAGATGCTTACCTTAGCTTCAAGTAAGATCTCTGTACAGCCTTTAGCATATCAGTTAATGCATATCGGCCGTGTTTTGTTGCAGCAAATTATTGCCCTGGAGATCGTGCCCTTTAAAAAGGCTGTTCAGCATTCACTAGTAGTGTGTTTATGTGGAAAAGAGAAAAATACATTATTACTTTTCCACAATGACAAAGAAAATGGTACAACCCAATGTTGATTAGTCATATAACGCTAATAAGGAAAGTTTAACAAACACTGGCTGCTTTACACATGGGCCCAACAAGCCATGCAAGCACAAGCTCATCTGATCAAGGCTCCCTATGGTAGTAAGGTAACCAGACCAGAGACACAAAAATACTATAAATTAATGATAATCTTAATTGAGCCCTGTTACGGTACCCTTTTAAGTTCTTAATAAGAGGTAAAAGGTCAAATAAAATCTAAACCGTCGATTTATAGAATTGAAAAGAGAAAAAGTAAATTTAGAGAAGGAACCGGCCTTATTTTCAGGAAGGAAATCTCCCCTCCGATTTTTCAGCTCGCCCCACCTCCGATCCGATTCTTCCGCTCAGTTTCCGATCAAAAGTTCCTTGATGCTGGTTACCATATAGGACCCGTATGGAATTTTTCTCACGCGCCTACTATTTTTCCTAGTAGTCGTCAAAAGGAATCGGGATTAATTATTTCATCTCTAATCAAGGTATCGGGATTAATTATTTCCCTTTCATGCATGTATACAATTCACGAAGTCTGAAATCCACCCACACATTCATGCATCCGTGCATTGGTGTTCACTCGATTTTGTTTTTTGTCACGTTAAACACCCATTATTTTCCCATGTGTACCATCAAAAATTAGAAATATGACATGCTCTAGCCATGTCTCAATTTTGTCTCTGACAAAAACATCTCAATTTTTTATCAATTAAATTTGCCGGCTCAGTCTTCGAAGATGCTCATAGGGGTAAGGTTTGCGTATGTGCGTTCATAGGGGTGGGTGTGCGTACGTTGTGAGTGTCTGAGTTGTACTGTGTAATTTCTCAAAAAAAAAATCTTATAGTTTTGCCAAATAATATGTTCAATTCCCGCAATTTAATTAACTGAATTTTGTTAACACAATTTAGCGCATGTCACATTTAACATGTTAGCACATTTCATTGTGCAATCACGTTCACCATCACATTTTGTCACCAAAGAACATGTATTCCACCACCGTCACATAATTTTCCACCAACGATATAAGTTCCTTGGTGACAAGGTGATAAAACATGTCACCACCACATTGTGATTTAAGTTTTTTTCACCATCACGTTGCGATCTATTTTTTTTCCCTGAGACGACATGCGTTCCACCATCACCTGAGCGTTACAAGTAAAAAAAAAAAATCACGTTTCCACCAATTAACATGGATATTGTTTCCATGCAAAATCCTAACAACTTTGGAAGGAAATCTTGGTGGCCTATTACTTCTTTAGAGGTAAAAGGTCGCTGATCTTGTTAAAATGAACAGTCCACATTTGTTATTAGCAGTTGTGCCAAGTACATTCGTACATTGCATTGTATTCTCTTAAGATGGTCAAAGAGTTGCGTGTGGCTCTAGTAATGTTAGAGCATTCATATATGCATTTGAGCGCACGTGAGTACGGTTGTGGAGGTGGAGGACGTTTGAGTTTTTTGTCTTCTTTTTCTAGTTTGGCCGTAATAGAGAAGGACACGACACAGGACTGTGCTAAACTTACGAAGAAAAGTGCTACGAAGTCACTACACAAACTCTGCTCGTGTGACTTTTTCCACATGTGACAAACTCATACCGGAACTGCCAAACTCTGCTCGTGCATACTATCGTTGAGAGAATCTTGTCAATTGTCCTAGACTCCTAGCTAGTACGTATAGTACCTCCTAGATTTTTTTTATATTTTAATCCTTTTAAATTAATATTTTAATAATAAACTGACCGATACTAAATTTGCAAATCTTTATTTAGTCGCGCCAAACTGAGTGGAGTGACTGAATACAGAGTCACTCTAAACAGATTGGCGTGACTTAATGTTGAGTCTCTCCAATCGGTTTGGAGTGACTGTCACTCCAAACCGATTGGAGTGTCTCAACGTCGAGTCACTCCAAACTGATTGGAGTGACCAAACTAATGTGTCGTTTCTGGTGCTTTGAGTATCTTAATTACCTATTTATGCTAACAATTAACCTATTATCTATGTTTTTTTTGTAGTTTTCCTGTTTTTATGTGATTTGTATAGGAAATAGGTAACATAAGGGATTCTAAGGATAAAGAACAGTTAATAAAGATTCGAAAGGGAGACAAGAGTTCATCAACTTCGCGAGCTCCGACGCGGTGGAGAGGGAGCGGCTGGTGCCGACGGCCGACTCGGCGGAGCTCGCGCTCAGCCCCGACGTCGAGGTCGACAGCCTGCTCGGGATGCCGTTCTACGACCTCGACTTTGGTAGCGGCCGGCCCTTCTTCGTGCCCAGCTTCGGTGACGCGCTGGTGGAAGGCGCCATCTACGTCGTGCCCTCGTTTGTGGGGGACGGCTGCGTGGACGCCTACGTGCCTCTCTTCGGCCGGCACGCGAACGCATTCAAGAAGTGCTGTGACGCCATGCTCTCTGCAGCTGCAACAGTGTTTGGTTGATCACCTCACGTCTTTTCTTTGTTTCAGCCGGGTCATGCCGTATATCTGGAATCCACCACCCAGAGATGGAAGCATATCGATAGATTTTGCCCTTCGTAATGGTTTGTTTTTTGTTCCCTGATATGACAATTACGTAGCTGAAAACTTGTAATAAGAACAAGTTGTGGCAGAGGCCGGAAATGAATTTCCACTTTCTCAAAAAAAAGAAGATAATTTTGTCCCTAACCTCACTCTGAACTATAATTGTGATTGTACCCTCAAATTTCTAACTTCGTCCGTGGTCACGTTTTATATTTTGTTCCCTGAGAGGCTGAGACGACAATTATATGTAGATGAAAACTTGTAATAAGAACAGGTTGTGGCAGAGGCCGGAAATGATTTTCCATTTTCTCCACAAAAAAAAACCTTGAATTGCTGGTGTTGGTAATATCATTTTTGTTGTCATGATTCTTATTAATTTTTTACTATTAACGTTGACGTTTCAAAGAAGCCTTCAATTATTAATTATAAGATGGCTTACCCTAACTTCAAGTAAGATCTCTGTAATGCCCTTAGCAGATCAACAGTGGCAGTACAACGATCGAAAATGGAATCAGTTCAAACATATCGGCAGTGTTTTGCTGCAGCAAATTATTGCCCTTGAGCTTTTGAGATTACTATGTGGTGGACGTTTCAAAATTCACTAGTAGTGTTTTATGTGGAAAGGAGAAAAACCCATTATTACTTTTCCACAATGACAAAGAAAATGGTACACCCAATGTTGATTAGTCATATAACACTAATAAGGAAAGTTTAACAAACACTGGCTGCTTTACACATGGGCCCAAGAAGCCATGCAAGCACAAGCTCATCTGAGCAAGGCTCCCTGTCGTAGTACGTTAACCAGACCAGAGACACAAAAATACTATAAATTATTGATAATCTTAATTAGCAAGGCAACATGTGACGGTCCTGACGGACGGCGTCGATGGAGAATTCAGGTCATTGATCATCCCTGGGTGCATTCCGGAGTTCCTCCGACAGCTGCAGAACATCAGAATTCAGAAACAAAGGCAATGTTTAGTTTAGCTCGAGAAACTAATAAACAACAATACGGGCCTAGTGTGGTGTGTATATGGTGGGTGGGTATTTGTGAGAGCTACATGGCCTGTGTGTGTTTCTTCCATCCCAAAAACAAAGGGCGTGTGTGTTTCTTTTGAAATGTACAAAGCATTTAGTACGTGCATCTACTCGTTTCTAGGCACGAGCTCTGGCGGCGGCCACCATTTATCTCGGGCATATATCATCCTGCTGTGCCGCTGCCTCGCCGCGGCAACTCCTGCACGACCACATCCACGAACGCGCACGGCGCACTACTCTAGGACGCGTAATAAGTGAAGGCCGACCAGATCAAGCATAAACCCAGTAGGAAAACTCACCGCAGAATGTAGCCGCACCCCCCCCCCCCCCCCCCCCCCGCGGGTCCCTGCCCTCCAGGCATCCTGACTCTACCTCCGCTATCTCGTCTACGAGAAACGAAGCCACCAAAGCATCACTTGTAAATGACAAGTATAGAACAAAAAGATCCAATCTTTGCACCAATAAAATGATTGTTATACATAAATGACAAGTACAGACCAAAAGATCCAAACTTCACTTGTAAAAGTGACCTCAAACCACTTTTAAAGCTACACCTCGACCACTACCACATCTAACCAAGACTGCACATCAACACGACCAAACCCTAAACACAGCACGACACGAAAATCATGAACAGAGGGAACAAATCAACCAAAAAAGGTATCCAAAGCTACCCGCACCATGCCACGATCTAGTCCTACTCCACCACAACACCTAATCCATTCCTCACGTCAAGAAGACACACATCAAGGAACCCTATCACACATTAGCAAGTAGCAACTGACGGATCGAGACATTTACCAAAGAATATGCGTTAAAAAAGGAAAGGGGAAGGAGAGAAAGGGAGACAAACCTGAAGGCAAAGAGCAGATCCCGAGCCCACGAATCCTACAGGCTCGTGCAATCCACGTAGACAAGTTAGGAGAAATGAAAGGGAGAGGATGTTTGATGTTTGCAAAGCTTGACAAATAATTTGGTGCTACTAGACGATGTTTGTTCTCGCAGTTGTTTCATATATGTCTACACATTCAGCACAAGTGATAGCCTCAATGGATAAAAAAGAAAGCGAAAAAAATAATGTGATAACCTCGACGCAGCTCTTTCGCCTATTACCACCGGGCCAACACTTGGCTCCAACCATGCCATCTTCTACAAGGCTCCAACTTCTCTTGCTGGATTTCTCTCCTACTCTAGCACTCTGGTCGGCGGTTACCTTTTTCTCGGCCATCATCCTGCGTCACCAATGCCTCGTCATGGCAGCTCCTGCTCGACCACATCAATGACCGCGCACGACGCCCTGCTCTTGGATGTGCACCATGTCAAGGCCGAGCTGATCACGCCTCACTATAGTAGGAAAGCTTGTCGCAGGATGCAGCTTGCTCCCCCCCCCCCCCACCCCACCCCACCCCACGGGTCCCTGTCCTCCAAGCGTCCTGACTCTACCTCCGCTCTCTCGTCTGCCAGAAACGAAGCCACCAAAGGATCACTTGTAAATGACAAGTACATAACAAAAAGATCATACCTTTGCACCAAAATAATGATTGTTACGCATAAATGACAAGTACAGACCAAAAAGATCCAATCTTTACTTGTAAAAGTGACCTCAAAATCACTTGTAAAGCTACACGTGCACCACTGCCACATCTAACAAAGACTGTACATCAACATGACTGAACCCTAAACAAAGCACAACACGAAAATCATGGATAGAGGCAACAAATCAACCAAAAAAGGCATTCAGAACTACCTGCACCATGCCAAGATCTTGTTCTACACCACCACCACACCTAATCCATTCCTGACGTCAAGAAGACATGCTTCAAGGAAGTCTGTCGCACAATTAGCAACCAATGGATTGAGACATTCTACCGAAGAATATGCGCTGCTTGAGAAAGGGAAAGGGGAAGGAGAAGGGAGACGAACCTGAGGGCGAAGAGCATATGTCGATCCCAAGAATCCTCCAAGCTCCTACAGTCCACATGTAGCACGAGAACGGGAGGAGAAGGATGTCGCTGTTGTCCTGTTGATGCCAGAGCTCACCTCCGACCTCCCTGTGATGAGGAACAGTTAAACTAGGCGGCGGCGAGGAGAAGAGAGCGAGAGTTCAGAAGGTGGCTATGGGGAGGGAACAATTCTCGGCTGGCCTGGCTATCGGGCCTCGTTTGCATATAGCGGGAGTCTAGCTACTTTGGGGTCTAGCCTACGAAACAAAAATTTGACTAAATAGAACACTTATGAATTGATTTTGTCAGAGAGGATAACACTTAAGATCTTTCTACTCACACATTTTCCTTTCGCATTCATAACACGCTTCAATATAATTCATACAATCAACACAAAAAGATAAGATGATACATAACCTAAGGCTGGCCAGGTCCATAGATCGCAACCAATCACGCCCTATATATGCATGTGTGTGTGAAAGCAACATGTCCAGTGTGTGAAAAGCATCAACTATTTCTGTATGGAGTGTGTACATACACAATAAGTTGATGATGGAGAAAAAGAAGTGGCATGAAATGGTGCAGCAGTCTGAACTTGCCATTGGTGATCACTAGTACGCCTTCCAAATTAAGAAAGGAGGCACCAGCTGCGTGGATGTTGTCGCTAGATCTTTAAACATGTTGGGATATATGAGATGCTTTGGTTGTTACTCTGTGTAATATGAAGCAATGCAATTGGATTAGTTTGGAATCCTGGAACTAATTTATGTATGGCTTAAAGTCGAAAGTCTGAACTCTTGCACTCTTAGTATTTTAATGAGAGCAGATTATGTATGGCTCACGGTTGTACAAGTTGTAGACTCTTTCAATGGTCATGTGTATCTAAGTATGAAGGAAGTGAATAAAAGTGGCTAAACACGACCGGAGGTGAGTCGTAGAACGGGATGAGATCTGGTTGTGTTTGTTAGGATTTATTGGTTACCAAGTTTGGATGTCTTAGTTACCAAGTTTGTTAGAAGGCACATGTGCTATAAAGGTCTGGAAGTGCTCCTTTTAATTCATTCAAAGCAGCAGTAAATAGAGTAGTGGAAATTTCATCAAAAATTTGTAGCCTACAGGACCCACTGGTCAGTGACCCTGTCTATCATCTTCCTTCTTTGTTTGGGCAATGTGGGCGGCAATGCACCACGTGGTGGCCGATGATGGGCGCGCTCCAGCACCTCAGCCCCACTCCTGACCGGGCGCCGCCACTTTATAAGCAGACCTGTTCCCCCAGTCGAAACCCTAGCGCGCTTCCATCCCCTTTCTTTCTCCCTCCCGCGCCGCCACCCCACTGCCATCACCGCCTCAACTCCGACAACCATCCTCCCGGCCTCCTCCATGTCAATGCGTTCCTTGCCAAGGTAGTTGACGCCGCCGAGAAGATCAGAAGTCGAGCACCCTGCCTGGAGAAAGCGTCCGAAGCATGTGAAGCAACCGAATGTTCTGTGGCCGTCGCTCCTCGATGTCAACCACCTTCCGCCGAGTTCTAGTGAGCATCGACTCTTTGGCTAGGATCTCCTAGCAAAGCTCCTCTGGAAGCGCCCTTACTTTTTGCCCGCGTGACACCGGAGCCCTTCTCTGGCAAGTCGCGCTGCCGCACGCCGGCAAGGCTCCGGCAGTTGAAATCCGGGTTGGATCCGGTGCGGCCTGGACTATGTGTCATCCTGTGCTGCTCAGATCCGGTTGGTCGAGTTTTTCCAGAATTTCTGTAATTCATGAAAAGCAGCAGGAAATGGAGCTCTGGAAATTTCGTCAAAAATCTGTAGGCCCACAGGACCCGCTGGTCAGTGACCCTGTCGGTCGTCTTCCCCCGCTGGTCAGTGACCTTGTGTGGGTGGAAATGCACCACGTGTTGGCCAACGACTACAACGCTCCCGCGCCACGGCCCCACTCCCGACCGGATGTCGCCTCTTTATAAACAGCCCCGTTCCCCCAGTCAAAACCATAGCACGCCTCCTCTTTCTTACTCCCTACTGCGCCGCCACCCAGCACCATCGCCACCTCGACATCCGCAACCGACGAGTTGTCCGCCGCCGAGCCACGTCGCCACGATCTGTGCAGAAACACCCTCCAGCTAGCCATGGCCTTTTTACCCCATCTTTCCCACCGTGAAGGAAATAATTGAGACGTCTTCCTCAGATCCGCCACCAAGCACCTGGGCACCACCGCATGATTCCCCAGGGATTTTTTTGCTGTATCGTTGTGCAAGAAGTTCCGCATGCATCTCGGTCAATCACCTCCCTAACCCCTCCCTCTATTTCCTCAGTCGCACGGTGTGCCATCAAGAGTTTCGCTGCCACCGTCAAGCATTCGATGTGTGCCCACATGGTAATGACCATCCTCCTGTCCTCCTCCACGTCGACGCGTTCCACGCTCAGGTAGCCGCCGCTGCCAAGAAGCTCCAAAGCAGCCGAGGACCCTGCGTGGAGAAGCTTCGCCCGAAGCATGTGAAGCAGCCGAACGTACTGCTGTCACTACGAATATCTAGTCCTTCACCACCACCACACGTAATCCATCCCTCAAGTCAAGAAGACACACATCAAGGAACCCTATTGCACATTAGCAACTGACGGATCAAGACACCTACCAAACAATATGCATTAAGAAAGGAAAGGGGAAGGAGAGAAAGGGAGACAAACCTGAGGGCAAAGAGCAGATCCCGAGCCCACGAATCCTACAAGCTCGTGCAATCCACGTAGACAAGTTAGGAGAAATGAAAGGGAGACAAGAATCACATTAGTGAATGACGGGAATGAGAGGAGAAGGATGTCCTTGTAGTCCTATTGACACTGAAGCTCACTTCAGACCTCCCCGTGATGAGGAACCACTAACCTATGCGGTGGCGAGGAGAGGGAGATGCGGAAGGAGAAGAGCGCAGAGGCGGCTGCGGGGAGGGAACATTAGAGAACGAGCAATAACCCAAGGCAAGTGAGCGGGTTTATATCCTGCACCCGGGCTGCACAAGCGGAAAAGCGCGGCGTGCGTACGGCCCGTGGAGCTGGGCCTGGCTCCGCGGAAATAGCTTATTTGGTTGTTCTTGGCTGGCCTGGCTATCGGGCCTCTTTTGCATAACGGCGGGCGAGTTACTTTTTGGTCCAGCCTATGAAACAACAGAAAAAGGTAAGGTGATGCATAACCCAAGGCTGGCCAGGCCCATAGATGGCAACCAATCACACCCTATGTGTGTGTGAAAGCAACATGACCGGTGTGTGTTTCTTCCATTCCAAAAAAAAATTGTGTTGCAGTTCTCCTAATCTAAGCAGACACGAGGTTGTATAGTAGGCCGGCGATCAAAAGTTGGTGCAATGTCTATTTGATGTTTGCAAAGCTTGACCAATAATTTGGTGCTACTAGGCGATGTTTGTTCTCGCAGTTGTTTTGTATATGTCTGCACATTCAGCAAAAGTGATAGCCTCAATGGATAAAAAAGAAAGCGAAGAAAATAACGTGATAACCTCGACGCGGCTCTGTCACCTGTTACCACCAGGCGACCACTTGGCCCCAACCATGCTATCTTCTACAAGGCTCCAACTTCTCTTGCTGGATTTCTCTCCTACTCTAGCATTCTGGTCGGCGGTTACCTTTTTCTTGGCCATCATCCTGCTGCACCAATGCCTCGTCATGGCAGCTCCTGCTCGACCACATCAATGACCGCGCACGATGCCCTGCCCTTGGATGTGCACTGTGTCAAGGTCGAGCTGATCACGCCTCACTATATAGTAGGAAAGCTTGTCGCAGGATGCAGCTTGCTCCCCCCCCCCCCCCCCACCCACCCACCCCACGGGTCCCTGTCCTCCAAGCGTCCTGACTCTTGCTCCGCTCTCTTGTCTGCCAGAAACGAAGCTACCAAAGGATCACTTGTAAATGACAAGTACATAACAAAAAGATCCCACCTTTGCACCAAAAGAATGATTGTTACGCACAAATGACAGGTACAGACCAAAAAGATCAAATCTTTACTTGTAAAAGTGACCTCAAAATCACTTGTAAAGCTACACGTGCACCACTGCCACATCTAACCAAGACTGGACATCAACATGACCGAACCCTAAACACAGCGCAACACAAAAATCATGGACAGAAGCAACAAATCAACCAAACAAGGCATTCAGAGCTACCCGCACCATGCCAAGATCTTTTTCTACACCACCACTACACCTAATCCATTCCTCATGTCAAGAAGACACACTTCAAGGAACCCTATCGCACAATTAGCAACCAACAGATTGAGACATTCTCCTGAAGAATATGCGCTGCTCGAGAAAGAAAAGGGGAAGAAGAAGGGAGACAAACCTGAGGGCGAAGAGCAGATGTCGGTCCCAAGAATCCACCAAGCTCCTATAGTCCACATGTACAAGTTAAGAGAATAGAAAGGGATAGGAGAAGAACATCGGTGCAAGACGAAAACGGGAGGAGAAGGACGTTGCTGTTGTCCTGTTGACGCCGGAGCTCACCTCCGACCTCCCTGTGATGAGGAACAACTAACCTAGGCGGCAGCGAGGAGAAGAGAGTGAGAGCATAGAAGGTGGCTACGGGGAGGGAACAGTGGAGAACGAGCGGTAACCCTAGGCAAGTTAGGGAGTTTTATATCCTGCCCCCGGGATGCACAAGCGGGAAAGCGCGACGTGCGTACGGCTCATGGAGTCGGGCATGGCTCCCCGGAAATAGCGGATTTGGTTGTTCTTGGCTGGCCTGGCTATCGGGCCTCGTTTGCATATAGCGGGAGTCTAGCTACTTTGGGGTCCAGCCTACGAAACAAAAATTTGATTAAATAGAACACTTATGAATTGATTTGTCGGAGAGGATAACTCTTGAGATCTTTCTACTCACACATTTTCCTTTCGCATTCATAACACGCTTCAATATAATTCATACAATCAACACAAAAAGATAAGATGATACGTAGCGTAAGGCTGGCCAGGCCCATAGATGCCAACCAATCACGCCCTATATGTGTGTGAAAGCAACATGGCCAGTGTGTGTGAAAAGCATCAACTGTTTCTGTATGGACTGTGTACATACACAATAAGTTGATGATGGAGAAAAAGAAGTGGCATGAAATGGTGCAGCAGTCTGAACTTGCCATTGGTGATCAGTTGTGCGCCTTACCGATAAAGAAAGGAGGCACCAGCTGCGTGGATGTCGTCGCTAGCTCTGTAAACATGTTGGGATATGAGACTCTTTGGTTGTTACTCTATGTAGTATGAAGCAATGCAATTAGATGAGTTTGGAATCCTAGAACAAATTTATGTATGGCTTAAAGTTGAAAGTCTGAACGCTAGCTTGCACTCTTAGTATTTTAATGAGAGCAGATTATGTACGGCTCACGGTTGTACAAGTTGTAGACTCTTTCAATGGTCATGTGTATCTACGTATGAAGGAAGCGAATAAAAGTGGCTGAACACGACCAGAGGTGAGTCGTAGAACGGGATGAGATCCAGTTGTGTTTGTTAGGATTTCTTAGTTACCAAGTTTGGATGTCTTAGTTACCAAGTTTCTTAGAAGGCACGTGTGCTATAAAGGCCTGGAAGTGCTCCTTTTAACTCGTTCAAAGCAGCAGGAAATGGAGTAGTGGAAATTTCATCAAAAATCTGTAGCCCATAGGACCCACTGGTCAGTGACCCTGTCTGTCATCTTCCTCCTCTGGTTGGGCAATGTGGGCAGCAATGCACCACGTGGTGGCCGATGACGGGTGCGCTCCAAAACCTCAGCCCCACTCCCGACCGGGCGCCACCACTTTATAAGCAGCCCTGTTCCCCCAATCGAAACCCTAGCACGCTTCCATCCCCGTTCTTTCTCCCTCCCGCGTCGGGACCCACCGCCATCACAGCCTCGATGCCGACAAACATCCTCCCAGCCTCCTCCACATCAATGTGTTCCTTGCCGAGGTAGTTGAAGCCGCCGAGAAGATCAGAAGTCGAGGACCCTACCTGGAGAATTCGCCTGAAGCATGTGAAGCAACCGAATGTTCCGCAGCCGTCGCTCCTCGACGTCAACCTCCTCCCGCCGAGTTCTAGTGAGCACCGACTCTATGGCTAGGATCTCCTAGCAACGCTCCTCTGGAAGCTCCCTTACTTTTTGCCCACGTGACACCGGAGCCCTTCTCTGGCAAGTCGCGTCGCGCACGTCGGCAAGGCGCAGTTGAAATCCGGCTTGGATCCGGTGCGGCCTGGACTTTGTGTCATCCTGTGCTGCTCAGATCCGGTTGGCCGAGTTTTTCCAGAATATCTGTAATTCATGCAAAGCAGCAGGAAATGGAGCTCTGAAAATTTCATCGAAAATCTGTAGGCCACAGGACCCGCTGGTCAGTGACCCTGTCGGTCGTCTTCCCCCGCTGGTCAGTGACCCTCTGTGGGCGGCAATGCGCCACGTGTTGACCAATGACTGCCACGCTCCCGTGTCACGGCCCCACTCCCGACCGGATGTCGCCTCTTTATAAACAGCCCCGTTCCTCCAGTCAAAACCATAGCACGCCTCCTCTTTCTTACTCCCTACTACACCGCCACCCAGCACCATCACCACCTCGACATCCGCAACCGACGAGTTGTCCGCCGCCGAGCCACGCCGCCACGATCTGTGCAGAAACACCCTCCAGCTCGCCATGGCCTTTTTACCCCATCTTTCCCACGGTGAGGGAACTAATTGAGTCATCTTCCTCAGATCTGCCACCAAGCACCTGGGCACCACCGCTTGATTCCCCGGTGATTTTTTTTGTCGTATCGTTGTGCGAGAAGCTCCGCATGCATCTCGGTCACTCACCTCCCTCTATTTCCTCAGTCGCATGAGGTGCCATCAAGAGTTTCGCTGCCACTGTCAAGCAGTCGATGTGTGCCCACATGGCAATGGCCATCCTCCTGTCCTCCTCCAGTCGACGCGTTCCTCGATAAGGTAGCCGCCGCTGCCAAGAAGCTCGAAAGCAGCCGAGGACTCTGCCTGGAGAAGCTTCACCCGAAGCATGTGAAGCAGCAAACGTTCCGCCGTCACCGCCAATATCTAGTCCTTCACCACCACCACACATAATCCATCCCTCAAGTCAAGAAGACACATCAAGGAACCCTATCGCACATTAGCAACCAACGGATTGAGACATTCTACCGAACAATATGCACTTCTCGAGAAAGGAAAGGGGGAAGGAGAAGGGAGACGATCCTGAGAGCAAAGAGCAGCTCTTGACCCCACGAATTCTCCAAGCTCTTGCAATCCATGCGGACAAGTTATGAGAAAAGAAAGGGAGACGAGAACCACATCGGTTGTAAGGTAAAAGCAACCAAGCACACCCTGTGTGTGTGTGTGTGTGTGTGTGTGTGTGTGTGTGTGTGTGTGTGTGTGTGTGTGTGTGTGTGTGTGTGAAAGCAACATGGCCAGTGTGTGTTTCTTGCATTCCAAAAAATGTGAGGGTGTTTCTCTTGAAATGTACAAACCATTTAGTACCTGCTCCGGCTCGTTTCTGGGCCCGAGCTTTGGTGGCGGCCACCTTTTTCTCGGCCATCATCCTGCTGAGATGCTGCCTTGCCGCTGTAGCTCCTGCTCAACCACATCCACGACCGCGCACGGCACACTGCTCTTGGACATTCACCATGTCAAGACCAGGCTGATCACACCTCACTGCCTCAGCCCAGTAGGAAAACTCGCCGCGGGAGTCAACCCGCTCTCCCCCATGCTGATCACCAGATCCCTGCCCTCCAAGCGTTCTGACTCTATCCCCTCTGGCTTGTCTGCCAGAAACGAAGCCACAAAAGCATCACAATCATCGATCGTGTCGTCCAGGAGAGGGACGGAGATGTCGTTCTCCCGGAGGAACATCTTGAGGAGCATATATGATGCAGACGCCACCTGCGACCAAGGTTTACAAAACCGCGGTAAACCGGACCGGTTTTCGCGAAAACCGGAAAAACCGGTCCGGTCCGGTTTACCCGGAAGTCCGGTTTTCGATTCATTTTGAAACAAAAATATGTAAAAAAACTAGATGAAATATGCAGAGCAATGGCGAAAACGGAACATGAAAATTCGATCGTTTGATGGGTCAAAAAATTCGAGGAAGTTTCCTGGGTTAAAAAAGAATTTAGAAAAATAGAAAATGACGGCCAGCAACATTGTTTGATTTGTTTGACCAAGCAAACAATCGAATTTTTGTGTTCGGTTTCCACCATTGCTCTGCAAATTGCATCTAGTTTTTTTACATATTTTTTGTTTCAATGTTTTCAGTTTTTCATTTTTTTTCCATTTTACCTCTCTAAACCGGTTTTCCGAATTTTTTGTCCGGTTTACCGGAATTTGTGTCCGGTTTACCGGTTAACCGGACCGGTTTACCGAAAATTTTGACCTTTTTCATTCAAATTTCGTCATTTGAATTTTGATCCGGTTTCCGACCGGTTTTTCCGAAACCGGAGATCTCGGTGGCGTCCGGTTTTTCCGGTCAAAACGGTAATGCAAACCCTGCCTGCGACTTCGCCAACCCACTAGTAGACCGTAGCACCCAACTTGTGGTGATATGGCAGCTGGCCATGGCCGGCGAGGCTCCAAAAGTAGTGCAAAAGCTTGTGCCCCTCGCTTGCGGTAGATTTGGACCCCAAATGTGATGGTTACTCACCCTAATTGGATGAGGTGTTAGAAGGTGCTCTTGTTGCTATTGTGTCTACGGCCCATATGGTTGTGCAAGGGGCCAGCCGAGGATGCTCCTGCTAGGCTGAAAAGGCTTGGACGCTAAGTTGTTTAGAGCTATTACCAGCTTTGCTAGCTCCTTACCGTCTAGTGGTTGCATTGCGCTAGGCTGGATAGTTTGCTGGGGTGGCACCACGACAGGCAGCACCAGCCCCTGACACCATGCTGAGGGTGGCCGAACCACGTCGTTGCTCCAGTACCCCCAGGGTTGGCTCGAGTAAGGGCATACAGGCTTACATATGTGCCATTGATGGCAAGAGTTGAAATGGAAGGATTGTGTTGGCCCAACACATTGCTTGGACAGGCCTGTGTTGGCGTCCCTTACGGCACACTGGAAATATCACCCAAGGCTGGTAAGGCCTAGAGCAATACCTCCGGCATGTCGACAGGGACGCCGTGTGTGGGGTTAAGAGTCTTGCATAAATGTTACCAAATATTCCACCACTAGCAACAAGTGCTATAGATGTCCTATCTGCATTGCCATGATAAAGAGGATCCGCAAGCACACGGATAACCCGTTGTAGCATTTCACCCAAGAATATTCCAGGGTATCATAATTTATATTTTCCCAAAGGAAGACGCGGTTGACAATTGTACTTATGCTCAATAGATACAATGATAGACAAATCCACAATCCAATGCAGGGATAAGTGATAAAGATAAATATGGATAGTGTGACACACCCAGAGGATTCCACTCTCATATAAAAGGCAAGAGGCAAGTCTAGGCAGGAGACTAAACTAACTAACGGGTTGCTACTCCTAAGGTACACCATCGTCTAGCGTACTAAGGTTCTACCTACTGCCAGGTTCATGCTAGAAAGGACTAAGCGCCTACGCCTAGATATCTTCAGGAGATCCGGTATAGGCCTGGTATGCGAGGCCACGCTGGCCTTTTGTATAAACTCCTATGCCATACCTGAACGTGGAGGATTACAGAAGGGTGGACAGGGCTGTCACCACCTGCCACCTACCTCTACAAACCGTGGGGCACATGCACAACCAAGGATGGAAAGGGATCCTAGCACCATGCTAGCAACACTAACCAAAACTCTAGATCCCTCGAGGCACCCCGCAGGGCGGTAAACCTAGAGCTTCCCTTGCGGGACATCAGACCCGATATCTAGTCACAAACACTAGCCAAACTAGTATAAACTAGGCGAGGATCAAATCTAGTACTACGCTATGCATAAGCGTTCATCGCTCAAAAACGAGCGATGAACGACGAACGATAAAGAACGAACACCCATAATCGGTGATCAAGTATGAACAAATGAAGAACGCCCGATGAATGTCCACGAACGTTCATCGATGAACGATGAACAAACGATGAACGATCATGAACGAACGACGAACGCTCATCCAAGAACACAACTAAACTAAGGATGAACAACATAAGCACACAACTACTAAACGATGAATGATATTCCATTGATAAATAACAAGTCTTACAAAAGGAGAAGGATACAAGAACATATCAAATTCTCCAAGGGACTTGGGAGCAATGAGCAGCCCACTACTTAGCCTAGCTCTACCTAGACAACCTCTAGCTCTAAGGTGAGGAGGAGGAATGAGCCTCAAGTGGTGTGCGTTCTCTAGGAGGGGGGTACCCCTTTATTTATAGACTTGGAGGTCGGTTCCTGGAGGCGGTTCCTGAGGTCGGTGGCATTAATTGCAGGTGGAACCGACCTCCAGAGGTCGGTTGGCAACCGCCATAAGAAGATGGGCCCAGGAAGCCACCAGAGCAGGTCGTCCGACCTGGCCAGGGGGGTCGGCCGACCTGGGCCTGGCCCTTCCTGGGCTGGGTCTTGGCAGGTGGCTCCCCCTTGTCCTTCTAGTCTCTGATCCAGGTGCATTGGCCTCCAGATGTGGAGTTTGGGTTGAATTTGGCCTTTTGTCTTGGAGTTGCATTTCCGCAACAATCGTCGATTTATGGAAGTGTTGGATTTGTTGCCTTGGGACATGGATACACCTGAATATTCCCTGTTTTCCACCTGCACACTAACAACTAGAGGTACATGTGGAAATAGGTTATTCATAAATAAAATGCTAGTAAGAAGTGCCAATTCTTCCTTATTCATTGAGCTATGTGACGGTCGAAAGTATGATTTAACGACCGGCAACAGCCAGGTTCCTTCCCATATCCTCAGGATGGTGAGTCATTCCTCTTCTTTGTTCCGAGGTCGGTTGCTTTACTGCACAAAGACACCACATACATATTCAATTTCTCCATAATGGGCTACATTAGTATTTATTTGCTAGGGATGCCACTTGATAATCAAGCTATGTCAAGAAAATCGTAGTGATTTCTACCTGAAAAAACTCACCTAACAAATTAAGTAAAACAAACAAATACAAACAAAAAATATATGAATCGTAATGGTAGGATTTATCTTGGACCAACATGCCTACTCTAATCTGAATTGGTGCCAACATTCTTATAACATTTAGAGGGTAGAATTCATTGTCCATCGAAAAGAGTTAAACGGAATCGTCCAAAACTAAAAGAGCATAAAATATACTATAAAATGCATGGCGGGGACAATTGCATGCCAAAAGTAAATAGAGCGGATCTGTTTCGAAGATTTGTATGGCTTTTAAGATGTGCCTAATATTTTTTTTTTCTCAAACACGCATGAGAGCTGCATATCTTTATATAAAAGGGAATTGTTGTGCCTAATATTAAGTGCAAGAATTCTGTAGCGACCTCAACCGGATGCATATCCTTTCCAGTAAACAATTCTAAGATTATTTTTACATGCTTTTAGTGTGCATCTAATTTTGAGCACAAGAATTTCATATGTAGAGGATGGGGTAAGCCTTCGTGAAGCACATAATTAATCTCGGATTTTGCAGCCCCAACTTTAATTTTCTAAGAAGATTACTCCATTGATTCTTAAAATGTGTCACTTGAGCTAAGCAACGTTGATATTTTCAAAACAGACGGAGCATGTTAGAAGCTCCTGTTCTTTGAGCTTGGATGGTTGTGGTGTTTCCTAGGACACTCTCTTCGAGCAGTCTCGAGCAACAACGGATGTCATTTGGAGTATATTTTACCTAACCTCTTGAATTTGGAATCAACGCTTGTTTTATAGGCTGCACGCTCACCTACATCTGGCACGAGGAATGTGCATGTTTGTTGCTACTAGTATTTAGGCCATCCTCAGTGCATAGTTTCATTGCACAATTACCTAAACTAAGTCTACTCCCAATGGGAGTTTCATTTTCAATTAATGAGGTGTCACATAGGCAAAGATGATGAGGTGGCATGAGATTTATGAAGAAAGAGAAGGAAGTGGTTTCATCTAGATGAAACTAGTGTTGCACTATTTCTAAAACTATGAAACCCATTGAAACCACCATTGAAGCCATTGAGTTTCATTTCATGAGCTCCTTACCCAATCATAATGCAAGAATTAAATACCATGACTTGCTTATGAAACAACAAAAATGAAACTTGCCATTGGAAGGAGTTGCTTCATTAGTAGTTTCGAATCATTTTAGATGATGTGACATGTTGGAAACAACAAAATGAAATCCACCATTGAGACTAGCCTAATATTTTGGTAACCAGACCTGTTGAGTTTTATTGGGATGAAACTCCTCTGTACTCAAATGAAACTCCCCCCTTTCTCTCCTCATAAAACTGCTGATGTGTCATAGAAATTAATGCTCCTGAAACTCTAAATGAAACCCCATTGAGATTGGCCTTAATTAAATTTCTTTACATGCAAGTAATTAATGAGTCGAAAAGGAGCGCACCGCGATCAATGCAGAAAGTTAAGAGGTTTGACCATCTGATATAGCAGTTTTTTCCGAACTAATGGTAGGGAAAAAACATCCATATTAACATTTTTTTTCTCTAGCATGATAATAGGAGGCAGGCAGATAATAGGCAGTACTCCTACCATGATGCTGAAGAGATTTTGAAATTGAGACCGGGTATCAGGCTGATGGATGATGTCACGGCTGGGGCGTTTGAGCGACATGGTCAGTACTCAGTCCGGTCTGCATATAGGCTCCTAAAAAGGGAACAAATGCAGAGGGAGACACAGGAAGGTGATGGACAGGGCTCATCAGTGGCAGGCCAATGGTGGAAACATTTGTGGAAGCTCAAAATTCCACCGAAGGTGCGTATATTTTGGTGGAGAGTGTGAATAATTTTCTGCCATCCAAAGCGGAACTGAAGAGAAGGCACATTGCTAAGGAAAGTCATTGTGAAGACTGTGGCCACTCGGTGGAAGATTTGTTTCATGTGAGTGTGCAGTGCTCGTTCGCGAAGAAATTTTGGCAGTCCATGAAAGAAGTCACGGGAAAGAAATTACCATCTCTTCACTTGTTGACTTGGACGACTGACCTTCTGATGGGGAAGTGCTGCCTGCAAGAGGATGTATCAATCTTTATCTGTGGGATTTGGTCGTTGTGGACTGGAAGGAATGGACGTCGCCATGGCAAGCGACAGTGGGAGGCAAGAGCAGCAGTGAAACATGTTGCCGGGATGGTGGAAAATATGCTTTGTATGGATACAGGAGCCAAATCTGGAGGATCTCAATCTTGCGAGAGATGGCATGCTCCGGAGGAGGTTGGTGCAAACTGAATACAGACGGCTCCTTCAGTGCTAAGTCCTTGTCCGGTGGTGGCGGTGCGGTGCTAAGGGATAGTGATGGGGTGGTGCTGGCGGCGGAATCTAGATGGCATGAGCAACTACCTGATGTGATCACAGTCGAGGCACTCGCGGCGAGGGATGGGCTGTTGATGGCTGTGGCACGAGGCATCAACAGAGTCATTTTAGAGATGGACAATCTCACTTTGGTCAACTATCTCAAAGCTGAATCAGGTGGTCGATCAACTATTGCTGGTCTTTGGCATGAAATCAGAGAGCTGGGCAGGTCTTTTGCTGGTTTTCGTATTTCTTTTGTTAGGCGTAATGCTAATTCGGCTGCACATTGCTGTGCACGAATGAGTTCATGTAATACTCGAGTGTGTTCATGGGTGGATGATACTCCAGACTGGCTCATGGATATCACATCCAAAGATTGTAACTCTGCCAGGAGTGAATAAAAGCTCTCGATTTGCCCTCAAAAAAAAATGAAAGAGTTTTCTTAGTAGTAGAGCAATCTCGTCGAAAAAGATTTCCTGGTAGCATTTTTTTCAATAATATATTCTACACATCTATCTCTAGCAATCAATTCATGGTGAAATATGAGGGGCACATGTGCACAAACTCACTCATTGTCACCGGATCCCATTTATTGTTATTCTTTCATTTACACCCCTGTTGGCTCTTAATTAGTTTGCAAAAAAAACAAAAACAAAAAAAACAAAAAAAAACAAAAACTAGCATCCATATCCAAATCCTTCGTCCTGCCTACTCTCCTACTACCACACAGCGACCATTGAAGGTAGGGGTTATGGTAGCACACCGCATTCGTCATCCCAGCCACCCTCCTCACTAAACAAGCCAAAAACTAAAATCAATTAAAATTTATGTAAACCCCCTAGTTTTTTTATATACAAAACAATTTTTAGAAAACCACATTAAAAAAAAAACTTTTTAAGGACCTGCAACTAATCAACCCCCCAGAGCAAAATACAACTTCAATAGTGTTCATCTTTTTTCCACCACATATGCACCCCATAAAGTATCTAATTATGTATCCACAACGCAAAAAATACAAGCTTGAGAAGCCCTAAGAGACATTCCGCACCATCTTTCATTGAGCTCTAGCTCCGCCACTGCAGAAAGCTATGAAGACGGCCAAGACTGTATTCTTTTCTTTAGGCTCACTGACTTGGGAATACCCAAGTTTCAATTGTTGCGACAGTCACTACGCCACCTCTCCCCCACCGCGCTAAATTCTCTGGTCAAGCTTACCGCACGGGACGACAATTAGCACCATGAAGAAAATAGCACGATCGGTTCAATGACGATAACCAAAACTATGGACCGGCATGAGGTAGCCAAACTTTCGGTTGACCAAAAATTAGAAAAACACGACTTTTCAGTGCCTCGTCAGGCCTGCGCGCCCACATCCGGCAAGGTCTCGAAAATATTGAACTCTGCGCCTGAGTCCCATGCATGTTCGGCGGCACAACAAACATAGATCAGAGAATGTTCCAAGGGAGATCGGAGCGGTACCAGCCACTCCGTATATGTGTACACGTGTAGTCAAAACAGTGCTTCGCAAGGTTATCTGAGGAATACTGCTGATGACTGCAAAAAGCGAGAGGGAAATTGCTACTATTCATGATCACCCGTGTGTCCTACCGTGTTTATCGATTCTTGATTTCATTTTGGAAATCTATATCCTCACCACTCAGGCATGAATGCTTGATCGATGCTTGACAGTGGCCATGCCCAAACTGCCAATGGAAGCTGTGTCTCACTTGTCTTGGCCACGACCCACGAAGCAGGCGACTTGTACTCTGGGGCTTCATTACTGTCCGCACTTTCCAGGCGTGGAATATAGTGGCTGGTTGATCACCTCGTCGCGTCGTGCTCTGGGTGTGGTGCTTGTCCCGGCGCCATCTTCCTCGTCGCAGTTTCCTCCCCCAGTCCCCCAGATGATGGATGACCCAATGTCTCAAAGCTTCTTGGTGGGGCGGGGTGACTCTCCATGTGTGTATCATCTGCAGATGATTCAGTGTCGCTTTTTGGCTGGACATCGAAAGAGATGCTGAAGTCCCCGTCCTTGCATTCAAGCTAACAAAGTAAAATCAAAGGCATCGTCAGAAATTATGCAAGTAAACACACCTGGTAACAAGCAAAAATACTCATAACTGTCCGAAGTCCTAAAATGGTATATCGATGTTGGCTCAAAAGGACAAGGCACATCGATACATCAGAAATGAAAATACGGTGTCTGTCTGACAGTACTGCAATCAACCAATCGAAAATCTAACAGTTATTTGGATACCAGCCTTTTACTTGTTCTGGAGATATATTCTACCGCCTTACAGACCACACCATGCATGCATATGCACGGCATGGCAAATGAGAGCGAGAAAGAAAGAAATCACACGTATACCTTGCATCCAAGCGGTAGGCCTTGTCGAGGAGGGCCCTGTCGCAGTGGTTGCATCTGTACTCGCCGGACTTCCCCTTCCCCTCCATGGCCCCGCCTTGTTGACGAGGTACGGCTGCACCTCCCAAAACTCCAGTACTGCATGTCCTTCACCTTCACACGTTGTGCTTCGACCGCCTTCGGAGTTCGGATGCGCACCGTGCACGACCCAAGTACATAATCCGTATACGTATACCTCACAACAACAATGTCCTCCTTGTCTTGCACCGACGACCCACCTGGATGAGCTGGAGGCCGGCGTGGTCTCCGGCAATGCAGGCGGAGCTGAGGGGTCTACCAGTGCAGTTGGCGAAGAAGATGTTGCGGCCGCCGCTCCGTGTCAAAGAACGTCGCATCGAGCAGGGCGCAAAGCCACGCCAGGGGGAGGCGCCCAGCGTCGGCACGGGTCGTCTCGTTCAAGCCGACCATTCTTGTCCTGCCTTATTTCTTTCAGAAAGAACAAAAGCACGGCAACCAGAGAGAAATGCGGGAACAATCAATTAAGTGCAAGTTACGCTGCTGATGTATGTTGCTGCCTGCCAAGATGATGGACGAGACAGTCAACTGAAACGGATGGATTTGGAGCCTCCAAGAGATTCATATATATACACGCATGAAACAATGACAAACAATTGGACGTCCAAATTTGCATGTGAACTAGACGAGATATGGCAAAGGAGATTTGAAAATTTTGTTGGCGGAGGGAGAGAGAAATGGAAAGAATCGGTGGAAGAGCCTACAAAATTTCAAACATCTTTCCCCATATCCCGTCCACTTCACATGCAAATTTGGACGTCCAATTTGTTGTTACTGGTTCATCCGTATATACATGAATCTCTGGAGGCTCCAAATTCATCCTTTTCAAATTGACTGTCACACCCATCATCTGCGCAGAAAGCAACATAGATCAGTACCTAGCTCTTGATTGTTCCTGCATTTATCTCTGCTTGCCCGTGCTTTTGTTCTTCCTGGCAGAAATGCCGGACGAGAATGGTCGGCTTGAAGGAGATGGCTCGTGCCGATGCTGAGTGCGTCCCGCCGGCGTGGCTGCGCGCCCTGGTGGACGCGACATTCTTCGAGGAGTGGCGGCTGCAACCTCTTCTGCACCAACTACACCGGCCGGCACCTCTGCTCCGTCTGCATCGCCGGCGACCACGCTGGCCACAAGCTCATCCAGGTGGGCCGTCGGTATGAAAACGAGGACATTGTTGTGAGTTATAATGATTAAACGTGAGTACTTGGATCCTGCACGGTCCAGGTCTGCAGGTCATCAAAGCACAACGTCGTCAAGGTGAAGGACATGGAAGCGCTGCTGGAAGTCGGGGTGGTGCAGCCGTGCATCATCAACGGCGCCTTTTTTCACATGCAAATTTGGATGTACATCTGTTCCTGTTTCACACAGATACATATAAATATATAAAAGCTCAAAACCCATTCGATTCAGATTGGAAACGACAAATATGGAAGCTCCAACTCGTCCTCCACCATATGCATCACACAAACAGGCAACGGTAACAATAAACTTATAAGCAGTCGTTTAACACTTGTGGACATATGTTTTTCTATGTGGTAGTTTCATGCAGCTTGATATATGCAGACGATATTTATTTTTTTATGGATATGCAGACGATATATTGGTTCATCGTGGTTGCAATGTGCTCTCGTAGGACATGTCAAGAATGCCGAGCCTGATGGACATAGTACGCGCTAACACTAAGACAAAAAAATATGTTCCTTCACCAAAAAAAAAACACTAAGACAAAAAGCTAAATTTCACATGTATAAAAAGCTCAATGATAGGTAAGAACCATCACAACCGAATTGCCTATCATATATAGATTATGAGATCTAAGATTATAGGCATATGAAGACTAAAGATCACTACATATATACCTAGCAATACACACATGTGAGGATGGATTGCTGGTCGTAGGTTATGAGATCTAAAATTCTACGAGACTATGCTTCATTTACATACCTTAGCAATACACATACGAGGACACAAAACTTTTGGAAGTCTTCTCATTATATAGTGGATGAAGATGAATGACAGGAGAACGATGATGAAGGCCGTAAGTAAATTTACATGTATGTGGTTGCTGGAGCACGAAGGCAAAGGTTTGGTAGTCAAGGAGAACAATAGTTTGATGGCCAAAATAGAGAAGGTAACCAGCGCATCCGGTGGTGATCGAAATTGCTTATGAATGTCTTTCGATCTCTCTCGATGGGCTTCCGACCTTTTTATAGAGAGCGGCAAAGGGTGTGTGGGTCGGTTGGGAGGGGTGGCGGCGGGCAAAGTGGAGGCTAGGGTTTGGTCAAATATCAGTCATCCCGTGTTGGACATATCCTAGGGCTTTGCACAAATCTCAAAGTGATCGGCCACTGCAAAAAAAAGTTTGTATACTATACATAATCATTTGACTAATTTTTTCTATTTTTACCATTATGGAATCCAATGGAAGACAGGGTGGCGCCAATAAGGCATTTATGACTAATTTTGAAGCAATTAACCTGTCATAAAGAGCTTCTTATTGCAAAATCTTTTGCTTAGCCTGGTGCCACCAAGGTAACACAACCTGGCTCGTCGTAATGGAATCAATAAATGAGTAAATTATTGTGGTCGGTTAAATTTTCACAATAGCCATATAGAAATGTATAATATTTACATCTACAACAAAGCATCGATATACGAACTCATGCAAGAACTATGCTATTCAATGCTAGATATACATACCTTCACTGCTTGCACTCATTTTATTCCATAAGCAACACATATTTTCTTCATAAGAAAGAAGAAATGTGAATCCTTTCGGGTCGTCACCATAATAGAACGTATTGTGGTATTGGTGATTTCAAAAAATCGTCCTTGTTTCCTCCAAGGAAAATAACCCTCTTCCAACACAATTGCATATATACTCTTGTGATTTTTCTGTAAAACTGGGACAGTGCCTTGACAAAGAATAGCATTTTGACATTATAATCTAGTTATGCGTTATTCTACACGTTGCAAATATAGGTCTGTGTCGTGCTTGAAACAAAATTGTGCACCATACGTATAGGCAGATAGGTCTGTTTTTGGCATACAAAAATATAAAATCTAAGTGGCGGTATACTTGATTGGATCCTATGACACCAAAATCAGTTTTCTATTATAAATGTATACCTCCCCCTATCAGCCACAGTTTTACATGCATGAACTGATCAAACAGCATAAGAATCAGTTCAGAACTTTAGAACTGCATTTGTTTCATGTTTGAGCTTAGTCTTTTACCGTTCTTCAGCGTTCCATTTCATGACTATTAATTATAGATTATTACCTGGCTCATCTTTGCTGTGCTTAGTACCTACAAAGATGCACACTGCTCACTCTGTCTTACTGGATTTGAGCTTGCATGTTTCTTATGACATCCAGCCAGATCCTACCTCAGTGGCCCTGCCACGCAAGAAGAACGGCATGCTATGCGACTCTGCCATTTTCAGCCTTTCATGTAATCATGCTGCTCCGCTCTGTGAGTTTTAGCTTGATAGCTAGATATCTCGTTAAAGGTGTTTGTTGGTGGAATTTTTTTTGGGTCTGACAACTTTTGATTCTGCTGACTGGATAACAAGATGTTGAGAAGAGGCCATCTGATTTAGTTTGCTTTCAACCTTTAATTGTTTGATTGCTATCGTTTGCATTATAGTGCTGCTAATTTCATTTCTTAAATATTTCAGAGGCTTTGCTCCAACCCCTGCTACTGGCGTCTTGGCTCGTGAAGCCACTGCTATAAGAGACGGCCTCCTACTCGCTATGAATTGGTACCACGACATGATTATCGAGTCTCTTAGCCATATTTTGATTAAACATGTTGAACTCAGGTCAATATTCTGTACTTGTGGGGACTGGGCACGAGATACAAGAGCTCCACAGGAACTTTTGTTTAGTCTCTTAGAATCATATTGGTCGAGGCACTAATTATGCACCTCACTGTTGTGTGCAGTATGGCTCGGCAAATGTCTTTTCCTTTTACATATTTTCCAGTTTTCTTTATGAGCTCTGTACCTACAGATTGTAATCCTTCTGCAATAATGTAATAAAGGGGCCTGTATTATTCTCTTTATGAGCTATGTACCTACAGATTTTAATCCTTCTGCAATAATGTGATGACTATTGATTTAGTGTTGCATTTGGGTTTTGAGATGTGGCCTTCGAGTTTGGCTGGGCACCGTTTCATCGCTATTCGGCGTGCATCTGTTAGTTTTAGTGATAATTGTGCAAGAATGAAAAGTGAGGCATAAAAAAATTACACAAATCGCAAATATTTGCCTCTGCCAACCAAAGACCATAACTAGGCTCAAAATTTTCTAAGAAATACTGTGTTTGTCTCCTATGTATGCAATGCATAATGAAGCTTTCGTATCGCGAGGTTTGTCTCCATTTATTTATGACTTCTAATGACCCTGCTGGGGCTTGAAAGATAAAGTTTTGATCTGATCTGACATACTTGTAATTTACTCCCGTTAGAATTTTGTACATGGAGTTACCTATTTCTTTTTTTGTTGAGAAATTAAGAATTTTGTTCTAGAAAATATTTGCCACTCATTGTTTTTGGTCTTATATATGCTATTTATATTTTTACTCAATCTGTTGCTCCCGTAGCAACGCACGGGCACTCAACTAGTTGACATTATAATCTAGTTGCGCGTTATTCTACACGTTGCAAATATAGGTGTCGTGCTTGAAACAAAATTGTGCACCATACGTATAAGCAGATACCTTGCCTTAAAAAATCGCGTCGTGAAAGAGAATACTCCTACCGGATAAAAATTTATTGGAGTCGTTCTGTTCGTTTTCCAACTTGCCACGGAATCGGACTCTGTTTGTCAACAACGCATGGGGCTCCAGATTTGGCTTAAAACTTTTCGTCGGGCATCACCATGGTCACACAGCGAGCGCCTACAGTATCTGCCAACGGTCACGCTCGAAAGCTGCACGGGTTGACATTGCCGGCCTCGTAGTCCATGACGGGCACTCTGTTCGTCTCGCTGCTTTGCATCAGCTGTTTTGCAACAGCTAGTGTTCGCAGTTATTTCTTCAACAGCAGCTACAGTGTTCGCAGCAGCAGCTACAATGTTCGCAGTTATTTTTCTACAGCCGCAGCTGCAGCCTGTCGAACACCCTGCTGCGAAGTTTGCACCAACTGTAATATCATTTCATGGTCAGAACATTTGACTCGCAATTCAAACTTATTCGAACCCAATCTGTTATGTAGCCCAGGTACAGGAAACACATCAGACCAATTTCGAGTGAAAGGCGGACAGAGATGTCATGAATTAGCAAAGCAGACATGCACCTATTGCCGATACGCTTCCATTTATCAGGTTTCTCCAGCAATAAAGCATTTAGATTTCACACTGCAGAACGATGACAAGCATTGAACTACAAGAGGTACTCAGAATTAGCATAGCCAATCATATAATCACAGCTATGCAGGCCCTCTACTTCAGGTCAGCAAGATTCACAAGGAAGAGTTTCGATGTTTCAAAGTTGCTAATAAACTTCGATACAATCGCAAAGGGGAGAAACACATTTGAGATGAAAAAACATCCAGTGGTTGGGCAGTACAAGGTGCAGTGTTCGCTGAACCGCATTCATCTCAAATGGTTGTTCTCGAAGTCACTAGTGCATTACGCGTCTGGCGGTGAACCACCAGGAACAAGCTGTGAGGAGAAAAGAGTGACAATGGTGTTAGACAAGGAAATCAGAATTAAACAGTATCAAATAGCACAAATGTTATCTGATCAAGATGCTTACAATGGCTATGTTGTTGCCATTCAGGAGTATCTGGTCAAGTTTCGTAATTCGACGGCCTTCAGCAGTGTATTCGCTGCAGAAGGATGAGAAGACATGAAAACGGAGATATTGTGTACTGAATTTAGACAAACATTGCAAACAAATTGATGCAGGTCGGGAAAACATGAGTTACTTGCTGCATTTTAGTTGCAGTTATTATTATAAATCTAAATGACTGTCGACGCTTTAATAAACGAAGAGCAATCGAAAGGCGGCACTTAGAAACTCCATACTACAGTTTCTCAACTTAAGATATTGTAAGGAGACTTTCACTATGGACTTGTAGCTTCTACCATACCAAATAATGTTGCAGCGGAGGACCTAATGTTTTCTGGAGGGTGTACTGTAATAACCAAAGATAGTAATTGGTAAACTAAATCTTTTAAAGGAAACATCGCAGAAAGCATGGAAAGTTTACTGTGAAAGGTTTGATGCTTTAAACTGTGCTAGGAGTCTATTCTTCTATGCGTTCATATAATACGAGCAGGAGCCACATCTTACATTGATTAAATCCCAGCAAATCTTCCCCCAAACCCTTACGCTATCTGTCAGTTTTCACAAAGCTGGGAACATCCTTTATAGATGAAGTTTCCTTAGAACAAGAGGGCTCAAGGCATTCCATCCCAATTTAAAGACATATAAATGATATGTTGCTGCTTTAGTAATCAATACTGAGCAGTGTGATAGCTTTTACACAAATTACTCTAGCCCAAATTACCAGATTAGCAAAGTCATAGTGAGCACATGCCCCTTCGTTTCACTAACAATTTAGTCATAGCGGCCATTAACAAGCGTAGTAGAACAGAAACTAGGGTTTAGGGCTTAGTTTCACATACTACTCGGTGACGTCCTCCAGCACCATGTTGACGTAGACGTCGAACCCGCAGAGGGTGCCGACGAGCTCCTTGTCCCCCTTCATGATCACCCAGATCTTGGACCCGATGCACCGGTCGATCAGCTCTGCTCACCCATACCAAGCCGCGCACGCAGGCACCCAAGGGCACATGCACAAGCAAACATCCGATTCAGTGACTCGAATCCCAGATACAACACTGCAACAGCTAGGGAATCGCGAGCAATGTGCGAGATAAAGCGAGATTCTTCCACGAACCTGAGGGAAGCAGCTGGGAGGGGTTGTTCTGAGACATGGCGCCGCCTCCGGTGGGTCGGTGGAAGAAGAGAGGCTGCGGTCGAAAGGCGACGGCAAGACCGCTGTTGCGGCGGAGGTGGAGGCGGACACCGGAGGACGACGGCAACGGCGGCGGCGAAGAAATTGGGGCTTCTGCTTGTGCGTTGGATGCGTTTGGGTCCGAGCGAGAGAGCGCCCTAGCCGACTCGAGAAAGCGAAGGCGTTTCCTGAACCGTTCGATCGAGCAATAAACGGTGCAGCGGCGTCGTTCGTTTCGGGCCCGATAGAAGTATTGGGCTGGGCCATTCCTCTAGCCATGAGCCGAGACCCAAAGTGGTGACTGGTGAAGTTTCAAACTGGACTTATTATTTGTATGGCCCACGGGGAGTCGTGGCTCAAGAGAGCCCAACCCACGTGTACACAAGGGTTAGGCCGCGCCTGAAGCTGAGCTCTCCGCTCTTCTGGCAACCTCCCTCGCCGACCACCCGCCGCGTGTTCTCCCCCCTCTCGCGCCGTGGATCCGTTGCTCCAGTTAACAATTCGATTGATCAATTGATTAATCGCGGCCCATTTCTACGTGTCCTCGTACGCGTGCGTCCTAGAACCACCAGCTCTCACTCTATTCTCCTTTTGGGTCGGGAGGAGCGGAGCCGCCGCAGAGGCGATCAAGATTTGGATTTGGAGTGCGGTAGGCGGAGGAGAGAGGCTGAGGTGTCGCCATGGAGAAGGAGGAGAAGCAGGAGGTGAGGGCCATGGCGGCTGCGGCCACGGAGGCGAGGCGGCGGCTGGTGATCGGGGTGGGATTCTGGGTGCAGGGGTTCCGGGTCTTCCCCTGGCTGGGCATCAACTTCTTCCTCAAAGACGGCATGGGCGTCGCCGCATCCTCGCTGCAGATCCTCCAGGCCTCCGCCAACCTGCCCATGGTCGCCAAGCCGCTTATCGGTCTCCTCTCCGACGCCGTCCCCATTCGCGGGCACCGGCGCCTGCCTTACGTCGCCATCGGCGGTACGCCCTCCTCCCCTGCCATTCCCCTGCTCTTGCATTTCCTGTCCAGATCCCGAAATATCTCCTGTCATGATCAGTTCGCGTCATCATGCTCGTAACTTTCCAGAACTTAGTATTAAATTAATTGTTTCCAGGTCATTGCTTCGGAATTAGATAAGTGTGTGCGCCTTTCATTTCTTTTCTTTTCTTCGTGTCATCCCACAAAGACCTGATTTTTTTTTCTTTTAGCCGTTTCTTTCTGTTGTAGCGAAAATAGAATTTCCCATGCGCCATTGCCTCTATTAGAGTAGGCTTGTGAAGACTGTGAAGTGGGAAGAGGCAATAGCTTCCCTTCTTTTGAGCTGTCCTGACATAACAACCACGCTTAGCTCTTTCATATTCTTTACTTGCGTGCTGTTCCTACATGTGAGTCCCATGGCAAAAGGCATCACCGCAAAGAATATGCTTATGCGCTCTTGTCATCTTGATTCTTCTCGCCCATTCTTTTTGTCCCCTTTCACTTTTTCTTTCTTTTTCTAATTAACGTTAGTCTCTTTTCTTTTTCGAAGAAACAACTTTCGCCACAAAATTTACTCTCTTGTCACAAATTGCCAAACAAGTACGTTGCCAACCGAACTAGGTCACCCATGAGTGTTAACTTTGGATGTCACCATTGCTATCCACTTTAAAGATGCTTTCTTGCATCACAAGTGCCATGATGAAATTCTTTATGGATGATAGTAAACCATCTTATATTCCAATGTGCCTTACAATTATGTATGCTAGTACATCTGTTATTTACCAATACTTTATTAAACATTTACTAGCATTACTTGAGTCTACGGATTTCAATTTAGCCTGAACGTTTAGTAGTTAGCTACTTAGCTCCATCCATCAATCCCATCAGTTGAACGATAGATTCTATGACCTGAGAAGCACACAACACACGCGATCGAACAGATTCGGGAATTAAGTTGCACACCGAACGGTTTTAAGGAGTAATTTATAATGTCTTTTTGAATCACGTGATGAACAGATGGGCATAATTTGATATTAGGGACTTGGCAGCCCGAAAGTTGGAAATGTACAACATCTGAGACTATCAAATGCCTAGTGACATCTTGTTTAACTTATTCGTAAAAACAACTGTAAACATTATTATTAATGTGCTGGCAAATTCTTACGTGGTACTACAACAATACTGCTATGAACTATTCTTTTTACCACACTAACCTTCTTTTTATTGTTGCTATTGCAGCTTTCTTGCAGGCAATTTCATGGCTAGCAATTGCGCTTTGGCCTGCTATTTCTCTTCCGGTTCTTACCATGTTTCTCCTCTTGAGCAACTTTGGTGCTTCCATATGTGAGGTGGCCAATGATGCCGTTGTAGCAGAAGCTGGAAAGCAAACGGCCTCTTCGGCCGGGTCAGGTCAACTTCAATCTTTTGCTTGGATGTTTGGCTCTTCTGCTGGTGCCTTAGGAAACCTACTTGGTGGCATTGCTCTCAGTTACTTTTCTCCCAATATCATGTTTCTATTTTTTGCGATCCTTCTCCTGCTCCAGCTCATCACTACTGTGGCTATACCTGAGAGCTCCCTCAAACTCCCCAAGGCGGCTACCAATCTATCAGCTATCTCCAGCATCCGTAGACAAATGAACGAGCTATCATGTGCCCTATGTATGCCCGAAATGTTTTGGTCAATCATGTGGTTTTCAGTGTCTTATGCTGTCATACCGTTTCTACTTGGGACAATGTTCTTCTATCAGACTGAAGTATTAAGACTAGACTCATCAGTTATCGGTTTGTCAAAGGTATTTGGGCAAGTCGCTCTGTTGGCTTGGAGCATGTCATACAACAAGTACTTCAAAACAATGTCTGCACGAAAGGTCCTATCAGTTGTGCAGTTTGTCACAGCGCTCGTAATGTTGTCAGATGTGTTATTTGTTCAAGGCATATACAGGAAGATTGGAGTACCGGATTCCATATACACAATTGTGTTCTCTGGGTTGCTGGAGGGTCTGTTGTTTTTCAAGGTGCTGCCTTTCAGTGTTCATGTTGCAACACTTTGCCCTGCTGGTTGCGAGGGGTCAGTTATGGCGTTTGTCATGTCTGCACTTGCCCTTGCTACTATCATCAGTGGTTATCTTGGAGTTGCACTTGCTGCATTCATGGGAGTTTCTGGGAATAATTTCTCAGCGCTGCCAGCTTGCTTATTGATTGAGGCTGCATGCACAATGCTGCCATTGTGTTGCTCGTCATTGATCAAAGAGAGGAGAGAAAAGGAGAAGAAACAAGAGTAGACATTTACCCTCACCTTCATGTGATCATGTCCAGCAGAAACAAAATAGGAGAAAATTAGGTTCGTCAGGTGTGCATATATGTATAAACATGTGTGCTACCATTCATTTACAGATCAAGCATTATTTTTATGTAACTATAGTTCTGCGTATGGCTTTTTGTGTGTTACATGTGTTCTTTTGTGGACAGATTACTATCGTTATGATGTGTTATGTACATGTTTTTTTGTATATTTCTTTCCAAAAATGTTATATAGTGGCTGTAACGTTTCATGATGGGTATCAGTCTATTGTATCTCCGGCTTAAAGAATGTAATGTCATCGAGGTGTAAGAACCCTTGGTTGGCAGTAGTGTTGCGACTCCGTAAAGTGTTCCTACAATAATGGCTTTCATCATAAAGCAATTGCTTGTTAAAAACTTATTCAGCTACACGAATTCTTTTAGTTCATCAAGGTTACATCATCGACCTGTCTAACTAGGTCTTTGCTGCGTCCACATAAGTTTAGGACTCGAAAACAGGCGCTCTGGATCAATGATGCTGCCAAAGCTCTGCCATATTTATCCGTTTATAAAGTCAGATTATATGGGGAAAATGGAAGAACAAAATTATCTATGTCCCTATGTCCACCAACCATGATGTTAATATATAAAGAAAAATAGCTAGTATTATTGATTGCATTTTACTCCTACTTACAAGAAAAAGAACAAGGAATCCGGAAGCCTCGAGTACACAAAACACTGCACACTGTTCAAGGGCACTTGCAGATCTTCCACGCTATAAATCAATTATTGCACCAAACTCTGCCGTGTCCCCCTTACCATCACACAGAAAAGAAATAACAAAGTCTGCCATGTCCATCCACACAATTATATTAAAGTGGAAAACAAAATACTCTAGTTGTTCTTATAATTGCCACTGGTTCTACAAGAAACAAAACAAACAAATGAGCCTTGAGATATTACACGTTTAACTCTCGAAGCTTCAACTGTGCAACCTATGCAAGAGCATTTGCTGTTGCACTGAAATGCTATGCTTTACTAGCTGTTAACTACAAGAAAATCAGCGCCAATTGGTAAATGATCACTCGGATGTTGAAAGTTGGGCAGGCCTCCTTGCACATCCGTGGAGTCCCCTCGCGGTAAACGAAGTAGGCTACTAGGTTTAATTGAGCTACCATCCGACAGAAAAATATAGTCCAGGGTTCCGGTAAAACCAGGAGTGTAGTTTGTGAACTCGGGCTCCCCTCCATTCGCAGCATAAAGGCTGCGTAATTTGATTGGAACTTCGTCTGTAGATTCTAAGTTGGCTGACACGAGGTAGTTGTATACCTGAAAATTGTGGAACTCAGTTAGCCAAGGGGCAAAGATGTGTTGAGCTGGAATAAGAAATATAAAAAAATCAAATTGAGGGATCATTTAGTAGGAGTGCATGATTTCCCTCGGGAAAAAAAGGAGTTCGTGAGAGCAATACAAAAGTATATCAGCAAAGTAAAAATAGATATTCAACCTCAAATCATCACTGTGTAGATTATGTTTGTTATGGGACCAACATGCAACATATACACGACTGAAATATCAGCATATTAGGAAATATTGTGACATATCTAATATCCTTTAGTGAAGACCACAAGAATGTCCATTTGTTTCTAGATACTTCTTCATGTCATGTGCCAAATTTATCTCTAAGAAATGTACAATCAATAATAGACAAACGACACTACTGAAAATTCCCACAAAAAAAAAACGACACTACTGAAAGTTAGTCAGTTGCAGAAAGCAATGAGATAAATGCAGAACGTACCTTGTCACCTGGGGTCGAGTTGAAGTCACCAGCAATGACCACTGAAGGTTTACAGTTAAATTTATCTGAGACAAGTTTCTCAAACTGAGAGACTCTTGAAAGAAGATACTTTGCCTGAGCTAACTTTACATCAATCCATTCTGGGTCCCTACAAAATTATGCATAACCGAGAAAATTCAGACATGTGTCGGAAACAGCTATCAACCAATAGAGTTGGATAAAACACAAGAAACAATTAAATATGTACGAGGTCAAGTAGAAATCTCTGGACATTTCACTTGCCAATAAATATGTGTGTTCGCCACAATTAAAATATGATCACAAGGATCATTAAGCTTGAAAGCAGTGAGTAAACCAACACAATCTCGCTTCAGTCTTACGCGTGGATCATTTGGGTCTCCACGCTTGTTATTATCTGACTTTGCATTCGTTTCTGAAAAAAAAAATCACAAAGCACTAACTTAAGTCAAGAATCAAACCATCGAAGCAATAAAACCAAAGGACTGAAAATAACTGCAACATCATTATCCCAGTTTACAACTTTAAAGGTCCACATTCCTCGGACACATCATCCAATGTGATTTGCAGGAGATTATCACACCCAGTTATTGTTACCTTACCTTCTTCTGGTGAAGAATTATTTGATGGGGCACTATTTACATGATCACTAGGAACATATTGTTCCACTAAATCATTGTAATGAATTGTTTCTTTCTGCACCAGCTCGGCACTGCAAAGGTAACTCAGAGTTCAGAATAACAAGAAGTTGAGTTAACAAAAAGGTAACACAGAGTAAAAAGAATAGATAATAGTGGTACCTTTTTGGTTTATAGAATATACCACAGCCATCCTTTTTGTCCCCAGATCGCTGGATGTAAATACTTGAATATCCATAACTTTCCATGTTTTTCTTGTAGAAGGTATCATACTCATCCAACTCCTGTTATGAGTCATGTCGCTTAAAAGCATGAATTGAAAGAGAAAGTTCCAAATGAAACCGAATGGTATGTGTTACATTAAAGTAGCAGCGCTAACATCTCCACATTTCAACTGTTAACAACTGGGGAAATGCATATTTAATTTGAGTGAAATGCAATAGAGATAGGAAACAAAAGGCCAATTTGTTACAAAAAATCAAGACTTTACATGGCTGGTGTGTTAGTGCAGTGTCTGTGTGGATGGGTGTCGGGGGTTGTTTGTTTTGTGCAAGGGGTGGAGTGGCTGTAGGAAAGAGGGCGAAGACTCATCAGAGGATAGGAAGAGAATAGCAAAAGATTTCCCTATTCATCGCTTTCGTCATTTTTCTTCCAGGTAATGACGCAACTGGTGACCCAAAGGTTGTGATAATACAGAGTCATCTGGTGGTGGCGCGGCCTTTTCCGCTCGGAAAAAATTACGCACGCACAACGAGGCCTGACATGAGGCTTATGATACAAAGTGAGCTAGTACGATGAGTCACTTCACCCATACAGGGCCAATTATGCAACCCAGCAGCACAAATACGTGATATTTCTTTCTATTTATTCGCTCTCAAATTTGGGATGGCTATAAAACCCATGATAAAACTAAATAAGAACACAATTTTAACTGAAAAGGGCAAAATATTATGCGAAGTAATGGTGAATAGCACTTATATAACCACAAAATGACACAATAGAAATGGATGTTGTTAAAGTATCACAAATAAGAACTAACCTGTATGCACATGAGGTCAGCATCAAAGCTCTTGAGTTCTGTCAGAACGGCTTTGGAGCGGGACTTCCATCTATTTTGCAAACATGAATATAAGTTAGAAACAAGAACTAGGGTATAATGATAATTTTATTTTAAGATATGTGCTTCGGTGGAGCTTTCTCTAAAGGTCGTACAGATCTCAATGCACTGCTTGACTGAACGACTTAACTAATTTGCTTAAACCTTTGCAAACAGGGAACAGGCAATTCAAGTGATGGTAGCATTTTCTTTTTCTTCCCTGATTGAATTAGTGTTCTTGGAGGAAAAGGACGATGAAACACCAGCTGGGATTGGATCTTCAGTCTACTGCTGGGCTGGATCGAGCTGGGTAGGGCAGACCCGAGCCCAGGGGATTACGAAAACTAACAAAAAAATGTTTAATTAAAGCAGTCTTGCTTTGTGATTAGTGCTACCTTCGAGAAAAAGCTCTACCAGAGCATCTCTTATTTTAATCACGTATTTTTCAGATAGAAATTGGTATAGATACGGTAGTGTATTGGTAAAGCCACTGATATAATCAATCTACAGAATGTGTACTTAGTGATAGTAACAGACTGATACATATGACTGAATCAGGTGACATAACTTTGGAATGTCCCCGAGTGAACTTGCAACAAAATGGATGAAAAGTATGAAGTGGCTACTGGCTAAAACCATGGGCCAGGGAACGTCACCTTCCATATTCTACATATCTCTTGTGACAATTAAACGAATATGTTCAAGAGCAAGTGTTAGATAATCTGAAAGATACATTGCTTTCCAAGCATTAACAGTCTAGGTTTATTAAAGACTTGGGGACAGATACTCAAATGGGGAACCCTCCATGGTATCACATTCATATATTTTATCAATTTGTTCCTCTGATCAAACAAAGATCGAGGTAGTTAAATTATAAAAGTAAGTTCATTTGCTTCCTTTGTCACACACAAGACAATACAGCACTACAGTTGAATCATGAGTACCATATGACTGTATATAAATTTCAATGGAACAGTACTAAGATAACTGTCGATCAAGAGCTTTACTTGAGGCACGCAGACGGAGAATGAGGAAAAAATGAGCTCTTCACATAAACCTGCCACCCAGAGCACATTGTTAGGCGCGGTTGACAAACCCACCATCATCAGAAACGTTATAAGCGATTCCACAGAGAAAACACGGGCATACCTGGGCCAAGATGTTGTAGGAGACCAGCCGGAATTGGTATCCTTCCGCCCCTGAACACCAAACCGAAAACGAATGTAAGGACTAAGGATCAATCACGCAAGAGTTGCACAATTGTAAGTAGTAGTGATTAGCTCCTTCTAAGAGTTTAGGGCTGACGAGCACTCACCGGCATCACCTTGGGATTCAGACTGCTCCGTTCGGAGAGGGACGAACCTGGGCTGCGCCTGCGTGCTCATCCGCCGCTTGCAGACCCTGATCCGCAGTCACCACGAATCGTTACAGCAAAGAAGAAGGAGAGGGAAAAGAATGCGCGAGGATTGGGGATCGGGAGCGCACTCACGGGACGAGGAAGGGGAGCCGGCGGCCGCTGGCAGGATGGGGGTTGGGGGCGGATCTCGGGCAGGTGCGGCGGAGGAAAAGAGGGAGGGAAGCTGCCCACGCGGTCTGGGGTTTTAGCATCGGTGGTGCTACGAACTTGGTAGGTGCCTACCTACCAGCTTGTTTCCGCCGCCGCCGCCGTCGACGAGACGGCTCCGAGCCTCCGACGACAAACCTGTTCGGATCGAACTTTGATAAGTGGGTCCCGCCTGTCGGTGGGTCATAAACTCGCACGAGTTAGATTGTGTTTACGTCAGCCTCAAACCGGATAACGGACGGAAAGAGGGCTGAATAGTAAGGTACGGGCATGGAGTACGACACTATGCAAACTGAATTCATCTCAGTTTTCAGTTGAAATAAAACGCTTAAGCTGGCATTTGTTTTCTTTCCAATGAAAGTAGATTATAGAAAATTTTGTGAAAGAGACCTTTTGTATCCATAAAGACCAATCTTTTAGGCATTTTCAAGAACATTTCTCATATTGAGCCATGAAGATCAAAAGTCATTTCAATCAGCGAAGAGACATCAAACCATAAAGTCGTGACATTCAATGTCATGAAACTTTGATTAATATGGTTCCAATATCAAGATCAATCAAACACAGAACGAAAAGACATTTGTAAACACATGTGCTTCCTTGATTGGTGATTCCACAACAATTATATTTCTACCTCGTTGTTAATAAAGCAAATGAAATTCCAAGCCTCCAAGTCGCAAGAGATAGTATATGTTGCCTCTATCACCATTGCCCCTAGGGAGGCATCAATGGAGAGGCTCATCTCCTTTCTTCGTCCTCCAGTCCCTCCCTCCTTCATCTCTATAGACTTCCGACCGGGTCTTTCTCTTCTTTTTTTTTGGGGGGGGGGGGGGGGGGGGGGGCTTAGTCCTCCTTGCCCTCGCTGGATTCGCCCAGATCACCCCTCAGATTCTGGATAAAGAAAGTTACCACTATGCCTCAGTGTCAAGAAAGAGGAGAAAAAGACATCAAACATATGTAGAATTTAATCTACCATTACAAGGTTTTAAGTTGTTGTTATCTTAGCTAGTTATATGATTGAGTCCATAAGTCTGGGAGAGGATAGGCCATATATAGAGGCAACAAGACACAATTATAGACTCGGCGAAGGAGCCTAAGTGCTTATTTACAATATAGCATTTATCAGAAGAAGTGCAACTTCGATACTCAACCTATTTGAGACAGTGTCAGACGGGGACAAAGGTGCAGAAGACGATTATTGGGGGTGGTTGGTTGAGAAGGCGGTGGAAGTTTGATGATCGGGGCTGCCTCGACCTGTATGGTCTCGCTAGAGCATGGTATTGATAGACCCGCAAAGATGACAATCAATATAATGGAGCTTAAGAAAAAAAACAACAAGAATCGAAGGAAGATGACAATTAGTATTATTGATCTTTAGGTTTCTCTATGTCATAATGTGATTGAAAGTACTCCCTCCGTTCAACTTTATAAGGCGTTTTGGCTCTGGGCACGGAGATTAAGGAGAACTGAAAAAGGTGGGTGCACAGAAAACAAGGAAGAGAGAGATAGAGATAGAGTTATGTGGGGAAGAGAGAAAAGTGCCTCGGAAAGTGAGAACGCCTTATAATTTGAGAAAACTTGACAAGGCTAGGGAGTACTTAAGAATAAAATATACTCTCGTCGTCTCAAAATACTTAGCATTCTAGCCTTCTAAATTTTTTTCAAAATAATTGACATTCTCATTTTCCGAGGCATATTTCTTTCTTTTCAAAACATCCTTATTTCTATTTATCTTTCTCGTTTCTATGTATCTATTTTTTTAAAAATCTTCATACCTAAACTTTTTTATGCCAACTATATTGAGACGGAAAGAGTAGTGGTTTTTTTTAATCATTAAGGAATAGTGGTTTTGATGTAGATGGAGATTACCAGTATTACTTTTGAATCATCTGTTGCTGACGCGCGGCTGCATTTGCCACATACTCCCTCCGTTTTTAAATTGTTGTCGCCATTGATTTTTTTATTTACGTTTGACCGTTCGTCTTATTCAAAATAGTTGTTCGAATATGCAAAATTATAAGTTAGGTTCAAACTTACTTTGAAGATAAAACAAATCATCACAAAATATATGATATTTTTAAAACTTTTTTGAATAAGACGAATGATCAAAGATAGCCAAAAAAGTCAATGGCGACAACAATTTAAAAACGGAGGGAGTACCAATCAGTGATCACTGTTGAGAAAACTGAATTAACCGCGGGTCTCCGCGATTTGAAACCTGCCCCCGGTCGAACCGAACCTGACGGGGCTTTCTGTACAGCGGTCGACCACTACTACCGGAATTTGCGGTCAAAAAATCCTCTTATCATAGTTGCTCCGCTCCATACGCGCTGCGCGTGTTCCCCTGACGCGTCATGCATCCGGGTCCTACCAATAGCAAAAGGTTGACGTTTTTTTGAAAAACTCATAGCTTTTAAATCCGATGTCCGAATTGCAAACCGATTACACCGTTACATTCGTTGCGACGAAATCTTCAAAACTAGATCTCACTTGACCACATTATAGAATTCAAAAGGTTGAAGCAAAAAAAAAAAAATTGAAGCAACAAAAGAAAAAATTGGAGAAATAAATTGTAAAGTTAGACAAATAAACATGAATGTTGTAACAACAAATGAAAAAATTGAACAAACAAACAGGAAAGTTACAGTACAAATGAAAAAGTTGGACAAATAAACAGAAAAATTGTAGCAACAAATGAAAAAGTTGGGCAACAAAACAAAAAGTTCGAAGAATAACTGAAAAAATTGAATATCAAAATATAAGCAAGTGTGGTTTAGTTTTGAAGATCTCATCGCGAGAAACACAATGGTGAAATCGATTTTTCATTTAAATGCACGATTATGTATGACTTTTTTTAGTTGGAAACAAAATGACATAAATACATTCACACATGCCCCTCATCTAGACAGGCCAACGTGTTTTCCTAAAAAGAAAAGTGTTTGTGGTCACCGCTAAAAAGAAAAGTGTTTGCGGAGGCCAACGGAACTAGCCGAACTAGCCGTTCTGCCGTCTGACATACGGCGCGCACAAGCTAACCGGAATCCGTACCGCACGCACTGTGCTGCGCTCGCCCATAGCCACGCCCTCTGTCTCGACGAGACGGGAATAAAGACACGGGCCACGAGACGATTTCGAAACCCAAAAAAACCGGTGCGCGCCCGCTGCAGCGATCGGATCCATCCATCCGCCGCGCGGGGCCGAACACGCGAACCCCAAACCGGCCGCACGAGCACGCGCCACGCGAGCGCGGAGGGGCCAGTGCCGGAGCCCCGCGAGGCGCGGCTGGCTGCCGTGGTGCGTGGGCGGCAGGCGACGGGAATGCGGGGGCAGATGGCCGGGCTGGCCTTGCCGCGGTGCGCTGGTCTTCGCTCGTCTCGGTCTCGGTCGTCGCCGTTCCCGTGGCCTCGTGGCGCCACATGCGGACAAGCTGAGACGGGTCCGTTGGGCGTCACGCCGCCTGCCTGCCTCTCCCCTGCTTTTTGCCGCTGCGGCCTGCTGAGTGCTGACTGCATCGCTGGATTTTGTGTGCGGGGGAGGGGCCCATCAGCCATTCTGTCCCTGCAATAATCGCTGGATTATCCTTTCCTTGCCTTTTGGTGTCTGGCGTCAGCTACGGGAGTGTTTTACTTTTAACCAACCACTCTGTTACTACTATTACCTTCACGGCGGCAAAATTGAGTTACGCTTGCAGTGTAATTTTTCTGAACTGATTCGCATCAAACGAAAGGATAATGGGTTTAAATTAGTTGGATTGTACTCCAATTTAAACCCAAGCTACTGTGGCCTAGTGTCAAACGCTAGCAGTAGGAGTAATTTTCACGTCAGCAGTATTCACGATGCCAAGCTACTGTGGCCTAGGAGTACTTGCGATCGTGGACCAAAGCTTTCAGCTCCATTATCAAAAAACAGGAAACATTTTTCTTTTTGTTTTTAACTGCATCAATTAAAGCATCCACTTCCCGCCATGGATAGCCTTCTCGCCTCGATCAAAGATCTACGGGGAGGGATCTAAATATTTTTTTCCCCTTCTTCTTTATATTTTGTGGTGGCCCAAACGAAGCAGATTTCGGGCCTGCTTGGTTGCTGGCCTGACTTCGCCACGCCGTGCCTTCGGCGCCGCCGAACATGCGGCGAAGTTTTCTCACACCGCACCTTTGGCGAGATTTTCTACTGAAAACGCTGTGGCAGCCACTGTTATCTCACCAACCAAGCACTGCCGCACTTTCGGTCAGGTCGCCAAACCTTTGGTGTGGCATTCCGTGGCGGGCAACCAAGCATGCTCTTCGTGATTTTTCTTATATATATGTATGTACACGTGTGGCAGTTTAACATTCAAAATGCGGTTCTATATGAGCAGGAAGGAAACTCTGATAATTGCCACAAAACAACACATTTTCCAAACAACTCTTAAAGTCTTGGCCCCTCTCTGCAATTTTGCAACGCTCTATCACTATCTTTGCATCTGCATGCATCCATCCACCCTTTGAATCATGAAGCAGGAGTACAACAAATAAAAATGGAAATGAGAATTCTTTAATGCACGAAGCGAAGGGGCTTGTCGCGGCGCCCGAGGCCGAGCGCATTATTGCACACTCATCGTAGGCTGGAACTGCGAGGCAATAGAGGACGCCATTATTAACCGAGTAACTGTCCAATCCAGTCGAGTACTACGAGCGGAGACGACGCATCGGTTAATTTTACCGAACCCTGATAGCCTTCTCTCGCTTTCTCGCTCTGAGCCAAAGCAAAGCTACGCCAGCGGCGGAAGCGGTGGAAGGTTGGAGGCTACAGCGGCCGAGGCCTCGTTGCGCGCCTGTCGAGGCGTCGTCATCTTCGAGCCGTCTCGGAGGAGAGCGAGGCGTGTAGCGCGACCGGCAATGGCGGCCTGTATGCGCCGATCCGTGGATCTGTAAGGCGTGGTGTGGCGCGTGGTGGCGGTGATGGGATCTGGGAGCAGCAAGAGCGCCTCGTCGTTGTCGACGGCGACGGCGTCGTCGGCGGGCGGCGGAGAGGTGAAGAGGCGCAATGGGAGTGGGAAGGGGCGGACAGGGAGGAGCCTGCTGCCGTTGCCGAGCTCCTGCTTCCGCGGCGTGACGGAGCCGCGAGAGGGAGACGCTTCCGCTGCCTCGCCGGCAGCGGCGGTGGTTGAGGTATGTGCGCTACCGCCCGCGTCGTTGTTGTTGTTGTTGTTGGTTGTGGGGTTGGGTGCTGCGAATCTGCGCGGCTGTGAATGTGTGCTGAATCGGGCGAGGGAATGGTGTTTCCGTAAATGGAATGCTGATATGTGACAGATCTTGTCGTTGTGAATTGGTTGATTTGCGCATCTTATCTCTGTTTGGGATTCAGCATTTTTGTGGAATTGGAGACTGTTCAATAGGGGTTCATTCGTGGCTTCATCATTTGGTTCAAATGTGAATAACTCTGAATTACGATTTTTTTTGGGGGAAATGAATTCTGATTAGTTGGATGTTCCGCAAAAGTTCCCCGTGAATTATTGTCTTCTCTTTGATTGATTATTCGTTTGAAAAATGTCGATATTTGAATTGTTGACCTGCTGGGAAATTTACGAATTTAAAGTTCAGCATGGAGCACTAAACTCTATAATGTGGACCCTGATAGGTTGATAAAGTCTTTTGAATCAGGAGATAGGCAGTTTTCTTAGTAGGATCTCTCATGTAACCGTTGAATAATACATTTGTGTATTTTTCCAGTCAAGCAAGGGAGGGGAGACTGCAAGCCTGCCATCGCTCACTCACACTGAAAAGTCCGATGAAGATACTCCTGCAATGTCTAAATCTCATTCAGGTGAAGGGACAACATCACCTTCATCAGATAGCGAGAGAGACCGAGACGATGATGTGGTACAGAATGCTGCTGCCACCAGCACATCAGCAGCGGGCAACCAATCGCCAAATCATCCAGACAGGTCAAGGCCACGTTTTGGCATCAATTTTGGGCTGAGTAGAGCTGTCAGCTTGGGATCATCGGTAGCCTGCTCTATTCTGTCATCCGGTCTCTCGACTTCAGCTAATCCAGGTGAAAGCCGTGGAAATGTGGATGATTCTTCTGATGCAGGCATCGCGCAACAAGGTGGTGCTTTCACTGCTGGGATTGATTCAACACTGGATGTGCTCAGAGATAGTGTCACAGCACAAGCTAGAGCAGCTCGTCAGGCTAGGAGAAATTTGCTAGAATCTGAGGATGCCAACTTGAGGAATTCCTACAGAAGGGGATCTCAGGAACCTTTTGAAGGAAGTGTTCGATTCAGCCGAACATTAAGCGTCGGACGGCTTCGTGACAGAGTTCTCAGGAGGACTCCATTCTCAGATGGGCTATTTACCCCTTCACTTCTGTATGATAGGGCAGTATGGCCATCGGGAAATGCTAGTGCTAGGCAAGATTCAGCAGTGATGCAAAGGACTAATTCAGACAGAAGTTCAGAGCTGCGATCCGATTCTAACTCTGAGACTCTAAGAGAGGCCAGTAATCGGGATCTGCTAGAACGCCGATCAGCTTTTCTTGAGAGGAGGAGGAGGATACGATCGCAGGTGATTTGGAGTTCAACTATTTTTTGGGCTTGCTTATTACCTTTGCATATTATAACCTTTTCTGTGTTAACAGGTTAGAGCTCTCCAAAGATTAGGCAGTAGATTTGAAAATTTTTCTGGTCACGAGAGGTCCTGCATACTATCTGGTCAGCATAGAACAGGAACTTGTAACTGCAGAACAAGCAGTCGACCAGGTAATCCTGATGAAGAAACTGGCACAAGGGCTAGCATATCAAGAATTGTTATGTTAGCAGAAGCACTTTTTGAGGTATGTGGTGCAAGTATTTCTAGTTACTTTTATTCTTGAGTGGAGATACATACCAACTTGGATCCTTATGGCTATGACTTTCATAGGTTCTGGATGAAATCCACCAGCAGTCTGCTGCTTTATCAACATCTAGACCATCATTTTCGTCTATTGGATCTGTTCCTGCTCCAAGGGAGATCGTTGAATGTCTTCCTGTAAAAGTGTACCGGAAGCCATTGAAGTATCAAACTGAGGAGACCGCACAGTAAGACAGTACTGATTATTAGGATAACTTTTATTTATTTTTACTTATATTTATATCAAATTAAACAATATCCATATGTTTGTGGTATCACAAATAAGACTAGTAACAATATGGCATCTATGCACATGGTGGAGTTTTAATACTCTGTCAGATTAGCTGTCTGAATGACAAACACACCTGGCTAGAGGGAGTACATGAATTTCCAATTCCTGTTTTCTGTTCTCAGTCATTATTGTTTGCCCACAAAGTGTAGTATCCAAAAATCTATTGTACAGTTAGGAATTTTGACAAATTAAACATGGTTATGCATCATTCAGATTCAAGCACTTGACTTGCGATCAATTAGGAGATTCAAGATGGTTAATATATATCACTTGGCATTCCAGTTTTGTCATAAGATACATCCAATATACCATTCAAGCCCAGTCAAAATTTGTTTGTATGTGTTGAACCGCCTTTTGCCTTTTAACTAAAACTAGACAGGGGTCCCAAATCTCATTTAAGATGGTTGTTCATTCCAGCTATCACTGGGCGTTCCAATTTCGCCGTACCCACATATACCTAACCTACCATTCAAATCCCACGAAAACAATTGTTTGTATGTGTGGAATGGCATGGATTTGTCATTTTAACTAACATTATTCAAACTCAAGGCTAATACATAAAACGTTTTGTGATGCACATGTTGTACTGTTACATACATGAAAAGTTTTGTAATGCACGTGGTCTCCACAGTTGTCATTTAAGTTGGTAGTTCATTTCCAGCTATCTAGCACAGCAGCTTGTGTACATTTTTATGACAGTGACACTTAATACAATCTGTCTGGTCACTTGTCTTTATCTTTGCAACGAGATATTATTGTGCAAAGTCTCATTTTCCTCCTCTACACAGGTGCTACATTTGCCTTGTTGAATATGAAGAGGGAGACTGTGTCCGTATACTTCCATGCAATCATGAATTCCACCTAACATGTGTAGATAAATGGTTAAAAGAGATTCACAGGTATGCTCTATGAAATATATTTTCTTTCGAAGTCACAATTTGGAAAAAGAATGAAATTGTAAAACATATCCCACATTTCTCTCCTTAACATGAGAGCCTCTAGGCTGTAGCTATCCCCTGGTGTGGCATTACGATAGAGTTGACATTGTCTAAGAGGAAACCACATGCTTTGCAACTGCAAACTTAAAGGTTATTTACTGCTAATGTGAACATATATGGCAGGCGTTTTAGATGGAGTAGTCGTGATCTTGAGTACCATTCTTATGCTGCTTTGAGACTAAGATATGGCAGGCATTTGCGATACGAAAAGCACATGATTTTTTTTTTACCACAGGCTACTGAACTTAAAAAGATTATTCTACTTCTGCTCAGGAGAAAATAATAATAAGATGCTAAATAATTTGACAGTTCTGTTTGAATTCTCGATTGAGCTTAAGCTTATGATTTGAATGTTTATAATCTTTACTGGAAACATCTTATTCACCAAGCCCAAGACTCACCTGGTGGAAATTTCTTGTTAGAATTTCATACTCTGGAGTAGCTAAAAACATTGCTTCATGAAATGCATATTTATTGGCATCACCATACAGTAAATGCCAATTGATCGTCCTTGCTGCAATTTCCTGCTGCTGTTAACCATCTTTCAGCTGATACGAATTTGTATGATGCCTTTCTAGGGTTTGTCCACTTTGTCGTGGTGATGTCTGCAGATCCGATACATCAAGCTTCGGAAAGATCGGCTGATTCTTTGTCTCTAAGAATCCTGCTTCTTATGGAGAAAACTGGAGCTCCTGGCGTGGTTCTCTGATCTAGTCTCGATAGATCCTGCAAAATGTCCTTGCAGATGTTATTTCATTTTTTCCCTCTGATATGGTCAGAACAGCTCAGGATGCTCCTGTACACTAGAAACATTCACATCGCAGTCATCCCATTATGAAGTCGATGAACTGCCATGTGAATTTCTGATTCTTTTTATGGTGGGGAAAGTTTGTTGATATTGGATTTTCGGTTTTTGTTGTCTTTCTGATGCTTGAACTAAGTTAGGCGGTGACGATCAGAGACTAAATTGACATGAATGTCATTGGATAGACTAAAAAACAATTAATACCTCCAATTTTTCATTCTTGTCGTTATGACAAGTTGATTAGTAAAAAATTGTATACTAATTGGCTTGTCCCGATGTCAAGTATACGAATCTGGAGTGGGTACCGAATTACTAGTATGTTAGACTGACTCCAACAATGGAGCTGACCTTAGCCTATATTGGGTGTTAAAAGACTTGTAGATAGAAGATAAAAAAACATGTATCTCCAAAAGAAGACCCAGCACCGTGACCTTCTTCCTCCTTTACAACGCGCCGCCAACCCCGCCCCGCCGCCGCCGGAGCAGCTACTCCGCCGTCCCCGCCGCGCCTCGCCAAGCTTCCCCTCCACCGGAGCCGCGTCGCCGCCGCGCCCGCGCCGCCGGGGCACCGCTCTCCATCCCTGCGCTGCGAGGGAAGCAGCGAGCTGCCCCGCGTTCACCTTGCTCCGCCTCCGCGCCTCGCCGCGCAGCTCCACCCCATGCCCTCCTCAGCGCGCTGCGTCCCGCCGCGCCCAGCGCTCGCCTCCCCTGCCACGCCCCGCCGTGCCGCTCCTCAGCGCGCTGCGCCGCGCAGTGCAGCTCAACCCCGCGCCCACCCTGCTCCGCCGCCATGCAAGTCACCGCCGCGGCCTCGAGTGCATAGCGGAGCTGCTGTCCGATTCGCCGTCACTGAGCCGAAATTTCCTGAAATTGGTGCTTCGTGGAGCCGTTCGTTGCGCTGGCGGCGGAGGAGCAGCGAGGTCGCCGCCGTGCTGCGTCCCTGCGGGGCATGGGGGAGGTGGAGCAGGAAGACAGAACAGGAAAAAAGAAAAAACGATTCGACGTTGGTTGCTGCGATGATGTAGCCTATTTGTGGGTGGGGAGGCTGGTGGCTCTAAAAATAGATGTTCTCTCTGGGTGTTCTGTTGGAGACAATTTTTTTATCTTTTACACCTTATTTCATGTGTGATACCTAAAATACACTGTCTGTTGGAGTCAGTCTTAGAGTCAGGTACTGTTCACATTCTCAATATGAACCTTTTTCACAATTTCACATTCCCACCGTGCCCTCGCGAAGATGAACTTTGGTGAAGGTACCTTCTACAACTGAATGCCGAACAGGGCTACAACTCTGAAAGCACGGATCGCACAAAGGTATTTTCAGGAAGCGTTCAACCAATCAAGAGGAGATATATACAGATGACGGGAACGTTATCAAGTTCGAGGACCAAGTAGTTCCCAAAAAAAAAAAAAAGTTCGAGGACCGAGTATGCGAGGAAACCATCATCCACCGTCAAATCAGGCAGACAGAACGGCCCGTCCACTAGCGAGCCTTGTTGATCCTTTTGCATCTGCGGAAACAAGAGGCGGCGCAGGCCAAGCCGCCGCGGCCGCAATGGGCGACGGCTGGGGCGGCGTCCCAGCCGACGTCTTCACGGCGATCCTGCTGCGCATCCAGCTGATCCACTGGCGGTGGCTCCGCCTCGTCTGCCGGCACTGGCGCGACGTCATCGACGAGCGGACGCCGGAGCCGCGGGCCCACGCCAAGGTCCTCGCCTTCTACACCGACGGCGACCGCTCCCGCGCCTTCGTGGTCGACGGCCTTCCGGGAGGGCGGCGCAGCGTGGAGCTGAACCTGCCGATGATCAACACGGCGCGCATGATCGGCACCTGCAACGGCCTGCTCTGCCTGTGGATGAGCGATGACTACAGCCGGGGCCAAATCGCGGTGGTCAATCCGGCCATCCGCGAGATGATCACCGTCAATGCGCCGGTCACAGCGTGCAGCGGGCGCGACGCCACGTACAGCTTCGGGTGCCACCCGGCGACGACGGGGCAGTACAAGATCCTGCACGTCCCGCTCAGGCCGGTGAGGAGTTCTTTCCTTGTTTGCGATTCTCAGGCCGGCGAGTTCGACAAGGTGCACGTGCTGACGCTGGGTGACGTGTCGTCGAGGGAATGGCGGGAGGTGCCGGCCCCGGCCGGGTCGAGCTGCAACCTTCGGTTCGGCTTCGTCAGCGTCCATGGCGTCACGTACTGGGTCACGGAGGACGCCAAGAAGATCATGTCGTTTGATCTCAAGGACGAGCGCGTTGCGCTCGTCAAGTGCCAGCAGATGCCAGTGCTGCCGGCGAAGGACTGCTATTTCTATGAGCAGCGGAGCCATCTGACGGACGTGCGCGGGAGGGTCGGCCTTGCCGTCGGCCGCTCGTTCGACGAGTTTGCTAGGTCTAAGATCGAGGTATGTGTGGGTTTCTTGTACGGAGTAGATATCTTTTAGAAGAGACAACTAATCGTTAAATAGTATAGTTATTTTTTTCTTTAATGGAGACATACATTGGAACCTTTATCAATACATATGGCAACTAAAAGGAGCATTAATAACTGGTCCCCATAATTTTCTTCCTTCACTTGAGCATAATTTTCTTCCTTCACTAGCCACCGAAGAGCGTCGTACCAATTTGTATGACTGCGTCTTATGACTGTACAGATTTAATACTTTAAAACCAAATGACACATTATAGTTGTAATAAAAAACATTGGATCTCTGATCGCAGTCACAAGTGCATCTGAAGTAGTATAGCAGTATTCTTCTGGCTTCATCTCAATCAAGTTGAATAATCAGTCTAGGAAAACTACATGTGTCTGAATTTTAATTTTGTATATGGAGGAAAAACTATATGATTTTTATAATCTAATTAAATTCAGCATACTGATATCCACCATAAATTTCATTGTAACTATCAATCAAAAACAGGTCACAACATTTCTTTAATCACCTAGATGTTGGATTTCATGTCAAATTCTAAAATCAAAAGCAACAACAAATTTTGATATTTTATTACATAGGTTCATTTTTAGTAACATTTTATTTGTGGCTAGTAGAATTGTCTTTCATTAATTAACTATTTATCTTACTAGCCCCACTTTAAATAGCATTTTTGATTTATGTGAGTGCGTGTATGAGTGTCCGCATTTGTATTTTGTTTTTAAAAAAAAAACACTTTCGGTTCCCTTGAAATACTAGCTCATTTTGTTGGGTTTGTGTGGTGAAACCTCCTTTAGTCTACGATTTAGCATAGGTGTGCTCATATTTATGTAACTTAAATTGTTGTAGACAATGTATATCGATAACGAGGAGTTCGTTGAAAATTTTACAATCTCAAGATGTATTGGCTGGGTCTCTCGTGGATAAGGGTGAAGTATATGTGATATACCATGTTTTGCAGAAAAAAGCAATTCGATTTTCTTAACCAATGTGTAAGAGTCTGGAGAGGTCTATTGCTACGTTTGTCTCGTATGCGTTCATGGAGGTAGGTGCCTGTACATGTGTTCATAGGGTTTAGTCTCATTCGTGAACATGAGATGCATATGTGTTTCGGGGAAAAAAAACTTTCATGAGGTAAGTATTGAATTGCATGCACCAACCAACTCCACCAACTTAAGCTGATGGGAAAAGATTGACAATTCATTTATACACCAACAATATAAAAGGTACAAGTCTTTTTGATCAAGTCAAAATGAATATAACCTAAGGTGCCCTAAATTCTCCTAGTATGTACAAACGTTCGACGTTTGACCCCGTTCCATTTACCCTTCTCATTGGATGTTAGTGTGACTGCCGTGTGCATTGCAGGTGTGGGTGCTGGAGGGTGGAAGAGAGGAGGAGCAGACGTGGGTGAAGCGTTATACCATACTGATGCACGGGGTGGATCCACGCCAGAAGATGGCGTCGCCACACATTGTCCACGGCGAGCACGTCCTGACCACCTACACGCTCAGGCCTCCGTTCTCCAATAGGAGGTCCTTGAACGCGCACCAGCCGCGGGAAGAACGAAAGATGCGGCCGTGCCTCATGCTGCGGCTTGGCGCCCCCAGGCCGGAGACGGCGACTGGTGTGTTTGAAATAAGGAGCGAGTGCCTCCAGACTTTCGCCTACGTCGAAACCAGGGAGCCTGTGGTCGTGTACGGAGACGGGATTGTGTACGGTGGCGGCCGTTGTGACGGCGAGGAGGCTCCGGGCTGGACTCTAGTCCCGACGAGTTAAGGGTGACAGACTAGTGGCACTTGGCAGGCAAGATTAGAGCAGGCCCTGGTAGAAATTTCAGCTTACATTTTATTGGAATGGAACCCACGTAATATCTCTTTGTCCATTGAGTCTCTGTTACCTCTCCCATTCTTCTAATGCAACTTTCTTTTTCTCTCAGCCCCACCGAAAATTCACCTTGCTCGGTATTCCAATCATATCATGATATTTGTTACTTACCATCGTTACATTAAAAATATATTTGCCATGTGGTTACTGTAAATGTCCAGATTATTAGTTGTTTTGATGTGTCGGGGGGACTTATTCTCATACGTGGCTATTGATTTTGAATCACTCTCGGTTTCAGATTATAAAAATAAAAATACAGTCTGAATATGATTTCTGCTGCTACCGATTGGTTAATTTGGTAACAATTGCTTAAAAAAAATGCTTTGTGTTTTTAGAGAGGAAGTTCGTCAAGAACACAGCTGATGATGGAAAGCATAGAGTTAGGAGACGGACAACATGATCAGTAGTATGGAGATGGCTGCAACTTGTCCAAACCATCATGTGCCGATATGCGCTGAACTGTAATGTAAATGAATAAAAGTTGGAGAAAGCTTCAACTACTAAAATCAGAAAGGAAAAATATTTGCTATCTTGTGGAAAACAATAAGGAATTGCTTCATGTAAGTCGACTTAGATTTTGTATGCGTGTAAGTCGAATTATGTAACCGTTAGATTTTGATCGGACGGCCGGCGTGTTTGTGTCCGTTTGTACTTTTGTAATTTTGTAGCCGTTAGATAGTATGCGTGTAAGTCAAATTCTAAGTCGAATTTTTTGTTCTATCTTGTCCGTTGGATCCAAATCCAACGGCTACAAAATTTAACTTACACGAATACAAAATCTAAGTCGACTTACGTGGAGCATCTCCCAAACAGTATGTATGCCAGACTTCGAATAGGATCGCAAGCATAGCACTACAATCCGAAACTGAAAGTACCAAAATTGCGTAGATATTTTTTTTTCGGGAAGTAATATCATGAAGATCTCACGACTGAGATACAAAGATGATGTATCCGGGAAACAACTCGCATCCAAGAGGGACCGAGGTAGCCGTTCCGACGGTGAGTTTTGTAGATCTCAGGTGTCTCCCTGAACACAAACACAACAACGTGACGCAGATGAAACAGCAATGGGCCATGGCTGGGACGGCATCCCTGCGGACGTTTTGGTAGCGATCCTGCTGCGCATTCCACTGAGCCCCCGTGGGCGGCTCCGCCTCGTCTGCCGGCACTGGCGCGACGTCATCGACGAGCGGATGCCGCCGGAGCCGCGAGAACATGCCAAGGTCCTCGCCTTCTTCAGCAAGCCTTCCCTCTCCCGCGCCTTCGTGGTCGATGGCAGACCGGGAGGGCGCAGCGTGGAGATGGATCTGCGGGGCATCGACAAGTCCTCGACCAGAGCGCACATGATCGGCACCTGCAACGGCCTGCTCTGCCTGTACCACGGCCGCCCAAGCCGAATCACCGTGATCAACCCGATCATCGTTGTCGTCGGACCGGGAGTCCACGTACAGCTTCGGGTACCACCCGGAGACGGGGCAATACAAGATCCTGCACGTCCCATGCCACGACCAGTCCGAGTTCACCATGAAGCTCGACGCGGTGCACGTGTTCACGCTCAGGGACGGCGGGTCGTCGTGGCGAAAGGTGCGGGCCCCGGCCGGGTCGAGCTGCCACCTCCGCTTCGGCTTCGTCACCATCGACGGCGTCACGTACTGGGCCAAGACGAACGCCGAGCGGATCATGGCGTTCGACCTCAAGGACGAGCGCGTGGAGCTCTTGGAGTGCCCTCCGGTCCCGATGATGTCGTGGAGGGAGCAATACTCGTGGCACCAGCATCCCCACCTGACGGACGTGCGCGGGAGGCTGGGCCTTGTCGTTGGCTGCGGCCACGACTCATTCCAGAGATCCATGAACGAGGTATTTCATTTTTCCAAAACTAGACTAGAAACCACAACGTTCGCATAAAACATCAGTTAAGTTAGAAACAAAAGATATACACCGACAAAATGCTGTGATCTACTTCAGTTACTAAAAGACGCCCAATTTGCTCCTGGTCCTCGCCTTTCGGCTGCCTTCTCCATCAGTATGTAGTTGTGCCATCTTCAATTCTTAATCACCAACGGTCGCCACCACCTGCTTGCTTAAGGGTATGTTTGTCAAAGTTTATAGTAGCTTATGTGTCAGTGATTTATGTACTTTTTGGCACTGTGGCTACAGTAAAAACATTGCCCAGAGCAGGAATAAGTTAGAATAAGCCACATTTTTGTGACTTTTTCTGACTTATTTCCCTATAGCTATAGTGAAAAAACTATAGCATTGAGCATAAGCCAACACACCCTAAGATCCAGTTCATTTTTTCCTCGTTTTTCCTTTGATAGGATTTTAATTATAGTTGTCTGAGTTGCAGGTGTGGGTGTTGGAGGGTGGACGAGAGATCTGGACGTGGGTCAAACGGTTCACCGTGCTGGCGCACGGGGTGTATCCGCAACAGAAGATTTCGTTGCCGCATGTTGTCCACGGTGACCATATCCTGACCACCTGCAGGGAAGGACAGCTGCTCGGCTTGAGCGCGAACCTGCCGCGCGAAGAGAGGAAGAGCGTGTTTGTTTGCTGCCTGCCAGGCGTCATGCGGCGTCAAGCACGCATCGTGGCCTCACACGCCCGAAATCGGGCGCCTGAGCGCGATGCCTGCGTCAGACAGATTTGGCAGGGTTGCAACCAAACTAGCCAAGATACGGCCGTGCCTCATGCTGCGGGTCGGCGCCCCGAGCCCAGAGACCGTGGTCGCCGGTGTGACGAACGGCTCGAATGTCCGGACGTTCGCTTTCATCAAGACCAGGGAACCTGTGCTGGTGTACGGCGACGGTGTGACGGCTCGTACTGTTGTGACGAAATAGGACGTCATGGCACGACGTGGCTTCTTGGAAATTATTGGGTGTAAAATTTTCTGTGGTAGAATTTACTGGCCATCATCTCCATTGAGTGGTCAGAAGAAGTACCTCATGGTCAAATCTATGGCAAGGCCTAAAGTATATGGAGGAAGAGTAATGAATGTAAAGCCTATTGTCAAAATTGATTTTTTTTTTTGAGAGAGGATTATGAAGTATCACATTGTCTGCATAATTTTTTTTTCTTTCTAAAAGACCTCTTGCATAAACTTGTTAACACCGAATAGGATTAGCATTGGACTAGAAATCGTAAGCATAAAATCGCACCGAGCTATATTCCGGAACTAAGTGTTAGATTATCGGCGGAACGACGGCACGTAGATCACGACAGATAACAAAAAGTAAAACTGGAATAGAGGAGACGAAATTCTTTATTGCGAAATTCCGGTGTCAGAGTACACAGGGGGGGTCTCCTCAACTATTTATAAGGGAGAAATTCTAACTTCGTGTTGGGCTCCAATTCGATAAAGTGGCCCACATGGACCAGGACAGCTTCTTCTAGAAGTTGGGCCTGGCCCATTAAGAGTTTTACAACACTCCCCCTTGGGCTTTTTATCGTGATAAGTATGCCTCATAAAAACTCCTAAAAACCCAGTGGGAAAAATTGGAGAAAAGAGCACATATTACCACCACTTGTATGCACACATTGTCTCGTTAAAAACCTTATTGAGAAAACTTCATGTGAAAAACTCATAAGGAAAAAGAGTGCAATGTTTTTAATCTTCATGATTAATGTTTATCAATCTTCATGACTGATATGAATTATCTTCGAGATAACTCATTTAGTTCGGGAATGTGACGTACTTAGGGAAGTTCTCCCCCTGTTCCAAGCACTTCTCTAAGTCTTCTCATGCCAATACCACGCCGACACTCTTCGAGAGTGCGGGAAGGTAAGGCCTTTGTGAACATATCTGCAAGATTGTCACAAGATTGGACATGTGTTACTAAAATCTCTCACTGCTCTTGCATTTCATGCGTGTGGAAGAATTTAGGTAACATATGCTTTGTCCTGTTTGACTTTACGTATCCCGATTGTACTTGTGCAATACAAGCTTTATTATCTTCATAGATAATTGTAGGGGATGGAGTATACGCCACTCCACAAGTATTCATTATATGGCTTGTCATCCTCCTGAGCCAGGCGCACTTCTTTGCAGCTTCAAACAATGCGATGATCTCCGAGTAATTTGTCGATGTAGCAACCAATGTTTGCTTTGTTGACTTCCACGAAATTGCAGTTCCTCCAAATAAAAACACATATCCCGTCTGAGATATTGATTTATGTGGATCGGATAAATATCCAGCATCAACATAACCCACAAGGGTTAATTCTCCATTCTTCTTGAAAAATAATCCAAGGTCTTCAGTTCCTCTCAAATATCTGAGGATTTGCTTGATGCCATTTCAATGCCTTCGAGTTGGTGATGAGCTATATCTTGCAAGTAGATTAACAGCAAAAGCTATGTCGGGCTTTATACCATTCGCAAGGTACATCAAGGCTCTAATGGCACTGAGGTATGGATATTGAGGTACCAATAATTCTTCATCTTCCTGCTTTGGTCTAAAAGGATCTCCATCTATATCAAATGATCCCACCATCATAGGTGATCGGAGTGGATATGCTTCATGCATATTAAATCTCTCTAATACCTTCTTGGTATAGTTTGGTTGATGCAAGAGTACCCCTTCAGGAGTATGTTCAAGTTGCAAACCTAAACAATATGTAGTCTTGCCCAGGTCCTTCATTTCAAATTCAGTCTTCAAGTATGAGCAAGTCTCTTCAATTTCATTTGTAGTACCAATGATGTTCAAGTCATCAACATAAACAGAGATTATGCAAAAGCCTTTCTCTGATTTCTTTATAAATACACAAGGACAATCTTCATTCTTCACAAATCCCTTTTGCAAGAGAAATGTACTCAACTTGTTGTACCACATTCTCCCTGATTGTTTCAAACCATATAGTGACTTCTGTAATTTGACACTATATAATTTACGGTCATCTTCATTTGGAACTTTAATACCTTCTGGAACTTTCATATAGATTTCTGTATCTAATGTTCCATATAGATATGCTGTGACCACATCCATAAGTCGCATCTGCAAATTCATATTCACCGCCATTGAGATCAAATACCGGAATGTAATTCCATCCATTACGGGAGAGTAGATTTCTTCGTAGTCAATGCCAGGTCTCTGCGTGAAACCTTGAGCTACGAGTCTCGCTTTATATCTAGTTACTTCATTTTGAGCATTTCTCTTCCGGACAAACACCTATTTATGACCCACGGGTTTAATGCCAGTTGGTGTAAGGTTTACACTACCAAACACTTCTCTTTTCTTCAGCGAGTTTAACTCTGCACAGATTGCATCTTTCCACTTTGGCCAATCATGACGCTTCTTGCATTCCTTTATTGATTTTGGTTCAGATTCCAAATCAATTTGTGTTGCAATTGTTTCGGCAAAGTATGTATTGACTTCAAGTGTCTTTCTATTATATACCACTCCCGTCTCAACATAATTCGTTGAGTTTTCGTTTCCTTGATCCTCAATATCAATGGATACATTGAGGTCAGGAATTTCCGGTATCCCTTCATGAGTTTTATGCACATTCACATTTGGGTTTGGTTCTTCAAGTCTCACCACTTCATGTGGATCACTTTCATTTTCTTTGGTTTTCTTTTGAGCAGTTTACTTAGGCTTCTTCTCCGTAGGACGTCTCCTAGGAGTTTTAGCTTGACCTTGTACTCTAGGCTTCTTGGGTGCCTTTGTAACCGGTTCACTCCCCCTCTTCCTAGCATTCGTTGCTTTTATGGAAGAAGGTTGTAATTTCATATATTCATCCCCTTCAAATGGGATTTCTATTCTTTCAGGAGCATTTACAGCCGGTATATGAGACTTCACAATGTCTCTTGTATTGGTGAAAGCTTCAGGCAATTCATTAGCAACTATCTGCAAGTGGAGTATATTCTGAACTTCGAGTTCAGCTTCTTTAGTGCGAGGATCCATTCCTAGGATTCCTTTAGCATCCCAATCTATTTGCCGGCATTCTTCTCTAGAGAGATACTTTCCTCCCCCTAATGCCGGGAAATGATCTTCATTAAAGATACAATCAGCAAACCTTGCAGTATGTAAATCTCTAGTGGAGGGTTCTAAGTACTTGATTATGGACGGACTTTCATAGCCAACGTAAACTGCGGTTTCCGTTGTGCGCCCATAGCAGTTCGCTGAGGTGGAGGGATTGGAATGTATACAGCACATCCAAATCTCCGTAAATAGGAAACATTTGGTATTGTACCACGCACCAATGCTAATGGTGATTCTTCATGTATAGCAGATGGTCGTAATTGGATAAGTGCTGCTGCATGCAACACCGCATGCCCCCAACAAGAGGTAGGCAATAAGCAATTCTGTAACAATGGTCGAGCGATCAATTTGATCCTCTTGATTAATGATTCTGCGAGACCATTTTGTGTATGCACGTGTGGTACGGAGTGTTCCACTTTGATGCCCATACTCATACAATAATCATCAAATACCTTCGATTTAAATTCTCCAGCATTATCCATTCGAATGGATTTGATTCTATGGTCTGGAAAATGTGTCTTCAATTGTATGATCTGGGCAGTCAATCGTGCAAATGCATGGTTTCTAGTAGATAATAGACATACATGGCTCCACTTCGAGGAAGCGTCTATTAACACCATGAAGTAGCGGAAAGGTCCTGATAAAGGACTAATTGGTCCGCATATATCACCTTGAATTCGTTCAAGGAATGACATAGATTCTGCTTGAATCTTAAACTGCGAGGGGCGAGTAATAAGCTTCCCCTTTGCGCATGCAATGCACAAAAAATCTTCTTGATTTGGGAAATCTTTGGTCTTCAAGTTATGTCCCGTTGCATTCTTCGTAATTCTCTGCATCATATTGAGACCAGGATGACCAAGACGGTCATGCCATAACCTATATGCTTCTTGATTGGTAAAGATGGTCTTGAACGTAGCAAATTCTTTGTTTGGCTTAATGTACGTATAGTACAAGCCTTCTTTGACTGACGGACAACTTTCAATAGTGGTCTTCTTTTTTGGTTATGATAAGACGTTCTTCACCTCCATCGTCATTGGTTTCTACGTGAAACCCATTTCTTCGGATATCCTTAAAGCTTAACAATGTCCGAGTTGAATCCGGATAAAGTAGAGCTTCTTGGATTGTTAATTGCGTACCATTGGGTAGGACAAATGTGACCCTTCCTGCGCCAACAATCTTAGAATGGAGGAGTTACCTTGTAGATGGAGGCCCCCGCGATTTGGGGTCGAATCCGCCCCTAGGGCGCCCGGATTTGAGAGGAATCGGTGGGGGCGATGGGAGGAGGAGGGAGAAAACAAGAACAGCCGTTCGGGGAGGGAGGAAGAAGAAAGGGAGGAGCGGGCGGGGCCGCGCACAGCGGTAAGTGATACAGGAGTCGCGACGAGTCGCGCCGATCGAATTGCCGCGACTCCTGCTGAGTCGCGCCGACCCGATGGGCGCGACTCAGCTCTCCCCTAAAAAAAATGGCCATCGACGCTGACATGGCACTGGGTCGCGCCAATCCATTTGACGCGACTATGTTTTTGGTCACATCATTCAAAATGGCGCGACTAAAACGTCTAGATTTGTAAATCTAGTTCTGGACGGTCTGTTATTAAAATATTACTTGAAAAAGGTTTAAATAATAAAAAAATTCCGATGCCGCGCGGTGCGTGTCAGCGCCCGAAGCCCGGGGAAGGAGGTCCGGGTGTTGGACAGCCCGAGCCTCCAGACGTTCGCCTACGTCGAGACATGGGAGCCTTTGCCCGCTGGGGCCACCTGTTACCGTGAGGAGTACAGTTCTTGGCTCGATGGTGACGACAGTTTCGACGATGATGATCACGACAGCTCTGATGACGACGGCGATCATTGATGATCGATGTCAATTCCGACGATGATGACGACTATGACAAGGAAGAGGGGGGCCATAGTTCTACTAATTTTGAAGACAGGCTCCATGCTCATATAGAAGGCTACGGCAGATGTTTGATCATCGATGTTTGCCCCTGGTCAATAGTTCAGTGAAAGTATTGATTGCCCTGTATTGTTCAAACTCCTTCCCTTTGCCATTGCATGCTTCTTCATGTACCTATTGTATCTTGCAAGTAAAATAAAAAGTCCAGAGATACATGAAGAAGCTGAATGATAATGCTAGAATGCAGTTTGTTTAAATGTCGTTTGTGTTTAAAAGAAGCTAAAAAGTTACGTTCTTTAGTACTGCACATGGAGTTAAAACTCGTTTGTGCGTACAAGAAACACATGAGCGCGAGAAGCGAGATTAGTCTGAAATGTGTTTTCTTCCCTCAACTCGTGTTCCATGTTCCCTTTTTTCCCTCCATATGAAACCGCGTCGCGCGTCGCGTTTAGGCTAGTTGGGCCCATCTGGGCTGCCTGCGAACGAACGAGCTGAGCAGAGAAGCATCGAAGCAGCACAGCCGTTCGCTGCCAGATGAACGGGCGCTCGTCCCTCTGACGAGCTTTAGACGATCCGGTTCCATGGAGAATACCGCAAAACAATACCCCTCTTCCATGGAGAAGAGCGGCGGCGAGATCGTCGCCAAGCGCTCGAAGTCGAATCCCTCCGGCGAGGACCGCCCCAGCGCGCTCCCCGACGACGCGCTGGTGCACATCCTCCTCTATCTGCAAACCGCCGCTGTTAGGAATAAACGCGCCATGGCGTCGCGTCGTGCTCGTGTGCGTGAGCCAGGCGTGAGTGTGTGTTCGCGTCAGGCTGCGGCGCGTCCATGGCCCGCGGTGTTGTGCGGCCTTCGGTGCGTAGAGTGTCCAGTTCGTGTACGTGCATGTGTGCGTCACGTACACGAGTTTAGTTGTTGTACGTGTGTGTCACGTACGGGTCTAGGAAGTTGCAGGAGAGCTGCAGCATTAGTTGGAGTTTGTTAGTTTGTTAGGCACTCAGGAGATATAGGTGTGCGTGATGCCTATCTGCATGTAGGAAGCCGCATCGTTCGGGCGAGCGAATGGCTCACGATGACGCTGAGCAGGTCATGCGGATCATGGCGAAACGGCCGGACGTGGAGGCGTGCTCCTGGCGAGTCCATGGCCTATTTGTAGCCCCTGCGCTCCTCTGTACTCGGTTGCCCAGTCCAGTGAATAAAAATCGCCAAGATACAGGAGCAGTGGCTCCGCGACGTTCGTCGCCGTCAACGCTACTGTTCTTCTTCAACCTCTAGTCTGTTAAGTGGGGGAGAGCAGGGTGATAGGTTCCGGCTGATCCAACAATTGGTATTCAGAGCCTAGAGTGATCGGAGATGTCGTCCTCTGGCGTGAAGAAGCCGCGCCTCGACTCCGGTGTTGACGGCTTCGGCGACGCACCGCGTTCGGTCACGGTGGCGAGCGCCGGCACCGTCGAGCTGCCGATGTTGACGAGGACCAATTACCACGATTGGTCCCTCGTCATGAAGGTGAGTTTGGAGGCGCTGGGCTTGTGGAAGGCGGTGGAGGCCGAGAAGCCGGAGCACCAAGAGGACCGGATGGCGCTGGCGGCCATCTTGCGTGCGGTGCCCGTCGACATGAAGGCGAGCCTCGCCGTGCTGAAGACGGCCAAGGAGGCATGGGCGGCTGTGAAGACGGCGCGCGTCGGCGATGCCGGCGTCAAGGAGGCGAATGTGCAGCGGCTTTTGAAGGAGTTCGAGACCGTCGTGCACGTCGACGGCGAGAACATCGACGACTTGGCGGACCGAATCAATGGGATCGCCGGGCGGCTGCGGGAGCTGGGGGAGAAGGTGGAGGAGAAGCGCGTGGTGAGAAAGATCCTGCGCGTCGTCCCCAAGCGCTACAACCAGATTGCCGTCGCGATTGAGATGTTCGGCGACCTCAACGCCATGACCGTGCCGGGACTCGTCGGAAAGCTGCGCGCGGCGGAGGACCGCTACGACGACGACGTTGCTGCGGCGGAGGCGGGCGTCGAGCGCCTGCTGCTCACAGAGGAGCAGTGGGAGGCGCGCAAGCATCAGCGCGCCGGCAAGGGGCGTGCGCATGGCGGCGGCGGCCATGGCGGCGACCGTGGCGACGACGACGATGGCGGCAGCAGCACGAGCTCTGGTCGTGGGGGGAGCCGCTACCGTGGACGGTGCTTCGACTGCGGCGTGCGCGGACACATGGCGAGGGACTGTCCGAAGAAGAAGAAGGAGCGAAGAAGAAGAAGGAGCGGGCGCTGCTCTGCGACGCTGTCGCCGACGAGGAGGAGGCAACGCTGCTGTGAAGATTGTGTCCCGCTGTGTCGCGTTTAGGGGGAGATTGTTAGGAATAAACGCGCCATGGCGTCGCGTCGTGCTCGTGTGCGTGAGCCAGGCGTGAGTGTGTGTTCGCGTCACGCTGCGGCGTGTCCATGGCTCACGGTGTTGTGCGGCCTTCGGTGCGTAGAGTGTCCAGTTCATGTACGTGCATGTGTGCGTCACGTACACGAGTATAGTTGTTGTACGTGTGTGTCACGTACGGGTCTAGGAAGTTGCAGGAGAGCTGCAGCATTAGTTAGAGTTTGTTAGTTTGTTAGGCACTCAGGAAATATAGGTGTGCGTGATGTCTATCTGCATGTAGGAAGCCGCATCGTTCGGGCGAGCGAATGGCTCACGATGACGCTGAGCAGGTCATGCGGATCATGGCGAAACGGCCGGACGTGGAGGCGTGCTCCTGGCGAGTCCATGGCCTATTTGTAGCCCCTGCGCTCCTCTGTACTCGGTTGCCCAGTCCAGTGAATAAAAATCGCAAGATACAGGAGCAGCGGCTCCGCGGCGTTCGTCGCCGTCAAAGCTACTGTTCTTCTTCAACCTCTAGTCTGTTAAGTGGGGGAGAGCAGGGTGATAGGTTCCGGCTGATCCAACAGCCGCCGCCGTCCGGACCAGCGTCCTCTCCCGCCGCTGGAGGCGCGTATGGACGCTCCTCCTGGAGCTCCGCTTCGACTTCTCCCCCGAGCCCCACCCCGTCGCCTCCGCTCTCGCCGCCCATGACGCGGCCCTCCGCTTCCTCCACGTGGATGCCCTGGACGCCGCCCCGGAGTCCGTGGCGGCGTGGCTCCCCGACGCCGCAAGCCGCCTCTCCGGCCGCCTCGTCTTCGAGAACCGGGCGCCGGGGACAAATGCGGTCGAGGACGACGAAAGCACCTTCGAGCTGCCCTGCTTCGAGCGCGCCGCCGCCGTCTCGCTCGACCTAGGGTTTCTCGGCCTCGCCGTGCCGACCGCCGGCGTGTTTGCCCGGCTCATCGAACTCTGCCTGATTCGCGTCCGGATCCGTGGCCCGTACAAGCTCGGCGACGCTGTATCCTCCTCGCGGTGCCCGTGCTTGCAGAAGCTCACTGCCTATCTCATCAAAGGGCTGAGCGATATCACCATCCATTCCGAGTCTCTGCGGATGGAGCTGAAGAAAGTTTGTGGCTTGAAGCAGCTCACAGTTGTGGTGCCAGCGCTCCAAGTACTTAAGGTGTTGCTTTGCTTCTCGTATGGTCAGAATCAACCTGTTGCCCATATCTCAGCTCCTCTGCTGAAGTCGCTTGTGTGGAATGATGCATATGATCCAAGCTCTGTCCATCTCTGCAAGATGGAGCATCTTCAAGTGCTATCCACATCCGTCAATCCCTATGCACATGACGGCTATATGCGCAATCGTGCCTTTTCAAAGATCTTACCGCTCTTTAAGGTCATTGAACGTCTTTACCTCTTGCTCTGCTATCAGCAGGTAAGTTTACATCATTTCTGTTATGGAACTGGTGTTGTCAAACTAACTTGCCTGCGACCTAGTAACGAAGCTAACTTTTAGTTTAAGAGGTATATGTGCATAGGTGTCATATGTTATGCCTAATTTAGGTAGGCAACCCCATTATTCAGCTACGTTAGCAACTTAGCATGTAAGTTTTGCTCCTGATTCAGCAGTTACTGATGCCTGCATTATTAGCTTGCCTGTGCATTGATAGAGTGTTTCACATAAGATAAATTAAGTAAATCCCATGACTGAACTTCCACATGTCTTACATGTCAGTGTTATTTAAAGAAAAGGAACAATTTTGCTTTGAAATGGAAACCTGTGTCCTAGTTTAGAATTGACTTAGTTTGCAAAGAATATCTTCGCTGTACACCACTGAAGCAAGTATCCTAATTAAGGAACACGTCATTTGGGAATTTGTCCAGTGCAACATGTCAGACCAGGCAGGACTATCCTGAATTCCTGATAATGGTGGCATTTGAGAGTCAGAAATTCATTGGTGACCAGGGGTTCCTGCACCCCCATTATCGAAAATGTGATAATTCAACATGTTGCAATTTTCTTTGAAAATCATAAAACTTCTATATGCAAGTTCACCTGCTTTGCATTGCTCGTGTCACCGCTCAATGAAATCGTGAGGCGTGTACTGTGAGGTACCTTTTAGCACAAAATGTCCCCACTAGCAGTTTGATGCACTGGTTGGTTTATTAGTCACGTGGACATGAACAGTTGAACACTCATGTCTGTTCGTTTCGCTGCGAAGCCGCCGTTTTACTGTAGCAGCTGCAAAAGAAATAATTGCGAACACTGTAGCTGCTGCAGAAGAAATAACTGCGAACATTGTAGCTGCTGCAAAACAGCCGCTGCAAAGCAGCGAAACGAACATGCTTACTGGCAAAATATGTTCTGTTCGCACTGTCATGTAACTCATGTTTCACAGCTGTTAAAGGCCTTCATATCTTAACCATGTTTTAAGTAATTAGCATCTTCAATATGGATGTGCAACCATCAATTTTGTGTAAGAAACAAATCAAACTTTTCAAGTTAAAACAAATATTTCTGGTGTGATTATTAAGTTATTGATTAGATATGCCTTTGCATATGACCATTCTTCTTTGCTTGTTAAATTCTTATGAAATGATAGGACATAAGAGGCTTTCAATACTTGATGGAAGACATAAAAATGCTCCCTCAGGCTACGTTATTGGGCTTGGTGGTAATCACTCGAGGACATGCATTCGGAGACAGCTTGTTTCACCTGCTTAAGATGTGTAAAGGTGTAAGAAACTTGCGTCTTGAGTTATATATGCCTGACAACTTGGAGGTAAGACTCTATTTGTCTATCTAAATGTCTAAGACTCGAGTAACTGGGAATATGACATAAAACAACATAGCATTTGCATTTCTTGACATAGTTTGGCTTGATAATTGGAGGTCCCCAATCTAGTTGTTAGTTTGAGATTGGTACTTTTCTCCATATTTTATTGTAACTCTATGTTTATGTATCTCCTGCTGACAATAATCTGTTCTGTAAGTCATACAATTGCACACTTTCTTGGGTATAAGTGTCATCCTTGAAATACTGATAGTATGTTAGAACATATGGCAGTAGATGGGGTGTTGACTGTTGTTGCATACACATAAGGGGTTATTTTTCAAAATCCTAGGAGTTAGCCTAAATTTCATGAAATAATTTTTTAGGCTAATTCATAAAAATAACCTATGCCTGAAGTTCCAATCAGGCCGTTATTTTTTCCATTAATTGCCTAACATCAATTAAAGAACTTTTTGTCTGTGTTTTCTTTATTGTTGGAAGTAACTGACTCCAAACAGATTAGCAATATTATTTTTCTTAAAAAACTGTTGATAGCATACATCCAGGCATTGATAATTTCCAGTTTAATCTCCTTCCTGATGTCACTTAAAAGTACCTGAAAATCATAATCTGCTCCCCATACTAGGTACAATATGTGTGTCCATCGGACGGTGCTTGTGATCAACCAACAAATTGGAAGACCGAGGAGCTTGCACTGAATTGCCTCGAGGAAGTAGCAATTGTCGGCATGGAAGGGACCGACCGTGAAGTTGATGTCATGAAACGACTGTTCAGTTGTGCGAGTGCGACGGTGCCGATCGAGACAGTGGCGGAGCTGAGATTGCTCGGCTGGGCATTCATAGTTGGATGACAACAACAGAAAAATTTGGCGAAGGTGGCGAGAGATATTTTGGGATTCAAATGAACATGGTTGGAGGAGGTGGATTTTTGGGATTCAGAGATGTGATCGTGTTTCCTGCTGATTCCTGCTGACTGTTGTGCGCCTGTGTGGAACTTTTAGGATGTTTCCTGTTGGCTGTACATGTGATTTTGTTTTGCTCTGAAATTTTAGGCATTCATATGCATGCCCATGAATACAAGCAGCTCCGCCAGTGGATCGAGATAACTTTCAATTGTTCGGTCAGTGAAAACAAGGCCAGGGAGCTTTGTCAAACTTTATCAACATTCTGCAAGTCAGAAACAAGGTTGAAGTTTTACAGGTTTCTTAAACAAGAATCAGGGGGTAAGCGGTTGCGGGGTTTGTTTGCTTCATCGGGCTCAGAGGGAAGATGAGTCGGCGAGCCCGACGAAGTTGCGGCAAGTCTGCCTTTCTGCTAGCTTCTTGCGAAGTGTGTCGTGCAGACTGAATGCCTAGTGTCGCCGTTGTGTCACTACATTGGATCATCAAAATCTTTGGTGTTGGGGGTGGGGATGATCTGCTCCGCCCCTGCAAGCATGATCAATATTTGAACAGCGCGCAAGGCCAAAGTTCATGAAAGCCAATCCAGTTTAGCCAACACACGTGTCCTCTGAAATATCCTGTGAAACAACCGTCTTGTAAAATGTTGCAATGGATTTTTCCCTTTGAGAGAGATTTACCTGTGTACCCCTGGAAGATAGCCAAATTCCCTCCCTCCCACTGCCAAAGTGCTCTTCACCTGTGTACCATCGTTTCAGGCATGTAGGCTGTAGTTGTACCATCTTTACTCCTTATTATTTGTCTTCTGAGTCCACTCCCGTGCCGGGTGCCGCGTGCGTCGCATCCCTCTCCCTCCGTAAAAATCCAGCGCCGACAGATCGGTCCGCTCGCTCACCACGCGTCGCTTCCAATCCCGAGTCTCTCGCCCCTCCTGTTCTGCAAATCCTTCCGATCTCCCCCGCCGTCATCAACCCTGGCCCCGCCCCCACGTTCACGCTCATGCTGCGCCGCTGCGGTGACCCCTCGCGCCCTCGGCCGGTCCGCTCGCTCCTCCCGCCCGCGCCAGACGAGTCTCCCATCCTGCAACCCTCGCCAATTGTTGCAGGCACACCCGCCGCCCCCAATCCCCAGTCCCACCTTTTGGACACCAAATCCGGACAGCGTGCGGCGGAATTCGCCGCCAACCCTGCCCACACAGTGTCGCTCCTTGCCGAGAGGGACTGGTTTGCGCGGCTCAACGCGGAGTTCGCCGCCCCGCTCAGGCGCCTAGTCCGGCGGACTGGTTTGCTGGCCACGGCGCCGGAGCCGCTTCTCTGCGTGCGCCTCGACGTCTGGCCTCATGGTTCGGGCAGCCCTTCGCGCGGGGTCGGTCCGTGCGACGCGCGCTGGGGGACGCCCTGTGGGCGGTGCTGGTCGCCGAGGCCAGGGGGTGCAGGTGCGAGGTCTCCGAGAAGCTGTTGTGTGCGACAGCGCGAGTGCTCGGCCACCTTCGCGCGCCCCACTGCGCCCAGCAAAGAGATCACACTCTCTGACGAGTTCCACCACCGCTACCGAGACGAGGACTTCACTAAGGAGGAAGAGGGTGAGTTGCGTTTCGATCTTTTCCCTCCACATCTCGCTGCTGCAAGTAATGCTTTCACTTTCAGCTTGTAAGGGCGTAAGGCAGGCAGTAGCAGTGAGCATGGTTTCGTACAAACCATGCCTTGACGATGCTTGCCATAATGCCAAGCTAAGAATATTTGAACTTATTGTTGCCATTGGATAGAAGACGTTTTCATTGTTACTCAAGCTTTTGATGCCATTGGAAAGTAGCAGTGAAACATTTTGATTCTTGCTTCGACGTAAGTGTCAGTTTAGTAATTGTAAACCCGAAATTCTTTCATAGTTGCCCATAAACTGAAATAGGTTGAAGAGCGAGAGTTAACTTATTATCTGTAAATGTTCACCTTTGTCATATACAGAGTAGTTCTTGTGATTTTGCGTGAGTGTTGCTTGAATGGCACAATTTCTGTCAGGTTCTGAACTTGAGTACCTTCACAATGAGCAGGTTATGTAATAAGGCCTTCTTTAGCAAAACAGCTTCTGGATTCTGCTTCTGCTACAGTAACTATAATGTCTACTGTAGCTACAGTAGCAGAATCCGCGAGAAGCTACGTTTCGCTGGATTATGGATTCTGGCCAAAAACGGATTTTGCTACAGTGTTTTACTGTATCTACAGTGGTAGAAGCAGAATCCAGAATCCGTACCAAACAGGCCCAAGTCAGTGCATTGTCTAACTGATTTTACTGCATTAGCTAGCGTCCTTAGTACCTTAATGAATGCTTTGTTTTCTAAAATTCACGTGTGGGTTTTTGTTGTTGCTGCCATTGAGAGAGTAATCCAAAGGCACCGCAGCAAAGATTTGGTAGTGCTCAGTTACGGTTTTTTTGGTGGTTAAAAAAATATTGATAATGTCATAACTTCTCAAACAAGTGAACAATGATATTGTTAGCCAATTTGGCATCAAAACATCAGTTTTATATGATATGATAGAACTCTTTAAAATTTCCAGAACAGAACCATTACAGAACTACAGAGAACAATTTAGAATAAGTAAATGCTTCTGTGAGCTTGGTTGAATTAATATAGTTGTGCTTATACGAGTCTGCAAACATTCTTTTTATTTGATTAATTTGTGAGGAATAAAGAGATCCAGTCACACTTTGTTCCATGGTCGAGGCATACCTTCTCTTCCTCCCGTACCTGATAAATGTTGGGAAAACTGTGCTTGGGTGAATTTTGTACTGCCTTTGGGTTCTTTAAATATTTAAAGATATTGATGTAGAAGCAAGAAACTATGGTGATATTGATAGAGAAGACGAGTGGCTGGTAGGAGCAGACAATGCTCAATCAGCAGGAAATATGGAGGGCTAGCTGCACAACATGATTAGCTTATGATTCAAATTTAGTTTCGACCCTATGCACATTTATTCTGATTGGAATCATAATTCATCAATACATATGCATTAGTGCAGTGAACGTATGTACTTTTCGGCTCATATCGAGATCTTCATCTTGAGTTTGGATTAGTGTTGACTACTGTTCTGCTTGTTTCAGATCTCGAACTACTTGATTTAACTGGAAATCTTCTCTCACAATGGCAAGTATGGATTCTCACATAATGCAATGAATGATTCTTGTAGTTTCCAGTTGCCACAGATATAGTGCATGAATTTTGATTCTTGTGGTTCCCAATTACCACATATATAATGCATGCAGCTTTATGGATTGAAACAGCCACATAAATATTGATTGTGAATACTGCCAAATAACTTCAGCATAACCCTGTGCTGCGGCTCCTTTTCTTTTACGTGCCTAAATCGTCTGTTTCTCTCTCAGGATATTTCCTCTCTCTGTCAAGCGCTGCCATCCCTGGAAGTTCTTAACTTGGCAAACAATACCATGGAGAGTGATGTTATAGAAAGTCCTATTCTCTGGAGAATATCTGTATTTTGGTTCTCAACAACTGTGGTGTGACATGGGAACTGGTACACTCATTGTTTGTCACTTTGAAGCTTTTGTTAGTCAATGCATTCATATTTTATAAGCTGACTTTATTCTTGCATCTCAACCTCCTCAATGCCTCAAAGAATTTGACTCACTGTCATGGATTGCATTTCAAAGGATGCTATGGATCTGTGCATTTTCTTGTGAAAAAATTATAGGAACCAATTTGTATGTTTCTTGTAGCTCTTTTTTTTTCAATTTATGCAAATATATCAGTGATTTCAACTTGTTGATGTTGGCTAGAGAAATTTAATAGGCATAGTAAAATGATGCTCGCGTTACATTCAGATTAGAGGCAATAAGAGAAGAGGGTGAACAAGGTGGTCCAATTCTAGGACGACAACTGGGCATTGAGCTGGGGGCAATTGGTGCTGTTTTCAGAACAGGTAATAGAATATTTGTTTTTGGAAATTTTCATTTGCCAAGGAAAATAAATCATACCTATGCCCAACAAGGAATAGGAAAGGATGCTATAAAAACGCTTTTCTCAGCAGTCCAGTGGCCTTTTCTGTTGCGTTCTTTGTTAATTGTGATTATATACATGGTAAATATGAATTTTACATGAAGATTGTCCTAAAAATCATATAATCATAGATACATGCATGCCAAATGACTGATTTGATTGAAGATTGTTTGCCGAGTTAATTACATGGTTTGCGGTGGTTTTCTATTTATCTGACATGTATGGCCCGGGCGTGCAAAATGTGTAGGATATAAGATTTTAATTGCTACTATGCATGTAATTTAGATCGATGTCACAGAGTGATGGTGGCCTGATGGTAGGGTGCTAAAGTAGACGAACTACCTGCATGGACCATTTGTAGTTGCATCATATTACTATTTGAATAGAGTGGCTATCCACACTCTGTTAAGCGGCCATTGGAAGGAATGATCCCGGTCTGTGTTAGGCACAACGAAGATTTGCGATGGCGGCGTGGAATAGGAGAGGAGGGGCAGGTAGACGCGAGGAGGGGCAGGGCAATACGAAGTGGGAAGACTAATGAGACATTGTCAATGTTCTGTACATTTTGGCAGAAGATCTAAAGGAACATATTAAAAGAGTTATAGAGATTGAAGAACTTATATGGAAAGACCGGTGTGATGTTATGTAATTTCATAGTATTTTGAATGTTATATATATTATCTATTACTCTCTTATAAAGTTATTAAAAGTTGTGAATCATAAAGTTTGAAACAAATATAATAAGATTGAATGAGTAACATTAAGAAGTCTATTCAAATAATATCAAGGTTTTTTTTTTTGCTAGCCCGTGGCAACGCACGGGCACTTTTGCTAGTGGCCGGTGAAGCGAGGTGTTGCGCGTACAGGATTCCTATAGTCGGTGCTACATGATAGGAACCCACACGGATGCCGTGACCTTCGTAGAGGAGTAAAACAACGCATACCCGATTAGACACGGCCGGGTGGAAACATTCGTCGGTGAGTAATGTAGATCCTGAATTTCGTGCATGCGGAAGGCAATAAAATCGTACAAGGGAAACTGACAGAGCCGCCGCTGCCGCAATGGGCGACATCTGGGACGGCCTACCCGCCGACGCTTTCGTGGAGATCCTGCGGCGCCTCCAGCCGCCAATCTCCACCCGGGCGCGCCTCCGCCTCGTCTGCCGGCGCTGGCGTGATGCCATCGATGAGCGCGCGCCGGTTCGGCGGGCTCCCGCCACGGTGCTCGCCTTCTTCCCCGGCGATCCCTGGCGCCGCTCCCGCGCTTACATCTTCAACGAGCACGACTTGTCGGGAGACCGCGTCAGGGAGCTGGATCTGGGAGCCAACGCCGGCGGCGCGAGCTTGGCCGGCACGTGCAACGGCCTGATCTGCCTGCGCTGCGAGCGCGGGGGCGTCGCGGTGCTCGACACTCTCAGAAGGAAGCAGCTGCTCGTCGGGCCGCCGCTGGCCACGGGGTCGTCAGCCCGGTACGAGTCCACGTACAGCTTCGCGTACCACGCGACGACGGGGCAGTACAAGATCCTTCACGTCCCGTGCTACGGCGCCGCGAGGCGGCTGGAGGCGGTGCACGTGTTCACGCTCGGGGGCGAAGCGTTCGAATGGCGGCAGGTGCCCGTCCCCGCCGGGTCGAGCTGCTGCCTCCACTTCGGCCTCCTTACCATCAAGGGCGTCACGTACTGGGTCACCACGGACGCGGAGCGGATCGTGTCGTTTGACCATGGGGACGAGCGCGTCGCGCTCGTCGAGACGACGCTGCTGCCGGCGCTGCTGTGGACGGGGAGCTACACGTGCCACCTGGCGGACGTGAGCGGCAAGCTCGGCATCGCCGTCTGTCGGCCCCGCGCCTGGACGGAGAGCGCCGACACCGAGGTACTATCAATCATGGATTCGCGAACTCGACGTGCTCCAAAATTGCTTTTTTTCTCGATCTCCTTTTTTTTTTCAAGAATTATATTGTTTGCTTCGATAATTTTGAGCACCATACATGCGCGCCTTCTTTACAGCTGTGGGTGTTGGAGGGCGAAGGAGAGGAGGAGCGGGTGTGGGTCAAACGGTACATGGTGATGTCTCATGGGAAGACGCCATGCCAGCAGATCGCGTTGCCGCGCGTCGTCCATGGCGAGCATATACTCACCACCGGCCGGCCCTTGAAGCCCGGATGGCAGCGGCGGCCGCTCTGCTTCTACGCGAACCAGCCACGGCACGAGACCAAGCTGCGGTGCGGCGTGGTGCGTGTCAGCGCCCGGAGCCCGGGGAGGGAGGTCCGGGAGTTCGACGGCGAGAGCCTCCAGACGTTCGCCTACTTCGAGACCTGGGAGCATTTGCCTGCTGGGGCCACCACCTACGAACCTACGATAAAGCCAGTTCTCACCAGTTCCGATGATGATCATCACGGCAGTTCTAACGTCGACGATCATATCTAACGGCTCGATAGGGGCACAGTACTCCTCTCCTCTGGCTGGCTCATTTTGAAGGCAGGCTCGATACTCGTAGCGAAGACTCTCTGGCTGGCGGCTGCCTGGCAGTTCTCCTCTCTGGCTGATGTTTGATAATCGTAAGCGTCCTTCTAATAATCACAGGAACCGGGAGTTTATATGATTTGGACATGGATTGTTTTCTTCCGGGTTCCTGGCCTTCTTCAGACCAAACAAAGCATCCAAGAATTTTTTTTTACTCTGCAATTTATTTGAAGTTTGAACAAACATCAATGCATTGTTATACTGCATTGCGTTCTGTTTTGCATCAGTCACATGGTATGAGTTTCTGTAATTTAATTTAGCACTTTTCAGAGACCCTTTTGATGATATATAGCTTTGTGTTTTTCTGCATCATGTATCAAGGGACTAATTGTTAGTTGACTAATTTTTAGTCTCTCGGACTCCAAACAGAGGGACTAATAGATGGGACCGTCAAAGGACTAATGGTAATCCTATTAGTCAGTCCACTCAACTAATAGGGACTAACGATTATAACAAAACATTAAAAGACAAAGCTGCCATTTATCCTTTCTAAATATAGACAAACTAACAATTAGTTAAGGGCACAATAGACATTTCCTTATAATTTGAACTAACAATTAGTCAGGACTCCAAACATGCAACTGACTAACTGTTAGTTGACTAATAATTAGTCAGCTAATTTTTAGTCAGGGACTAGTTGTTAGTCTTATGGATCCAAACGGGGCCTATATAGACGCAACCCACTATAAGTCATTGATTGCTATAAAGCTTGATCCTCATGCATCCACGTCATCAGAAAACTTGGGGCCTTTGAATCATGCTCCGCATTATCAAACATCATATGTGACAATGCATGAGAAACTCATTATAAGACAGGTCTTGCTCTAAGCTGCTAGCTCAAGTGAAAATTTAAACACCCTACACTCAGCACAGATTTGAGCATCTTATTCACATATTTCTTAAAAGTGAAACTACAATCGTAATAATTTTCAGCGGTTTTTTGTGGTTCGGACAATGCAAAGGCTCTTATAATTCCTTAAACAACAACGCACTCAGGTGAAGACGTGGCTAAGGATACACTGGAACAAGGACTTCATCGCTTGTTAATTCAAAAAGGACTTCATGGCTTATACAGCATTACCAAATCAAACAGAACTCTCTTGGAGGCAATCGCGTATTTATCATGCCCGATACATACACGCCATGACCTTAGTAATTAATTAACTTCAGGACGAAGTAGGCGAGTAACAATACGCACACCCAATAACATGGGTGGAACTATTCGTCTGTGACTATCATAGTAGATCCTGAATTTTTGCATATGCGGAAATCAAGAAAACAAGAGAGGGGACCCTGACGAAGCCGCCACGGCTGCAAGGTGCGGCATGTGGGACGACATACCCGCCGACGTCTTCGTGGAGATCCTACGGCGCATCCAGCCGCGGATCTCCAGGATACGCCTCCGCCTCGTCTGCCGGAGCTGGCGCGACGTCATCAACGAGCGCAGGCGGGTTCATCGAGCTTCCCCCCACATTGCTCGTCTTCTTCGGTAGCGATCGGCCGCTCACGCGCATACATCTACAACGACAACATATTTGGAGAGGCCGCTGTATCTGGATGGCAGCGTAGCCAGCAACTCCGGCGGCGTGAACTTGGTTTTTTTAGATCAAAGGTTTCTCCCGCTTTTATTCAAAGCAAAACAGAGTTCGATACATCATTCATGTTCTGCTGCAAGCCTGTAGCATTAAGCACCTGACTTACAGGAATCGGATCAAATCCTACGTAGTTCAAACTAACAGCCCCAGACGCCTGCTGCTCATGGCCTGACGAACTGTTGGCTACACTCCAAGCATCCACCGGACCTGGCCTTCTGTCTCTTGCCATTGCCGTTGCAGACCACCATTCCAGCATAGGTGGTGCTGATGCTTGCTTTTCCATCTTCAAAATGATCTCCTCCAGCTTCACTTGTTCCGATCCATTCAGCAGTACTCTCCATCTTCTTGCGGTTCCTGCGCTTTGTCCCACGAGCTCTTCTATACTTTTCCAGCACCTTCCTTGAAAACAAATAGAATTTCTTAGTTTCCATATTGACCATACCACTGCAGAATTAATAATGTTTACAATCTTAAACTTCTTATTGCATAACCAAAATTTGGCCACTGATTCAAAATCAGAGCCCAAAGCAATGTCTAAAATGTTAGCAGTCACTTGCCAAACAGTTTTTGCTACACAACATTCAAAGAATAAGTGGTTGGTTGTTTCTGTTTCAGAACAGAACAAGCAACTCAAATCATCCACCTGTCTTTTCTTGGCAAGGTTAGTTCTTGTAAGTGTCTTATTATTTGCCAAGAGCCATAGAAAGACATGAATGCGAGAAGGAACATTAATTTTCTACATAACAGGAGTATGTATAGGTTGAACGCCTCTGAAATTAACTATAGCGTACAGGGATTGTACTGAATATTTTCCAGTAGTTTTCCATTGCCATATTATATTATCACACTCCTCTGATAGTGTGACGCCCTCCATTATCTGGACAAGTTCCCACCACATGTTCATCAGCCTTTCCCCCACTGTCCTTCTAAAGGTCAGTTTAAGGTTTTGGCCATGCAACGGCCTGATCTGCCTGTGCTGCGAGCGCGGGGACATCGCCGTGCTCGACCCTCTCAGACGGGAGCAGCTGCGCGTCGCGCCACCGGCCACGGGGTGGTTCGCCTGGCAAGCGTCCACGTACAGCTTCGCGTACCACCCCGGAGACGGGGCAGTACAAGATCCTGCACGTCCCGTGGAACCAATCCGCGAGGCTGGAGGCGTTGCACGTGTTCACGCTCTGGAGCAAATCGTCGGCATGGCGGCAGGTGCCCGTGCCGGCCGGGTCGAGCTGCTGCCTGTGCTTCGGCCTCCTCATTCTCGACGGCGTCACGTACTGGGTCACCAAGGACGCCGAGCGGATCATGTCGTTCGACCACAAGGACGACCGTGTCGCGCTCGTCGATACACCGTCGTTGCCAGCGGTGCTGTGGTTGGAGGGCTACGCCTACACGGGCCACCTGGCGGACGTGCGCGGGAGGCTCGGCATTGCCGTCTGTCGGCCGCGCGATGGCACAGAGAGCGCTGACACCGAGGTACGCTATATAGATGCGCATGGATTCACGAACTTGACCTGCTACAAGATCGCTTTTTTGTTGTTGTTGTTGTTGTTGTTGATTCACTGTTCGGTTTGTTAGCGATAGGATTAGCTTCCTAACTTATAGCGTAGCCATGTATATCCTAACAGCTGTACTCGATGCTTTGCATCATGTAATCCCTGATTATGCTCGAGCTATTATAAAACCGGAACCCCCAGCCATACGGCTCGGTGTGGCTTCCCCCAAAACTCTCTCTCAACTTCTACATGGTATCAGATTAGGGTTCCTTCCTAGGCCCTGAAACCCTACCGCCGCCGTCGCCCTACGCCACCGCGGCGCGCCATCTTCCGCTGCTCCAATGGGCGACACCCAGGCCGCCGCGCACTCCTCCACCAACAGTGCCCTCACCTCCGTCCCCGCTCCGGCCATATCCGGCGCGGCTTCTCTTGCTGCCGCCACTCGCCCGCCGCCTCCGGTCATCCTCGACCTGGACGCCCACAATTTCTCGAAGTGGAACACCCATCTGCGCGCTCTCCTCGGCCGCCATGGACTCTCCCACCATGTCGACGGCTCCGTTGCTGCCAACCCGACGGATCCCGCCTGGCTTCAAGATGATTTCGCCGTGATCACCGCCCTGTACGGTCTGGTCACGCGCGGCGTCCTCGACCTCATCCAAGAGAAGGACGACATGACCGCCCGCCAACTCTGGCAGGCGGCCGAAACCCTCTTCAACGCCGAAAAGGATGGCCGCTCCATCACCCTCCTCAGCGACTTTCACACCCTCGTGCAGGGTGACATGACCGTCACCGCCTACTGCACCGAGCAAAAGCGTCTTGCCGATGCTCTCCGCGACGTTGACGCCAAGATCGACGATCGCGTTCTCGTCCTCAATGTCATCCGGGGCCTCAGTCCCCGTCTGTCGCAGGCCGCCTCGATCATCACCATGGCGCCGGACCTCCCATCCTTCGCCAAGGTCCGCTCGCAGCTCGTCGCCGAGGAACGTCGTCTCGACAACGCCGCCAAGGATGCCGCCGCGCAGGCCCTCGTGTCGCGTGTTAACACGGCCGCAGCCGCACAGGCCCTGGTGTCGCGCGTCAATACCGCCCCGGCATGCTCCGGCTCTTCGTGTCGCGCCTCCAACGCCTCTTCCGGTCCCTCCTCCAACAACAACCGGACCAAGGGCAAGCCCAAGAACAAGGGCCGCGGTCACCAGTCCCAGTTCCGTGGTGGTCAATCCGGCGCCCAGGGACATCCACTGTCCCTCCCGGGGGCTGGCCCATGGATTCGCTACAATCCATCCACCAACACTTGGGCCACCCCCGGCCTCGATCGCCCCGGTGTCCTCGGGCCACACCCGCAGCAGGTGCTCACCACCACCGCTGCCCCAGTGCAGCAGTCGACGTCCCCCAGCTCCTCGTCATCATGGGACAGCTCCGCCTTGGTCGCGGTGCTGAACAACCTCTCCGTCAACGGTGGATGGGTAGTTGACTCCGGCGCCTCCTCGCACATGACCGCCGATGATGGTACCCTTCGTTCTCCTCGCCCCCTTTTTGTTCCACACTACGTCACAGTCAGGAACGGTGCCTCCATGCCCGTTTCTGTCTCGGGATGCTCCTTTCTTCACACACCATCTGGCTATTCTTTCACATTGAATGATGTCTTACATGTTCCCTCTCTTGTTCGCAACCTTTTATCCGTTCGTAAATTCACTCGTGACAATTTTTGCTCCATTGAATTTGACGCCTTTGGCTTCTCTGTGAAGGATCTCAGAATGAAGACCATGATTTTTCGGTGCAATAGCTCCGGGGACCTCTACACCATTCCACTGAAGTCCACTGCCACCAAAGTCTTCGCCTTTTTGTCCACCGTCGTCGACGCTGAAGTCTGGCACCAACGTCTTGGCCATCCTGGTCGGGACGCCATCCTTTCTCTCCAGCGTTCTTCGGCCATTCCTTCAAATAAACTTAGTCACCATTTGTGCCATGCTTGCCAAGTCGGGAAACGTGTTCGTCTTCCATTCAATAGCTCTACTTCTGTATCAAGTGCCGCTTTTGATTTAGTCCATTGCGACTTGTGGACGTCGCCTGTCATGAGTTTGTCTGGTTATCAATACTACCTCATAATTGTTGATGATTACTCACATTATTTCTGGTGTTTTCCCTTGCGTGCTAAGTCTGGCGCCTTTGCCGCTCTCCAGAAATTCTTTGCCTTTGTCAAGACAGTTTCGAGTTCCTGTTCGTGCACTTCAAACTGACAACGGAAAAGAGTTTGTAAACAACACAACCACTGCGTTCCTTGATAACCACGGTGTTCGCCTGTGTCTCTCTTGCCCATATACCTCACCACAAAATGGTAAGGCTGAACGGGCCATCCGCACTGTCAACGACACCGTTCGCACACTCCTGCTACAAGCACATATGCCGCCCTCATTCTGGGCCGAGGCTCTTGACGTCGCTGTTCTCCTCTTGAACCGCCGTCCATCTCGTGCCCTTGGCATGTCCACTCCACATCGCAAGCTTCACGGCACTGATCCAGGCTACAAGCATCTGCGGGTGTTCGGTTGTCTCTGCTACCCAAACACGTCCGCTACATCGCCACATAAACTACATCCTCGCTCTCTAGCTTGTGTCTTTATTGGCTATCCCACGCACCATCGCGGCTATCGCTGCTATGATCCAGTCACTCGCCGTGTCATCGTCTCACGGCACGTCGTCTTCGATGAGTTTAGCTTCCCGTTTGCTCACACCTCTCCGTCCCCCTCAGAGAGCTCGCTGGATTTTTTGCAGGACCCTCTACCTTGTACCGCGGTGCTTCGCACTGACGCGCCACGCCGTGTTGTGGCGACGACACCGGCAACCGCGCCTGCCTCCACGTCCAGCGCGCGCGCGAGTTCCACCCCTGCTGGTTCACCCGCGCCCGACCACCACATGGCGCCGCCCTCTGTGCAACGAGGCCCAACACGTGTGCCCCCGACAGGACTCGACGCGCCGGCACACGACGACATGCCCGCGTCCGGTTCGTCTCCAGCGCCTCAGCCCCAGGCCGCGCCGAACAACGACGCCCCGCCAGCTCGCGCAACGCGTGCGCGTCCTCGACGTCAACAGCCGGCTTTTGCTTCACAACAGCCGGTCCCTCGGCCCGCTCCAGGTCACCACGAGATGCGCACACGTGCGAAGGACAGCATCGTCCTTCCCGTCGAGCGCCTCGACCTGTCGGTGTCTCATCATGCCACACACTCTCCTGTGCCCAAGACGTACCGCGACGCCATGCAAGATAGCCACTGGCTTGCTGCCATGCAGGATGAATACAACGGCACTTGGAGTCTTGTTCCCCGATCTCCCGGCGCCAACATCGTCTCCGGCAAGTGGGTGTTCAAGCATAAGTTCCACTCCGACGGTCGCCTTGCTCGGTACAAGGCACGCTGGGTCGTGCACGGTTACTCCCAGCAGCCCGGCGTCGACTACGACGAGACCTTCAGTCCGGTCGTCAAGCCGGCCACCATTCGAGTCGTCCTCAGCATTGCCGCCTCACGCTCCTGGTCGATTCGGCAACTCGACGTCAAGAACGCCTTCCTCCACGGTCATCTTGATGAGACGGTGTTCTGCGCACAGCCTTCCGGCTTCGTCGACTCCAGCCGCCCCGACTACGTCTGCAAGCTTCAGAAGTCCCTCTATGGCCTCAAGCAGGCCCCCCAGGCTTGGTACCAGCGTTTCGCCTCGTACACTCGCACCATGGGCTTCACCTCGTCGGCCTCTGACACTTCCTTGTTCATTCTACGGGATGGCTCGGACGTGTGCTACCTCCTCCTCTACGTCGATGACATCATCATCACCGCCTCCTCCGATGCCTTGCTGCAGCGGCTCACCCGGCGGCTCCATGATGAGTTCGCCATGACGGACTTGGGAGACCTCCACTACTTCCCCGGCATCTCCGTCACGCGCTCCTCCTCCGGCCTCTTCCTGTCTCAACGACAGTATACGGCGGAGCTCCTTCAGCATGCTGGCATGGCTGACTGTCACTCCTGCATCACGCCCATTGACACTCAGGCCAAGCTCTCCGCCACCGCCGGTGAACCCGTGAAGGATCCTTCTGCCTACCGCAGCATTGCCGGTGCCCTTCAGTACTTGATTCTGACGCGCCCCGACATCGCCTACGCCGTTCAGCAGGTCTGCCTTCACATGCATGACCCTCGTGAACCGCACCTTGCACTCATCAAGCGCATTTTGCGGTACATCAAGGGTACGCTTGCACATGGACATCAGCTTCACGCCTCCGCCGCCACTACTCTCACCGCATACTCCGACGCGGATTGGGCTGGCTGCCCAGATTCTCAGCGTTCGACCTCGGGTTTTTGTGTCTACCTCGACGACAGCCTCGTTTCTTGGTCTTCCAAGCGCCAGACGAATGTCTCCCGTTCCAGTGCCGAAGCTGAGTATCGTGCCGTCGCTCACACTATTGCTGAATGCTGTTGGGTACGCCAACTTCTACAGGAGCTCCATCAACCTCTGCGCTCTGCCACCATTGTCTATTGTGATAATGTGAGTGCAGTCTACATGTCATCAAACCCAGTCCATCATCGCCGGACCAAGCACATCGAGATTGACATTCACTTTGTGCGCGAAAAGGGTTCCATTGGTCAAGTCCGCGTTCTCCATGTGCCTACCGGTCTTCAGTTCGTCGACATCATGATGACTAAGGGGCTGCCGACACAATTGTTTCTTGACTTCCGGTCCAGTCTCTGCGTCCGAGACCCTCCCGTTTCGACTGCCGGGGGGGGGGGGGGGTTAGTGATAGGATTAGCTTCCTAACTTATAGCGTAGCCATGTATATCCTAACAGACTCGATCCTTTGCGATCATGTAATCCCTGATTATGCTCCTTGAGCTATTATAAAACCGGAACCCCCAGCCATACGGCTCGGTGTGGTTTCCCGCAAAACTCTCTCTCAACTTCTACACGGATGAATAATTTGAGCACCATCATATATACATGCGCCCGTGCTTGCAGCTGTGGGTGTTGGAGGGTGACAGAGAAGAGGATCGGGCGTGGGTCAAACGGTACACGGTGATGGCGCATGGGAAGACGCCATTGCCAGTAGATCGCGCTGCCGCGCATCGTCCACGGCGATCACGTCCTGACCAACGGCCGGCCCTTCAAGGCCGGACGGATGCAGCGGCTGCTCAGCTTGTACGCGCACCGGCCACGGCACGATATGAAGCTTCGCTTCCACGTGGTGCGTGTCAGCTCCCGAATCCCGGGGAGGGAGGTCCGGGAGTTCGACAGCTCGAGCCTCCAGACGTTCGCCTACGTCGAGACATGGGAGACTTTGCCCGCTGGGGCCACCTACTACCGTGAGGAGTACAGTTTTGACCTCGATGGTGACGACAGTTCCGACGATGATGATCACGACAACTCTGATGACAACGGCCATCATTGATGATCGATCGATGCCAATTCCGGCGATGATGACGATGATGACAAGGAAGAGGATTTAGGGGCATGGTTCTAATTTTGAAGGCAGGATCCATGCTCATAGAGACGACTATGGCTGCTTGGCGTGCAATTACGTCCTTTTAAAAATGACAGGAATCGGGAGTTTACATTGTCTGGACATGGATTGTTTGCTTCTGGGTTCCTGCCCTTCTGCTGCGCGCATTCATTGTTACACGGCATTGCATTTTGTTTTCTCCTGACATGGTCTGAGTGTTTCTAATTCAATCCAGTGATACTTTTGATGATATATATATATCGTGTTCTCTTCATCTTAAAGAGTGGAAAACTATACACTGCACGCAAATATTGTCATGTCTTTCTCTTTTACATAAAGTTGATTAGTGGTCGAATCTCAATCATACTATAGTGAGTGTCATCTTTTGCTTTTAAGAGTAAAACTTATAGCAAGTTCTCAACATATATTATTAAATTATTGTTTTCTTTTGCGATAACACGGTACAACTCATACACTCACAACGCACGCATACTCATCCCTATCAACGCACATACACAAAGTCTACTCATATGAGCATTTTCGAAAATTGACTCCGTAAATTCTCGAAATTGACGAAGTCACCACTGGCTGCCCAGGTCCGTCGACGGACTAGGCGTCCTCCGCAGCCACGACAAGCTTTCGGTGGCCACGAAGAGCTGCTCTAGGAGCCCTCATTTGGAGGCCACGACGAGCTGCATCGAGGTAGGACCCCACATGCGGCGACCAATGATGGAGCTTAATGTAGAGTTGTAGACTAAGGTGAGTCAATCCCCCCCCCCCCCCCCCCCTACTGTTGATGATTTTTTATTAGATTTTGTCTTATTAGTTGCTTAAACTAACAAATTCTCTCTATCATCCACTATGTTTTGATGCCCCCCCCCCCCCCCCACCACCCACCCACCCACACACACACACACACCCACACACACACTCACTTCATTTAACGTGAAGCTCCGTCATTGGTGAGCTTCTCTCAACGGCGGCCACGGCGAGTTGTTGAGCAACCCTGAATCCAACTTCAGTGTTTTTTAATTCCAACTTAGAATGTGTGCGTGCGCGTTGCCTATTGAGTAGCATGGCAGAGTAGCAAGAATGTGACTGATTGTAAAAGGAAACGAATACAATCTCATTGACTATTCATGTAGCATTTGCAATGTGTCTTCCAGCATTCTCAACAATTGCAATGTAGGTTAAACATACAATTGTGACCCAAAATACAATTTTTAAGGACAAAATAGCACTCCTGACTTGGTAAACTAGAAATATCATTCCCACTTCCTCCTTATTTTCCTCTTCTTCTCTCCCCCTCTCCTCTCTTCATCTCCATGGATCTTCAGGGGGTAGATAATGCTAGTATGCAGTTTGTTTAAATTTCATTTGTGTTTAAAAGAAGCTAAAAATGCACGTACTTTGGTACTGCAGATACAGATTGAGTTAAAATTCGTTTATGCTTGTACAAGAGAATTCCCTTGTATGCCAACTATAAAAAACTTTTAATACATCATATGCCATCGTTGTTTCAATGACACGTGGAACCGATTATCTCAATGTTATATGGGCCAGGATGACATATAAAGTATTTTCCCTATAAAAAACACATGAGGGACATACTCATCTGAAAGGTGTTTTTCCCTCCGCTCGTCAGTTCCATGTCCCCTTTTTTTTCCCTCCATCTGAAACTGCGTCGCGCGTCGCGTTGGGCTGGTTGGGCCCATCTGGGCTGCCTGTGAAGGAACCAGCTGATTATAGAAGCAGCACAGCCGTTCGATGCCGGATGAACGGGCGCTCCGCTCGTCCCTCTGATGACGAGCGTTAGACGATCCGGTTCCATGGAGAACGGCGCAAAACAATGAGATATTTGTTATTTTGACCGCGAGTTTGCGAGGCTTCGCTCGAATGACCATGAGTTGGTGGGCTTGATTAAAATGACCACGAATTCGCCGCCGCCCCGCTAAAATGACCATCTATGTTGTTTTCGGACAAAATTGCCCTTGCCTCCTTCTTCCACCTCTCGCCAGGCCACGCACCCACACACGTCCTCGCCGCGCTCTCCTCGACTCGGTGGCAGACGGGCGCGAGTGGCGCGGACGCTGCCTGAGCCGCGTGCTCGTCGAGCAGGTGTGGGTCCGCCGTCCGCGCATGGGCAAGCAGACGCGACCTGCTGCTGCTTGCGTGCGTCGTCCTAGCAGCCGTGACCTGCTGCTTCTTGTGTGCGCCGTTCGAACAACCGCGAGCAGACAACGCCGTCCGAGCAGCCGCAAGCTGCTGCTGCTGCTTGCGTGGGCCGTGTGCTGTTGCTGCCTTGCCGTTGCTTGCTGCTGTATGTTGCAGCTCGTGGAGAATGGGGATCCGAGCGAAGAAAGGAGGAGAGAGAAGGGTGAAGGGATTTGTGCTCTTGTGTTGCTGCTCGTCGGATGAGTGCTAAGAGGAGGAAGAAGGGAGTAAGGGCAATTTTGTCTAAAACAACATACACGGTCATTTTAGCGGAATGGCAGCGAACTCGAGATCATTTTAGCGAAGCCCACAAAGTCAAAGTCATTCGAGGGAAGCCCCACGAACTTATGGTCAAAATAATAAAAGAGTAAAATGCACTTCAGGTCTCTAAACTATTGATAGATGGTCATCTAGGTTCATAAACTCTTAAAGTGTCCATCTGGGTCCGTAAACTATTTCTAGATGGTCATTTAGGTCCACTAACTCTTAAGTGACCACCTGAGTCCATAAACTATTTATATTGTGTCAACTAAGTCAATTTTCGAGAGACGAAAACATCTAACCTGGACATGAAGCCGTGGAGACATATAGCATGCAAGTCCGTTATTTTTTTTTCTTTCTCACCATGACACACCGTTGCAGTAAGTATGTACTCACCGGCCACCGTTGACACTACCACATGTGACGGTGGATGAGGTAGATGTAGCCGCGGAGTCATCTATATGAAAGTGATGATTCTACTTTTACGAGCCATGGAATGAAGAGAGTGACCGTATTTCTATGAACAATCTCGCGCTAGGAGAGACAATTTTATGGACCTAATTGGCACAACATAAATAATTTATGGATCCATGTGGTCACTAAAGAGTTTGTGTACTTAAATGACCGTCAAAAATAATTTAAGGATCCAGGTGAACATTTTTAGAGTTTATAGACCTAAATAACCATCGACCAATAGTTTAAGGACCTGGGGTGCATTTTACTCACAATAAAATCCTCCAAAACAATACCCCTCTTCCATGGAGATGAGCGGCGCCGCCGCCAAGCGCGCGAATCCCTCCGGTGAGGACCGCCTCAGCGCGCTCCACGACGACGCGCTGGTGCACATCCTCCTCCATCTGCAAACCGCCGCCGCCGTCCGGACCAGCGTCCTCTCCCGCCGCTGGCGGCGCGTATGGACGCTCGTCCCGGAGCTCCGCTTCGACTTCTCCCCCGAGCCCCACCCCGTCGCCTCTGCTCTCGCCGCCCATGACGCGGCCCTCCGCTTCCTCAACGTGGGTGCCATGGACGCCGCCCCGGAGTCCGTGGCGGCCTGGCTCCCCGACGCCGCAAGCCGCCTCTCCGGCCGCCTCGTCTTCGAGAACCGGGCGCCGGGGAGAAATGAGGTCGAGGTCGACGAAAGCGCCTTTGAGCTGCCCTGCTTCGAGCGCGCCACCGCCGTCTCTCTCGACCTAGGGTTTCTCGGCCTCGCCGTGCCGACCGCCGGCGTGTTTGCCCGGCTCGTCGAACTCTGCCTGATTCGCGTCCGGATCCGTGGCCCGTACAAGCTCGGCGACGCTGTATCCTCGCCGCGGTGCCCGTGCTTGCAGAAGCTCACTACCTATTACATCCAAGGGGTGAGCGATATCACCATCCATTCCGAGTCTCTATTGCAGATGGAGCTGAAGAAAGTTTGTGGCTTGAAGCAGCTCACAGTTGTGGTGCCAGCGCTCCAAGAACTTAGGGTGTTGGTTTGCTTCTCGTATGGTCAGAATCAACCTGTTGCCCATATCTCAGCTCCTCTGCTGAAGTCGCTTGTGTGGAATGATGCATATGATCCAAGCTCTGTCCATCTCTGCAAGATGGAGCATCTTCAAGTGCTGTCCACATCCGTCAATCCCTATGCACATGGCGGCTATATGCGCAATCATGCCTTTTCAAAGATCTTACCGCTCTTTAAGGTCATTGAACGTCTTTACCTCTTGCTCTGCTATCAACAGGTAAGTTTACATCATTTCTGTTATGGAACTGGTGTTGTCAAACTAACTTGCCAGCAACCTAGTAACGAAGCTAACTTATAGTTTAAGAGGTATGTTATGCCTAATTTAGGCCCTGTTTGTTTCAGCTTTTTTGGCACTTTTGTCTGTTGGCTTTTGGAAGATTCAAAAGTCGGATGTCTTTGAAACTTGAGAAGCCAGAAGCACATCCTGAGGTGCTTCTGGCTTTTGGCTTTTGACGGCATATGGTTTTTAGATCTCACAAAAGCCAACTAACAAAAGTGGCGAAAAGCTGAAACAAACAGGGCCTTAGGTAGGCAACCCCATTATTCAGCTACGTTAGCATGTAGCTTGCAGAAACAGCATAAATGAAGATGTAGGAATTAGAACTTAAGGGGAGCCGTGTAAGTTTTGCTCCTGATTCAGCAGTTACTGATGCCTGCATTATTGGCTTGCCTGTGCATTGATAGAGTGTTACACATAAGATAAATTAAGTAAATCCCATGACTGAACTTCCCTGTGACTTACATGTCAGTGTTATTTAAAGAAAAGGAACAATTTTGCTTTGAAATGGAAACCTGTGGCCTAGTTTAGAATTGACTTAGTTGCAAAGAATATCTTCGCTGTACACTACTGAAGCAAGTACCCTAATTAAGGAACATGTCATTTGGGAATTTGTCCTGTGCAACATGTCAGACCAGGCAGGACTATCCTGAATTCCTGATAATGGTGGCATTTGAGAATCAGAAATTCGTTGGTGACCAGGGGTTCCTGCACCCCCATTATCAAAAATGTGATAATTCAACATGTTGCAATTTCCTTAGAAAATCTTAGAACTTGTATATGCAAAGTTCACCTGTTTTCCATTGCTCGTGTCACCGCTCAATGAAATCGTTAAGCATGTGCTGCGAGGTACCTTTTAGCACATAATGTCCACACTAGCAGTTTGATGCACTGGTAGGTTTATTAGTCATGTGGACATGAACTGTTGAACACTCATGTGTTGTTATGTGGAAGGGTAATGAACACTTAAGATAGTGAGAACTTTTTTTTTTTTTTGAGAATTAAGATAATGAGAACTTGAACAACCATGGTTTGTACTGGCAAAATATTTTCTGTTCGCACTGTCATGTAACTCATGTTTCACAGCTGTTAAAGGCCTTCATATCTTAACCATGTTTTAAATAATTAGCATCTTCAATATGGATGTGCAACCATCAATTTTGTGTAAGAAACAAATCAAACTTTTCAAGTTAAAACATTTTTTCTGGTGTGATTATTCAGTTATTGATTAGATATGCCTTTGCATATGACCATTCTTCTTTGCTTGTTAAATTCTTATGAAATGATAGGACATAAGAGGCTTTCAATACTTGATGGAAGACATAAAAGTGCTCCCTCAGGCTACGTCATTGGGCTTGGTGGTAATCAATCGAGGACATGCATTCGGAGACAGCTTGTTTCACCTGCTTAAGATGTGTAAAGGTGTAAGAAACTTGTGTCTTGAGTTTTATATGCCTGACAACTTGGAGGTAAGACTCTATTTGTCTATCTAAATCTCTAAGACTCGAGTAACTTGGAATATGAAAGAAAACAACATAGCATTTGCATTTCTTGACATAATTTGGCTTGATATTTGGAGGTCCCCAATCTAGTTGTTGGTTTGACATTAGTACTTTTCTCCAACATTTTATTGTAACTCTATGTTTATGTATCTCCTACTGACAATAATCTGTTCTGTAAGTCATACAATTGCACACTTTCTTGGGTATAAGTGCCAATCCTTGAAATACTGATTGTATGTTAGAACATATGGCAGTAGATGGGGTGTTGACTGTTGTTGCATACACATAAGGGATTATTTTTCAAAATCCTAGGAGTTAGCCTAAAATTCGTGAAATATTTTTTTAGGCTAATTCATAAAAATAACCTATGCCTGAAGTTCCAATCAGGCCGTTAATTTTTCCATTAATTGCCTAACATCAATTAAATACCTATGTTTTCTTTATTGTTGGAAGTTACTGACTCCAAACAGATTAGCATATTATTGTTCTTGAAAAACTGTTGATAGCACACATCCAGGCATCGATAATTTCCAGTTTAATCTCCTTCCTGATGTCACTTAAAAGTACCTGAAAATCATAATCTGCCTCCCATACTAGGTGTGTCCGTCGGGCTGTGCTTGTGATCAACCAACAAATTGGAAGACCGAGGAGCTTGCACTGAATTGCCTCGAGGAATTAGCAATTGTCGGCATGAAAGGGACCGACCATGAAGTTGATGTCATGAAACGACTGTTCAGTTGTGCGACGGTTCTGATTGAGATAACTTTCAATTGTTCGGTCAGTGAAAGCAAGGCCAGGGAGCTTTGTCAAACTTTATCAACATTCTGCAAGTCAGAAACAAGGTTGAAGTTTTACAGGTTTCTTAAACAAGAATCAGGGGGTAAGCGGATGCGGTGTTTGTTTGCTTCGTCGGGCTCAGAGGGAAGATGAGTCAGCGAGCTTCTTGCGAAGTGTGTCGTGCAGACTGAATTTTTTTCTCATGAGAACACGATTGAATATTGTTTTCTCATGCTTCATCGCTTAATTGGGCCATGTAGTGCTTTGGCCAGTGCCTAGTGTTGCCGTTGTGTCAAAATCTCGGATCATGTAGTGCTTTGGCCAGTGCATGATCAATATTTGAACAGCGCACAAGGCCAAAGTTCATGAAAGCAAATCCAGTTTAGCCAACACACGTGTCCTCTGAAATATCCTGTGAAACAACCGTCTTGCAAAATGTTGCAATGGATTTTTCCCTTTGAGAGATTTACCTGTGTATCCCTGGAAGATAGCCAAATTCCCTACCTCCCACTGCCAAAGTGCTCTTCACCTGTGTACCATCGGTTCAGGCATGTAGGCTGTAGTTGTACCATGGCTGGTGGAACGAGGTGTTGCGCGTACACGATTCCTATAGTCGGTGTTACATTAGAGGAACTCCGAGCCCACACAGATGCCTAACTCCGTGACCTTCGTAGAGAAGTAAAACAATGGAAAATGCATACCCGATTAGACACGGGTGGAAACATTCGTCGGTGAGTAACCTAGGTCCTGAATTTCGTGCATGCGGAAGCCAATAAATCGGGGAGGGGAAACAGACAGCGCCTTCGTGTTGATCCTACGGCGCCTCCACTCGCCGACCTCCTCCCGTGCGCGCCTCCGCCTCGTCTGCCGGCGCTGGCGCGACTTCATCGATGAGCGCGCGCCGGTCGGGCGAGCTCCCCTCACGTTGCTCGCCTTCTTCCCCGGCAAACGCTGTCGCTGGCGCGGGACTGGGATCAGTCCCTCCCGCGCCTACATCTTCGACGAGCACGACCTGTCGGGAGACCAGGACAACGTCAGGGAGGTGGATCTGGGCGCCGACGCCGGCGCCGCGAGCATGGTCGGCGCGTGCAACGGCCTGATCTGCCTGCGCCGCGAGGGCGGGGACATCGTCGTGCTCGACCCTCTCCGGCGGAAGCAGCTGCGCGTCGAGCCGCCGCCGGCGGCCTCGGGGTCGTCGTCCGTCTCGCACGATGATTCCACGTACACCTTCGCGTACCACGCGGCGACGGGGCAGTACAAGATCCTGCACGTCCCGTGCTACCGCGCGGCCAGGCTTGAGGCGGTGCACGTGTTCACGCTCGGGGGCGAATGGCGGCAGGTGCCCGTCCCCGCCGCGCTCGTCCCCATGGTCAAACGACACGATCCGCTCGGCGTCCCTGGTGACCCAGTACGTGACGCCCTTGATGGTGAGGAGGCCGAAGTGGACGCAGAAGCTCGACCCGGCGGGGACGGGCACCTGCCGCCATTCGCCCCCGCTCGTCGAGACGACGCTGTTGCCGGCGCTGCTGTGGACGGGGAGTTACACGTGCCACCTGGCGGACGTCAGCGGCAGGCTCGGCATCGCTGTCTGTCGGCCCCGCGCCTGGACGGAGAGCGCCGACACCGAGGTAGTATCATGGATTCGTGAACTCGACGTGCTCCAAGATTGCTTTTCTTTTCTTTCCCTTTTTTTCCTTATATAATAGAACTGTTTCGTTCGATCATTTGAGCACCATGCGCGGCTTCTTTGCAGCTGTGGGTGTTGGAGGGTGAAGGAGAGGAGGAACGGACATGGGTCAAACAGTACACGGTGATGGTGCATGGGAAGAAGCTTGCGCCATGCCAGCAGATCGCGTTGCCGCGCGTCGTCCACGGCGGGCACATCCTGACCACCGGCCGGCCCTTGAAGGAAGGACCGTGGCGGCAGCTGCTCAGCTTTTACGCGAACCAGCCACGGCACGAAACCAAGCTGCGGTGCGGCGTGGTGCGCGTCAGCGCCCGGAGCCCGGGGAGGGAGGTCCGGGAGTTCGACAGCGAGAGCCTCCAGACGTTCGCCTACTTCGAGACCTGGGAGACTTTGCCCTCTGGGGCCACCACCTACGAACCTACGATAAAGCCAGTTGTGACCAGCTCCGATGATCCTCGTCCTGACACTTCTAACAACGACGCTCGTCTTTGATGATGTCAATTCCGACGACGGTGAAGAGGCTCGCTCGTTTTGAAGGCAGTCTCGGTACTCTAGAGAACACAGGCTCGATAGCTTTCGACTGCTTGGCAATTCTCCTCTGGCTGATGTTTGATAATAGTAAGCGTCCTTCTAATAATCACGGAATCGATCGAGAGTTTATATTATTTGGGCATGGATTGTTTGCTTCCAGTTTTTTTGAACAGAGTTTGCTTCCAGTTTCCTGGCCTTTTTCAGACCAAACAAAGCATCCAACATTTTTTTCTTCTGCAATTTATGTGAAGTTTGAACAAACATCAATGCATTGTTATACTGCATTGCGTTCTGTTTTTGCGTCACGTGGTCTGAGTGACTGAATTTAGCACTTTCCAGAGCTCCTTTTGATGATATATAGCCTATATTTTTTTCTTCATCATGTCTTTTACATAAGGTGGATTAGTGGTCGCCGATACTCAATCATATCGGATTCAGTCATATGTATTTTTGCTTAAGAATCAAACTTATAGCAAGTTTTCAATATAGTTTGATTAGCATAACGTCTGACTTATAGTAAGTTTTCAATATAGTTTGCTTACGAATCAAACTTATACAAGTTTTCAAACTTATACCGGAGTCAGTCATATGTATTTCGCTTGCGGTTGCTCTCGCCATGGATTGCATGTAATCCATGGCGAGAGCAACCGCAAGCGATGGCGGAGCGGCACCGGCGAGCGAGCGAGGGCGGCTCGAGAGCCATGCCGGCGCGGTTGCGTGCGGCGATGCGTGAGGCAAGGCTGCGTGTGAGATCGTTGAAGCTGAGGCGGTCTTGTTTAAAGCAGTCTCTCGCGTGGACTGGCCTCGGGAGCAAGCGACGCGAGGGCAATTTCGACCGAGCCAACGCCAATACTCCAGAACGACTTCTTGTTTAAAAGTAGCTCAATCTCTATAACCTCCTCTATTTCTATACAGGAGGGAGTGCGTATTAAGTCCTTGATCTGTCATGTGACTCATGTATGACAATAACCATAACTGAAGTTTTTTGAGCTGTGCGGCTGAAATGTTTAACGTAGCGTGCGGTGTACGTCGATTTGAACCTTGTTCTTCTTCTTATTATTCAGTGTATGAGCCTTGTTCTAAGCAACAGTTCCATTCTTATATGCTAAACAGATTGGTAAAACAAGCTCCTTCAATATCAACTTGCTTAGAAAAGTGATTGCCCCAGGAAGTTCCAAATTGTTAATTAATTTAAGATATATAAGTTTTGATCCTGGCTCAACATATCTCTATATGACTATGCTTATATCTACCTGAATGGATTAGTGTGAAAGCATTTGCCAATTTCTTTGTATTCTTGTTCTTATTGGACCGTGTTTGTGTTGGCTGTTTGTGTGTGACACGTCTTCAAATTTGTTGCAATGAATTTTTAATTTTCTTGCACCATTCTTCAAAACAGTGGCTTATGTCATCCATGAAGACAGAATAGCTTGTACATACAGTTCAACTGAGGCTACTCATTTGAAAACAAAGGGAATATGGTCGTCAAACAAGCCAATCAAACACGAAATCGATCGGAACTCAAAATCGTCGAAAAGAACTGGCTCTCGGCCATCGTGCACGAATCTTGTCACGCGGCAACCACCAACCCTACGGCCCAAAAACGAGCTCCAGTTCACCGACTCGACACCAGAGCACGCGTCTTCTTCCCCTTTTCTTGTTCCCACCCAGCAAACCCACGAAGCACCCCGCGCCCCTTCCAAACCCTAGAGCGCGTTGCGAAGCGGCGGAAGCCATGGCGGTGGCGGCGCCGGGGCAGCTCAACCTCGACGAGTCGCCGGCATGGGGCTCCCGCAGCGTCGACTGCTTCGAGAAGCTGGAGCAGATCGGGGAGGGCACATACGGGTACGCATCTACCGAATTCCCCTCCTAATTCCTCCCAATCCCTCGAATTCGCCGTTGCCTGCGCATCCCCGTCCCGTTCGGCCGCGTTGACGCGATTCCTTTATTGTATTTTGTGATTGTTGTTAGGCAAGTGTTCATGGCGAAGGAGACGGAGACGCAGGAGATCGTAGCGCTCAAGAAGATCCGCATGGACAACGAGCGCGAGGGCGTAAGTATCTTAATCCCCATCCTTGGCTTCGTTTTGGAATTCGGTGTCGTCGTGGCTCTCATTTTCTCGAATCCCGTCGCAGTTCCCTATCACGGCCATCCGCGAGATTAAAATCCTCAAGAAGCTGCACCACGGGAACGTCATCAAGCTCAAGGAGATCGTCACCTCGCCAGGTTCGGTGAATACCAACTAGAACATTGTGCTTGTTGATTATGCTCTTTTTCCAGAGGTTTAACAGACCACAAAAAATTTGCAGGCCCCGAGAAAGATGAGCACGGGAAGCAAAGTACAATTCTTAACAAAAGTTCTTTTATCTGTTTTTCTTTCTTGCATAATTTGGATGTGTCTTATGCTGTGATGTTGTTGGATAGTCGAGGGTAACATGTACAAGGGGAGCATTTACATGGTCTTCGAGTACATGGACCACGACTTGACTGGGTTGGCGGACAGGCCTGGGATGCGATTCACCATACCACAGATTAAGGTAAAAACCATCTGTATGTGTGTGATGGTCATTGGTTGGCAGAAGGTGTTGGTAATGATCTAATAGCTAGATATCTGGTATGTCCTGTACCAGTGCTACATGAGACAACTCCTTACGGGCCTTCACTATTGTCATATCAATCAAGTTCTGCATCGAGATATTAAAGGTATTTGGCAGACATTTTAGTTTCGTGTTTCAGGTTTATGTTATGACTCTTTAGTTATGTTGCATTGACTTAAAAACATATATTATACTTCTGCAGGATCTAATCTCTTGATAGACAATGAGGGTAACCTAAAGCTTGCTGATTTTGGCCTGGCAAGATCTTTTTCAAATGATCACAATGGAAACCTCACTAACCGTGTGATCACTTTGTGGTACAGGTAGATGTTCTTTTACTAGGCTGTCATTATTATTATGCAAGTTACATATTACTTAGTTTTAGCTGTGGCTTGTAACCTGCTGACCATTTTACATTGGATTGATGGTTTGCAGACCTCCGGAGTTGTTGTTGGGAAGCACGAAATATTGCCCAGCTGTTGATATGTGGTCTGTGGGTTGTATTTTTGCAGAGCTTCTCTATGGAAAGCCTATATTGCCTGGGAAGAATGAGGTATCGTTTCTTCCATGATTTGGAACCATCACAACTCTGTAATTCATGTCATAGTTTGTTGCGAGTCTCTTACATAAGTTGGAAAAGCCTTGAAATATCCTGATTTCTGCATAAAAGATTTCCGACTAGGCTATGGTTCTTAAGTTGTATAACCAGTACTTTGTGATAAGAGTCTTCTGGTAATGTCTTATCTTACTGGAGTCATCCTAAAAGCTATGTGGCTCTTGCCTTTTGTTGGACTGAATACTGGAACTTAATTTCACAATTTGTATAAGTGTTTCATGTTTCTAGTATCGTGCTCTCTACTTGCTATCTATTTCATACTTAGCTCAAGTGTAAGAACGCCTTTTACCAAACTTGAGATACTTAATATATGAGAAAGTAGAGCACGTAAGCAATAAACAAATAAATAAAGTAGGTGTGGCATTCAATAGAAGAATTACATGCTGTACAGTTCACCATGTCTAAGATAATCTATACGTTCTACCTTAGGCGAAGGAGAATCACAGTCAACTCTTGTAGCCCTGTCTTTGTCAAGCATGATTATGTAGGCAATAAAAAACAAATAAACTAACGTGGCATACACTGGAAGAACTACTTGGTGTCCAGTTCACTGTTCTAACATACTTAGCCCAGTCATGTACAATCTCATTTTGTAGAGCGCATCTGTTTGATAATTTAAGGAATTACTCCGTAGATGATATCTTAGTTGTCCAACATCAACATTGGTGCATCATAAAGCTTTTAGCTATGTTCATGAACTGTTTACATTCCTCCAGGATCATACCCTTTTTTTGAGAATCATATATACAAATTTACTCCCGATCTAGCTAAGCAACACTCTGCGTATAGTTGTTTTGGTCTCCGTTTTCCATTACCAGTATATATTTTAATTTCGAAACTGGAATTTATAATAATTTCATTTACAGGCTTGCATCCTTGAGTTCAACTTTGTAGTTCATGTTTACAAACTAACATAAACCTTTGTTGCTCTCTGATTTCTGATGCAGCCAGAGCAGCTGACCAAAATATTTGAACTTTGTGGCACACCTGATGAGCTGAACTGGCCGGGTGTCACAAAAATGCCATGGTACAATAATTTCAAGCCTCCCCGACCTATAAAGAGACGCGTTAAAGAGGTTTTTAAGCAGTAAGTTATAAGTATTATGCTATCTGTCATGATGTTGTTTGAAGCTTGCCTTGCTATCCTTGCAGAAGTGTGTTTGCTTACCTGTTTCTTTTGACTCCAGTTTTGACCGGCATGCTCTGGATTTGCTAGAAAAGATGTTAACTTTGGATCCATCACAGGTGAATTTCCTAGTATTAATATGTTTTTGACTTGAAGATGACAATTTTTTTTTCCATACATATAACCCTTAAATTGGCCTTACTTGCACTTTTCAGAGAATATCGGCAAAAGATGCACTTGATGCAGAGTACTTCTGGGCTGATCCCTTACCAGCGGACCCTAAAAGGTGTGGCTTATTGCCCTTTTCCCCTTTATACTCTTATTACAGCTTGTGGTCCAAGTCAATTGTACTGAGCTTTGGCTCTCGAATTTATTGTATCCATTTCATGTCTGTAAATGCAGCCTACCGAAGTATGAGTCATCCCATGAATATCAGACTAAGAAAAAACGTCAACAGCAGCGGCAAGCTGAAGAAGCAGCAGCAAAGCGTCAGAAAACACAGCATCAACCACATGTGCGTTTGCCACCAATCCAGCAATCAGGCCAACCGCATCCACAAATCAGGCCAGGCCAGCCTATGAACCCCCATCCTCCAATGGCATCTGGAAGCCATCATTATGCAAAGCCCCGAGGCCCTGGAGGGCCGAGCAGATACCCACAGGGCGGGAACCAAGGTGCAGGATACCAAAATCGCGCAGGGCAAGGTGGTGGCTATGGCAGTGGCCCTTATCCTCCTCCTCAGCAAGGCCGAGGCCCTCAACCCTACCCTGGTGGTGGGATGGGGGGAGCAGGTGGCCCCAGGGGTGGAAGTGGCAGTGGCTATGGGGTTGGCGGGACTAATTACCCTCATGCTGGTCCTTATGGTTCTTCTGGTCCGGCCAGAGGGCCGAACTATCCCCAACAAGGTGGTTCTCGCAACCAGCAGCAGTATGGAAATTGGCAGTAGTACATTATCATAGCAGTTAAACCATGTCGTGATGTACTCATGGGATTGGAATATGTAATTTGGGTCAATGTGGCAGCAGTATGGAAACAAGCTTATAAGGATCCGCTGTTTGGAATCTGTGAACACCGGATCCCTCGGTTTATGCATGGCTGGTGTTGAATAGTTGTTTCTCTGGGAACAAGTTTTTTCTTTCATTCCCAACAAAAAGAAATTCTTTTAAGGCTTATGATTGATTCGGTTGCAAATTATCTTCCCTGCCTATGTGAACACCGGATCTCCCGCTGTATATGCATGGTTGGTGTTGAATAGCTGTTGCTTTGGTAGCAAGCTGTTTTTTTCTTTCAATCCTAGCAAAAAGGAATCCTTTTATGAAGGCTTGTGACTGAATCACTGATTCGGATGCTAATTCACTTCTTTGCTTACCTGAGTTTGTGTCCTATAGTCTCCTAAACCATATACACTTTTTTTTTAAGGTCAACGGGGGGAGCATGAATCTCCCACCTGAATTTCCAAAAAATGGCCCGGCGGGATGTTTACAGCATAGGGTTTGGGGCAGAGAATTGAATTTTACATTTTTACAGAAAAAATGGAACACCAAGCACCTGAGACCCCCACGTCGGAACGTGGTAGTCGGCTACGCCATAGAAAAGCTTCATTCTTGCAAGCCTGCAGCAGACGAGGGAGAGATGGCGGGAGGTGCTGGAATACTACTTCATTTCTGTGCTTCCACACTTGCCAGCACCAGTTGTATGAAGCTGTCAAAATGTTGTGCAGGGCACAGGGAGGGCCGAGGCAGCTTCCATAGCTGGCGCACGTTAAAGTTGGGGGGGGGGGGGGGGGGGGGGGGGGGACACTCCAATGGTTGACCAGAAAGCACGGGCGACATCACAGTGAAAGATGAGGTGGTTTGCAGATTCTGGTAGGGACGAGGAGAGCTCACATTTGTCATCATCGACGATGTGCTTAGTGAGCAGGTTTGTTCGGCACTGAATCCGTTCCTGGACGAGAAGCCAAGTGAAGAACTGCACCTTGGGCGGCGTCTTGTTTTCCACACGAAGGATGCAAAATCACAGGGCCCTGTGTCGCCAATCGACAACATTTTGTACAGTGGACCGGTGCAGAATTTCCCCTCCTTGTCAATCAGGTGGCTCTTCCTTCTGTCCTGCTGCTCGGTTAGTGACACCTGTGCAAGTATCATTTGCAGCTGGGATAGTTCCGTGGTTGCGACCCACGACAGCCTCGGAACGAGTTGCGTCCGAAGATTTTCCGACAACGCCCGCTAGACACTGATGTTCTGTTTGACACTGTGACTGAAAATTGCCGGGAATTACCATGCGTCATGCCAGGAGGAGGTTGTTTGCCCATCACCAAGTTCAACTGTCGTTAGGTCCTGATAAGCCGACAGCAGGTGGCGCATGGACTCCCAGCCGCCGCCGGCAAACATATACACTTTTGATGAAGATTGCTGACATTGCATAGATGAACAAATCTCTTAAGCCACATTGTCTTTCTTTTTGCAAATCACACGAACTTAATGCTTAAAATCAACAGATATGTACAAGTTAGATGGCACATTGTACTCACTTTCTAGCGATCTACACTTTAAAGTAGTGGTTCAGATTCAGACTCTGCTTCGTTGTGGCCGCTGCGCCGCTCGTGCTCTGCTCTTGCGCTTTGGCAGCCTTCTTCTTTGGCTCAGGCTTGTCGAGGTTGCCGTCCTGGTAGTAGTGCGGCGCGATCTCAAGCAGCCACTCCGGCTTGAGCTCCGTCACCTGCCGCATGTACTCTTTGGTGGTCTCCACAAGCTCGTGGTACAGCACCCAACGCGCCGGCGGGTCAGCCCGCGCCAACCCGGAGCTCGGGTGCACGAACACCGTCCGCCAGCTCTTGAGCGTCCGGTACGACCCGTCCCTCCGCCGCTGCGCCGTGTTGCGGAAGAACCCCGCCGTGATGGCCTTCCTCACCGCGTCGAGGTTACCTTTGCTGGACCTTCGCTCGATCTCCACCCGCTCCAGCAGCGCCTCCAGCTGCTCCCGCACGTCCCGCGCGCGCCGCATGGTGCGCGACTGCACGAAGTGGTCCACGCACCACTGCGCCGAGTGCCCCGACGCCTCCCACTCGGTGTACACGTTGAGCAGCGCGACGTGGTCGCCGGCGTTCCCGGCGTGGAAGCGCTGCCGCGCGGCGTCGGCGAGCATGGCCTTGTCCTTGGGCCGGTAGAAGACGGCGTTCCCGGCCGACAGCATGGACGCGATGGTGAGCACCTCCTCGGAGCACTCGTACTGCTCCGACGCCACGATCGCCTTGGCCAGCATGGGGTCGAGCGGCAGCTCCGCCATCCGCCGCCCGGTCTTGGTCAGCTCCCCGCGGCTGTTGAGCGCGCCGAGGGCGAACAGGTCCTCGAGCGCCTTGAGCAGCGCCTCCGTCGCCGGCGGGTCCATGAAGTCGAAGCTCACCAGGTCGTTGATGCCCAGCGCCTTGAGCGACAGCACGACGCTGGCCAGGTTGCTCCGCTGGATCTCCGGCACCGTCTCGTCGTCCATGTCCTTGTCGAAGCTGTGCTGCGTGAAGAGGCGGAAGCACTTGCCGGGGCCCGTGCGCCCCGACCGGCCGGCGCGCTGGTCGGCCGACGCCTTGGAGATTGGGTGCACCAGCAGCGACTCCGACCCCGTGCGCGGGCTGTACGACTTCACCTTGCAGAACCCCGGGTCCACCACGTAGCTGATCCCGTCGATGGTCAGCGACGTCTCGGCGATGTTGGTGGCGAGCACCACCTTCCGCGCGCCGGGTGGCGCCGGCTCGAAGATCTTGGCCTGCAGCTCGGTGGGCAGGTTCGCGTAGATCGGGCAGATCACCAGCTCCGCGATCTTGGTACCCAGCCCCCTCGTCCGGCGCCGGAGGATCTCCTCCACCGTCTCGATCTCCTCCTGCCCCGTGAGGAACAGGAGTATGTCCCCCGGTGGCTGCGTGACGTGCAGCTGCAGCACCGTCGCCACGGCCGCGTCGACGTAGTCCGCCTCCGGCGCCACCGTGTAGTGGATGTCCACCTTGTACCGCCTCCCCGGGATCTTGAACACCGGCGCCGCGTCGAAGAAGTCGCTGAACTTCTCCGCGTTGAGCGTCGCGCTGGAGACGAGCACCTTGAGGTCGGGGCGGAACCGCGCCACGTCCTTGACGAGGCCGAGCAGGATGTCGGTGGAGATGGAGCGCTCGTGCGCCTCGTCCACGATGACCACGCCGTAGCTGGCCAGGTCCGGCTCGCCGAGGAACTCGCGCAGCAGCATCCCGTCGGTCATGTACTTGAGCACCGTCTTCTCCGACGTGCAGTCCTCGAACCGGATGGAGTACCCCACCTCGTGCCCCAGCTTGACGCCCATCTCCTGCGCCACCCTCGCCGCCACGCTCATCGCCGCCACGCGGCGCGGCTGCGTGCACGCGATCTTCCGCCCGTTCGCCGTGTACCCGGCCTCGTGAAGGTACTGCGGTATCTGCGTCGTCTTGCCGGACCCGGTCTCGCCGACGATGACGATCACCTGGTGATCGGCGATGGCCTGAAGGAGTTCGTCCTTGAACTTGTAGACCGGGAGCGTCTTCCTGTCGTCTTGGAGCTCCGTTTGCAGCCTGACCTTGGCATCAATGTCGTCTGCCAGTTCGTCGGCCTCGTCATCCGGATCGGCGCCTTCCATCGCCGACGACTTGACGAACTCTACGGCATCCTCGAAAACGAGCTCGTACTCGTCGGTGTCGCGGCGGCGGTCTTTGGATCCGAACTGCATCCGGGACTTCCTGATCTGCTGTTCCTCCCAAGACTCCTGCTCAGAGAAAGCGTTCGTCTTTCCGCCTCTCCCTTCGCCGCCGTCGTCGTGCCGCCGTCTCGCCACCGAGAACCTCTTCCCCTGGTCCACGCTCGCGGCGTCGTCGTAGGCGTCAGGCATCCTGTAGTATTCGCCGTCGTCGTGATCGGCGCGGTCGCTCACAAGCCTGTAGATTTCCTTCTTGCGTCTGGCCTCCCTCTCCTCGGCGTCCGTCATCCTGACGCCGTCGAACATGGCCTCGTGGTCGAGGATCTCGTCCCGCAACGCCTCGACCCTCTGCTCCTTCCGTTTCTGCAGGTAGGCGTAGCGGGAAGCTTTCCTGAGCTCCGAGGTGTCGCCCTTGTCCATCGCCTCGGATCGGCGAGCGAGCTCGGCCTGTTCGTGCTTGGACGGCTTCCGATCCATCAGTTTCCTTGTATTCGCCTCGTCGCGTTCCCGGATGTTCCGTTCGAGCTGGGCCCGCTCAGCCTGATCGCGCCTCAGCTGTTCCTCCTCATCAGGCTCGCCGGCGTTGCTGCTGTCCTCGTCCTCCTCCGGACAACGACGCCGCCGCACGTTCCGTCCACGATCGGATAACGCGGCATCCTCCTCCTCGTCGTCGACTTGGCTCGCTGCGTCTTTCTTCCTGAAACGCTTCCTGCTGCTGCTGTTCTTAGTGGCCGACGCTGAAACACCGATCTCCTCATGGTCGTCATCGCTGTCGTCGAGCAGCTTGAACTCACTCTGTTTCTTGGCCAACGCCGCCGCGTCCTGCATCTGCCTCTGGTACTCGCTCACGGCCGCGGCGCCGCCAGGCTTGTGCGGCAGCCTGCCGTAGACGTCCTCCGCGAAGGCGGCGGTGTCGGGGGAGGAAGGGAACCCGCCGAGGTCGACGAGCCGCGCCGCGAGGTCCCCGGCCGAGGCGCAGTCCCGCGCGAGCCGGACGACGAGCTGCACCACGACGCCCTGGGAGTAGCCCAGCAGCGCCATCAGCCGGTCCGAGAGCCACGTCTTGATCTGGCCATCGGCGGCGCGCTCCATCGCCGGGCTCTGCAGCTCTCCGACCGTCTCCCGCGCGCCGACGAGGGTCGTGCGTGGCGGCGGCGGCGGAGGCGGTGGGCACGCACGAAGGCGGTTTCGATCGGTAAGTGACGACGAACGAAGTTGAGAGCGTTGAGGCCCGCTTTATTCGTGGATGGACGGACCCGATCCGATGGCGGTTTGAGTTTTGTTTGACCGATTCGAGTATTCCACCTCTCCGACGCGGTTCGGTACGTCGGTTCGTTCCGTGGCGGAGAATCACCGTGACCGCCAAGTCTCCGCTACTCAGAGTCACATGGAACAAGAGGCCTCTTGGTTGAGCGTGTGGATGGGTCTGCGTTTTGTCGTTGTTGCAAGCGGTTTTTCTTAGGGGGCAGTTAACGCGCGTTAACCAAGCGCGCGTCCCACCTCGTCGCCCGCCACGTGCCCCTGTTCGTCTTCCTCGTCGCCGGCCGCTGCCCGCCGTCCCGCCGCACAGCCGCCTGCGCGACTCCGGTGCTGTCCCGGCACCGTCGGCGCCCCCCGCGCCAGGCCCTCCCCTGCCCGCCACCACCTCCGGCGGCCGGCGGCGCCGCGCCGCCCGCCGCCCGGCACGCCGCCGCCACCCTAAATTCTCCGACGAGACGCCCTCGCCGCTTGCCCCGTCCACCGCCCTCCTGCCGCCCGCGGCTCCGGCGGCGCCATCGCCCCCTCGCCGCACCGCCGCCCGTCGCCGGGTCGCCCCCCCCCCCCCCCCCCCCCCCCCCCCCCCCTCCGTTCCCTTCTTCTATGTCCAGCGATGAATGGAGCTCTCCCGACCCCGACAACCCGGAAACCCTAACCCCCCGCCCACCTCCACCTCCGGCGACGCGGCGGCGAGCTCGCCGCCGCATCGCGCCGCCCGCCCCGCCACCGCGCTCTGCCACATGTTGGCGCGTGGGCCGGGCCGCGCGCGGACACGCGTTAGCGCTGGAGCGCGACGGAACGCGCGATAGACTTATCGTTTTTCTTACATACGTGGAACGTCCCATGCCACATGCTTGTGCTTGCGGCTGGTTGGTATCTTTGTTTTGGGCCAGAGCATTGGTACTTGGAGAACGGTACATGGGCTGCAAAGGTAGCACAATTGGGCCTCCCTGAAAACCGAGGCCCAATGCGGCTGTCCATGTTGCACTGGCCCAAGACGAGCCTGTTCGCTGGCCTCGTTTGTTAGGATTTCTTAGGGTCCGTTTGGATCCCTTGCCCATTTGGCTATCTTTGCCCGTCAAGGATTGATGTTTGGTAGCGGTTGAAAAAGCTTGCTTCGCCAGTCCCTCGGCAAGAAAATTCTAGCCCCGCCAGGAGAGCTGAATTGGCTCTCCCAGCCTGTTCGCTGCGCTGCTGCTGCGGCTGCGGCTGCAGAAAAATAACTGCGAACACTGTAGCTGCTGCCAAAAACACTGTAGCTGCTGCAGAAAAATAACTGCAAAACACTGTAGCTGCTGCAGCTGCTGCTGCAAAACCTCCTGCCGAACACGCTGTCCATTGCTGGCAAGGTGTGCACGCGAAGCGAGGTGTTACAGGCGGAAGTAAAAGGCACATGCATGGCTCACTGACTACAGGGACCACCTATTATTTTATTTAGCGGGTTGGAAACATTTGCTGATCAAAACAACCAAACAAATGGATTCTGGTGCTTGACCTTGCTTTGCTTTGCCTTGGTCCCTAGCAAGGGCCAGATTGGGCAAAAGATCCAAACGTACCCTAGTAGTGCTATAAAGTTTGGATATTCTAAAAAAAAAAAAAGTTATCATGTTTGGATGTCTTAGTTACCAAGTTTGTTAGAAGCCGCATGTGCTATAAAGCTCTGGAAGTTCTCCTTTTAATTCGTGTAAAGACACAGGAAACGGAGCTGTGGAAATTTTGTCGAAAATCTGTAGGCCACGGGACCCAGTGACCCTGTCGGTTATCTTCCTCCTCTGGTTGGCAGTGTGGGCGGCAATGCGCCACGTGGTGGCCGATGACGGGCGCACTCCGGCACCTCAGCCCCGCTCCTAACCGAGCGCCGCCGCTTCATAGGCAGCCCTGTTCCCCCAGTCGAAACCCTAGCGCGCCTCCATCCCCTTTCTTTCTCCCTCCCGTGCCGCCACCCGCCGCAATCGCCGCCTCGAGTTCGACATCGACGTCCGCCACCGACAAGTTGTCCGCCGCCACGTTGACGCGTTCCTCGCCGAGGTACCCGAAGCTCGCCGAGAAGATCGGAAGCCGAGGACCATGCCTGGAGAATTCGCCCGAATAAGCATGTGAAGCAACCGAATGTCCCGCAGCCGACCCTCCTCGACATCGGCCACCTTCCGCCGAGTTCTGGTGAGCACTGACCCCGTGGTTACGATCTCCTAGTAGTGCTCCTCTGGAAGCGCCCTTCCTTTTTGCCCACGTGACACAGGAGCCCTTCTCTAGCGAGTCGCGCCGCCGCACGCCGGCAAGGCTCCGGCAGCCGAAATCCGGCCCGGATCTGGTGCGGCCTGGACTTTGTGTCATCCTGTGCTGCTTAGATCCGGTTGGCCGAGTTTTTTCAGAATATCTGTAATTCGCCAGAAATTGCTGAATAATTTTGAAATGCATAATAAAGCTAATACATCTCAGAAAAAACATGAATCCAATTTCTTTATTTTACATATTCTCAGATCTATACGGAAAAAATGATAAACTAATGCAAATCATCTCTCTGTTTCCCTATTGCTCAATAAAACCTTAATTCTTGCATGCTTGTAAATCATCTGATAACACACTTAGAGAGCATTTATTCGATGTAATGTGTTGTATTTTTTTTCTAAATGATTTAATCCCTGTCCTGCATTGCTTAAATTATGTAAAACAATTATGTAGTCAACAAATCGTCAAACTTCACAGTAATTCACTTGATGTCATATGCCTAATCCAATAGAAAACTTCCTCAGAACCTAATTTAATTTTTGAAATCATGTTAACTAATCTTCTTTGCTTAAGCTAAGTGAAATTTAAATAACTTAAACCTTAACTTAATAATGGAAATACTTCAGGCAAAAGTAAGATTAACATAGTTAATCCCTTTACAGCAGGAACCCCGCCCTTAAATTAATGAACATCAATTTCTTTAGTCTGTTATGTAATTAAATCATAATTGCATCACTTCGTTTCATCTAACTTGCATGTTTCCATGTCATAATGCATAGTTCCGTAGGAGACCCCGGAGCCATTAGACTTCCAGCTGCTGGAGCAGGCTCAAGAGGAGCCACTGATTGATCCCCCTACTGACTGTGCGAATGCTAGCGTTGTTCCTGAGCCAGGCAAACCCCGGTGCATTCTATCATATGTTTTTGGTTTTATTTTATCACTATGGTCTAACTTTCATGTTTCCTTGTCATAACGTATAGTTCCACGGGAGACCCCGGAGCCATTAGACTTCCAGTTGCTAAAGCAGGCTCAAGAAGAGCCATTGACTGATCTCCCACTGATTGTGCGAGTGCTAGCATCGTTCCTGAGCCAGGCAAGCCGTAGTGCATTCTGTCCTATGTTTCCGGTTTTATTTTATCACTATGCTTGAGGCCTATAGGTATGTTTGTGCATTAGGTTTATAGGAGTTGATTTGAGCCATAAAATGCATTGTGTTTACCTTCCTGATTATCCTTGATTACCCTGTTAGTAATATGTTGGTCATTGTGGGTCGTTATAGCACTGCTATGCTTAGTCGTTGCTAGGGATCGGTAGAAGTCAAATGGGAGGTTCCTCTTGCATGGTAGGACCATGGTACCCTGTATTGTGCTAGAGGATTTGTTGGTATATTGGAGACCAGGTAGGGATGTTTGTAGGATGGATTCAGAAGGCTAGGCCTTCACGATGGTAGCCCGTCTGTGTTGGTTAAGGATCCATTATTGGCCCTATTGAGCAAGATTTGAATTGTACTGATTCACATACTGGTGATATAAGCACCAGTAAAAACACGTAGCTTAGCAAATTGTGGGGACAAATCTTACCTTGCTGCTTTGGGGGAATGGGACCATGGACAACGGTCGGGCCGAGTGATGTTTGGAACCCAAATATTTGGCCAGAAGCAACAACTAGATTTTGGCCTTGCGGAGGCTTTGTGAATGGTTGCCTTATGTGACATGTTAAGGGCGTGCATATGCCATGTGGACAGGTTGCTCCTGCAGGATGTGCATCGATCCCGCCACTCTCGGAAATGAGCAACCCCTTGATCACTGAGTCGCATCGTAGTGTGAATATGCATGGCAGCTATTGTTGTCTACCTTACTGATTTACTTATTGTATTACCATATTATCTACTTGCCTATTTATTTACTTGCTTATCATAGCTGTTAGCTGCAAAACATGATACTTGGTTAAATACTAATGTTGAGCTAAAATTTGACTCACTAATTAGCGTTGTTTTAGCAAATCGAGCCAGTCTTATCCGTTGCAGCCTTTGCATACTAGGAGTCGTCTGTAGTTGAGGGTTTGTGGCTTCATAGTTTTGTGCAGGTAATGTTTTTGCTTCCGTTGACGCCTTGGTTGGGGGTTGCTTGCTGTGATCGTGTGTTCAGGTCCACATCATAGGGCTTCGATGTGTGACCATTATTGTATCGTCGAGTTTAGTTGATGTATAGGAAGACTTCTGCTATGCTAATCACGTGTTTTAAATCATTTAATACTTCTTGTAATAACATAAAAACTTAATTTGTGTTGTTTATATGATGTAGTGTCTATTCATCAGCACTTCCGACTCGATCTTGTGAAAAACGGTAACGCTTAACCGACGGTTCTTGTTCCTCTTCCCCGCTGCTCTGTGGCGGTGGCGAGCAACCAATTGACTTTCAGAAAGGATCAAACTCTCTCGATGGGGCAAAGCTTTTCGACGGTAATCTCTGATTCCTTAGTAGATTAGTTATTGTCTGAATTTTCTTCTTTGCATTTGGTCAGATTTTCTTGTTTCTTTTCATCATGCTAAATATCCCTAGAAAATATTCAGTGCCCGCTTCAATGCAAAACTGTACATGGATGTGATTTCATTCCTGCAATGGCAAACAGAGTGGTAATTTCCTAAAATATTGGATTATGCAGTAGAATCCAGCATTTTTTTATGTAGATGTTTCATTAGCGAGAGCAGATTAAATCTGATGTTTTATTTTTGACTAGTACGTCCATCCGGATTTGTTCGATCTCTGGAGGGTTAGAGTTCCAAGGACAGTAAAAGTCATCACTGATGACAAAAGGAGGACAGAGTTCAATCTGGAGAAGATTGGAGAAGGCATCTACATAACTGGCCAAGCGTGGAGGAAGTTCTATGCTCTGAATAATTTGGCACAGATGGACAGGTTTCTTGTTGTACTGCAGAAATCTGGAGAATTGAGGCTTCATGTTTACGACAAGCCACGGACGAAACGCACTTTCGATGATTTGCCTTACACCGTTGGCCTCCCTTCAGAGCAAGGTACTTGTGTTCTTGTGTCAGCACGTCGTTAGTGATGTAGTAGCTTACTGATTGATACTTGTTGTAATGTTCACGTTGTGGCCTTGCAGAAGTCATTGTGTTGGAGGATGAAGCGGTATCTGACGCTGCTTTGGGGGGCGCCGTCCAAGTTCCAGGAGCCCAGGCCCCCAGCAGGTCCAGTAGCTGTTGCAGTAGTGCCACCAGGTATTGCAGCGGTGCCTCCAGCCCCAGATCAAGCCCAACCTGGTGTTCCAGCACAAGGACCTGCCCCTGGTTAGTGTTAAAAGTCAGAATAGACACTCTTTTACATCAGTGAAACAAATCAGGTGTTGTAATTAGGCAAAAGCTACTTGTATTCATATTTGTATCTATTTCCAGCGGTCCAGCCGGCGCCACAGGAAGCCCAACATGATGTTCCAATACTACCAGCACCTGCCCTTGGTATGTATTAAAATAGCAAACGTCTCACCTTTTAGAAAATGTCCAAATATCTCTAGCACTTTTTAATTGATATTTATGACAATTTCGAGCAACTGAAGTCCCAAAAGGCAAAAGCTATGCACACAAGTATGGAAACCCAGTTTAATTACCATCAATAATGTTCCTTCCTGATTTCTTACACATCTAGAAATGGACCACACGTAGTTTTTTTTAGTAATGCTAGAGAAATTTGCTTGAAATCAACATGCATGTGTAAAGTATGGCAACATAATATAACTTTAGTTCAAATGATTAGATAATCCAATAGCTGAAGTCCCAATGACTCACATACATAATATCTTTGCTTCAAATTACTTCAACACATGCATGAGCTGAATTCCCATTAGCTACTTACCCATGTACGGAAACCGAAAATGATTATCATTGTAATATTACTTACTAATTTTTCCAAAAAAAGGAAAAAATATCCATATTGTTTTTTAATGTTACCGGAGACGCTGGTAGTCAACACTTGCATCTGTTAAGTACAACAGCATAGTACATCTTTGGTCCAAATGATTAGATTATCCATTAAGCTTGTATTTTGTAGCATGGATTGCAACTCATATTTTTTTAAATATTTTTTGAGTAGCAGCTTGTCCTGTACACCATGTGGTGAAACCTCCTCCTTCACACATAAACAATGAAGCCAATATCCTTGCACAAAATGCACAGGCTATATTTGTCTTCACTGCCCGGATGAATAAAACCAGCATAAGGCACAGTGAAATGGTGAGTTGGATTATTTAATTGAAGTTTGATTAGCATGTGGTAACCTGTATTTTATTTCAGTTGACATGTACTGACTGAATGTTTGTAATGTCAGTGCACGCCGGCGTGTGCATTCAACACAATCTTCCAAATGCCCTTGCCAATCAACATTCGCATACTGCAAAAGGAGGAGCAGATAAACAGGCTAATTGCATCAACTGTTTGTGTATGGAATGTGTACGGAGGCAATAAGATGATGCCGGAGAAGAAGAAGTGGCAAGAAATGGTGCAGCAGTCTGAACTGGCCATCCATGACTGGTGCGCCTTCCAGATAAAGAATGAAGGAGGCACCAGCTGCGTGGATGTGGTCGCTTTTAAACGTGTTGGGAATGGGATATGAGATGCTTCGGTTGTTACTCTATGTAGTATGTAGTAATGCAGTTAGATTAGTTTGGAATCTTGAAACTAATTACTATGTATGGCTTAAGGTCGAAAGTCTGAAACTTATGCAGGCATTTTAATGGGAGCAGATTATGTATGGCTCACGGTTGTTTATGTTGTAGATGTATGAGAGCAGATTGTGTACGTAAGACAGCAAATAAAAGTGGCTAAGCACGGCCAGAGGTGAGTCGTAGAACGGGATGAAATCTAGTTGTGTTTGTTAGGATTTCTTAGTTACCAAGTTTGGATGTTTTAGTTACCAAGCCGGGGACCCTGCCTGGAGAAGCTTCGCCTGAAGCATGTGAAGCAGCCGAACGTTCCACCACCGTCGCTCCTCAATGTCGACCACCTTTCGTCGAGTTCTGGTCAGCACCGACCCCGTGGCTAGGATCTCCTAGTAGTGCTCCTCCTCCGAAAGCACCCTTCCTTTTTGCCCATGTGTTGACGGTCCTTATAACATATCTTTTACTGTCAACCACGTCCACCTTTTATCCAAAATCAAACACCAAGAGTAGAAGTAGGGCTTATTTCTAACAAGTTCCACTAGTCTTGGTATATCTATGAGTGCATGTGCAATTCACAGAAAAATGGGAAAAAGAAAGCACAAATCATGAACTTCACATCTACGAGATTTTCCTCGAAATAAAGACTACAACCAAAAGCCCAAAACCAGATAATAAGGCCTCAAGTCCACACAATGCAAGTGGATCAAGAAGGAGAACAACCAGAGGAGCAAGCCTAAGGAAGACCAGGCCCAGTGGGGCCCAGGCCAGGTCGGCTGACCTGCCAGGGAGGCCCCCTGGCTCATCTTCTTATAGCGGTTCACAACCGACCTAAAGAGGTCGGTTCCACCTGCAATTATTGCCACCGACCTCAGAAAACCGCCTCAAGTTGCCGACCTTCTAAGTCTATAAATAAAGGGGTACCCCCTCCCCTCCAAGACACACAAGAAACACAAGAAGAGAGCAACACTCCCATTCCAAAGGCCTAGAGCCTCTTGTACATTAGTAGAATAGGGGAGAGGGCAAGATAGAAGAGAGGTGTAGTGCTAGTTCATCTCGTGTATCTTGGCGTGTAGTCATACACTTGTGATTATACGTGGTGATTTTGCTTAAGTAATCTTTATCTTTAAGTTGTTGCTCTTGCTATACTTGCTTACGGGATCATTGCTCCGCAAGAGGTTCTCCAGCTTTGTGAATCAGTTCTAGGCCGAGGTTAGAGTAGAAATCAATAGTATAGACGTGGTGTCTAGGTTAGGGGTTACCTGTGTTTGCCGCGTGCTCCACGGTTTGTAGAGATAGGCGACGGGTAGTGACAACCATGTCCGTCCTTTCGTAATCCTCCACGTTTAGGTACGTCATAGAGCTACAGGCTGGCGTGGCTTGGCAGACCAAGCCTATACCAGTGCCCGAAGTAAGCAAGTAGAACTTGAGTGCTGCTAGAAGTAGGGAGTACTTGATCATAGTTACCCTCTTGATTCTAAACTGCTATTGCTCTTGTTGTCCTTGGGTAAAACTAATCTTGTTGCAGATTACCTCCGTTCCTTAGGGAAAACAAATACGATACTTTGGAATACTCCCGAGTGAAGTGCTACCACAATACTCCGTACGCTTGCGGAATTATCTGTGACCGTAAGAAGTATCAACACCACGCGACGCTCGATCCCTTCTCAGGCAAGCTGCGCCGCCCCACGTTGGCAAGGCACTGGCGGCCAAACATTGGCCCCGATCCGGTGCGGCCAAGACTTTGTGTCATCCTGTGCTGATCCGGTTAGCTGAGTTTTTCCAAAATATCTATAATTCAACAAAAAATGCATAATAGATATGATACATCTAGGAAAACATGAAACCAATTTTTTTGTTTTCCTTATGCTCAGATCTAAGCGGCAAAAAAATGCTAAACTCATGCAAATAATCTCTGCACAAATCTATCTTTGTTAACAATTGTTTAAAACATAATTAATTCCATGTTGCTCAATAAATTCTGAAATCTTGCATAAATGTAAATCATCTGATAACACACTTACAAAGCATTTATCCACTGTAATATGTTTTGTTCTTTTTTCTTATGATTTAATCCCTGTCCTGCATTTTTTAAATTGTGTAAAATAATCCTTTGAGTCAGTAAATCATCAAAATTCACAGTAATTCACTTTAAGTCATGCTTAATCAAAGAAAAATGCCTATGCACTTAATTGAATTTTATAAATCATGGTAATTAATTTTCCTTGCTTAAGGTAAGTGAAATTTAAATAATTTAAACCTTAATTTAATGAAGGAAATACTTTTGGCAAAAGTAAGATTAACATAGTTCATCCCTTACAGCAAAACTCCGCCCGCTAAATTAATGAATATCAGTTTCTTTTAATACAGTTAAATGAATGTCCCGTTTTGTAATTAAATCATAGTTTGCTTCACTTCATTGCATCTAACTTGCATGTTTCCTTGTCATAACATACAGTTCCATAGGAGACGCCGGGGCCACTCACTGATCCCCATACTGACTATGCGAGTGCTAGCATCGTTCCTGAGCCAGGCAAGCCTCGGTGCATTATGTCCTATGTTTTCGGTTTTATTTTATCACTATGGTTGAGGTCTATAGGTATGTTCGTGCATAAGGTTTATAGGAGTTGATTGGAGCCGTAAAATGCATTATGTTTACCTTCCTGATTGTGTTTGATTACCGTGTTAGTAGTATGTTGGTCATTGTGGGTCGTTAGCACGACTATGCTTAGTTGCGAGTGATCAGTAGAAGTCAAATGGTGGGTCCCACTTGCATGGTAGGACCATGATACCCTGGATTGTGCTAGAAGATTTGTTGGTATATGGGAGACTAGACGGGGATGTTTGTAGGATGGATTCAGAAGGCTGATCCTTCACGGTGATAGCCCCGCCTGTGTCGGTTAAGGACAGTTCGTTGTTGGCCTTGTTGAGCAAGATTTGAATTGTGTTGGTTCACATGCTCTGGCGATATGGACACCACTAAAACAATGTAGCTTAGAAATTATGGGGACGAACCTTATCCTGCTGCTACGGGGGAATGGGACCATGGAGAACGGCCGTGCCGGGTGTCGTGTGGGGCCCATTTTTTTGCCGGGAGCAGCAGCAAGATTTCTGCCTTGCGAAGGCTTTGTGAAAGGTTGTCATATGTGGCTTGTTCGGGGGCACGCATCACTATAAGAAAATAGACTTTTAGTCACCAAGCTTTAGTGACCAAGAAATTTTTTGTTTTGTTGGTCACTAAAAGTTGATCAATAGTGACCAATTTTGATATTATTGGTGGATAAATAGTTTTAGTGACCAACATTATATATAGTTACCAAGGTTGTGTTGGTTGCTACATAGTTTTAGTGACCAACATTTATAATTGTTGGTCACTATATACATATAGTGACAAGATTTAGCCACCACAATGTGACTAAGCTTGTTGGTGACAAAATAGCTATTGTGACCAATAATACACATATATTGACCAAGTATCTTGGTGACTAATAGTTTTTTTTTCTTGTAGAGCATATATCATGTGGTCAGGTTGCTCCTGTAGGATGTACATCGATGCCGTCGCTCTCGGAAATGAGCATCCCTTTGTTCACTCAGTTGCATCATAGTGTGATTATAGATGCTATTGTTGTATATCTTACTGCTTTACTTATTGTATTACGGTATTATCTACTTGCTTGTTTATTTACTTGCTTGTTATAGTTGTTAGCTGTAAAACATGATACTTGGTTAAATACTAATCTTGAGCTAAAATTTGAAAGTAAGCACTCAGTAATTAGCACATCCCTATTTTTGCAAATCGAGTCAGCGCTATTTTAGCTTTTAGCTGGCTCTTTTTCTTACAATTTATTCTTTAGTGGTAGAACTGGTAAGCATCAGATATATCTGGAAATGTCTGGCCAACCGAAGGTAGAAACATCTCATCTGTTGAAAGATACTCTACATTCCTGAATGCAGTTTCTATAGCACCCATAATTCTCTCATTTTGAGCAAAACGGACTAGTTTGTTCCCAATTAACCAACCTGTGTATAAAAAGAAAAGCAGCTCTCAGTGTTATATCCGGCACCATACATACAAGATCGCTATCTAAGATGATGAAACAAACATTCAAAACTCACTTCTTGATAGTCGCATCCTTGCTTGAAGAATAACCAATAGCAAACTGTTTTGCAGTGCCATCTTCAACAATATCGACCGGATTATCAACAACACTCGCATCAAATTGATGAATCGATTCCCCAATGGCAACAACATCAGACTCAACATCAGAATCTGCATCGACGTCCTCATTGTCGCTAGCGATATGCAGGAAAAACAAACTGATGCAACAATAAAAATTAAATTGACTACACCTTTTCTCAACTTCGAACTGGTTAGCATCACTCTGTGTGCAGGAATCCATATCAATCAAACTGAAAAATATACAGTATCACAAAAAATCAGTAACAATGTAAATCCTAAATCTGAACAAAGGGAAAATAAGAAGCAAGAGAACAACAATATTACCGGGATGGGCACGTGAAATCCTCTACCGTTCGAGGTACAAAGGACTCTTTGATTCCATTGTTCCTTTGCTGCCTGAGCAATCCGGGTCCTGAATAAATACAAGACAAACAAATCAGAGCAATATAGCCACCTGAATCGCAAAATACCTGGTTTCAAGCGTTGATCCGGGTGCACACACAGTAACCATCAGTGCCAAGAACGAAGAACCATAACCAAAACCAGAAATTGGATCTCCCTGGACATATAAACCTGCTACATAACCATTCGGTGTTGGAGCAGCAAGTATGTTTGGTTGATGAATGGAGCGGAATCTGCTACAGGTGCTGCTTCCACAGGAAAGCTTCCGTCGGTTTTCAAAAAAAAAAAAAACTAAAGCATCCGGATCCATGGTGGAAGGGAGGAAAGCAGAGGAAGGAGAAGAGAAGAGAGAATGAGTATGGTGGTTTAGGTTCCTGGGCGGCAGGAAGATTGCAAACTTTGGGCGCCAGTACGGGGCAAGTGGGCCTCGAGCGGGGGCGGGGTGCCAGTGTATCTAATCTATCTTCTAAATCTAAATCGAAATCTAATCTAAATAAAAAAAACACTCGCGAGAAAATCAGTTCTACCCTGCCATCTTATCTACCATGTCATCTGAACCGTCCTGCCATATCGTGGCTCCAAGATTCAACGCACCGAATCGTTCCACCCATCTCAGGCATAATGCCTCCCTCCTCTCCCCTAGGGGTTACGTTAATTTTTTGAAAAGTGTTACATGACCATAACGCTCCAAAAAAAAAATAAAGCAATAAAGAAGCAGTTGCGAAGAAAATCAGTTCTACATTGCCATCTTGTCTACCCTGACGTATCATGGCTCCAAGATCCAACGCACCGAATCGTTCTACCCACCCCAGGTGTAACACCCCCCTCCTCTCCCCTAGGGGTTACGTTAATTTTTTGGAAAGTGTTACATGACCGTAATGCTCCAAAAAAATTCTTTTCTCACCCCCACCGTACCCCTTCCATTGGGTTGATTTTCGTAGCTTTGGCATGCTGCCACGCTGGGAGAGATTTGGTCCGTTTGGAAATAAATCAGCACGCTGGGAGAGATTTGGTCCGTTTGGAAATAAATCAAACACATGGCACGCTGTTTCCTCCTCTCACGCATGCAATGAATTTTCCTGCCCCGAATTATTTCTTTCCTTTCTTGACTTCCTTCTTCCCTGTGCAAGACGATCAATTCTCTCTCACACGTCGTCATTTCCTTCTTCCCTGCGTGGAACGATCAAGGCTAACCGTGGAAGTCGCCAACGATCTAAAGGGTACCTTGCTCTGGGTCTGATGGCGGTGGATTGTCTATGTTGTCGTCCATCACAGCCGTCTTGCGCGCACCACGGCGAGATCGGAGTACTTCTTGTGCGGTGGATCACCACAGCCGGTCGAGGTCAAATTGTCAGAGTTGACGGCGAAGACGAGCTAGCTTGACCAGAACTGCTTTGCTCCGGGTCGGGACGGCCACTGAGTTGGCTCTGGACATGTCTTTTATACAGGCTCATCGTCGGCGTGAAAGGTGACTATTCGTTTTTTTTTCCGGGTGAATCTTACTGATCATCTTTTTGTGTTTTTCTTCTCTATAAGTAATGCCTATGCACTTTGGATTTTTATTATCCCACAGGTTGGTTTGACCAGTGAGGCATCAATGGAATGCATATAAATTAGCCCTGAACTAATCTTATGCTCATGTACAAACTAGTTCTCAGGTGTATTTGTACCCAAAAAGAAATGAATCTACACTGCCTGTAACTATAGTGGCAGCTAGCCAAGACAATGTAAGTTTTGTTCGATATTTACTTAATCCTGCATGTACTTCCCCATTGTCTATTTCATTGTTCATAATAATCTGGTGGTTCAAACAAACATCGAGTGCCCATAACAATCAATCTATGCTCTAGTATCGCTTATGACCAACAAGTTAGTTACTGTTATATGCATTCTCAAGCGCACTGAACTCGATGAAGGGTACAAAGGTTAGTGCCTTCTACTTGTCGTGGATGCAAACCATTTGTTTGTGCTAACTCATTTAGCCAACTGAAGGTTCACACCAACTGTTCAATTAGCTAACTGAAAGTTCACAACAATTGTTCAGTATTTTTGAAATCCTGATTATTATTGTGGATGTACATGGAGTTCGCGATTTCAAGAATTTTTGTGATGCTGGGGGAGAACAATGAGATAAAGGAGAAGATTTAGGAAATAGAAGGTAAGGCATCCTTTTAATATGCATTTTTCGCATGTAGTTCATCGCTGCTTGCATGGCCTCTGCCATCATCCCAAAACTGTTCTGTGATCCTTTGAGCTCGTAAGAGGATTGGAAAACTTGGAGTCGCAGAGGAGTTGCAGAATAACCGTAGGAGTTCATATAATATAACAAGACTATTGGAAGAGTAGTGAATAGATTTCAAAAATATTTTCTTTTTAAGTTTAATTAATGTTCTTGCTATTTAGCTTGTAGCATAGTTAATTTTATTGGCTCGAGTGGGCAATAATAAGTTAACTATTGCAGGGTCACGCATGCAACGAAAGCATATGCAATTTTTGTGATATGTTCTACCAATTTCAGATCCAAAAAAAATAGTTCAAATCAATTTTTTGTTTTTCTCTTTTCCAAAGAAATTACGCATTTTGATATTATATTTTGAAATATGTTGTAATATATCTCTTGACTCGATCAATCATTTTTTGCTTTTCATTGCAGAATATGACGAGGTGTGAAGTTCAAGGGATCCAAGTGGTGTGGCTTGTGTGATTTATTTAGTAACCAAAATTATATTCTAAAAATATAGATCTCCATCTATCATGACGTACAGAAAATTATATTCTAAAAATATATTAGTGAAATCTAACTGCCAATGTCATCCTATGTTGCAGCAACTAATGTATGAAACATGTTGTAGCTGACATATGTAGCGCAATACCTTTCCAGTTTAAATTTCATTGCCCTGAATAATGGGTCAGTTAAGTACAATGATAATCTCTACTACTTAATAAGTCTTAAAGAGGTCGTCAGCCACAACTTTCGGCCTCAAATTTCAGATTTCATACCACCGTTTGAATTCGTGTCAAATTTGAGTTGAATACAAGTTCAACTCAAGTCCACGTTTTTTTGCTTTTAGACTAGCCGAAGCGTTTATTATTGCAAACAGGTGTGTGGTCCAGTGGTGAGGACGTTCCTTTCCTCCCAAAATAGACCCAGCTTCGATTCCCACTCTTGTGTGCTTTTTTTTTTTTCCGCCAGGTTGGGTTGCGCTGGGCCACATTGCTAGACAGCTGGATTGGGCTTTGCTCAGTTACAGGCCCAATATGACTCGAGGTCTATGAAGAAATCCCTTTTAGAAGTTTGATGGATTTTCTAAAGGAAGTGTGAATGTCATTTGACTTGAGATTCAGGTTTCGATAATCACAGAGGTTTGAGTTTAAACACGTGGCAAGGTTTTTGAAGCAAAGCGACGTAACTTTCCGCAATTGGAGTTTGGTATGCAGAAATTTGAGAACATGAAATAAGTTTAAACCCAATTATATATTTTGAATTTTGAGATGGTTAAATTCTGGGATGTGCCCAATGGGCGAGGGTTTTAAGAACATTTAATTTTAATAGCATGCTATATTATTTTGAAACTGATTTACAATAGAAAAATACAGAATAAACCATATGTACATTAAACTGATTTTATTTTAGACCCGGTCTTTAAATAATCTTATATTAATTGTGCAAGTCACCTGATTCAACATATTTTTTCTAATTTTATGTATTTCATGTCTTATCATGATACGTCATCATGCATAATGAATTCTTTTGGCTCCCGTAGCAACGCATGAGTAAATTTCTAGTTGAGTCAAAAGTGAGAAAATGCATGAAAACATGGCACTTCAAGTTGGCAGATTTATTGGCTAGAAGATGATCTTTTTCACATCCACTTTTGTCGTAGGGTTTTGGATAAAATAGTTTGCACCGGGTACAGTTGATTGGTATGCTTTCAGTCTACAATCACTTCCTATTGGAGTACTTCAGTTCTTTATTCCCTGATATCTATAGGATATTGCAATCCAGGGGTTAAAGAGTAAGCTACCAAGTATTTGGAACAAGCAATCCAGGGATAGCATTTCCGATCCCTTGGCGTTCAACAAAAACACACCATATTACATTTTCATTCAGGTAATGTAACTACTTTCTTTTAAATACTGACACCTGGGATTATCTACGATGATGGGCATCTCAGGTGTGTTTGGTTTGGTTTTTTAGGTGCTTTGACTTTCTAAAAAAGCTAAAAGAAAACCAAAGAGGCTAGTTTTTTCATACATGCTTTCAGAAAAGCTTTTTTCTTATACTACCTCCGTCCCAAAATACTTGTCACTGTTGACTGTTGATCGGCTGCTTTCTTAGGCCTTTTTTGGTAGGGCTTCTTCAATGGCTTCTTCAGCAGCTTCATATGTTTTCTAATCAAAGGGGATGCTTTCTCAGGTGCTTCTTCTTAAAAAAAAGGAGAAAGCCGGATCTAAAAATAAAGGCCTCTTTGGTAGGGCTTCTTCAAGGGCTTCTCCAGCGGCTTCACATGTTTTTCAACCAAATGAGTGCTTCCTTAGGTGCTTCTTCTTAAAAAAAAAGAAAGAAGCCATATACAAAAATAAGGTGAAGCATGAAACCACAAAATGGCAGCTTCACCGGCTTCTTTTCCCTACCATGCCCTTTTCTTTACATATTTGTCCCTAAAAATAAGGAAAAACCGCAGGCAAAGCCGTTTTGCCAAACGTTTTAGACACAGCCGCAGACAAAGCCGGCACAGCCGTTTTTTCAGAGAAACCACAGCCGAAGCCAGCACAGCTACAGCCCTACCAAAGAGACCCTAAGGTGAAGCATGAAGCCACAAAATGGTAGCTTCACCAGCTTCTTTTTTCTATAACGTCTTCATATTTCCATATTTGTCCCTAAAATATGGAGAAATTACAGAAAGAGCCGATTTGCCAAACGTTTTAGACATAGCCGCAGACACAGTCAGCACAATTATTGTTTTAAAAAAACCACTGCTACAGCCGAAGCCGACACAGTCACAGCCCTACCAAAAAGGCCCATTACCTCATTTTTTACAGCAGGTAAGGAGGTGCTTTGAGCGGCTGTGGATGGGCAAATTCGCGATATTTACCCACTGTCACTGGTTATGTTGTACCAGTTTGTTTCCTTTTCTTTCTTCGTTCTCCCGGCGGCCCTCTCCCTGCGGCTCCCCTCCCCAACTGCTACTCCCCGCAAGGCAGCCGCCCCTCCCCGGGGACCCCTCTCTCTCACGAACACGCGCGGCTGAGGCCAAGCGACGGCGCATCCCTTCCTCGCCTCGCCAGCGCCACCCCCCCCCCCCCCCCCTCTGTGCGGACCCGCTCGTCTCCAGCTCCAGGCACGACGCTCAACACCGGCGCAAGGATCCGCTCCCCTCCTCGCCACCAGATCCACATCCCTGACCTGCGCGGCTGCCCTTCACGCTGCGTCCCTCTCCTGCATCGGAAGGGGGAACTTGACTGTGACATTGCGTCTGAGGGAAAAGCTCATTGGCGTTGGAAGAAGCTGAGAAAATGGAAGGACAAAGAATCAGGGATGTGCGCGACCGAGTTACGCAGCTCGAGATGCGATGAATCGATGATTGACTCACCGGACATGAAGAATTTCATGGAGAGGTTGAGGGTGGTCAATCGTCGGCCATGGGGAATAAAACGAGTCGATCTCGGCCTTAACTGCGAAAGAGAGGGAGTGATGGCCGTTTGAGCCTGCGAATCTTGCTAGGGAATCGATTTGCGGTGGAGGTTTGGGCAGGAACGCTGCTCGGCGTGAGGTTGTGCATGGCGGCAATGGAGAAAAGTTGTGCAGTAGAGAAAACAGGGAAGAAGAGAGAGGCTGGTTTGTGGGTCCCACGCATTCCTTTCAACATTTAAAAACAAACTCAACGCTGCTCTCTGTTTTGCTTTAGTCTCAAGGCTTGGAAAATATTGTGCATTTTTTAGGGGACTGGTCAGCTCAGGATGATCAACTTTTGTTACTGCAAGATTTTCAAATTCAATTTTAATTGAATTATAATTCCTAGAAAACATGGAACATTTTCTTGAATTGAAAAATTAAGATTTCTTTTTTTAAATGATCATTTACATGTTAATCTCTGAATAGTACACTCTTTTACGATCAATTTTTATATATACATAATTTTTCAAATCATTTAGGGACATTATAGACATTTTTAGTTTTTTCACAGCCACAACAGTTTCACCAAACGGCTTCTAACTTTTCTCACAGCTCACAGGCCACAACAGCTTTTTTCACAACCACAGTCCACAACAGCTTTTTCTCACAGCTACAATACAACCAAACACACCCTCAATCATGGAATTGTTAAATTATTCTTCAGTTACATGACAAAGCTTTATAGCTTTATCCTCTACGAAAGCGGCAGCCTGTGTATCTGCTGTTATTTTTGAATCAGACCGCATAACCCTTGTATGCACTCTACGGGAAGCTTCTTTAAGGCAAAGTTGCATTGGAGTTATCATTAAGAGGCGAGGGAGTTGTGCATCGGAGTTATCATCAAAAAGCTTCTCTAGGCAAAGTTGCATTTTCCTTGAGATTTACCTAAACAATCTATGATAACTATATATTCTTTTTCAGATAATAGTTACAACATCTCCGGTCATGCGTGTGTTACAAGTTCTTTTTTATTTATGGTGATAATGAATCAAAGGATATCTCTTTTAGTTTTCTGTCTTGCGTCTTGTTATTTTTCTTGTGCCTTATTGTTTTAACAAATCTGGCATTGTCATATACATTTTGTTGGCTTAATTAAGGTGTTTTAGCTATCCTCATATACAGAATATGTTATGAGTTACATCTTAAAAAGTTAGCTAGGTGGAAAATAATTTTACCATGCTAGATTCTACCCCATTTGTATCACCACTATTGATCTAAACCCATCGCAATCTACAAACTATTCGATTCTGGGTCACGCCCACCAACCCCTGCTAGCTAGTCCTGGGACTTGGGCCGGGCCAAATCCGGGTGAGCCGCGGCCCGAATGTTTGGCACGGCCCGTGGCACGGCACGGCCCGAAGGGATTTCATGCCGTGCCCGGCCCGGCACGGACTGACGGGTCGTGCCGTGTCTAGATTTTGGGCCGCCACGGTCGCATGGGCCGGCACGGCACGAAGGCGGCCCGATGGCACAAAAATAGCCAGACGGCACGGTAGCGGCACGGAATAGTGTTCTTGAGCCAAGATTCATTTTGTATTTTGATTCGTATTTAAAAAATCAAACTTGTATAGAATTTACATGCATAATCTAAATGAGTTGGTTTTTTTAAAAAAAAATCTTTAAAAAATAAGATATATCATGTGGAATCTTTTTAATCAAACTTTTCTAGTTCGTTTTTATACTCATCAGTCAACACATTAATGGTCACTATTTAACATTTTCTTTACCTTTTTGTAAATCACCAAATGAATTGAATTTTTAAATGATTTTTTTTGTGGACCTACAACTTCTATATATTTACACAGAGAATTTTTGTATAATTTTTTTGAAGCATTTACGCATGTGTAAGTTCGAAATGCTCTTCATTTATCACAAAACTCACTTTTCCTTTGTTTTTTTGTAAGGCTCAAAGTATTATCATTTTAGAACTCAAATTTGATATACACATGCAATATAGCTTTCTTAAAATAGTGTAATGTTTTCAAAATTTTTGAAATTTATTTATCCATATAACACTATAAACAGAATCAATTCGAACAACAAAAATACACGTTTCCTATGCAGGAGACGTATTTCTGAAGTAGGGTGTCATTGAAACGGGGCCATGCCCGTGCTTGGCACGGCCCGACGATGGCCCGCCGTGCTCCGTGCCGTGCCCGGGCCGTATTTTCGCCATGTCTGGCCGACTGACACGGCATGATGCGGTCCGACGGGCCGTCACGGCACGAACAGAACGGCACGAAACCCGATGAGCCTGTGCCGAGCACGGCCCGAATCTCAGGACTACTGCTAGCTGTGCGGCCTGACATTGCTAGCCTACAGGACTCATCCCCTACCCACCCACCAGTCGTCCGCCGAGCGATCATAGGCACCTCCTCTTCCTCCCGAACACCCACCCTCACATCTCAATCTCTCCATTCCTCTCTCTTCTCTCGAATTCCTTCAGGCCCCAGCTGCATGCAGCGTCTTGCGCAATGGAGGAAATCATCTAAAACGTTTGAGGTTTAAAGCTGTTCAAAATCTTATTTGGTTTTTTTAAGAACTCGTCGGAAACGTTTGAGCTTTTGCACGTACAAGAAAGCATATAGAAGCTCTGAGTAGTGGGATAATTGCCTGAGTATCACCCATAAGGGTGACCGTCTCCAATACCCTATCATTAAAGAGGCCTTCTCCTCAACACCACTTTCAAGCACACCTGTCCCTCTGAAACACCAACGGACTCCCAATCTTACTTTTTTCTTCCCCTTTTACCCCTGGCGTCATCTTCTCCGGCAGAGGGAGCCTCTTCTTCGATTCATGCCGGGCTCCATTGCAGGGGCCGCCCGCCGCGTGCGCCAGCTGCCGGGCCGCCGCGCGACGCGCAAAGCAGGCCGCCACTCATGCCGCGCACCACACGCACTGTCGTGCCGCGTGGGCCACGCAGGTTGCTGTCGCTGCGCGCGAGGCAGGCCACGCGCGCGCCGCCGCCGTGGAAGAAGCTCGCCGTGCCGCCATGCCTTGCCCTGCCCAGCTCGCCGCGCCGTCCTGCCACGCGAGTTTGCTGTGCTGCCGCGCTCTCGTGAACAACCAAAGCCCAGAACAAACAAAAAACAAATTGAGGCAGGTGGCGGCGCAGTTGCCGGACTTCGGGGAGACGAGGGCGGGGAGACGGCGCAGAAGCCCTCCCGCGCGGGCGTGCACGCCATGCCCGACGCGGCAGGGGAGCAATCCGCGGATATGCGCTAGCGGACGGAGCCGACGGCGATGGGGCAGCAGTCCGCCCACGTGATTCCCGAAGCCGCGAACGGGGTGGAGCTCGGCGAGCGGCCCACTTACAGAGGAGGCGATGCGCCGGCGCCACCTTCATTCGCCGCGGCCGTCGTCGGGGCTGGGAGCGGCACGCGCGGCTCAGGATGCACAGCCATCTCGTCGGTAGATAAAATGAGGACCCAAGGGCAGAATGGGTAGAGAAAAGTTTGTTTTGGAGCATTTTAGTATATTGGAAGGAGAAAGTGACTTAAGAGTGGTGCCGAGGAGAAGGCTCCTTTACTAATGGGGTATTGGCCCCTGAGTAGTCCTGTTGCTTTCGTCAGAGAAGAGCACAGAGGTGCCTGCCAACCTGGTGGTGATCATGGAACTGAACGAAAACAGGGTGTATTTTTTTACGCACGTGCATTGGTAATATTTAATTATTTTAATTGTCTCGTGCTGGAAATAATTTTCCTTGGTTCATATCATATGCTTTGTTTTTCATCTGATTAAATAAATACTACCTCCGGTTTTTTTTATATGATGTTGTTTAGTTCAAGTTTGAGCTAGCCAACGTCATATAAAAAAGAATGGAGGGAGTATCAGTTTGTGCATAGGCTTGTAAAAGAATATAAGTTTGTGCATTGACTATGTAAGGGAATATGGGAAGAAAACATAATGACTTTTGCATATGCAACCTGAAATATGTGTTGTGGGAATATATCTTTGAAAACATATTGAATCTTGATTTTGTTTTGCTTTGTACGTACAAACTTATCCTATATTTTTTTTTAATTTATGACTTTTTGCACCCTCATGACAAAGTTGTGTGATCCGATTGAGCAATTTTTAAGTTCTGCTAAAACGCAACCACCTCACAAGTTGTTGCACCATCGATGCAATTTACTCTATTTATTTCTTGTGCCCAACTTGCAAGGGAGACAGAAACAAAAATTTTCGTAGGTGGGAATATGAAAACCTTCTGACATAAAATTTTTCGTAAGTGGGTTCTTGCAATTATTCCTTTATAAAAATTATTTGAAAAGAATTTTTCGTGTGACATAAACTCCTTTCACAAACCAAAATATGGGGACCACTGCATGAGAGCGCCCCTACCCTATTTTGTACCATCAATTGTGAATTTGCCCTCCAACATTTTTTCAATCAAAATAGAGGCAATAATAATGGTGCAAAGTTGAGAAAAGGAGAGTAAATTCATCACGATTGAAACGCAAAACAAGGGCAAAAATGCAATTGGCTCAATAAAAATATTATGTAATACTGGCACGAGAAAATTAATTCATTCTTTTTTCCTGTGAGGGAAAAATTAATTCATTCCTATTGGGCTTTTAATACTCTCCCTATATGATTCTGATTTTCTTCTCATCGTAAGCTGTAGATAGGCAACCGTATTTGGAGAAATATTATATAATAGACAATCGCACCTTTCATAATAAGTTATAGTAGATCGGAACTCACAAGCGTACACGTCGGTACCCTACATATACAAAGGTTCCGAGAAGACCTGTTGGCCATTGCTCACGTCGCAACACCTTCGATTCAGCCGGAAAGACTTGCTATGAGGGACAGCGGCCGTGTGCGTGGGATGGCTATGGTCTTGTTCGCTGTGGTCATTGGTTGCCTAGCATTGCCTGCTTTTTGTAAGTCTTTATGTCATGATTTGTTGTATTACTGCCGAATTTATAGTTGTAAAAATGTCAATATGATTGGTGACGAAAAAATATGCAGCGGGTCGTCCACAGCTACTGGAGGGTGGAAGTAGCATCGTTGCCGCTAACAATTCTACGTCCTTAGATGAGAATAAGCTTCGCTTAATATTTTGCCTCCCGGTACAATGCAATAGCTTCGGTCGTGGCTTGAAAGGCTTGGAAGACTGCTACTGCTGCGGGAACATGTACCATTACGGCAGTTGCTACCTGACAGTTGAACAGTGCAGGGCCCATTGTCCACTGTGCAATCCCCGGTGTTCACCCATGCCACCCTCTCAATCAACGATGGATACACCCATGAATGCAACAACAAACACATCGTTATAAATATAAAAATTTTGGGAGATCTTATAGATCCTTAGTGCGGTGTTCGATTAATAAGATTCGTGTTCTATTAATATCTATTGCGTGCCTCCTCCATTTTCTGTTTGCATTGATCAACATTCGGTAAATTCGGTCGGCGTGCTATGCCCAAGGTTCTTTGTTCCTTCTCTTTAACGAGACACAAGGAGCGGCGGAGCCAGGACTAGTTCTCCGGATAGTCCCGGGAAGCACAGCCCCATGAACAATGGAAATTAAAAAGTGATCAAAATAGTAGCAAAACAGTGCAAAACCGTACAGAATAGTGCTAAATAAGCAAAAGCCAGGTAGTCTTTGGTCTATCTGGCTTGTTTGATTTGAAATATATATATTTAGGAATTTTATGGTGCTTGGAATTAATAGTAACAGTTCGTTTAGCTAAATCTAACGGTTACAAATAGGGAGGAACCTAGTGAAAGGAGCCATAAGTTGTGGACGGTACCAAATAACATGGGCCCGGTACTAATTACTTTTCTTTTTTCGTTAATTGATAAAGGGTAATTTAGTACTTCAGTTCATATCTGAGGCAGCGATTGTTTCGCAGTAGCTAGCGCCTCCTAAAAGCTCGCGCTGCCATGGCAGCATCCAACGCGTGCCTCCGCCCCGCATCCCTTAGTGCGTGCCTCTGCTGCTACCTCATCGAAGCTCGCAGCCTCGCACGGGCGCACAGCTGCAGCGGCCTCCAACGCGCGTCGTACCACCACCCACTACGCCCATGCCGTTCTGCAGTGCGTCGCCGTTCTGAAGGAGGAGCTGCATGCCGTGCCGTTCTGAAGGAGGAGCCGGTGCCCCTGCACCCCCCCCCCCCCCCCCCCCCCACCCCGATTTTTTTATTAAAATAATATATTTATTAATTAGAATTACAAAAATAATACTAGAATCAGAAAAATTACAAAAATAATACACTGTCGCACGTTGGTTGCACGAAAATTCAATTTTCATATGTTGGTCGCACGAAAATAAGGTTTTCGTATGTTGGGCGCACGAAAACTAGTTTTTTTTTAAAAAAATAGGAGTAGTAGTACGTTGGTTGCACGAAAACTAATTTTTTATTTGAAAAAAAGAGTAGTAGTACGTTGGGTGCATAACTACTAGTAGTAGTACGTTCAACGCACGAAAATTGTGAATTATTATTTTTTGGCTCATGCAACTTTTGTTTCTCATTTGTTTATGATGGATTTCCATTTATATGTGGTTTCTTATGTTTTATTACATAAGTGAAAAAAAATTAAGTTGAATTTACTCATCGGTAGAGTATAAAACGTGATATGAAAAATTTACAAAGTAAAATCTGTATAAGAGAAGCTATACAATAGAGCTAGAAAAGTTATATAACAACAAACAAACTTAACTTAGAGTAGGCTACTCAGGCAATAAAAAATGCTATGCGTATAGTCATAATTCATCATGTGTAAATGTAAATTTGAACTATATACAAAGCAAACTTCTGAGTCTTGAAACAAGGCCGGAAATCCAAATTTTGTTATCAAGATACAGTATTCCATGAAAAATTCCATCAACTTTCTTTCCACAGTCTACCAGTGTGTAAATTCAGCTTAATTTTTTTCTTGCATCACTTACATACGAAAAAAATAAGAAACCACACATAAATGGAAATCCATCCTAAACAAATGAGAAACAAAATTTGCATGAGCCAAAATAAAAGAATTCACAATTTTCGTACGTTGAACGTACTACTGCTAGTAGTTATGCGCCCAACGTACTACTACTCATTTTTTCGAATAAAAAATTAGTTTTCGTGCGACCAACATACTACTACTACTATTTTTGAATAAAAAACTAGTTTTCGTGCGCTCAATGTACGAAAACCCTATTTTCGTGCAATCAACATACGAAAAATTGAATTTTCGTGCAACCAACGTCCGACAGTGTATTATTTTTTGTAATTTCTCTGATTCTAGTATTATTTTCGTAATTCTGGTTAATAAAGATATTATTTTAATAAAAAATCCCCCCCCCCCCCCCCCCCCCCCCCCCCCCCCTCTTCCCTTAGTTTTCCAACCATGGAACAGAGATTGGGGAGAGCTGGTCAGCTGGTGGTTGAAGATGATGGGAAATATTCTCTGTACGCGAATTAGGCTCAAATTGGACCGTATCGACCCAAATTCTTGCAGCCATTTGGTCCAAACAAAATAGCAGTGGGTTGTTGCAGCCTGTAATTACATTTTACGAAATCTGCACAGCACGTCTTCTGCTTCAGGTGGCGGCACGCGACGCGGCTTCGACTTCCGGCGGCACGGGGACGGGCGCGGCGCGAGCAGCAGGGCCCTGGCTGGCATGGCATGGCATGGCACGAGCAGCTTGCGAAGGCAAAGTAGATAGATGCAATTACTATAGTACCCCTGTTTATGTTAAACTAGGCTGCTTAATTAGTTATAAAAGATGGACGGATGGGAATAATTCGAGAGGAAGGAACCGCGGGTTCCTTCTAAGCACAGTAGAAAAGCTCATATATATTGGAGCTGATTTTGGTTGCCTGTACGAGACCCAGCCAGGCTCGCCGGATGCATGATTCCCGTGATTGGTTGCGTGAATGGAGGTTGCAGCCTGTCCCTTCACGTGCAGCATTAGCCAGCGAGCCAGGCTCCCAGGAAACGCAAACGAGATCCGTTTCTGGCGAGCGAGGCTCTCGCGAGCGCGGGGAACGCTTCGGTGCGGCAAAAAAGGCTTGCGGCAGCCCGAGATCCTTGCAACCAATCAGCTGCTTGCATGGGCATGGCTGAGATGAACATAGCTACCAATCAAAACTACATTGCATGCGATGGACCTGGCCAGCAGTAGCCTGGTTCCTTAGTGCCATGCAGGCTGGACAGAGAAGACAACCAATCGCACCCAATATACACATCAGTTCCTTTCCATGTTCATTTTGTCCACAATCCACAGATGCATTCTCCATGCACAATTTCACAACACAAAATACTGGGCCGGGGTGCTTCGGCTCACTCTTAACAATGCGCTAGTTGCCATATGGATACAGCCACCCATGTCAGTCGTCATCGTCGCAACGCAGATGCGACCCTTTCATTTAATCAGAAGGTTGTTGAGATATATATCTTGACCATCAGATGGATCGGTTCTCGCTAGCATCAAGTTTGTTTATTAGGGACAGCAGCATCCAGTTCTGCATCTCAAAGTTTATATCAGTAGTTATTATATAGTTATGCACAGTTCATATACTACCATTTCAGGTTCATATGCCGATACGTGGATCCAAACTTTATATAATCTCTCAACAGAAATGCACGTTCACGGTGCGAGCTCCAAAGCAACCACATGTGCCTGCGCTTCGCAGGACACGCACAGCGTCACCACGGTTGGCCGGCGCCGGCGCGGCGCGACAGCCAAGTTAGAAGCCGCGCTTGGCCGGCGGGATTGCAGGTCCATCGTGGCCGTGGCCGCCGTGGTGGTGGTGATGGTCGTCGTCGTCATCGTGGTGGTCGTCGAGCTGCCAGCCGTGGCGGTCGGGCTGGACCCACCGCCCGTCGGCGCCGCGAACCATGCCCTTGTTCTCGTCCTGGCGCCAGCAGGGGGGCACGCCGTGGTGGTCCTTGAGGAAGTCGCACGCCTTGTTCACCAGCGCCGGGTCGCGCCCGCTCGCCAGCACGAACCGCTCCCCGCGCCCGTGGTACCTGCACACATGCATCCAGGTCCCTGATGAATCACTTCGTTCTAAAGAATCGTTTCGATCTGCGTAAGAATCACTGTGAATAGCGAGGAGATGAATAAGAAAACATTTCGCAGCGTGCGCCATCTGCCACAGTTGGTGGTCGCGGCTTTCCTGGCTGGTGCAGTGCACGAATAAATGTGCTCGGGACCGGTTCCTGTCGTCCTGACACGTACGTTAGAGCTTCCCCATCGGTTAGAGTCATCAGCTGCCTCTTAGCATTTTCATCTAATAAATAAATTGAAAATGGGTCCTACAGATCAGAATTTTTTAATATTACTTGAGGCAGCAGCTGGGAAATGTGTGGCTCGCGGGTGCATTCTTCTCTCCTGGCCTTGGTTCGCGTGTCAAGAGCTAGCGCTTGGTGAAGCAACAGCGAGCCTCTCTCTCATTCCCTTTTTCAATAAACAATTATTTCTGCTAGCGCTTACGCGCCCGTTGGGGAAGCTCTTAGCTCTTGCGTGGTACAGGCATGGCTCTCCACGTCTGTGCTCCGGACCAGATCCACGAGATCCGTGGAAAACATGTTTTTTAATGGAACCGTGACGGGGTTGACAGTGCAAGCAGCATTTCAATACGATCACGATCACATAATTATAGTTGCGAACGAACGCATGTGGGGGGGTCCTTGTTGATAGACTACTCCGCCCATCTACCCCACAGCCTGGCTAAGTAATTAAAAAACTTTGCATCCAGCTTTGTCACCTTGTGCTGGCTGAATCAGGGAGAATCTTGCATCGTAAGCACAAGCCATGATATGCTTGGAGTTTATCGGAAACTGGATCCTCTGTCTCTCCCATCCTATCTCCCGATCAGTTTTTTTATGTGGCCATGCATATCGCAAGCACGTTTCTAGAATCTTGTATATTAGAAAAAAAAAAGAGGGTCAAACAGATCGATAGCTAGCGGAGTAGCAGGTAACCTGTCACTCAAGTTAACTAGGCCCTCACCATCAAGCAACTAATGATACTGGCATGACTTTAGGTTGCGACGATGCACGTCGGGTTCCTGGGCGATACACCATTGAATTGCTGTCATCTAACGTACGCTCTTTGGCTAAAAAAATAAAAATAAAAAATAAATCTAACGTACGCTCTCTCTGGACAAGATGAGAAGCCACACGCTAACTACCCAGTGTTGCAGATAACCGGTGCCTGAAGAAGAAAAAGCAGATGGAGCACCGGTGCTTGCACACTGCATAGGCGATGCTTGAAAGAAAAACTCAAACATCGACGCATGTTCATGCATCGGTGCCACAAAAGTAGAATACTATTTTCTGGTCGCACCGATACCTTCTCTCCTGTAAATGCCTTTGTCTTTATTAGTTCATTTTTCTATTTCATCACTGGGTCCAGTGCTCCATGCAGCACACTGCGGCCTTCCGATGCTGAAAACCAATTCAGCTTCATGAGGGCCTTTTTCTTTCAGCATCGGTGTTGACACTGTGGACAGTCTTATCACGCTTTATGACTTATGTGGCGTGGGACAAGGGACTGTTCGTTTCTTTAGGACTAAATTTAGGCCTGTAAAATCTTATTATTTAAGGGTATTAAATAAAGTGTAATTACAAAATTTTTTCAGAAATTTGGGCTACTTTGCGAGACGAATCTAATGAGGGTAATTAAGCTGTGATTAGAGGATGGTTACTGTAGCATCACTATAGCAAAATATGGCTTAATTAGGCTCGTTAGATTCGTCTCGTAAATTAACACCTATCTGTAAAAAAAATTTGTAATTAGACTTTATTTAATATCCTTAAATAACAAGATTCTCTGGACTAAACTTTAGTACTAAAGAAAACGAACAGGCCCAAATACTTACGTGGCCAATTACTTGCTTGGCTTTTGGTGGACAGGGCACAGTTAACACTCAAACTACGCACGTGGTAATATCTAAAGATTCGACGTCATCACCAGAGTGGGTCAGGTCAGGGTAGCAGGTACGTACCCGTCGAGGAGGTGGAGGTGCGCCTCGAGGTCGTGGAAGCAGGCCGGGTCGAGCGTGTCCTTGAGGAACGGCGAGCGCTTGTGGTCCAGCGCCAGCTCCACGCCGACGTGGGCGTAGCACCACGGCACACGCAGCACGGTCTCCGCCACGCGCCGCACCATCTCCGGTGCGCCCTCGTTCACCAGGATCCCGGGCATCCTCGTCACGTTGTCGTGCACGTTCACCACCCGCAGCGCCTTCACCCCGAGCTCCTTCTCGAACCGCCGCTTGAACGCCGCGTTGCCCACCCTTGGGCCCCCGAACGAGTACACGCACAGCGCCGCCTCCGCTTCCTTGCCGTCGCTGCCGGCGACGCGGTTGGCGCCGGACTCGGCGATGTCGTAGGCGCTGAGCATGGCGAGCGCGCTGCCGAGGCTGTGTCCCGTGACGGTGATGCTCACGTCCTCTCCCCGCGCGGCGTATCGCGCCACGAGGCGGCGCACCTCCGTGAGCACCTGCTCCCGGGCGGAGTACTTGCAGAAGCGGCAGGTGGGGTCCTTGTCCGTGTACAGGTCGACGAACCCGGACAGCACCTTCACCTCCGGGTCCGGGCACGGGAGGCCCTCGTCGGCGACGGGGCGGAGGAAGTCCATGAGGTCGGACACCCACTCCAGCCGCGTCACCGTGCCGCGCCACGCGATGGCGATGTCGCGCCGGCCCAGCCGCGCCGACTCCTCGTCGGTGGACACGGCCACGTACCCGATCCAGTTGGCGCGCTGGCTCCAGATCTTGGCGCCCGCGCGGGACTGCGGGAAGATGCTCGGGAACCGGAAGTTGGACGTCGCGTACAGGTACCGCGTCACGGCGTACCCGCGCGCCGCGCCAGGCATGCCCAGACGCGAGAAGAAGTCGCGCCGCGGGTACTTGCAGCTGCCGCAGTACCGGGAGGAAGGGTTGTAGTCGAAGGCGTCGTAGCACGCCTGCGCCAGCTCGCCGTACCGGATCAGCTCCGACCGCAGCAGCGGGTCCATCGGGTCCAGGAGCCCCGCCCAGTCGTCGCGCCCCTGGATCTCGCGCCACCGCGCCGCCAGCTCGTCCCGGTGCGCGTCGCCGGGGAGGTTGTACAGCTCCTCCTCCTCCTCCTCCTCCACGTAGTCAAGGTGCTTGGCGTGCGCGACGTCGTGCTCCAGCTGGTTGACGAGGGAGGCGACCGCGTCGTCCCGCGTCGTGGCCGAGGCGGGGAGCCGCGGCGTGCGTGGGCTTGCGGTGGTCAGTGATCGGCGGCATGGGGCTGCTGCAGCGCGTAGGAAGGAGAGCTGTGCGTGGGTGGTGGCGCGGCGGGGGAGGGCGGGGAGGAGCGGCTGATGGAGGTCGCGGCAGAAGACAGGCGCCATTGGAACGCGAGAGCGCGCGCGTCTGGTGAGGTCGTCCGGTGAGTGTGTAAATCTGAACCGCGGGACTGGAGGGAGAGAGAGGCCGAAGGCCCTGTTTTGTGCTGGTGTCAACCAGGGGAAGTGGGGACTGGAGAGTTCAACATAGCGCATTCGCGCATTGAATTTGTCTCATCTCTGCGCTTAGCAGATTTGCTTTAGGTCACGCCTAGAACTATCTCTGATGTCATTCGAAATATTCCTACTAATAGAACTTGGTACCTTGCCAGTCTGTCGACTCAAAAGCCATCTGTACACAACTTTATTTAAAAGAAAACAATACCGTTCCTTGAAAATAATTTAGCGTACGTGGTGGTGGAGACGAACGGTGACGACCATGGATGGGTACGTAGGAGAGTGGTGAGCACAATCGGTGACAGATTCCCCCCCCCCCCCCCCCCCCCCCCGAACTCCATGGAGAAGAAGAGGGGGAAAGAAGACCCTACAGTCCCCCCTGCCCCGCTGGATCCGCCCATGGATGTTAGTCATATACTATACATGTTAGCTAGTTAATGTTAGTCAAAAGTAGAGCCTCCTAGGTTACCTAGTTTGATTTGCTTCTAAGTTCTAACGTAAGAACACAGTATCAAAAAGAATCTAAGAACTTCCTTATCATTTTGGCCAAGTTTAATTTTTGAAGTCAAACATATACTATAACGTTTTGTGTCAATAATGAATCCCATATAACTATACATGTTGTGAGGTAGTGAAAAGGGTCTTGGCCTAACAGTTAAGGCATCCGAGTAGCACAGAGAATTTACCGGCTCAGTCTTCGAAGATGTTCATAGGGGTAAGGTTTGCGTATGTGTGTTCATAAGGGTGAGTATACGTGCGCTGTGAGTGTCTGAGTTGTACCGTGTAATAAAAAAAATACATGTTATGAGGTACAAGTTAAATTCTTTTAATGTCACCAAGTCCTCTCTTTTTTGTTTAATGTTTGTTGAGACTTAGTGTACGATGAAACTTTGATACTTGTAGTATTCTAATAAACCTTGATGCATTCGACTGCGTCCATAATAAAGTAGAGTCAATGTGCTTTGTGTGAAGGTATCATAATGTCAAGTAACAACATACTATGTAACTGACTATTTTAACAATTCCTAACTATTTCAACAACAACAAAAAAAAACAATTCCTAACTATTGTGACTATTGCTTTAAGTCACAAAAAAACTATTCCTAGCTAGATAAACTATTATTTTAGAAAAGATATCAACACTTGAAAACGATTTAGCGGTAGGTGGCAGGTGGGTGAGTGGTGTACACACATGATCGATGATGACTCCGCCATTGGCAATGACGAGTTAGAGCTACCACGTAGGAAGAGGCCTTAAGGCTGTAGGAATGGTAGAGTGGATTTACTGTGCACATCTTAGAATGAGGATGTTATCTACATCACATGTTATGCGGGTTGGATGGGTAAGATGCGGTGCTACAGTAACAGTTACTGTAGCACTACATTTTGTCCATTCAATCTGCATAACTTATGGTGTGGATAGCATCCTCGTCATAGGACATCCTTATTTTCTATTTTGCCGTGGGAATGGCATCAACGCAGGAGTTTGCTGGAGGTCACAAAGGTCAGCGAAGTGTATGGGTATCCGTATCATTGGTGCGTCCAATAGATAAGAGAATGAAAAAATTAAGGACAAGGGGGCGTTGGTCAAAGGTGAAAGAAGGCATCACGCGTGGAAGTTGCTAGTTACCAATTGCCACTTTCTTTGGAACGAAGACCGGGAGTTTGAGTCGATGTTAGTTATGTACTCAGAATTTAGCTAGTATTTATAGTCAAGTGGAGTCTAGATTACTTAGATTGATTTGCTTCCAACAAAAGAACATAGTCAAGCTACTTCTTTTCTTGAGTGGCATCATGGTATATACGTTTCGAATGACGAGAAGAAGCATATGACTTTTGGATCAATAACGGACTCCATTTAATCATATATGGTGTGAAGTAGAACTTGAATTCATTTAGCGTACCAAGTCTTGTCTTTTCTTTTAAAATATGTTTGTTGTGACGTGGTGTATGATGAAATCTATATGCTTCTCAATTACTCTAATAGACCTTTTCGTGCCACGGATCCATAAAGATGCATTGAACAACCACCACATCCATAACAAAGTCAAAGTGATTTTGTGAGAGTATCATAGTATCACGTAACAATATCCTGTGCAAACGTTAACTTTTAAATTTTCTAACTATTAACCATCAATTGGAAATGGAATTATCCATGATCTCTCAAATACAACTGAATGAGCTATCAGTTATAACTAGGAAGAGGGAAATTTGCAAATAGAAAGATTAATACCTGCATCACGTAGAGTGACAATGGCAATTGAGGAACATCTCCGGTCAAAATTTCTATTTCTTTTAAGGATTAAGTCTAACTTTAGTCCTTTATCTTTTGTCTTGGATTAATTTTCGTCCCTCATCTCTTGTTCTGGTTATATTTAGTCCCTCATTCTTTTAAAACCATGCACATGAAATCCCTATAGTGGTTTTTAAGATGGTTTCGCACACGTGGCATGTTGACTAATATGTGACGTGGCTAATATGACAGGGCTTTCTCTTTTACTCGGCCTCTTCCTAATCTTCATTCCTTAATCGTCTTTTAAACCCTAATTGCTTGGACCTACCGCTGACCCTTCTTGCGGCCGCGCATCCGATCCAGCCACCGTATGTGCCCTGCGTTGATGAGTACGTGTGACAAGAACCCTGTTCGGCAGGCTGCAGCTGCGGCTGCGGCTGCAGAAAAATAATTGCGAACAGTGTAGCTGCTGCTGAAGAAATAACTGCGAACACTATAGCTGCTGCAAAGCAGCGAGGCGAACAGGAAGGTTAGCATATGTTCTTCAGCTTTGCATGTCGGTAAAACTAATTCTTATTCATACTCTCTCGAAACGTCTCCCATCGCTACAGTACCAAGGAGGCGAATCGAGAGTTCTGCCGTCTGCGGCGACGATTGACCGGCCTCCTCGCCGCCGTCGACCATGGTGTCGGCGGAGGGAGGGGGTCCAGTCTTCGTCGTCCGCTCTTTTTAGCTTCTAGGTGTTTATATCTAGGTAGCTAGTTTGTTTCCCGGTGGTCGGCGTCGCTGGTTCCTGTCGAGGCTGCTGTAGCTGCTTGCGGGCGGGGCTCGCCGGTGAGTCGGACCGCCGGTGAATAAAGTTGCCCACTGACGTCTTCTTTGGTGTGGATTTTGGGAGCTTGTTTTCCATACAAGCTTCGTGCGTTTTCTCCCGTGGCGGATCTAGAAGCTTTGGTGCCGTCGACGGAGGGGTCTTCCGGTGAGCCTTGTTCGTCTCCGAAGCTGCGCGGAGGTCGCTGTCTCGGTGCGCGCGATCGGCGGCCGGGGTATCGAGGTGCTGGATGGGCCAACCCGGGTGCCGGTCACCTGCGCGGCAGCCAAGTCCCGTCTGTGGGGTGGCCCGGCGTCTCCGTTGTGGTGGGGGCGGATGCTTCCTCCGACGGGCTGCGGGCTGCTACGACAGTCTGCGGTCTACGGATCTGGAGGCTGTGGCGTCGAAGACGGCGGCGGGTCTTCCGGTGAGGCCTCGTGGAGCTTTATTTCCCTCCGTCTGCTCTTGTCCTCCGGTGTGCGGCGGTCCTTGACGGTGGCCCGGCGTTGTGGAGGCGGACCTTAAGCGCTGTGCCGCGCGCGTCATCGTTGGCGTGTGCTGCCGTGCTCCAGATGGTGAGCGTGAGGCCCATCGTGGTCCATCTCCTTCCGCCGTGTGGCCCGGTTGGGCTGCCGCCGTCGTTGAAGCTGTCTGTCATTCCTGGCTAGAGCGGCGGTATGGTGAAGCTTTTGCCCGACGTGTCGGAGTAGCGGCGATGACGACGCGTTTTAGTGGATTAAGTCTTCCAAGCTTCCGCCGTCCTGACGACGTCTTTCTCTCCGCCGTCGCCGTTGAGCTTGTGGAGTGTAGTGGAGAGTTGTCGGCGGATCTATGGCTCTGTTGGGCGATGGGTTCGTTGGCATTGTTTCTTTGGTACCTCTCACCGCGTGGTGACAGTCGTGCATCGGATGTTTCCGATAATCTCTGGATGGACGCGTTTTGCTGTTTCTGGGTATAGATGTAGGGGAGTTCGTGTGTGTTTGAGTGAGTGGTGTCTCCTTGAATGTACATGAACAGATACTACATTTATATTCAGATGTGAGACGTTCAAAAAAAACTAATTCTTATTCATACTTTATTCTGGTTCTTTTGAAGAAATAATAGAGCGATGTATAAACAATAGAAAAGATTCGTACTAATCATGAGAACTAGAACTGACCATCGGCTCCCAATCGCTGAATCGCTTCAAACATGAGCACGGTATCTTCATGTGTAATTTTTACAAAATGGATTTTTTAGTTAAATTTTTTCACTTTTGGACCTCTCAGAAAAACTTGTTCAGAAATGAACCCTTCTTCTGGGCGCCGCATGGTTTAGCGACCAGGTCAGATAGGTGGGCGCCAAATCATGCGGCGCCCACCCCTGGATACGGGCACAAAAAAGATGTTGAACTGACATGGTGAGCGCCAGATTCATTGACGAGCAGGTCCCATAGGTGGGCGTCAAATGATATGGCGCTTAGCTGTGAAACCTAGTCGCCAAATAACGTGGCGCCCAGAAAATGGTCTATTTCTGGACATGTTTTCTCTAAGAATCCAAATATGATAAACTTTAGGCTCCGTTTGGATGTAGATATTGGGGGCCTTGGCATTGAATTCAGTTCAATACCAAATCAGCACAGGCATTGAAATGAGCTCAATGCCAAAGCCAATGTTTGGATGTAGATGGAATTGGAAGATGGAAATCAACACAAAAGAAAATACCAATTCATGTTTGGATGTAGATTACCTTGAATTAGAAATTCACGAGTGCTCCCCATCGCAGACTGCCCGGATCGAGCCTGCGAGTACCCGGCCACCATCACCTAGGAGCGACGCTTCGTCGCGGGACAGCCGTGCGAAGCTTCAAGTGGACGCGAGTGAGGGCAGCCACGCCCACGCCCGCCCACGCGCGCCGTCGGCGGCGCCGTCCGCCCACGACGCCAAGGTCGCCGGACGGGAGGAAGAGGAGGGATTCCGAACGGGCCTGATGGGAGGAAGAGGAGGAGGGACGCCGGACGGGCCCGACGGGAGGAAGAGGAGGAGGGGCGCCGGAAGGGAGGAAGAGGAGGGACACCGGCAGGGAGGAGGATCTCGGGAGTCGACGGCGCTGCCTGGTTGGGTCTCCACGACGGAGGAAGAAGCTCGATTCCTCCCAATACGGAGGTGGGAGGCTCCGTTTTGACGAAGAGTTATTTTAGGCATCGGTTGATTCCATGGCATTGGTTCCCAATTCCAATTCTCAATTCCAGGGACATCCAAACAGCGGCATTCACCGGATCCAATTCCAATTCCCAATTCCGAGCTCCAATGCTGACATCCAAACGGGGCATTAACTAAAAGGTCTATTTTGTAAAAATTACACGTATCTCCATTTCCTGCTGCCTGAACACAAGTTGGAGGAGCCAAGCGGCTGGACGAGCTAGCTAATGGCATGATTTAGCTGACGGAGGGCACGTTGAGAGAGCCAAAGGTCGAGATTGGGGAGAAGGTTGCGGTGATGTGGATGTTACGAGCTGGATAGGGAATTTTCGGATTAGAGATTTGAGACACACGCAGAGAGAGAGAGAGGGGGGAGAAGGGAGGGGGGGGGGGGGGTTGAGGGATCGGTCCGAGTCACCGATCTGTGTGACACGTTGGATCTTAGTCAGCACCGCCACGCGTACGAAACCACTTTAAAAACTATTTAAGGTCTTATATTGAATGGTATGAAGAGATGAAGGACCAAACATGATCGGTTTAAAAGATGAAGGACGAAAATTAGACCGAGACAAGAGTTAAAGGATCAAAGTTAGACTTATGAAATCTTTGTTCGAAGTTACAAGGGCTGTTGGCGTAACATTCGGGAACATCTTCGATTTTTTTTTCAGTTGCAAAAAAAAAGTTTCCTTTTTTGTCATTCGCAAAAAGGAAAAAGTTTCTTTTTGAAATGACACCTTCGATCAGATTTACAATGGCTGTTGGCGGAACATCCCCGATTAGGAAATAGGAACGTCGGTTTGTGATCAAACGGTTCATTTGACCGGGAAGAATTCCCCGCTCAAACGGCAAATCGGCATCGTGGGCGTGCTCCGTCCCGGGCCCCGCCCTATCCAACCAAATCCACGACAATCTCATTCTCCTCCCCCTCCACGGCTCCACCGCCTCCCACTTCCCGCCCCACCACCCACCTCACCTCGCTCCCCCCAACACTGTCCACACGCGCGCGCCCGAGCGCGCGCTACCACACCACTCGCTCCCCATGTCCGCCGCTTCCACCGCCACCGCCACCCGCCTTCTCCTCCTACCGCGCCCGGCCGCCCCCTGCCGTGGCCTCCGCTTTCCCTCCCTCCTCTTCGCCCGCCGCGGCCGCCGCCTCCGCCGCGCGTTCGATGCCAGCGCCGTCGCGGGAGGAAGCGTCTCCGGCGGCGGCGGCGGCGCCGCGAGGGAGCCGCCGCGGACGCTGTTCCCCGGCGGGTTCAAGCGGCCGGAGATCCAGGTCCCGGCGCTCGTCCTCCGCGTCGGCGCCGACGAGGCGCTGCGGTCCGGGGACGAGGTGGCCGAAGCCATCGCACGGGGCGTGGGGATTGTCGTGCTCGAGGCCGGGGAGGAGAGTGGTGGGCGCGCTTACGAGGCCGCGCTCGCTCTCAAGGCGGTGGTGGGGGACCGCGCGTACCTGCTGATCGCGGAGCGCGTCGACGTCGCCTCTGCGGTCGGGGCAAGCGGCGTCGTGCTCGCCGACGAGGGTTGGTGATCTCTTTCCACTCAGCTTCCGTTTTGTTTTAGTATCTTTTTTTTTTGAACAGATAGTGAGAATGCAGAGTGTAAGTAGCCTTGAACTTACTTGCATTTTGCTATAATCGGGTTCATGCTGATGCTCAATTGTTGATGTGGTCCCAGGTTCCTACCATTCATGTAGTGGCGTACAGCTGCCAAATTTAGTAGTCAACTTTAGTAGGTTCCTATCATTCATGTAGTCCTGGGTTTAGTAGCTTGTTTTGGGTGAGCATATTTTGAGAATGCAGCTGTCATGAAAGTATGGAACTTATTTTGGGATAACTGGTTCTGTGCTGATACGGGTCGCAAGTCGCAACTGGCTCCTAGTGTCAATCAGCTTATTAACTTTAGTAGTACTAGTACAGTCCTCGCTTTTTTTTTTTTGAGTGAACAGGAGGGGAATCCCCTACTGATTAAGTCCTTGCCCTTTTTTCCAAGTTGAATGTAAATTGTTCCTCGAAAAAGAGTTGAATGGAAATTCAATTTCTATTCTATTAGGATGTTACACCACCAGTAATTATATTGCAACAAATATGTATTAATGCATTCCTTTATCTTTTTTGATGCAGGTATTCCTGCTATAGTTGCAAGGAGCATGATGATGAAATCAAATGCTGATTCCATATATCTCCCTCTTGTTGCTAGAACCATTCGCTCTCCGAACTCGGCAATAAGTGCTACGAGTTCTGAGGGGGCGGATTTTCTAATCGTCGATACTGGCAGTGATGATTTTTTGAATGCTATGACCGGTGGTGTAAATCAGCATGTGAAGATTCCGGTTTTCTTCACTTTAAATGACCTTCAAGATCAAGGGAATTACTCCGACATTACATCCAAGTTGCTCCAATCTGGTGCATCTGGAGTTGTTACTTCCTTGGCTGGTGTGCAACTCCTCTCAGATGATCTTATAGAAAGGGATTTTTCAAAAGTCCATGTGGCTGAGGAAGTACCACAAGCCACTTACTCTTCAGCTAGTACGCTGGAAGAAGGAAATAATGTAATGGTCCTGACTCGTGAGAAGACAAAAGTTGCTGGATTTACAAAACTGGATGAAGAAGTGATGCAGCTGATCGAGATAGAAAAGCCTATTCTAAGTGAGGCTGTTTCTGTTATCCGCAAGGCAGCACCAATGGTGATCATCTAGTGTTACACGTTTGGTAGTTAAAGATGCCCTGAAATGAATTCAGTTGTACTTTGTATCATCATCTCCAGCATTTGTTTGACTTGAATATGATTGCTGATGTCACAGATGGAGGAGGTTGAGCTTCTGGTTGATGCTGCTTCTCGTCTGAGTGAGCCATTTCTGTTGGTTATTGTGGTAATTTTGGGTTCACATGAAATATTGATTCTGACATCATCAATTACATACCTCGTACATATATAATCACCTGTTACCTGTATACCGATTAGGCAAATTGTGTTAGACATAATTATTATGTTGTTTACGTAAATAATGAAATCATTAGAAGTTTAATATGATTGAGGAACTTGTTCTTTCTGGTGTTAGTATGAGAAGCTATGACCCCGTTGAACTAATATTTTGAAATCTGTTGTGGTTATGCATGTTCATAAACTTCCCAGTTATGTGTGGCTTTAGGTGTTGTTTAGAGGATTATGATTATCTTGTTTTATTGAAATAATTTCAGGAATTATAGCACTTGGCCAGTTCTTTTCTTTTTGTCTAGGTTACAAACAGAGATATTGATGCGTTTGAACTTACACAACAAGAGTGCGATGAACTACAGTTGTAAAACATAGTTTATGCAAATTTGGCTTCCCAAACAAACTATGTTATTTTAACATCTGATTTTTAAAGCAGTTTTAAGAGTAAGTGCAGCATGACAACTGCATTGATCCTTATTGCAACCCTCTGATTTATTTTGCCATGAAACATGTCTGACATTTAACTCCTTTCCCTATTGTCCTTTGCAGACATGGATAATTTTCACTTTGCTTTGCTCAATTCTACCATCCATCTCTTTAGCTAAGCCAATCTGTTTGTTGACACCCAGATTTAGTTAACTGTTGCCCACATCTTTGATAATGCTGTATTGCGTAAATAAAAGGTTATGCTCATTGTGTACGCATACTCGTTAGTCGTGCAAACAGTTTGCTATGAAAAAAATAGCCAGAGTATACTCCTATTCATAAGAAAATATTGACTGCACATTTCTGATGCATTTTCCCTATTCTGCAACCCATATAACTTTTGTTTTTTAATTTGCCTCTTTCTGATCATATCCTCCTTCGATTGTTTCAGGGTGAATTTAACTCAGGAAAATCAACTTTTATAAATGCTTTACTTGGAAGGCAGTATCTTCAGGAAGGGGTTGTGCCTACAACGAATGAGATCTCACTGCTATCATATTCCGAGGTTGATTCTGAAAGCTTTGAACGATGTGAGAGACACCCAGATGGTCAATTCATGTGCTATTTGTCTGCTCCGATTTTGAAGGAAGTAAGTACTTAATTATTGCTTAATTTTATGTTAATATTTTTACTTACCTAATAGATTTATGCACTTTTATATTCCATGCATTGAGTTAAACAGTCTAGCCTTTTCCAGTCACTTATTCAGGCTAGCTACTCCAGGATGATGAATTTAATTTCCCCTCATCATTGGACTGCTTTCTAAAATATTTACTGAAATCTGAGGAAACATTTTGTGATAAACAGTACTAGTGACAATTATCAGAAACAGATTTCTTTCTCATTTGAGGCAACCTGTCCGTTTTTTTGTGTAGCTACCACAGACTGCTTTGCTGTTGTTCATTATTTGTTATACTTAAACGAAGATGCCAAAACAAGAACAGTCATGTTCCACCTTATTTTCTCTTGCATTTTGTTGGTTGCGTGCTTACACAAGTAACAAGGCCAACTCAACAGTTTTAGTTTATTTACTTCATTTTCCTCTTCTTATAAGAACTATGTGTACTACTGAACAGATGAATCTAGTTGATACACCTGGAACAAATGTTATTCTTCAGAGGCAGCAACGACTCACTGAAGAATATGTGCCACGTGCTGATTTAGTACTCTTTGTCCTATCATCAGATAGACCATTAACTGATAGTGAGGTAATAATTGTGCTTGTTTTATTATGCCCTGCGCATTCGATATTGTATTTGCTGCCAGTGTAGAAAAGATAAATGATACAGTAAATGTAATTTAATTGAATCCTGTAATGTGTTGGGAATGTTGACTCTTTCTAAAGAGCAGACTATGGATATAGGTGTGCTTGAGGTTGTTAGATTGAAGTATGTGCTTGAGGTTGTTAGATTGAAGTATCACTGTGAAATTGATAGCCTGGAACATTTCACATTTTAGATTGCTAAGTCTGCCAGTGCTAGTCTAGAGGCCAGCTTGGAAACAGGTTTTTGTCAATTTTTTTTATCTTGTCAAAAAATTTATTAAATTAAAGAAAGATGGTTGCTGGGCTGGGCTAGTGTTTAAGTACCTAGGCTCCATGTATGCGAAGAAAGGTATATTGCCAAACCTTTTTGTTTCTGCCTCACCTAACCACACCACCTTAAACCTATAACCATCATGCTGCAGACCTAAAATTGTTTCAAACTTCTGCACACTCATGGCAAATGATTTTCCTCGCTACAGAAATGTGGCTATCCACGCATTACCTAAAATAGGTTTGGAAAATGCGTAATTTTTCGCTTCCGGTGTCTTTTTGCAAGTAATAGTACTGCTATGCTTAACCGATTAATCTTTTAACATCTCTTTGTTACTGATCAGAGTCCAGACTGGTAACTATTCTTCCACCATTACTGGTTCACATAGTTTATTTTTTGTTTTGTCAAGAGCTCTTAACATTTGTCACTGATCATGGGATATATTCGCTTTATTCCCTCTTAAGCTCGTCTTTCAGTATATTTTATTTATGACAATTTTGTCTTATAATCGATCTACTATTTATCATTTTATCCACATTTTACGTAATTTCTTTTTAAGACTTATTGCATAAAGGTTGCAATGAATCTTGTCTTTTCATGCATTTCTTGTTGAATAGCTTTCCTGATGATTATCTTACATTTTTTACTTATCGTGGAGGAGATAGTGTTTTTTTAAAAAATTTCTAATAGAGCTAAACTTAACTTGTAGGTAGGATTTCTTCAGTATGTCCAGCAGTGGAAGAAGAAAGTTGTGTTTGTTCTAAACAAATTGGACCTGTATCGGAACAGCAATGAGGTCTGATATGGCATCATTTCTTAACCATTCAATATCCTAGCTAGATGGCTCTTTACTGCTTGTAGTTTGCTAATTACTTGTCTTTTCTCAATTCAATGGGTGTAGCTTGAAGAAGCTACTGCATTTGTCAAGGACAATGCTCGGAAATTGCTTAACACAGAGGATGTAACACTGTTTCCTGTATCTTCGCGCTCTGCTCTTGAAGTCAAACTTGCATATTCGAAAAACGGTGGTGGAAAGCATTATGGGGAAGCTATGTTTAGTGATCCGAGATGGAAAAGCAGCAAGTTCTGCGAAATTGAGAATTACCTACTGAGCTTCTTAGATGGATCAACAGATAATGGAAAGGAAAGGGTCCGGCTGAAACTTGAAACACCAATAGGAATTGCAGACCGTTTGTTAACTTCTTGTCAGAGACTTGTGAAACTAGAGTATGAAAAAGCTGTTGAGGACTTAACATCCATCAGGGATCTCGTATCTGGTGCAAATAATTATGCTGTGAAGCTTGAGGCTGACAGCAGATCTTGGCAGAAGCAAATTTCATCTCTTGTAGGTGTTTCAGACCTGCAATTATTTTGTTCCTTATTTGAATTGCATTTTTATGTACTCATTTAATTTTTTTAAAAAAAAATGTTACACCTACTTTCCATGATATTTGTGCAAATGTCAGCCCCATGCAAAATAATGATGTTTCTTTCCTGCTTTTTCTTTCTTATTTATTTTCTTTTGTCTACAGTGTCTATAAAAAACACGTTCAGTATCCTCCATCATCCACGAGGCATTGATGAGGATATTGAATCAATTTCTCTATGTCATTCCACATTATCTGTTGGCCTCCAGTCTACATATCTATCTCCATGTATTTACTTGCTTTGTTCTTGCAGATATTGCATGCTTATATTTACTTTCTTCTTGTAGATTGAGAGATCAAAAAATCGAGCAGTAACACTAATGGAATCTACACTTCAGCTGTCAAATATTGATCTCATTTTCACATACACGGTTAAAGGAGAAAAAGGCACTTCTACAAAAGCCACGTCACTTGTTCAAAATGATATTCTAATTCCAGCCCTTGATGATGCAGTGGTATGTTTAGTACTCCCTCTGGTTTTAAATACTAACATCAAATACCTACAACCTGTGGGGCTTCTAACTTTCTCGCATCATACTCTGATCTGCGTATGCTTTACACATGAATTGCCTCAAATGACAAATGGAATAGCAAAAATAGCAAAAATATTTTCTATGATTCTTGCACATACAGAAAAAAAATGTCCGTGTTAGTGTTTTGAATGCTGGATGCTGAGCACCTCTTTACCAACTTAAACCTTCGCAGGCAACTAATGGGCTACTGGTGGTAATAGGCTCGGTGAATATATAAAATTGTAGGACAACTGGCAGGACTGAACAGGATAAAATTGGCTGCTGTCAATTGTTTTTAGTTTATAATTCATGGAAGACACATGTTAGCTTTCTGCATAAATATTGAAGGGAATTGGTGTTTTTACCCCTGGTTTCGAAGCTAATTGCGATTTTACCCCTTGTTTTTCAACTTTGCAATTTTACCCCTGGTTTTTCAAACTGAAGCAAAAACTTACCCTTATTTACCCCTGCTTTGCTTCAAAACCAGGGGTAAAATTGCAACCATAGGGGTAAGTTTTTGCTTCAGTTTGAAAAACCAAGGGTAAAATCACAAAGTTGAAAAACGAGGGGTAAAATCTCAATTGAGATGCAAACCAGGGGTAGAAACGCAAATGCCCCAATATTGAACCGTGTGGATACTTAAATTTTGTGGCAGCACAGTAGCTTGCTAGGATTATGTTCAGCACATCCATCGTGCTAACATACAGTCCGTTATTTCTTTTTGGTTTGTTTCTGAAGATAGTAGCGGAAATTGCTACTGTAGTAAAAGATATTGATAAAAGGTAAAAACAAAAGGTACTGTAGAAAAGGCTCAAGGAGAGCCAGAGAGTGAAACTGGAAAGGCCTAAAGAGGATTAAATAAGGGAATCAAGCCATGCAAACAAAGGAGAATGGAGAACGGACTACATATGCAAGTGCCTAAGTAATGATTACCTCGAGATACATTGTCTATTGCAAAAGGATCCTCATCCAGGCAGTCTGAAGGCTGCACACTTTCCTCTTGTAGAAGTTATTTCAGTAGTTCTAGATTTTGCAGGTTTGTGGAATAAGCAAATCTAGCCATCATATCATAAACCTAATATGAGCAAGCAGACAATAAAAGTTGTGCTGATGTCTAACATTACAAAGCTTCTCGACTGAGTTCATTGTTACCCTTTTTTCAGAATTTGTGTTTTAATAGTTCGTGTTTCTTTTCTATAGTGTCATTGTTAATCTTAATTTGTTTTTGTATTCTAATTATTTTACAATGCTTATTTATTCATACTGTCAGTACTCAGTAATAATCCTTTTTTCTTTTGTTAGAGCTTACTGGATGAATATTCAACCTGGTTGAGTTCTAGCAATACCCGTGAAGCAACTTTTTATTTGGAGTGTTTTCACGAAAGATGGGACGCACTTATTGCTCAGGAAGAAAAAGTTCTGTCAGATCCAAAGGAACTAATTAATGAAGGGGAGAAACTCACCATAAAGGCACTGGATGGCTTCAGCGCCAGTGCCGCCGCCAAGGTTTTCGAAGAAGAAATAAGAGAAGTGGTATAATCTGTTAAGGCCCATGATTTTATTTTTATGAGTATTTATATGCTTTAAATATATTCCTCGTGTCGCCACCATGAAGCAGTGGCCTGATAGGGTATGTGTGTGAGGTAGCAAGTAAGATATATGCCTTGTCCTTAGCCAGTTTTCTACCTATGGTGGTGTTAATCGCTGGCTAACACGATCCCAGCAACAAAATGCGAAGTAGAGAAAATGTAATGAGAGAATATATTTGTATATTTCTAAAAGAAAAAAATTAAACTAATCTAGGAGGAATTAAGTATCTTTTAATTAAAAAGAATTAGGCACCCAAATTCGCATCGAAGAGGAGTCAAACTTGGGTGCTAACATCCACACTCTTAACCAACTGACGTAGGCTCGGGTTCTGACTTGTTTGTTGCTTTCCTTCTGGTTTAATGATGCTCCGTTCATATGGAGCTGGTCGGTGGTCCTAACAGTCATGAGCTAAAACAACTCTTTCCAGACCGATTTAATCTCTGTGCCTATCGTTGTGCCAACCTGACACTAGTTACAAGAATCAAAATGCATGTCTTAATCTTTGTAGGAAAAATATGTAAAATTTAAACACAGATACAGATACAATATGATAGGGTAACATGCCAGCTCTGCTTTGATTTATACTCTCTTGTTCTGAATGAAATGACAGGGTCGACGAAGCACAACTCTCCACATGAGAAGGCTCCGGCTCTGGAGTCGGGAGGTCCTCATAATCCATTCCAGAGCTACCCTGGACTTCTTCTGGCTGGTTAGCAGCGGCAGGAGGAGGTTGAACAGCTGCTTGATGCTCTAACAGCTGCTGATTGTCATTCAAAACATCCTCCATTTGGTCTTGAAGCTGATGTATGAAATTGTGGGCCATGGCAAGATGGTGCTCGGGAACATTTGCATTGTTGAGATAAAACTGAGCATCGTGGCGAGCTTGGTCTCGCTCTAGCTGCAGGACTTCTTTCTCATCACTTAACAGCTCCACTTGTGCTGCGTGTTCCTGCTGCATGCTCGCTAGCTGCTCCTCGAGTTCCCGAATACGGGCAGCTAACATGCCGTTGTTCCCGAGCTCGCCACGATGCTCAGTTTTATCTCAACAATGCAAATGTTCCCGAGCACCATCTTGCCATGGCCCACAATTTCATACATCAGCTTCAAGACCAAATGGAGGATGTTTTGAATGACAATCAGCAGCTGTTAGAGCATCAAGCAGCTGTTCAACCTCCTCCTGCCGCTGCTAACCAGCCAGAAGAAGTCCAGGGTAGCTCTGGAATGGATTATGAGGACCTCCCGACTCCAGAGCCGGAGCCTTCTCATGTGGAGAGTTGTGCTTCGTCGACCACTCCTCCGAGGTTGCTCCTAACAATGAGGAAGCTAGTCTCACTGCCGCTTTGCGAGAGGCCTTCCAGAAGCGAGGCTATTGGGTCACTAGCTTATATCCCTGAGTGGATTAGGAAACTAGATGCTAAGGTTACCTTGTAATATAAGTAGCATCTTGTAGTATAGTGGTATGTAGTAAGTGACCTTACGCAGTTTCAGATCTTTGTAACATAGGTAGTGAGTAGTAGGTGACTTATGTACTGTAAAACCACTTGTAGATCAGTGGTGGTGTCCACAAACGCTTGGCTAGTTGTCGACACCGGTGGGTGTGTTTAGGACATGTCTTATGTTATCCATCGCACAACCATGTAACTCTGCTGTTTTGCGAGCTTAATGGAAATGGTTGTTGTTTCTTAAGACTGCCTATCAATGCCACCCATTATTCTGCACTTTCCTGCATTGCGAGAAACAAAAAGCCAAAGCTGCCAAACTAATGAAAAATTCTACTGTAGTCTGCTTATTGTAACATACTATACATTAAAAAAAGGGGGTATTTCCTTCTATGCCATTGAAAACTTCCCCGATCCCTTTTATGCAATTGAAAACTTTGTTATCCCTTTCACGCCATGGTCCTTAAACTTTTATTCCTTTCATGCCATTGTCTTCATATTTTAACTAGAATTTTGTGAAATGTTTACATGTTCTAAACATTAAAATTAAGTTTCATGCTAATCTTCTGGAAAGAATTTTAGTTGAAATTTTACTAAATTGTTTGGTGTTCTTCCAATCTAAATGTGAATTTAGGTACATTTTCAGATAATTTTGGAAATGTTTAGATGCCCTAAAAATTAAATTAAGTTTCAAATTAGCTTTATAGGAAGAATTTTATTTCAAATTTTACCTAACTATTTTGATTTGTTTCAGCTTAAAAGGTTGACTCTAAACTTGATGTACCACCAAAAAAATCGGCATGATTTTTAGAGGCTTTGAACTGAGATTTTTTAGATTAAAGTATAGAATAAATTTAAAATATGAAGATAATGGCATGGAAGGGATAAAAGTTTAAGGACAATGGCATGAAAGGGATAACGAAGTTTTTGATGGCATAAAAAGGATCGGGGAAGTTTCCGATGGCATGGAAGGGATTATCTCTAAAAAAAAAAAGTCAAGTCAGTCTACATGCATTTTCACAAGCACAAACTTCATGCTGATAACTTTCTGAATGATGAGCTGATTTATGTTTGATGCAAGTACCCTTTGATAGTCTAGTGATCTTTTGTGGTTTGCTGGAACTCTTGAATACAAAAATAAACACTTATAGGTTATCTGAAAATGAAAAAGGGAAAAAATCATTAGATGGTTTACTAAAGTATTTAGACTCCAAAGTAATAGTTTGAGGGCACAATGCACCTTCCTCTTACTCAACCAAGAATTCATGTTTGTATCAAAATTGAGGAAAAACTACTTACTATTCAGTCCTTATGTATGTCCTATTCTTACTGTGGTTTTAGGGTTTATTATTACGGTTTATCCTTATTTTTTCACGGTTTCCTTTATTTCTGACTTACCTATTTCATTGTGAAGGCTTTTGCAACATTTGGAGGGCTAGGCATTGCTGGATTGTCAGGTTCTCTTTTGACATCTGTTTTGTCAACTACACTTGAAGATCTTCTTGCTCTTGCCCTTTGCTCAGCTGGCGGGTAATTCTTGATTGAGAACTAAAAATCACTGGAAAATCACTTTTATAATAGCATGTGATGGGCTGATGTATAATTGCATTGATCCAATGAGCTATGGTGCTTTTTCAGGTTTTTTGTAATATCGAATTTTCCTAGTCGAAGGAAGCTTGCAGTAAAGAAGATTACCAAGGCTGCTGATGCACTGTCTCGTAAAGTTGATGAAGCTATCGAGAAGGATATATCAGAAAGTGCCAATAAACTAGTCCATTTTGTTGAGGCTATCAGCAAACCATACGAGGATGCTTGTCAACAAAAAGTAGATTGGTTGCTGGGTGTTCAGGGTGAGTTGTCCAGTGTTGAGCGTAAGCTCCAAACATTGAAAGTTGAAATCCAAAATCTTCATAGATAATAAGGTTTTACTTATGTTCATGCTTCGTTTATGTGCACTTAGTTCTTTCGATGATAGGTCCCTACACTAATTAGATGATGTTACTCCATGTTCAGTCATGATGACGTTTGACATAATGCCTTTGCTGTATGTATATCTGTAATATGTTGTATCTTCAGAACCTGATTCTCAGATTACATAATCAGAGCTGCAACACTGCCAAATTTTGATCGATCAACATTGGAGTGACACTCCCTGTGGATTATTGTATAAGTTTTGCAGTGATCCTATATGGATGTCAAGAAGTTTGGATTCGTTCTTCTTTATTCGAAGGGGTAGAATAGTGTCCAACTTATTTCCTGTAAAATGTTTGCTGTATTATTCGTATTTGGTCTGCAAAAGGTTCTAAAGCCAAAGGACAAGTATAATCAGCCGAAGCACGATCAATATTTCACAAACAGGAGGAAGAGTTGTACTTGATTTGTCAATAGCTTTCCTGTAGATAGCCAGAACATGGGTGGATTGGAGCTGGCCAAGTCCAGATACCAAGTCAGATCGATTTTGTCTTTGCAAAAATGTAATGGAACACAAATTTGGTTTTTTTTTTGCATCTGTATAGATATTATTTTGTTATAATTTTGAACATAAATTATGTTTCATACGAGATCAGTATTGAGTTTTTGATATACAAATCACTGAGGTTGGCATTTATATTTAAATGTTTGACTTTTTAGAAGATAAGGTTCAAATAATCAACTAGATCCAAAACAGTTGAATTGGAGTTTGGGGTGATGCAGATATATATACATATATTCAATATGTATTATGTATTGAAGATTCTAAACTTTTCATCCATTGTTCTGATTGTCTAAAAAAAGGTTACCTTCATTGTAGGTTATTTCAGGCACTAACATGGTTGATTTTAAGTTGACCATATACACATTTTTTTTTGAATGGAATATATGCACATGTTGCAAATATATAATTTTGTGGGCACTCAAAACGATTCTTCTACGACTCTGATGCAATTGGTGATTGTTTTTATTTCATTTTCCTTTGAGGCTGCCCTTTACACGACTGCTTGCGTTCGCTAATAACCACATTTTTCCCTTGCAAGAGGGCATTGGAGGAAGGTACTACTCCACTTCTATATCCCCCAAATGCAATCTTTGATGTCCAGTTGGAACTCCGCATCATTCTTAGGCTACAAAGAAGCAGTACAAACATTTCATAACTTCTGTCATAAGTTAACCAGTTTCTCGCACCTGGCATCTAGCCTTCCTTTCGGTTAGTGCGTTTTTGCTGCGTACAGGCAGAAAGCGTAGTCAAATCCATGCAAATTCTTGCAAGACCCCCGCTCATTGGAGGCCTGAATACAATAGTGTTGTGCTTTTTGACAGTGCTTATTCTTCCTTTCACTACCTGGTCTCAGGTGATGTATAAATAGATACCTACGAAACGTATGGTGGATGATGAATATTGTACTTAAGGGAAATAGATGTCAAATGGAACTTATTCTCCATCTAGGATTTTTGAACGGCGATCTAATTAACAAGCAGTTGAATTTTCATAGTGGTGGATGAAGAGGTACCTTTTTACATGCCACTGGAAATTCCAAGATCAATGAAACGTCACCGCAACATTGTAGCAGCTGCAGCTGCAGAAAAATAATTGCGAACACTGTAGCAGCTGCAGAAGAAATAACTGCGAACACTGTAGCTGATGCAAAGCAGCCGCTGCAAAACAGCGAGACGAACACGGTTTAGCGAACGAGTAGGACCCTTGTGAGAGCAGTGAGGACAGTTTTGTAGCGATATTTCAGGATCGAATGATCGCATGGATGGTGGACCAAGAGCCGGAGGCCACCGCTCACCTGCTCCTCCAGTGCAGCTTCTCGATTCTCGAAGCAAGTTTGGTGGCGGGGGCTCACAAGCCTGCAGCTGCCATGTGACTTCGGCGACCCGGACGAAGCCTTCTTCGGCTGGTGGAACAGGAATCGGCGGCGGCTACCAGCTATAGAGCGCCAAAGGGCTAGACACACTTTTCATGCTGATCGCATGGATGCTGTGAAAAGAGCGCAATTGCAGAGTCTTCGTGTGTGTGTGTTTGGCACAGCTTTTACAACTTTTTTTTATGAAACGCTTTTACACCGGTTTATTGACTTGGCTTTTGCACTGTTAGTGTCCTGTAAGTACATATATACTGTTCACAAAACCAAAAAAAATGAAGAAGCCAGTGAAGTTGGTTTTTTTTGGCTTTTTTGAGCTTCCTTACTGTAGCTACAGTGAATGTGTCAAAATAAGCCTAAACTAAAGTTGTTGGTGCCAAACACACCCGACAACCGCGCATACAGAGCCGTTGATCTCAGTGAAAAGATCCTTGCGGAAGCCTCTGGATCGCGGCGAGTGCTTAGGCAACCGTATGCGTCTTTGCAAGTGCTCCAAGCGTGACGTGATGTCTTTGACTTTGTAAAACTCTCTTTTATTTTTTCTTAATAGAATTATGCATAGCTCTCCTATGTATTTTAAAAAAAATCGAATGAGATATGTTTTATGAACAAATAGTTTATTTTCAGGCATAGAGTCACAATAGAAAAAAATATTACTAGATCGCCATGTTGCACGGGCAAACTAGTATGCAAGGAAGGGATCTAGGAATTTTCAGTGGTACATATAAAATTTCTCGTACACGCATTGGAATTTGGAAAACAAGATTCCAACCCGAACGTATTACCTGTCTAGGATTGGAAAAGGGTTCATTAAAGTTCATACGCGTATATCCAGCTAGCAATGTACTGGTGATTTAGGATTTTAATATGGCAGGATCAATTAAGAAGCATTTGATTTTTCAAGGCAATCCAGACTAGAAGCCAAGCTCCCTTTTGCTTGCACCGTGAGAATAAACCTTTTGCCTTCTTTATTAAGCTCCCTTCAGCAGAGAATAAACCTTTTCCCTTCTTTATTAAGCGTAAATCCACGAGCTAACGAGTAGCCGTGAGTGCACCGTAGGATCCTCTCGTTTGCGGTGCTGGATTCGGCGCAACTCTCGTAGGACACATGCAAGGCATAGGCGCGAAAGGGTAGGCAACTGTTTGTCTCCTGATCGCGTTAGGTTAAAGGTGATTAGGTTGACATCATTCAAGCGTAGGTGAGTTTGTTAAACTTAAACCTGTTGGGACTTTTTTTTCTAAAATAAATGGGATGCTAAAAAGAAGGTAAAGATGACCGAATCCCTTAAGCAATCACTGGCATATATGTGACCTAAATGATTACCCGTTTACAAATTGGCCCACCTGTCAGCTATAGCAATTGTTTGTGGACGTTGAATTTGCAGGGCTCGGTACAGGGTGACTAGCTAGGGTTCGCTTTGTTTAGAGGAACAAAAGGCTTTCCCAGTAGGTACGTATGATTTACTTTTTGCAATTTATGCAAAGGTAACACGCCGTCAGGGGGGATGAATATGATGTTGCCTGCTTCTGCCAGACCATGGTGCAGCCGTCCGTTTTTTTGCTAGGGTTGTCGACTTGTCTGTCAACTCTGCTTGTGCTCTGACTCAGCGATCAGCGCCATGCTTTTGAGCGTGATGCATGTTTTAGCATGCATAACTTTGTCTGATTCCTCGATTGAAAAGAAAACTTTACTGCTCCAAAAGCATAAGCATTTCAAAAATTCTTGGTAATTAACTGTGGCATGGACAAATGGCTTCACTAAGCATGTGTTTGGTTGCACGGAAGGTGCCGTTCATGCACATCGTCGCCCAGGTGTGTGCTTTTGGTTTGTTGCATCGAATCATGGTATTAGGACAGCGCAGTTCCAACTCTGTGAATATTTCGTCTTTGTATCGCCCTGTTCGGTGGAAAATGCCGAACGTGTTTATACTCTTTTTTAGTTGTTATATTAAGTTTAGGTCTCCTATTTGGTGTAGTTTTTTTTATTTACGGATAACTTAGTGGTAATATAAGCGACATGTCCGTGGATAGTGTGTTTTGTCAACCAAAAGAAAAGTGTCTACTCAGTTGGTAAATATTAGCGGGTTTTTTTTGAACATTTTGCTTCATGCAAGATATTATCTGTGTTTTCTTTGATCTCCGTAGATTTCTTGGTTCTTTATTCAACTTTAGAAAGACTTGTAGGATCTAAACGCTTTGGTACCCTATGTTGAGGTGGGCATGCGTGTGATTGTGTCTGGGATCGCCAGGTGTCCATTAATCCTTTTGAGGTTTGCCTGAATTTCTTCATATCAAAGCCACTGTCTTTGGGCTAGAAGCTCAATACGTCTTATTCCCCCCTCAAAGATGACATGAGGTACTATGACCATAAGAAGATTCGTGCCATTTGCCGATGTATGGTGGTGGCTATCTTTGATGGGTTGCATGCTGAATTATTAGCAAGCAAATACATGGGCACAATTCTTGATGGCGACGAGTGAACTCAATAGACATTAGACATTGGCGACTTTTAGTACTGATATTCATGTACTCAAACTTATTTATTTCTTTTCCCTTCGATTTATGTTATAAACAAGGCTATGTGCAGTCACTCAGAGGCCGAAATGTGATTCCATTTTCTTAAAAAAGAAAGAGCCACTGTCAAGGCAAAAACAATTTTTCTTTCTGTCAGATGATGGTTAGAGGCTTCACGATCCTGTTCTGAATTCAATTTGTGACATCTTTGCACTGCTAAGAAAGTGATAATGTCAAAATAACCATAATGCAAAAGCAAAAGATTGCCGCTAGCAGTCTATACTCAGAAGTGATATATGTGATTATATCTGCTACAGATTTCTCTGGTTTGTGACATCTTTGGACTGCTTTCAAGCGATCATTTCAAATAACCATCATGTAACACCAAAGGTTGCAGCTAGCACAATCTACATGATGATCTTTGGTCGACGCACCAGTGGCCAGAACCTAACATTGAATCTGTAACTTTATCTATGTGCTACCAACTTTTCTGAAACCCAACACTATATCTAGCACAGAAGATACCAGGGGGCACACGTGTCGAAACAGAGACGGCGATCGCAATTCATGATGTGAAATCTAACATGCTAGTTCCAAATATAGCTAGACCATAGCATGATCAGATTTCGGCTGCACGGCACCAAAAGTCCAAAAACATAGTACTAGCGACTCATAGATGAAAAATATAGGATTCATTTGATGGTACACGTATGGAACAGAGAAGAAAAGCAGAGCAATGCAGTGGACTGTGGTCACAAAAGCGGGACACTGAAAGCAAAAGCATCTTGATGTCCTCTCTCCCGGAGCAACACTGTCCAGCCATTTCTTCAGCCCTTCAGGGCGAACCTTACCGAAGTAAGAACATGGATACTTTCTGCTTAAGAAGGGAAAAAGAAGGAAGTGATAAGCTATAGAGTTGTATATAGGACTTGCTTTTTCTTAAGAAGGCAAAAAGACATGCACTAATGCGGAGCCCGCCGATACGTATAGGTTGGTACCACATAACCAACACTAGATACCCATCTCAACATAAGCAAAAGTTAAAACCTATAGACAAGAGGTCAGCTAGGATTGTATGCCTATGTTATTCAAATTAAGCTTGCAATTGCATCGACCGTCCAAATTACTGATAAATGGAATAATATGTGTTCCTAGAGGTTGACCTGAGGAACGCTCCAAAATAAATCTTGTCAAAGCTATGTGTGGGAAATATCTAATTACTTGTTGATCCTTTCTTTTCCTTAATCAAACGAACCACCATGGCAGAACCACGAGCTTTTGTCCAGCCTAAGAGAAAAGATGCGATGGTGCCACTATACATACTTAGTCCAGATTAAATTCCGCAAAACAGCAAGTTTTTTTTTTTTTTACAAAACAATTGCAAAATGTACAGGGTTAAGACACAACTCTACAAAACTACATATTTTAGGGACCTTTCTCTCTTATAACCTGACGAGTCTCCCCGGCGACGGCTTTGAGAGCAAAATCTAAATTTTGTAGTTTGCTACAAAAATCAGCATAATTTGTAATTTCATGAAGTTGTTTCACAAATCTATAATTTTGCGATAGTTTTAACCTGTTGTTTTACAAAATCTACTTCTATCTAATCAGGTGATGATGCAAGTGGGGTGGTCGGCAACTGTGTAACTTTCAGATAGTTTAAATGCCTGCGTACGCACGCATCTTTTGGAAACTTTGCAGGCCTCCCGGCAATCTCTTGCTACATCACTGGTCAGCAAAGATCTACCTGTTGTTTCAAATCGAAAAGGCTAGGCATTACAACAAAGTAATTTACACTCACGAACAGCACCAAGAAAGCGTTGCCAATCAACGAGTCCAATTACACTGGTGACGTCGTAGCTTTACAGACCAAAGTGGCCGCTGGTGCATCCCCTTCCAATGCTCTCGCTCCTTTTCTACTTCTTCTTCCCTGATGGAGTCGGAGTCGGACAGCCATGCTAATTAGCCAGCCAAAAGCGTTTTTTCCGGGACTTAAAAGAACGCTCCGGAAATGATTTACCGTCCTGCCCTTCTGGTCCTATATAAATGAGCAGGCACGGGCTCTGCTCTTCCCCACAAGACACAGCCCGCGCCGCGTCCTGCCTGCGACACTAGCTAGATCGGCACAGCTTGCCTTGATCCCACGCTACCCCAATCTCATAGCCGGATCGCCTCCTCTGCTCCGATCCCCGGTCGCTCGCATCCCCTGTTCGCACTCACCATGCCTGCGCTCGTCGAGTCGCCGCTCCAGGCTGCAGCCGGCGGCGCCTGGGGCTCGTTGTACTCTGCCCCAGAACCCGTGAAGCCTCGTCACGTGTTGTTCCCCGCGCCGGCTTCCGCAAAGAAGCCGGCGGCGTACGGCGTCAGGAGGAAGAACCTGGAGACGTGCACCGAGGCGCTCGGGTGCGAGACCGGCGCCGTCGACACCGCACCGGCCGCCGGTGACGGCTTCGACGCCGACGCCGACGGCCGCAGCCTGGAGGCGGCTGAGTACTGCGCCGAGAGGAAGAGGCGCACCAGGGAGGACGAGGAGGAGGCGATGGCGCGCCGGCCGGAACGCCGCGGCCGCGTCGGGCGGCCGCTGCCTCCGCCGCTGACGACGCTGGCGAGCGGCGCGGGGCGCGTGCGGATGGTCCACGAGCGCCGCGACGGGCGGCTGGAGGTGTACGCGGTGCGCACGGCCGGCGTTCTGGAGGCTGAGCGGAGCGGCGGGCGCCTGCGCATGCGCCTCCTTGGCAATGCGGCGTCCATGGGACGCCCGCAAGAACCAGAGGCCACGAAGGAGGAGGAGGCAGAGGAAGCCGAGGTGGAGGAGGAGGAGTACGGCTTCGCCGCGTACGTGCGCGGTGGACGGTGCGTGGAGCCGGAAGATGGCGCTGCGGCGGCGAGGCGCGGCAAGCAGTGGGAGCTGGAGTTGTCTCAGTACCCATGCATATTCTAGAGAGGAGACAACTCGTGTACTACTGTTTTGTTCTGTGACGCTGCTGTTGACGTAGTAGTACCTTTTATTATCTACCTGTAATTCATCTTCTGAGCAAGTGATAATTAAGGCGATCAAGTAAAAAGAGGTTCTGCACTGTTGTCAAAATTTTATTGATCGTCACAATAGAGGGCCTCGTAAAAGCTTTCAAATCTCTAGGGACACATTTGCGTGTTTGCAAAAGACACTTTTTAACAAGGGACAAGAACACTTTAAATAAAACTTGCTTTGTAACCATTCTTTAACAGTAGAGAAGGATCCTACGAATGCAGTTCTATGTGGATAGTGTGACGGTTAGAAGGTAAGCTTCACATAATCCACTAGATTCAATATATAGTACTGAGTTCGGCGTATGACTAAAGGCGGGGCTTAAATCAACTTCATATACACCACATTGCACCTGCGCCCACCCACGTAAGTCCTGGAGCATTAGCCCTACAGCTTCTACCTTTTTTTTTTTTTGCGTGATTCGCTACAGTTTCTACCTTGACTGCAGGTTGAGGTATGTACTAACATGATTGATTTTTAAGTTGGCTATGTACAACGCATAGCATTTAGTACTAACTCTTTGGGTGGATGCATGCTTTTCATTAGCACTACAATTTGGATTGTACCACCTTGACTGTAGGTTAACTTTGGTGCTAATATGATTGACTTTAAGTTGGTTATGTACTATGCAGAACATTTAACTTATTCTTTAGGCACCCAAACAATTCTGTTACACAAATGCAATTGGTTAATGCTTTTCTTCTCTGTTTCTCTCTTTTAGGCTGTCGTTTATACGACAGCGCTGATAACCACATATTTCCCATGCAAGAGGGCATTGTAGGAAGGTACACGTCCAGCAATATATCCCCCAAATGTGTCCTCTGATCTGTCCAATTCGAATCCTATTGTACAAAGGAAGAGTGCCACTATTTTTTCCATGACTCCTTCAGTCCTAAGTTAACCAGCTTCTTACACCTGAGCATCTATCCTTTCGGTTAGTGCGTGTTGCTAGTGAGTACAAATATTGGATAGTCAATTCCAAGCAAATTCTGGCAAAATCCTGTCACTGGAGATCTGATTACAATACTGCAGCACTTTTTTGACACTCTCTCGTCTCTCCTTTCACAACCGAGTCTCAGGTTGATGTATAGATAGATACTTGCGCATGTACGATGGACGATGAATACAGTACATATGGAAAATGAGAAGTTTTACTATCCAAAATAATACTCCCTCCGTTCAGAAATAGATGTCACTGTTGACTTTTAGACATCACGTTTGACTGTTCGTCTTATTCAAATTTTTTACATAAATTTTATTTATTTTTTTACAACTTGGTTTATCATTAGATATATTTTAATCATGACATATTTGTTTTTATATTTGAGCAAATTTTTTGAATAAGACGAATGATCAAATGTGATATCTGAAAGTCAATAGTGACATCTATTTCTGAACGGAGGGAGTAGTCATTAGTTTCTCAAAACTAATGGCCATTAGTTAGAGGGTCATTTTGTAATTGTATTATCAATTAAGGATTTTATGTTTATGCCACGAAAGACGAGAGACAAGAACCCTAACCTTATCGTACGGATAATATTGAACACATTATTTACTAGATTAACAAACATCCAAGATTAATCATATTGCTAATTTGATTTTACTATGAAAACAAAACAGTTATTACAAAGATGCCACTTTCATTTTTTTCCCAATATTACCCTCAATTTTTACCAGCAACAACTACAATAAACATGCACAGAGCAGCGCAGCGAACATGCTGATTCTTGATATAGGATTTTTATGTAGCACAGCCTAATTAACAAGCAGCTAATTTTTCAAGGTATCGGAACTAGTATGCATGGTAGTGGATGAACTGGTACTTTCTTTACACTCCCTTGAAAGCATCACTGCAAAAATGATATTCACATACGTGCAAATGCTAGATGGATAAATAAATAAATAGGAGAAGTTATGAGAGCATGACAAATGCGGGTAGTGATTTTGCAGTGACAATTCAGGGGTCTGAGACATTTTTCCTTTTGAAAGCCAAACAGAAGTCGTAGACCAGCTGGCCAGCTGGGGACACTAACTGTGAAAGGGGTCTTGGTCTGGTGATTAAGGCATTCGAGTAGCTCCTTTGAGGTCTTGGATTCGACTCTCCGTGGGAGCGAATTTTCTAGGATTTAACGGCTTTGTGCTTTCAGCGGTAGGCGACGTGGCCGTCGACAGCGAGGCGTCAGTGATGACTTCGTCAATCTCGAGGATTTGCCGGCTCAGTCTTCGAAGATGCTCATAGAGGTAGGGTTTGCGTATGTACGGTCATAGGGGTGAGTGTGCGTGCGTTGTGAGAACTGTGTAATAAAAAAAAAAGCTGGGGACACCAACTTATTCGGTATTCTGTTGCACAAGACATGTAAACTAGTTTGCAAGGAATCCTGGACATCTCCGGTAGCATATAATAATTTCCCATGAACTTACGGAAATAGATGCTGAACCGAATTATTCTCAATCTAGGATAGGAAAAAGGCTTCCCTAAAGTTCATACATGTATTCCAGGTAGCAATGTACTGGTGATCAAGGATTTTTTATGGCACCATTAATTAACAAGCATTTGATTTTTCAAGGCTACCAAAACTAGTACCTAGTGGGTTCCTGCTTGCCTACCTCTATTCCTTTGTCTGTCCTTGTTTACCAACAAGTTGCTAAAGTATGTTCCCAGCCACACCCCAGGTACCTTCTGCTTTCATTGCCTTCATCAGCAAAACGTATATAAATTTCTATGGACAAAAAAAAGGAACATAGACCTTTACAATTTTAAGGGTTCCATCCACAAGCTGTTGGAGCGGCTGCAGTGAGTGCACCGTAGGATTCTCGCCTTTGCGGTGCTGAATTCAGCTCAATGCTCGTTGGACACATGCTACGCACACGCACTAAAGATTAGCGCGGTTGTTTGTCCGCTGATCGTGTTATTAGTTAAAAAAGGTGGTTAGGTTGACATCATTCACGCGTAGATGTGATAAAGTAAACTGGTTGGAACTTTGTTTTAAGTTAATGCTTAGAACTGATGCTATTGATGGTACTGTCGTTGCAAACATTCACTAACATGTAGGTCCACCAGGATTGTTCGTGTACTTGGACGCACCTGTCAGCCAAAGTTTGTTTGTTGTTTCGTTTTTTGTGGCAGCTGAACTTGCAGTGTTCATGGGAACAGTGTGATTAGCTTCTCTTTACTTAGGGTCACAAAAGGGCTTTCGATCCCTAGCAAATTAAAATACTCTTTGTAATTTGTGAAACGGGCGCCATTAGGGGAGATGATCGAATGTGATGGTGGCCTCCTTGTGACACACCATGGTTTAGCTGTCTGTTTGTTGCTACGGTTGCCGACTTGCCTCTGAACTCTATTTGAGCTTAGTGACCAGCATGCTTTTCAGCATTCATGTATGTTCGATACTGCACTTATTTTGTTTATCGTTTGAAAGGAAATTTTGTACTGTCCCCTAAGAAATAAGTTGCTTAAAATTCCTAGTGAGTAGCGCAGTTCTTTAGTTGTGATGAGATTAGGTCAGTGACATTTTTTTTAACGAAGGAGGTCAGCGACATTAATGTTGAAATGTGTCTAAGTTTTAACAAAAGTTTGAAAAAAAATGAAAGCCAAAATTTGATATGATCGTATGGTTTCAACAAATTTGATGTCTGGTAAAGTACAGAATATTGTTGTTAATTACTAGGTATTTAGTTATGCTACCGTGGAAAACAGTAGGGGTATCCAATCAGTCGACATTTATTCATAGCTTTGCAAGTATTTTCCTATCAAGATATGTACCACCTAACCCACAATTTATAGACCAAAAGAATCGAAACAGAGACTGGCCACCACTCCAGATGTGAAAAGCATCTTGGTGTCATGAGCAACATTACCAGCCATTCCTTCATCCCTGCAGCAGGTGAACCAAATAAGTAAGAACATGGATGCTTTCCTCTTAAGAAGGAAAAAAGGCAAGTGATAATAAGATACTAGAGAGTTACAAATAGAACAAGCTCTTCTTAACATGGCAAAAGACAGGTACGAATGAAGCTAGATACCGACATATAGAGGCCATTAGCATAACAACATATGAAAAGCTGAAACCTATAGGTTATATAGGTCATTAGGGTTTGTAGGCCTATGTTATGCAAAATAATCATGCAACTGCATGAACCGTCCAAACTATCGAAAATGGAACGATTTATATATTCTTAGTGGTTGAGCTGAGGGACGCTCCAAAATAAATATTGGTATTATGTGTGTGTTGGAATTATGTAGGTGTCACTAGGCACCCATAGAGATTAGTTTCATTCAATTGAAAGTCCCTCATTTTCTTGATCGACATGTGCCAATTTTGATTCCAAATTTCTTTGGAAATTTGGAGTTGAAATGTTTCTTATGGAAGTTGATAGTTGAAATTTTAAGTTTTTTCGCAATAGAGGTATCAAATGGAGTTGGAGGTCACAAGTAAACTGAGTTTGAGTTTGACAGGGAGGGGAGAATTGGCCAACCTATTTGAAGAAAAACCAAAAAACATGTGTTGCAATGTAGGCACCCACCAGGATTGCAATTCTGCACTTTGCATCTGGATACCATCAACATTCATATTTTCCCATAAGGTGAAAATTTAGTTTCCTTAAAAATTTATAGATCTATCTATAGTATTATAAAATACTCATTTGTGAGTTTTGTGAAAATTTATTTGCCTTAGAAACAAATTTTCTTTCTATACTGTTGTCAAATACTCGTTTACGAATTTGTGCATGAAAAATCCAGATGAGAAGGAAGGGGCATGCTGTAGTAAAAAATCTTACGTACACTAACTCACAAGCCATAGCAACCTTCAAGTATGGAGCTGCAATGATCCAGCATGTTTTATTGTTTCCCTTCTGGCTTTCTGAAAAAAATCTTGTAAAGTAACTGCACATAGCTTTTCCCGCAAAAAAAAAAAACTGCACATAGCTTATTGTACCCACAAACTTATAAAGTAGTAACAGATGTGAGACACATATTTCAGCCTGTGATTTTCTTCTTATCCATGTACCAAAACAAGATCCAATCAATCAATAGATATTAAACGGTATGCAAAATTTTGTCCGGAAAAAGGGGTAGAGCACCAACAGGTGCGTGGCTTTCGCCATGTCGCCATCAAAAACACCTGGAAATATAATTTTCTATACATTTTCATTGGATAAATTGCTAAAAAGTTTGTACTCTGACTAAAAGTTTGTTCTTAGGAATTGCTGAACCATCCATTCTTGACTATGACTGGAGCCATGTAAACATCAAGAGCATCCACAAAAATGGATTCTGACCTTCTGGTCGATTACAATCTGTAACACCCCAAAATTTCAAAGCAAAACAAAAAGGAATAAAAATCACTCAAAATTTAAATTTTTGTCTAACTCTTATCTTGTCACGAATTTTCAAAACAAAATACACTAAATAAATTCAAACCTAGTTAGAATATGATATTTTCTAAATATTAAAACTTGTGCTCAAGTGTTTGCTTTCATTTAAAATTCACTAAAAGTTTGAACTTTTGAATTTACAACAAATTAAAATAAGCATATGATAAACTCTAGCAAATTCACCTCAAATTTGAAAACTTTGAATTTAAACCTGCACCAAATTCCACCATATGCATTTTTGAGTTCCTTGTCTTTATTTTGAGTGTTGTTCGATTTTGTTTTCTGTCAAATTTGAATTCACATTCAAATTTGAATTCCTGTTAATCCCAGAAAAGAATAAGCTTTTTCCTAACATCCTAAACCTCCTGGGCCTCATCCCCCGTTTCCCTTTCTCTTCCCAGCCCAACCATTCTAGCCCAGTGGTGCAGCCCAGCCGGCCCCCTTCTCTTCTCCCTCTCTCACCGACAGGTGGGACCCGCCTGTCATCCCCCTCCTCTGGACAACAGGCTGCACCCACCATTGGACCGCCGGACCGAGGGGCGCCGCCGTCGTACGCGCGTGTCCGGCTCCCATTGCTCCTCCTCCCCACTGCCCAGGCCAACGTACAGCACGCGCGGCCGTTGTCCCGCTCCTATTCGTCGGCGGGTTGTGCCTTAACTCCTCCCTCTCCCCCATTCGTCGACGAGCTGGCAAGCCTTCGCCCCGAAGCTTCCTCTCCTTCCTCCGGCTATAAAATTCGACGCACGACACTCCCCTCTTCCTTCACAGCTCTCCTCTCCCCTCCTCGAGCTCCCAGTCACCCCAATTTTCCTTTTTCCCCTTTTCTTCTCTTCTTCCCCGGTGAGCCTCCGGCGTCCTCTCTCGCCGTCGCAGAAGCGTGCCCCTCCTCCTTTCCCCTTCGACGCGCTCCACCAAGCTGTGCGCCACCTCGGCATGCCCTTGCTTCATGCAGCCGCGCCCAGACGCGCAGATCGACGACGAGCACCTCCGTCGCCGTTGCTCCCTCGACGCCGACCGCCTTCCTGACCTCGTCCTGGTCGCCCGTTGCACGCCCCGGCATTGCCTCGCTGACGTACACCTCCCCGACGCACGCGTCCACGACGCAGCGGGCTCCCTCACGCCCGCCACGGAGCGCCACCGTTGAGCGCCGCCGCCGCTGAGCTCCGTGCCCCTCTTCATCGCCACGCGCGTCACCGCCCCCTTCGTCGACAACGCCACGCGTCCGAGCTCCTTGTCGACGTTCCGCGACCCCCGGACCTCTTCTCCGTCCCGCTCTGCCACCGAAGGCCCTCCCGCGACGAGCACCATCGCCGCGCTCCGCCTTCCGCTGTCGCAGACGCGTCCCCGTCGCTGCGCGACGTCGACGAGTCCCGTGGTGAGCTCTCCATCCTCTCCTCTCTCTCCCAGTCCAACTCCCGTCAAGTTTGGCCCACCGGAGCGCCAGAACGGCTACTCCGGCGAGCCCTAGCCATGGCGCCGCCGCGTTCCTCGTCGCCGGCCACCGAGCGCCGCCTTCAACCACCCCGGGCCGTCCATTTGTCAATCAACGGTTGAGATTAAATCGCACATACCCTTTCGATTTCATAAAATCTCAACCGTTCATTTAAGATCCAACGCACCAGATTCGTTGGTCCACCGTAGATCTGTGAACCGCGACCTCTGACCGGTCCACGGCTCCCGTGGACTCGGTTCATGGGTTTTTCAGTGGAAAAATAAATCAATAAACTCTTGAAAATCCCCTGGCCCTGTATTCTTGCAGATAAGCCCTTGACCTTTACTGTAATTCTGTTTAAGCCCTGCCTTTTTACAGAAACAACCTTATAGTTCTCTGTAATTATCTTTTAGCCCCTATGTTTTTGCACCAAAGCCCCTAAACTTTTCTGTATTTATAGATAGGTCCCCAGAGCTTTCTGTTCTTACAGTTAAGTCCCTAAAGCCTTTCTGTAATTACCATCAAGTCTCTAGAACTTTCAAAAGCCATATCTTTTCAATCGTAACTCCGTTTTGAGCGACTCTTGCGCTCACGTGTTCGTAGAAACGCGTAGTACCCTTTGGTGCTATTCTTACCGCCTCAAAATATACCATCAAACCCTAATACCTTTAATACCATCTCGGCAAAACATACGACGACCATGTCACTTGTCGTAAGTGCTTGTTCGTCATTTAGAGTTGAGCCCAACCAATCTTGCAATATCTTTCGCCTTAAAACTTAGTACCTTGCTTACCTCAACACATCTCACTCCAACCTTGTATGTCGCACTTTCCTCATCGCTCGCTAACAATAAACCTAATACCATTCTTATCAAATCACTTTGAAACCTAACACCCTTTTTATCGCAACTCAATTACAAGTCTAACCTAGCTCAACCATCACTCAATCAATCTTAAATCCAAGTTACCACTCATCGTTACCTAGCCCTATTAATCTATCATTCATGTTTATATGTGGCCTTCTATTGGAACTTAGTGGATTTATTATTCATTGCTATTTTAATTGCTAGTTGATCTTAATCGATTGATCATTGTATTTTATTTGCGACCATGCGTCCATGCCATGCATGACCACGTACACGTACCACCGTCATGCACTTAGCTAATGACAAATAATTAGTAGCTTAATCTTGGTAATTAATCAATTTAGTAAGTAATTAATAGCTAATCACCACCAGTTAATACCATAAAATAAGTAAGTAATTAAAATGACACACCTTGCACTTGTACACTTGTTGCATGAATATTTATATAGGTTACAACCTATATAAAGACTTAGTGTTGCGAGTGTGCGAAGAACACGTACACACGTCGCTTCTACCTACACCTGCAAGCATGCACTTATCATGTTTTAGTGTCTCTCATACACATCAAAAGCCTTAGTGCTCGATGCATCGCCCCTGATAGTCTTTTAAAATAATAGAGCCCTCTTACAGTAAAACCTAATGCATCATGCATAAATTGTGTTTCTCGTCTCTCTTCGGTGTTCTAACGGTTCTTTTGGAGTTAATTGGATCTTATTTGGTTCTTCTCGACCTTTCTTTCTTTTGCGGTAGTTGATTTATACGGTGTTTGTCTATGCGCTAGCTTACGTGAGATTCGAGGAAGAGCTAGAAGAATTCAAAGAAGATTCAGAAGACCCAAGCTTCAAGGACGAGCTTCGATGAAGGACTGAACACATCAACCTCGACATAAGAGTCAGAAGATACGAGCTTCTAGGAGGGATCTGAGGACTCGGATTACGAGGACGTGAAGAAGAAGACTAATTAGTGAAGGCAAGCTCTACATCTCCTTGATCATGATTGAACCTACTGTTTTCGCAATGCACCTATAGAGCCTACTCTAGTATTATGCATTACTTGCTATTTTACTGATTGTGTAGCTATGGACCTACTTGCTTATTGATATTGATGTATGTTACCTAGACGTTAATATCTAAATCCTTGTTTATCCCTTTGCTTACCTGTCACCTTGATAACCCTAGGATAGTTCCATCATTTCTATGATGGCACTTTTACCTTGCTACTAGAATGCTTAGGACCCCTGCAATGTCTCTACATTGCTACACTCTACACACATATATGTTTACAACTGTGTTAAATGAGTTTGGTGGTGTGTGTGATATATAAAGGGTTTGGGAGTAGCACAACTGTGTTAGGTGATGATGTTGATGGTGGCGGTGATGATGGGATGGGTTGGATTGCGGGCAAGGCCACTAGTGAATGGATGTTGGTGTTATAGGCCCCTAGTGTGGGATATGGTGCTTGCCCGGCCATATAAGGACCGGTTCTGACGCCCGTAAACATAATGATTCTCGTACAACCACGGAACCCCCTATGGGAAGGACCTACCCTATCTTTCTGGTATTCTTGCAAATGCCATCTGGAGGCCAGTCGAGGCAACGAAAGCTCAGGAAAAGGACATAGGAAACGTACCTATGATCCGGCTTGCGGAACCCGCTATAGGTTACGGGAGTGCCGCCCGTCCTGGTATATGTTACAGAATCCTGCTATTTGTTACAGGAGCATGACGTACCCTTTTACAAGCGTACAGTGCCAGTGTGTGACCTTTCATGTCACAAGCCTCTGGGTG